>CM065379.1:18252500-18890000 GCA_033060915.1 Euryodendron excelsum | reverse complement strand
TTACCAAAGCTATCACTAGTAGTGTTTTCAGTTACTCTTTAGACAAGTTAGGCATGTGTGATATAGATGCTCCAACTTGAGGGGGATGCTAAAATTAAGGATATGATTTGGTCAATATCCTTAATTATGGAATTTTATTTTTATCCATAATTGTAGGATATTTCCCTGTAATCTTTTATTATTTCCTTGTTAATGTTTGTACTATGTATATTGTATAATTACGATGAGTGGAACCATCAAAAAATTATTCCACAGTTGTGTTTATTGACAGTATTATCTTCAACCTTTATTCTCTTCCTTATACTAACAGTATTTTTGAGTCTTCTTCTTCTTCTTCTGTTTTTGTTTTTGGCATTGGTAGGTCTTCTTGTAGTTATGATTAATGAATATTTTTTGTTACATTTTATAAATGGAGTTTTAATTTGTTTAATCTAATTTTTTCTACTTATTTACTAAATTTTTTGCAGAATTTTATTCTTTGTTTCGGGCAATGACACAAACGTTAAGACGAAGACTGTTTCTTTACTTTCATTTTCAATGGGTGAACTTACATATTTTATTAATTTAGTTTTCTGTCAATTCATGCCCTCATCATAAGTTCAAGCATTCATTTTAGCTAATGATGAAGCAATATTAATTCACTAAGTACTACAAATTTAATCCGTTGTGGTCTTTCCTTCTACGCAGACAATGCTAAGAGTTTAAAAACTTAAATGACTCTGTTAAAGAACTTGAAGTTGTGGTCAGGTTAATTGTCAATGACCAGAGTTTTTGTTAATTTTTGTTACACTTAATTTTTATTCTCCTAGATTTCATAATTGATTTGGTGATTGTGCTCCAAAAGTATAATTATAACATCTTAACTTGTGCTCTGTTAGCTTTAGTATGTTATTATATCTCTCTTTTTAGCTAAATGTTGGTATTAATTAGCTTTGTTGTGTGTTTTGCAAGTTTTGGAGTTAAAAATAACAAAAGGGGCAATAAGCTAGAGCACCATTCGAACGGCCATTCGAATGATTGAGGAGATTCAAAGGCTATATTTTCTCATTCGAAGCAGGTTAGCAACCGTTCGAATCAAGTTAGCAGGCAAAATGAAGATTCAGAGAACATGAAAGAGCGTTAGCTTCGCATTAGTAGGGTGTTCGAATTATCAAACGGTCTGCGCAGCTCTGTTTTATTTCTCAACTTCAAAGGCAATTTTGTACTTAATTTGGAGATCTAACTTTAGAAATACGTGTTTATAGCTTTGTATAGGATTTTGTGAGCATTGTATAGAGAGAAACTCATAGATTTCAATACAATTGACCTTTTAGCTTTTCGATTACTTTGTCTTTCAATTCTATTGTCATTTTATTATGGAAATGAGTAGTTAATCTCTATCTTAGGACCAACTGTGAAGACCATCCCAAGGTTTCAAGGCCTTCAATGGAGGTAAATCCTGATATCATTATTCTGCCTTCCTAAATTCTTAATTTATAGTAATTAGAGTCTATATCCCTAAGAACACTTAAACTATTAACTAAGTTTGGTAATCTCAATGCAAAAATTCTTGTTTAGTATTGAAATTGTACAAATCAATGGTATTAGTCTATGAATCGCATATTGGTTGGGATTTTAATTTCAATTACTATTGAATTCATGTTATTCACTGTTAAATCTTTCAAATAAAAAACTGTTGATGTGTGTTTTTGTTTTGAGTTATCACACCCCCAGTGAAGCCTTGATTGAATTGGGTTGTTGGAACAATTGGTCCCAAGACCTCTCTATTTCTTAGTTCAATTTGCTTTGAAATTGCTTAGTTTAGATTAAACAAACTCTCTCTTAATCAATTCTTTAGGCAAAGTCAAGTTTTGACGCCATTACCGGAGATTTCAAGGTAATTGGTGAGCATTCAAAGAACCTTGAAATTGTAGCAACCACTAGATTGCTTCTTCACCAACATCTACTAGAACGAAGTAATCTTCAGCTTAAACCTTAAGTAACTTTGTTCCATCCCTATTATTTGCAAGCATAGTAGAATTAGATTAGAACTTGTTTGTTTTTTTTTATTAGTTTTTGCATTAGAATGACATTCATAATTGGGTGGATTGCTATTGGTGCTGCGTTCGCCCTCCACCAGCATCGTCGTCGTAGCGGATTTGGAAGTTACAAAGTTGTTTATATTTTAGAACAAGTTAAATTTATAAGTCGTTTCGAAGATCTAGGGCTCAAAATCCCCAAGCGACTTCGGAATGGTCCCAAACTTAGTACATGGCACAATCTAAGCATAAGTGACGTGTGGAGAATGATGGAACAATAATGAGACTCTCGGTTTGGGAGTTAGAGCACAAAGTTAATTTTTAATCATTAATTTATTTTAAATTATTTATTAAAACATTGTATATATAGTTGTAGGATTTTGTAGATGGAAGTTTACTTTATTATAGGTTACCAAAACTCGAGTTTGCAGAGGGACTTTGTGTTAGTATGGACCAATTGTCAGAAGTGGATGGAATACCTGTGAGTCCAAATTTTTACAAAATTTTTATTAAAAATGTTAGAAAACCTAATACTGTTTTGGAGAGACTACACAAAGGTATTACAACTGTGCGAGAATTGGTTGGCCGACACGTTGAATGAAATCTATTGATGTAAATTACAACTTTGTTTCATTTGTTTTTTTTCATTAATTGCATTCCTATAAATATATATATATATATATATAAATTGTTTAATTAATTGTATTGTTATTGTTTTATTTTTCCTAATGTTATTCTGAAGGAGTAAGCCCTTGCTGTTCATGATCGACCGAGTCAACAAATGTTTTTTAAGTATTTTTTAATGTATTGATGTTAGACAATAGATTTTGTATTTTGGATGAAAAAAACTAGTTGTATGGTTCGATGCATTGACAATGGTTTATTTTTTATTTTTGCATTTTTGATGTATGGATGATGTGGATTAATATTATATATATACACTTCATGAACTTCATTTTATATATTTATCTTTTGGTGAATAAAATTTATTTATTGATTTATGCAATTATATATACAAGAATTAATGAAAATTAAATTTAAAAAGTAGGTTGGCATTTGTGACGGCTAGATTATTATTTGCGACGGCAAGTAGCTATCGCAAAAGGCATAACCAAGCCACGACTTTTTGCAATGGCTACACAACTATCACAAAAGGTCTTTTTTTTATGGCATCTCCCGTCACAAATGCTTAGTTGGCCGTCGCAAAAATTAACTTTTGCAAATTAGCGAGTCACAAGCCATTAGTTGCTTGCAAAAAGTCATCAAAAGAAAATGATTCTGCAAAAAGTCACAAGCCACAGTAGACTTTTTCTTTTTTTTTTTTTTAATCTTGATTAAAATTTTAAAACAAAAGTAATTATAGGGGGTTTCGGGTATAGTTACGAAAACTCAATTGGATGTCAAATCATTGAACTAGTGAACTCAATTCAACCTTAAATCAATGAACCCACTTAGTTCACGCTTCATTAGTTCAACCGATTCAACTAATATTATAAAATTAATATATTTTATTACTTAAAAAAATTAGTAACAAATCGATTTTAAACAGTTGTTGCGCAACATAGAAAACATAGGTGCCCACAAGCAGTCATTTAATACAAAGACGCGGAGGAAATATGGGGGGGCCTTCCATGGCATGAGATAACCATACCTAAAAAAGAAATTGTGCAAATTTAGGAATTGCACTAGCAAATAATACGGCAGTGACTCTTTTAATGCGAACGAGGAAACACGGCCCAATACTTCAATACAAAGTGGGAAAAACAATTGTTGGTGAACCAGTTTATTGCTCAAACAATCCAGATGATTGAATCGAATCGCCAGATCCTCTGATTCCCAGTTAAACAAGCCGATCTAGTTCTGAAAACAATAGTTTTTTGTGTTCAAGTATTTGATTGTACTTTTCTTTTTCATTCGGTTCTTCTAAAAATTAAGAAAAATATTGGATGAAAAACAGAACTTTTGAATTTAAAAACCCTAACTAGATAAAAGCTTGAAAGAAATCCTGACTAAATGGGCATATAGGAATGATCACACACACTCTCTCCCTCTTTTACTCGAAGTTGAAATACCGGGCTTTAATTTGTCCACGGTTTACTCGAGAGGTAGAGATATACTCAGCTTTTTGCTTCCCCATAATTTTTACTCATGTCTATAGCAATGGTACCACTTATCGGTTTAAGTTTAATGGATGATGCTATTTAAGCAGAAAATTTATACAAAATTTTCTTACAGGATAAGAATAGTTGAACGAAAACTTTTCACTTTAAAATAAACACACCTATCATAATTTTTTTTTTTTTTTGTAGCAAACATGCCATTACCTTGTATTTATATCTGTGAAATAGAAAATGAGTTTAATTGATCCCTTGTCACTAAAATCCAACACGTGTCCATAAGTCTTTTTTGTATGTTGTAGTTTTAATTTAAAAAATAAAAATAAAAACAAAAACAAAACTCTACACTAATAATAAATCAAAATTAAACTTAAAAAACATAAGAATTCATTAGTACAACATTATTACTCAAATACTACACTATTATTTGCGAATGGTTTTATCAAAGCGTAAACACCGCTTATGATGCATATGTAATTTAAAGAATTCAATACACTTAATTATTTATTCTAATTGAAAATCCATCCCACGGATGTAGGAAATCCACCGCTAGTTGCTAGCTAGTTCTTGGGCCTTGCAAGACACCTTGAAGGACAGACCCGAGCCATCTAACTTCTCTTCCATGACTTTGGTCAGCCTTTCCACCATCGAGGGGGTTAGATAATTTACCCAATCACCCACCTCGCCTTTCCTGAACAAGCTTTCATTTTCAAAGTTTAGAATAGCTTTACCTGTCTTGTTTCCCTCCAATTCCTTCATGTTCTGAAAGCTACAGAGCCTTGATATCTCTTCAACCACGCCTTCTTTCTCCTCCGTTATTGAGAAAGGGTACCCCAAGAACTCAGCCAGCCTCCTCAAGTAAAAACCTATGTCCTCTTTCATGTCCTCATACTTCAAAAACAACATCTTGTGAGGTCTCTCTATGCTCTCTGTCCAGTACCCCAACATATGATCCCAGTATGGACCAAACCCTATGACACCCCTGCAATACATGTCAAAGGCTTCTTCTATTGAGAGCGGACCCAGAGTTTCTGGCCTAACTTTGATGAGGAAATGCCAGACGGAGACGAAAGTGTCGAACGGGTTCCGGCACAGATACACAACCCGGCAGCCGCCGGATTTCTTCACGGAGTCCTGCAACGAGGCGAACGGCACGTGGGTGCCGAAAAGCCTCGGCTGAGGAAGGCCAGAGAGGTCAGGAAGATGGTTGCTTGCATAGAGTTTATACTCGAGGAAAGGCACAAGTTCGTGAGCGTTGGAGGTGAGCAAAGGGTGGTTCCTCGACGCCACACCAAAACGCTTGCGGTTGACAATGGCAAAGGCCAGTGCTTTCAACCAGGTGGTGCCTGATTTTGGTATGGTGGCCAGGATGAGATCAGTGTCTTGTGCTTGGAAGTTGGTCTGGAATGAGATTATGGACTGAATCTCCCTTGGCTGGCACCAAAAGTTTTGATACCAATAGAGATGAGGGGTCCTCCAACCGCGCTCTTTCGGAAGAGAGAGAAGCAGTTGCTTGCATTCATGGCTTAGCTCTTCTTGTGGTTGTTCTTGTTGATCTTCACTTCTTCTTCTTGATTGATTTTTGATCAACTGAGTGATAGCCATTGGAGCTGGTGTTTGGGGGTATTCTGGTAAAGATTTGGCACGAGGCACCCACTCATATATAGGAGGTTTATGCCTCGTGGGGTTTAGTTGCAAAGTTTTTCAACTGTGTGCACGTTGAGCGCATGCTCGAGTTATTACCTCAGTTGAAGTACTGTTTAGGCTGAGCGCAAGCATGAAACATGTTTACCACGCTACATCATAACCTCCGACTCATGAAGTCCTAATTGCGTTTCCACCTGCCCTGAACTTTATCACGTCATTGACGAGTAATGCTGCACGGTAATAAAAATATATATTTATATATATAGTGGGAAAATTCAACTATTGGAGAATATTTGTACAGAAAATTTTAATAGTATTATATGGCAGTAGTATTTTTGAAATGTGACACTATACAACAAAAAAAGTTGTAGAGAATTAATGAAAAAATAATATGATTGAACGAGAATCTTTTCACTTTTGTGCAACAAACAAACAGTTGGGATTAAGTCGTGGGTTTTATGTGGAAAATTTTTATGTTAATTACACTTAGCACCTCTATACTTTTTAGTAAATCTCATTTTTTGTTATCTAATTTTTTAATTGTAACAGTCAATCTTGCTTTTATAGTCAAATTGAAATGTGAACCTTCCATGAGCAGTCAAATCTAGAATTTTTGTGCAACGGGCTGAAAGACAGAACCACCAATCCACCATACACAAAGTTATATTCTAATTGACAATTTTTTTTTTTTTTTTGTAAGTAAAGAGATAATTAGATTAAAAATACAAACAAACAAAAAAATAGGTGACGTTTCTATACAAAAGTTGTATACAAAAAAACTATACCCTCTCACCGTAATTAAGAGTACATATAAAGTCAAAAGAAGACTCCATAATGTCACACGACTTTACAAATTTAATTTACAAATAGCCCCTATAATTTTCATATTTTGAAAATTATGTACGATAGCCTCATTTATTATGCTATTAAAATGTAGTTCTCAATATATACAACCAAGTTAGAGTTAGGCACTTCTAGAAAAAGGAGTATTTGCAACGGCAACAAACCGTGGCAAAAGGCCAATTTTTATTTGCGACGGCACTATAACGGCATTTTCGGCGATGAAAATGCTGGGGTTCCAAATAGTTTTAGCGACGACTGAGCGACGACACGGGGTACTATTAGCGATGGTAGGGACACTGTCGCAAATACTCATCGTCAAGAGACTTTTAATTGCGACCGCTGGTTCCCCGACGCTAACGAGATTTTGCGATGGTTGAAGACCGTCACAAATACTTATAGTGACTCCAATTAGCTACAGAGTTGACCTTTGCTAAAAGAACTTTTAGCGACGCCAGGCGTTGAATTAATGATAGATTTTCCACTTTTAGCGACAATGAAATTCCGTCGCTAATACTTTATTTATTAAAAAAATATTTTTGTATATACATTACAAATAATTTTTGTAATATATTTTTTAACGTGATAAAATGTACATTTAACATAATCCAAATAACAAGACAAACACATTCATTCAAATTCAAATGCTTACAAAAATTCTTAAGAAAGTCAATATACTTTTAAACATTTATCGAAAACAAATAGTCTCCCATCAAAATTCATACTACAAAAATAAATTACACAGTCTCTCGCAAAATAACGACCCTAATTCACATACAACAAATAGAGTTTCTAGTCTATCGCCAAATAAGCCCATATAGGAATACAATCAACCTATTCTTTTGGAATAACCTGGAAAAAAAAACATATAAATATTAGATACAATATGAACACAATAAAGATAATCCAAATGAAATATATCTAATCCAAATGTGTGAAGTCGTGCACAGAACTTAAGAAATTAAGGCTATTTAAAGATGAAATGTATCTAATCCAAATGTGTGAAGTAGTGCACAGAACTTAAGATGAATGTTTTAGTACTTCAAGGGAAGGGATTAAAGAGTGCCTTGGCTAGTAGCATTCCATATAAACTTCATGAGGAATATCAAAACTTTCCAAGTAATTGCAAACAAGGAGAGCCTTCAAAGAAAAAAGTATAAGATATGGCATAGTGGGGTGCTTTGGCCTATGTTCTTCGCATGGTTGGGGTGGTGTCAAAGGTGGTTGCAGTTGGAACAGCCGTTGTGGGACTGCAAGTATGGTGGCTACATTTGGAATGGCAGCAGTTACAATAGCGGCAACTGCCACAATGGCTGCTGAAGTCATGGAAGCCATCAACAAGAAGTTGGTTGTTCAGGCAGGAGATGTTGGGGACAATGGTGGTGATGGTGTTAATAAAGTGGCCTAGACCTCATGAAGTTATTTGGATAGCAAGTTCCTAGTATTTCAATTTCAATCAACGTTCTATGGTTTGGTTTAAGCATAACTATAAATCCTATTTTATGGGATAAATTTCACACTTTTATTTTCTTACATTTTCTTCAATCATTATAAACTACTTTTCAACAAAAACTTTGTTAGTTACTTCCACTTTATGGATTTGGACTTTCAAATGCTGTTATGAGCAAAATGTACGAATTCCATTCATGTCGGTAAGTTAAGCATTATGGAGTGTCTTTCTAATTTTCATCAATGATAAGGGAAATAAAATAGAAAAGAGGACAAGGAAACAGATTTCAAGTTCCAAAAAGGACTATAGGTTATGATTCTTTCCTTCATGTTTAATTAAGGTATCAAAATGCCGAAGATTAAGGGTTCGAAGATAAAAGCAAAACTACCAGTTTGTTCACCCTTTTTTATTTGTTAAAATTATGCATGCACATATGCAATCCTCGTTTCCAATTCAATTTTGGTACTGACATGTTTGATGCCCCCCCTTCCCTACCCCTAGGGGCCAGAAAAAGTGGGCTTAACAAAAATTAAAAAACTAATTGAGTTTGAACTCTATACAATCATAGCTGAGTGAGCTTGACATGCGCGTTGGGTGGACTCAACTTATGTAGCTTTCATTGG
This sequence comes from Euryodendron excelsum, assembly GCA_033060915.1. Classification (NCBI taxonomy): domain Eukaryota; kingdom Viridiplantae; phylum Streptophyta; class Magnoliopsida; order Ericales; family Pentaphylacaceae; genus Euryodendron; species Euryodendron excelsum. Next base: position 18,881,305 of record CM065379.1, on the reverse strand, counting down.
GTAAAGGTTGAATCTCTCAATTATTGGCTTATATTTGTACCTAAATAAAATCAAATGCATGTGCTCTATACGTGTATGTCAGTCTATATGCATATATGGAAAGCACCCAAAACAATTTCTCTAAGACAACCCAAAATAATTTTTGGGAGGGGAAACAATGTTGGGGAATCAATTGTAAGAGAAGAATGGTGTAATAGCAGGAAGAGATATGATGATTGTGTGAAACAGCCTACTGAAGCATTTGATCACAAAATAATCTCTTAGGCAACATATCAGTAAAGCTCTCTGCAACTTTAGTTCAATCTCTAAGTGTGCTAGAAACAACCCAAATCATCTTCTACTTCTTTTTTTTCTTTATAGTTAGATCCTTTTCTTCCATATAATTGTCATACTCATTTTCTTAAAAGAACTATACTGACCTTTTTAATGTTGCATCAAGGTCTGGCTCTTCTTTGTAGTTGAAAGCTTTATCAAACCCAAGCTTATTCTTCTTTGTAGTCTGAACAGCAATCAATTGTCAAATAGCCTACTTCAAAGACCTGCTTAGAAGAAACTCACTTTCTGGCTTGTGGCAGCACTTCCAACTACATAGCTTCCATGTAGCTTAGCCAGTTGGCCAATAAGCAATCCAACTGCTCCAGATGCAGTAGAGACAAAAAGATAATCTCCTTTTCTAGTGGCACAAACCTCACAAAAATCCAGCATAAGCAGTAAAACATGGCATACTTGTGCCAAACAATTGTAGTTACACAACTACTCTAGGTAACTAAAGCTTGAGATATGAAACAATACTGTATGAAAGAAAGTGAATGGCCTGTCTAGTCAACTGCTAGAAGTGGTTGTTGGCTGCTTCAGAGAGAAAGTGAATGGGCGGAATGAATATGCTTTTCTTTTTCTTTTTTTTTTCTCTTTTTTTCCAGTTTAAAGGGTTCTCTCAATTACAAGCCATAGAATATAAGGATTAAGAAAGATGGTCTTATTTGAAAAAATCATTCCATAAACAATTGAGACTTTCGCCAACTCAAGTCAAATTAAAAATAAATAAATAAAAGAGAGAAAGAAAACAAATCTTGTTAGGTAAATTTGAAAACTCAAATACTAATGAATGATCATGGTAGAATAATGAGTGTTTATTTTACAAATAGAATGACATTGTGGTGCTTTATACTAATGTAGAAAAGGAAGTTGTGAGAGCCATCTAACATATTGTAAAGTTCCAAAGAAGACTGACTACTAGGAGTGATGCTATACTTCATGGCCTCCCATTAAAAAAATTTTGGAAAAAAAATATAGAAAACAGATTTTACATTGGTCATGCTGGCTGATTTGATTTTGATGACTTCATGACTGTTGGACTAGGAATCAATGCTAGCTAAATAGAATATACGGCTCTTGCATCTACAGTTCATCAAGCAAATATTGGCTTGGGCAATTCTACAAACACCTCTAAATCCAAAATCACACCATCAATCTCCTCAAGAGCTTACCAAGTCGTGAAGCTCAAAACGAATCTGAGAAAAATGTGGAAGAAACCACGTAGAAAAGTATTCAAGAACCCAGGCTAGTAGTAGACCGGTGCGTGGTTACCCAATGGGATTTTCATAGCCTCTTGTGATTTTCCACCACACAAACCCAACATTAGGCATCCCGATGTAGATCGGTATAGATCAGAGTAGATTGAAGCATCTCAGCGCAGATCGAAAAAGCTCGAAACAGATCAAAATAGTACGGAGCAGATCTCTGGGCCTCCATGTTTCACGAACAGAGTCTCGTCGTTTCTTAAGGATGCTCCACCCAACAGTCATGGGAACTGAAGGTACAAATTCATAGCCAATGTGTGTGTGTGTGTGTGTGAACCTATGGAAGTGGTCGACAGAAATACCATTAATTTATCATTCAAATCGGCACACAGAGAGAGAGAGACAGAGAGAGAGATTACCTGCTAAACGACGGGAAGCGGTACGACAGTGAAGGAAGAGGGAGAGTGAAGGCTGAGAGAGGGATAGAGAGGGACAATGAAGGTTGAGAGGCAGTGAGGTTGAATCGATCTAGGGTTAGGGAAAAAGGGCAAAAATCAATTTGGAACCAAAACTACATCATTTAGATACAAAACGACGCCGTTTGATTAAAGGCTTTTGCGACGGCATACATTGTCGCAAATACTGCATCGTAAAAGTGGCGACGCATTTAATTGCCTTAAAACGGCGTCGTTTTGTTCACCTTTTAGCGACAACATTGTTGGCCGCCGTAATTGAGGCCTCGTAAAAAGTGGCTTTTGCTTCGGGGCCGTTGACGTTGCTAATAATTGCTTTTGTGACAACATTTCAACCGTCGCAAAAAGATTCCATCACAAATACCCTTTTTTCTAGTAGTGTAGGGTTTAAAGTATTGATTGATACAATAGAAGTGGTTACAGACATGAGGTCTTGGATCAATTTTCTGTCATCTAAAATAGTAAAAGATAATTAACAGGTAAATAGAATGTGAAATAGGTAAAATTATTTGAATTTAATATATATTATTCTAATATCAAGATAGAGGGTTTAGATTTGGAATATTGAACAAAGGGCTAAAAAGTGAAATTTGTGTTAATGAGAGTCAGTGAGATTAGTGCGGAAAAAATATATTTGAAACTTAAGGTCAAATAAATACAAAAAAAAAAAAGTAAACTTAAAAAATATAATATATTCACAAGTTTAGCAGGGACAATAGAGTGCATTTACAATGTACAATCAAATAAATACATAAAATTAAAATTAAAGCAATTGTTATTTCACAAGCTCAGTGGGGTAGGTGTCCCACAGGCCCCTTATACATCTGTCCTTCCTTCCGCCAGTCACTAGATGTCCAGCAATCAGAAAACGCTCATAAAAAAAATAATGAGATGCCAACAGTAATAATATTATTTTTTAATTGTAAATGTTTTACGGAAAGTAAAAGGTAATTGATAGCCCACCTAAGTCTTACATGGCCATTTTTTATCAGTTAGACAAACAGTGATGGATAGAAGGTTCACATTACAATTTAACGTAAGTGCAGAAATTAAACGTCACAATTAAAAAAATGTAAGACCACAATGAGATTCACAATAGAGTACATGAGTGCTCAATGTAATTCACCCAAACTTTTTATAGAAATATTCAAATCTCTTACATTTCATTTGAAACCCCAATTTTTAGTTAACAAAATAAAAAAAAGGAAAATATGAATGAAAAATTAAACAAAAATACTATTTATTTTTATTCACTTTTTCTTTACATTTTTCTTTTCTTACCAAAAATTCGGATTCCGAGTGGAGTTTTAAAGAATACTGACCAAGACCTTTTGCTACAAACAAAGCAAAATTCAAATATCAAAGCCAACATGATGTATATATACCAGAGTTTAGTTTTAATACACTGATAATGTAGAATAATTTTACACAAGCAGAGTATCAGAGTACGACACGTGTTTTTTAAAATTTAAGTACAACATAAACAAGCAAGATTCATTGACACATATCGTATTCTGATGCCTGCTTATGTCAAAAAAAATTTACATTGTCACTGTATCAAAATTAAACTCTATATACTATAAGCAGACTGATGGTGCGATCTCTGTCTTGAAGGGTGGCGTTGACTGCAGCTACAGGCGAGTCATGAATGAAGAACTGGGTATGGTGCGGAGGTGCTTGCCCATAGATTACTTCATAGGGGGTCATTCCAGTTGCGGAATGAAAGGTAGTATTATACCACCACTTGGCCAAGGGTAGCCTCTGTCGCGCCCAGATTTTTCGTGCCCGAGGAATACTCACCCAAGCGGGAAAAATGTTGTACTCTCTCATTAGAACTCACCCTCCTAGAAGAATGAGTGCGACTAGGTTTGAATTGAAAATTGATTTGAATAAAGGGCTTTTGAAAAACATTTGGAGTTGCCACCTAACTTGATTAAGGTGAGTTAGGTCACCTAAAAACTAACCATAGTCCGAAAACTACACTTAGGGTTTTTGGAAAACGATTTGAAAATATCTCCTAAAGAGAGGGTTTTTAAGAAAAACAAGTTGTTTGGCAACCTTTGGAAAACATTTAGCCCTTTTTAGAAAAATAACTCCTTTTTGGTCTTTGAAATCAGTGATCCTAGGTTCGGAGGTTGGTTACGTGTAGGTAAGATGCACTAAGCTATCATCCTACCCCGCCCTTTCGGTACCTACATGTCAATCTACCCTAGATTCACCTATGAGAGTCTTTAATTAACTATAGTTCAATCCTATTCACTTTGAAAAAACAATGTTTGAAAAATATGATGCATGATATGCAAGTACAAAATAAGAGAGATTTGGAGAATAGATTTAGAAAGAGATTGATTTGATTTGAAAAATTGAAATTGGAAAGTGTGAAAATTTGAAAATAGAAATTTGAAAATAGGAATTTTGAAATTGAAATTTTGAAAATAGATTGGAATTTGAGATTCGGAAAGATTTTGGAAACCGCACCCATGAGGGTGGAATTGAAAGTTTGAAAAGTATTGTGACCACACCTATGAAGGTTGCCTACGTATCCCTTTGGGGGAATCAGGTCAGTCGTAGTTCGGATCGGAGTTCGATTGAAAAGGGATTGATTTGAAGAGAGAGATTGGATTGGAAGATTGAGAGATTGAATTGAAAATTGAATTGGATTTGAAATTAGAAGAGGAGATTGAAAATTGAAATTGAGAAAATTGGACTTTGATTTGAAAAGATAGATTTGGACTTGTTTTGAAAAAGAGAAAGATGAAGGTTTAGGAAACCTAGACTTAGAAAAAGCTTAACTCGACTTGGAAGGTTTAGGAGATTAGGAAAGGTTGGATTTAGGAAATGTTTGAATTAGGAAATGTTCGATTCAGGAAAGTTTCGAATTAGAAAAGTTTCATTTTTGGAAAGTTTTGAAATTAGGAAAGTTTTAGGTTTAGGAAAGTTTTGAAAATTGGAAAGTTTTGAATTAAGAAAATTTCGAATTTAGAAATGTTTGAAAAAGGGAAGTTTTGATTTTAGAAAGTTTTGAAAACAAGGAAGTTTTGAAAATAAGAAAGTTTCGTTTTAGGAAATGTTTGAAAAAGGAAAGTTTTCAGCTTAGGAAGTGTTTGAATTAAGAAAGTTTCAACTTAAGAAAGTTTCAAATTTAGAAAGTTTTGAATTTAGGAAGCTTAGAATTTTAGAAAGATTTGAAATTTAGAAAGTTTAGGATTTAGAAAGTTTTAGAGTTTGAATTTTAGAAAGTCTTGAAATTAGGAAAGGTTTGAATTTAGGAAAGGTTTGAAAGCTTATATTTGAAAAGTTAAGATTTGAAAAGAGGGTAGAATTAGGAAAGGGTTGGATTACGAAAGATTTTTATGTTCAAGTTTTGGAAACTTAAGATTTAGGAAAGTGAAAGTTTAGGAAGGATTCGAATTTAGGAAAGATTTGGATTTTGAAACTTAAGGAAAGATTTGAAGTTTAGATTTAGGAAACTTATGGTTTAGGAAGGTATTGAATTAGGAAAGGTTTGGATTAAGAAGGGATTGGATTTGGTTTCTAAAAGAGAAAGGTTGGATTTTATTTCCAAAAACGGAGGACGGGATCTAGTTTCCTAAACGGGGAGATTTGATTCGGTTTCTTAAAGGGAAGGTAGGATTTGGCTAGGATTTGGAAAGGAAATTCTAGAAACCCTAGTTTTGGAAAATTGTTGTTTTGACGTAGAAAAGAGGTTTTGAAAACACGTATAGTTTTGATGTAAAAAAAACGAGAGGTTTTGGAAACCTAGGTTTGGGGCAAGGTTTGAAAACCATGTTTTTGGAAAGAAAATTTAGGGCTTCCTAATTGTGGGTTCTAGGGCTTGACTTGGGCTCTAAGGAAAAGGGATTTTTAGAAAGTACGTTTTTAGAAACGAAGGTTTTGGAAGGAAATCCTAGGGAGGAGTTTTTGGAAAGTGAATTTGGAAAGAGAGTTTTTGGAAAAAGATTTTAAAGAGAAGGAGTTTTGGAAAGTGTGTTTTTGGAAATGTAGACTTTGGAAGGAAAATCCTAGAGGGGAATTTCTAAAAGGGAGATTTTGGAAAAGAGAGTTTTTGGAAAAATTTTTGGAGAGAGTTTTTAGGAAGGTGAATCTAGGGAGTGTTTTTAGAGAGTGAATTTTGAGGAAAAGATTTTGGAGAGAGAATTTTGAAAAAGAGAGTTTTAAAAAAAAAATAGGTTTTAGAAGGGAGTTTTTGAAAACGATTTTGAAAAGGAGTGTTTTAGGAAAGTATGTTGAAAAAGAGATTTTTAGGAAGAGATTTTTGAAGAGAGAGAGTTTTTAGAAAGATTAAAAACATCTCACTTTCCTAAAGCAATTCCAGCCATAAGAGGACTAGAACCACTTTAAGAAAGTAGTTTTGAAAACAAGGTTTGAAAATATAGACCAAAAGGTCACTTTTAATATAACACTTTCCTAAAGCAACCCTAGCCATGGAAAGGCTAGAATCACCCTAGGATTGTTATTTTGAAAACATGTTTTTGAAAAAGAGCTTTTGATGCAATTTTGAAAACAAGTTTGAAAACGATTTTTGAAAACAACTTTTTGAAAACGAATTTTGGAAGATGCAAGACTATGATCTGCACAATGCAATTTGGGGTCGTGAACATACAAGGCTAAGGCTTCACCACATAATCAAGGGGGGCCGGACCGACGTGGTCTTTGGTTAGACTAGAAGAAAGCCCCCGACACGGTGATTCTCCAATAGTCCAATCCTACACATGGACCGGGAATCCCCTTGTTTCAAGCATGCAAAGAAAGGGGGGGGAAAGAGATGGGGGATTAAAATAGAGAAAACCCAAGTGGGTTGGAGAGAGAAGAGAGAGGGGGGAAGTGCAGAAAATTAAAGAGGGAGCCTACCTTGTATCTTGTTTATTTTGCGTGCTGTGCAGTCTTCAGTCTTCGGTCTTTAGTCTTGATCTTCACCCTCAGTCTTCAAGGATTGTCTTCAAGCTTTGAATGGCTGTTCTTCAAGTCTTCAGAGAGTGGTTGAAGGCTAGTGTATGAGTGTATGGGAGAGTGTATGAGTGTATAGGAGGCTAGGGTTTGTGTATGATGGCTAGGGTTAGTGTAAGGTGGCTAGGGTTTGGAGAACCTAAGGAAACTAGGGTTTTTGGAGGTGCTCGAGCTCTGTATATCGAATTGTGTGATTTCTAGGTTAAGTTTTCAGACCCCTCTCACGTTGAACAAGGCTCTGTATTTATAGAGGGAAGACAAACCTAGCGCCTGTTGCAGTGGCGCCAGGCCAAATTATACACTGGCGCCACTAGTAGTGGCGCCAGGCCATTTTTTGGCTTGGCGCCACTACTAGTGGCGCTAGCCATTTAGGAAACAATTACGGTCGGCAAGCAACGTATATTTGACTAGATTTGGGCGCCTGTACTAGTGACTACCATGTAAACTTTAGCCTGGCTTTACTAGGAGTGACTCCGGAAAGTCCAGGAATGATTTGAAGGAGCTGGAGATGACCCGGAAGGCCGGAAGGGAGCAGGAACACTTAAAATAGTGTCCTGGAGGTATTTGACTTGAAAAGTGAGGATAAGATGTGTCAGAAAGGTTGACCGAGCCTTTAGGGGCAAAACGGTCAACCGGACCGGAAAACTGCCGGGACAGACTCAAACTGTCCCGGAAGAAGACTTGGGATCTGGAAACATTATTTAGAATATTCCCAGAGGTTGCCGGTTTGATACCCCGAGCCGGCGTGGTCAGAAAAGGAGACCGACCCACTAGGGGCAAAATGGTCATTTTGTACCGGGTTTGCCGGAACTAACTCGGAATGGTCCGAAAAGGTAAAGGAAGGTTGAGAACACTATAAAAAGTATTCTCGGGTTATTACCGGTTTGATACCTAGAGCCGGTGTGGTCGAAGAAGGAGACCGACCCTCTAGGGGCAAAACGGTCATCTTAAACGGAAAGTCTCGAAAAAGGTCCTAAGGGTAATTTGGTCATTTTTCACCGAAGTGGGCTAATAGCCACTAGTGTTGACCTAGGTTTTGAGTGCTTCCGCCACTCTAACGGTGTGAGTATTTCCGCTACTCGGACGAGTTTGATGATTTGTGAGTATTTCCACAACTCGGACGGGGTTGAGTATTTTCGCTACTCGGACGGGGTTGAGTATTTCCGCTACTCGGACGGGGTTGATGATTTGGGAGTATTTCCGCTACTCAAACGGGGTTGAGTATTTCCGCTACTCTAACGGGTTTGTGAGTATTTCCGCTACTCTAACGGTTCTGTGAGTATTTCCGCTACTCTAACAGTTCTGTGAGTATTTCCGCTACTCTAACGGTTCTGTGAGTGTTTCCGCCACTCTAACGGTTTGGTGAGTAGTTTTGCTACTCGGACCGTCTCGAGGAATAAACTGTCTCGAGAGAGGGATTGGAAAGGGGTCTTACCGTCTCCGAAGAGACGTGCCTGGATTGGAGCCGTCTCGAGGAATAAACTGTCTCGAGAGAGGAATTGGAAAGGGGTCTTACCGTCTCCGAAGAAACGTGCCTAGATTGTGAGTGTTTCCGCCACTCTGACAGTTTTGTGAGTATTTCCGCTACTCTAATGGTTTTATGAGTAGTTTTGCTACTCGGACCATCTCGAGGAATAAACTATCTCGAGAGAGGGATTGGAATTGGAATAAGGAAGGACAATGCCCCTAAGGGCATTTTTGGTCATTTTGCCTCTATTTGGGCCTGACAGGCCCGCGAAGCGATGGAAAGATGGAATTTGGACCTAGAGGATTGGATTCGATAGGAATATGCCCCCAATGACTTGAAAACAAGTCTGGACGAAGTGTAGACTGTCGAGCGGTCAAAAATGGGGTGCTTACAGCCACCTGTTCCAGTCTTTGGGTTTGTCCCTAGTAATGCAGCGCAAATAGTTTTCCAGACAGCGATTCAAAACTTCAGATTGCCCATCCGTCTGGGGATGATAAGCTAAACTAAGTCTCAGTTCTACACCTTGGAGTTTAAACAGTTCCTTCCAAAAAATGCAGGTGAATATAGGATCTCTATCAGTGACAATGGATTTAGGCATACCATGAAGCCGAAAAATGGTATCCATGAAAGATTGAGCAATATCTTGGGCTGTATAAAGGTGAGAAAGAGCCACAAAATGGGCATACTTGCTTAATCTGTCAACGATAACCATTATGGAATTCTTGCCTCTGGAAGTGGGTAAGCCTTTGATAAAGTCCATAGCAATGTCAGTCCATACCGTAGTTGGAACAGGTAAAGGCTGTAATAAGCCTGGTATTCTCACAGTTTCATTCTTATTCCTTTGGCAGCATTCACATTCTGAGATGAATTTTTGAACTTCCCTTTTCAGTCCCTTCTAATAGAAGTGTCGTTTTAGCCTCTTGATAGTTTTCTCCACACCTGAATGTCCCCCAATGGCAGAACTATGAAATTCTTTTAAAATTCTGTCTTTGAGCTGAGGAGTAGAGCCAATGACTAATTTGCCTTTATATGTTAAGAGTCCCTGACTCCATTCAAAGTTGGGATGTGCCTTGGTTTGATTTGCCAATTCTTGAATGAGAGTTTACAGTTCAGGATCAGTGCTCCAACTAGTTTTAAGTTCCTGTAACCAGTGTTCTTGAAGGGTGGTAATTGCACTAATGCTACTAGCTTCTCCTGAAACTCGAGACAAGGCATCAGCTACCTTGTTTTTAGTGCCAGCTTTATACTTGATTTCATAGTCATATCCCAATAGCTTCGTGATCCACTTCTGTTACAGAGTGGTAGTAATTCTTTGCTCAAGGAGGTACTTGAGGCTTTGATGGTCAGTTTTGATGATGAAATATCTGCCCAATAGGTAATGTCTTCACTTGTTGACTGCTACGACCATAGTTAACAACTCCTTCTCATAAGTAGAAAGAGCCAAATTCTTTTGTACCAAAGCCTTGTTTATGTATGCAATGGGTTAACCCCTTTGCATCAACACAACCCCAATTCCCGTCCCCGATGCATCACATTCAATTTCGAAGTCTTGTGAATAATCAGGCATAACTAGCACAAGGGTGTTAGACATGGCATCCTTGAGCTGTTCAAAGGCCAAATCTGCTGCTGCATTCCAGTGGAAGGCATCTTTCTTTAACAAGTTGGTGAGAGGAGCACATATTAGACCATACCCCTTGACAAACTTCCTATAGTATCCAGTCAACCCCAAAAATCCCCTTAAAGATTTTAGATTAGTAGGAGTAGGCCATTGCTTCATGCATTCAACCTTTGCTTGATCTGCTGATACACCTCTGTCACTGATAATGTGGCCTAAATACTCAACTTCATTCTTTCCAAAGGCACACTTAACTTTCTTCACAAAAAACTGATGTTGCCTCAAAATATTTAGAGTCTGTTGTAAGTGTTCTAAGTGAGCTGTCCATGTCTTGCTGTAAACTAATATGTCATCAAAGAAAACCAAAATAAATTTCCTGAGATGAGGCCTGAGAATCTCATTCATCACACTTTGGAAGGTTGCAGGTGCATTAGTAAGGCCAAAAGGCATGACAAGGAATTCGTAATGCCCCTGATGTGTCCTGAAGGCTGTCTTAGCAATATCTTCAGCATGGACTCTAATATGGTGATACCCTAACCGTAAATCCAGCTTTGAAAAATATTTGGAGCCATGTAACTCATCAAGTAATTCATCTATGACTGGAATGGGAAATTTATCCTTGACAGTGATCTTATTTAAGGCTCTATAATCAATACAAAGTCTCCATGAGTTGTCTTTTTTCTTTACCAAAAGAACAGGTGAAGAATAAGGACTGGTGCTGTTCTGAATAATACCAGATTCAAGCATTTCCTGAACAATTCTCTCTATTTCATTCTTTTGGAAGTTGGGATACCTGTAAGGCCTCACATTGGTGGGAATGCTTCCCTCCTGCAACAAAATTTTGTGATCCTGAACTCGGTTTGGTGGTAATCCTGTAGGTTTTGAGAAGAGGTCCTGATATTCCATCAATAATTGTTCCAAGTCTGGATGTTCCTGAGTTTCCTTGGACTTGAACTCAATTTCTCCTTTATGGGTTTGGATTAAGCATAGGTGTGCCACCATTCCTTGCTTTCCTTTACTGACCAACCTTCCCATCTGCTGATCATCAATAATTTGAATGTTTCCAGTTTTGCTGCCCCTTAAAACATGCCTCCTTCCTTCATGTGTGAAATCCATCTGTAAGTTCTTAAAATCCCATGTAATTGGTCCTAAGGTGGATAGCCATTGTACTCCAAGGACCATGTCACAACCCCCCAAAGGTAAGATCCTCATTTCAGCCGTAATACTTGTACCTTGCATTTCCCACTCACAATTCTTGCAAATGGAAGTGCTGCGAACTTTGTTTCCATCAGCCACTGACACAATCAATGGGCTTGTAGTTTGGAGATTACAGTTGGCCCTTTTGGCCACCTTGGGGTCAAGAAAATTGTGTGTACTTCCAGAATCTATCAAAATAACAACTAGTTTCTTCTTAATATTTCCTCTTACCTTCATTGTTCTAAATGAAATAGATCCTGAAATGGCATAAACTGAGATTTGTGAAGGTTCCTCCACCTCTTCTTCTTCAACCTGATATTCTTTTGTAGTTCCATTCTCTTCTGGATCCTCATCTTCTACTTCCAACAAAAAACAGTTGCTTCCTTTGGCATTAATGGCCCTTAACAAACCTTTCATCACAATCGTAGCACAACCCTTTTTCTTTTCTTGCTTCCATTTCTTTCTCTGTAAGTCTCCTAATAGGGATAGATGGAATACTTTGACTGTTTTGTAGTTTTACGTCATTATCCCACCCAGGTTTGTTGACATTGTATGGGTATGTGTTCCTTGGGTTCATTCGAGATCTCTTCGTAATAGCCTCAATACTTTCTTCCTGCAATCTGGCCAAACTAATTGCCTGAACAATGCTTTTGGGTCCAAACATTTGAACCCCAGCCTTGATTTCTTCCCTTAATCCACTCGTAAAACAACTGACAAAAAACCCTTCAGACAACCCTTTAGTTCTGTTTGTCAAATCTTCAAACTTCTCTTGATAAGCCCTTACAGTTGATACTTGTTTCAGCTTGGTGAGTTCGCCAATTGCATCTTCATATGCATTAGCACTGAACCTAGCAGCAATTGCCCATGCAAATTCTTCCCAAATCAACTTATCTTGAGTGCTTTCAAACCATTGGAACCACCTCAAAGCCTTTTCTTCCAAATGCATTGCTGCTAACTTCACCTTCTGTCTTTCCTCCACCTTGTTAAACTCAAAAAACCTTGCACACTTATGCGCCCATCCCGAAGGGTCTTCCCCAGAGAATTTGGGAAAATCAATTTTGGTATATCTGGTTTGAGCATTTCCCCAAGCACCTAGAGTGTTGACAGATTGGGATGTTTCCCCTAGCTCTACGAGGGATGGAGTAATCTTATTGGCTAGCTGATCGTACCTGATGTTCATGGTCACTATCATCTTCTTCAATTCTTGGATTGCAACAGCTTGTTCTTGCTTCAACTCCCGAATAGCTTCTTCTTGCCGTTCGGAGCTGTCCTTCAACGCCTGAATGTCCTTCGCCCTAGTTCCATCCACCATTTCTACACCTGATATTGTCGCCGGCCGGAGGACCGCCGCTCTGATACCAAATGTTAGAAGTTGAGTTAGGAAGAAGAGGGAAACCTTTAGAATGAATGTAACTGGATTAATTCTTGAATGCCTTACAATTAGCTAATACCATAGCTATATAGTTTGAATACAGTTTCAACAGAATAACTGAACTAACAACTCAACAGAACTCATAACCGAAATAACCATCCTAACTGCTGCCAGTTGCGATGCTCTGTTTTTGCCGCTTACACAGATAGATCAGTTCTAACCTCTTTGTAACTCCTCTTTCTACTCTCCAATTGTGGAATGCCACGTCATTTACTAATATCCAGCTATGTTGCTTTTGCTTAGTTGTGTACCACTTTAGCTTTTCATTAGGACTTGTCGATTAGATCTTTAATGACTGTAGTTACAGAAAAACAAACAGAAGCCCAAACAATAAGTCTTTCATGAGATTCTCGCCACAAAAATAGAATGTTGCTCGACGGAAAAGTTTTGAACTTTTTTTGGTTGCGTGGAGCAATTCCATCGGAACTTTGAGAAACCTTATATCTCACTGCCAAAATCTCGATTCCATCGGATTTCACTTCAGAAAAGTGAATGGATGTGAATAGCTATCAGACGTCAAGTTCAAACTACAACGACGACGTTTATTCTGGCGGAACGATATTTTTTTATATTGTCATTCTAGTGTGGATTTTTGCATAAAATTTTTAGTTGTTTAGAATTAACCATTATTTATAAAATACAAGACAGTAAAAAGAAAGGTACATAAATAATTTATAAAATTTAATATGATTTTCTCTCAATAATACAGTAAAAAAATTTGGCACAAAAATATGAGAATATGCAAAAATATAAATATATAATTGTACAAGTATAAGAATATCAATTAAAAAGTTGAGATAAGTTATTTTCTTCTTATATATGTCAACAACTATTATTTTTGTGTCATATAAGTTAACTTTTAAAACTTATTTTTTACAAAAAATCAAATTAAAGTCCTAGATAAATATATTCTATTTTTCTTAATTTATTCTTCTAAGTCTGGATAAAAGAATGAGCTAATTTATTAATTTTAGTTTTTCATTTGATATTTCAACTATGAATATGAAGTTACAGAAACTTATATTTAAACATTTAACCTATGAAAAAAAATCACCTAAGTATATATATATTTAGGCACAATCCAAGTACTGCCTCGAAAATGATCAAATTTTTTAATGGATCCTTATATACTAATGATAGTACTTGCCCTACTATTTACTTTTCTTTATTTGTAAATGTTTTTCTTCTTGGTTTAGATAAAAAATAATAAAAAAACAGGCTCCTATATTTTAATTTGAGAATGCAAGTAAAACTCTAACTAGATATATATACATATATGCTCACATAAGTTCACACCATCACTGTCTTGGCAACTGCCCACACTCGCTCACCCCGCGCACCACCACAGCCAACATAAAATCATCTCACTGTCTCAACCCCTAATCATTTTGTTTTAGGCAAAAATTTTAAATTTTAAACTCAACACTTTTGAGAATTAGAATTTATATGATTATGTGACTATGTATTATTGGCTTGTTATATAACATCAACGTGATGATGCGATATCACCGTTGGACCCAATATTTTCTCAAATTTGAGACCCTATTTAATACTCCCACAATTCAAAATTTCAATTTTGAGTTTTATCCTTATTTGAAGGTTTTCCTATTTTTTAAAGTAAATTAGATAACTACAAAGATATTTGTTAATGTTTGGTTATTAATTTATAAAAATTGCCTACACATCCCAGTTAATTAATTTGATGTCAGTCCCTAAAATATTATTTCTTTTAAGGTAACATTGATCACCTTCATTAAATTGTTTCAATCTTATTGTTCTTTCTTCGTTATTTAAGAAAATAAAAATTTTGTAATAAAACAAAAATCTCTCAAAAAAATTTGAGGCATCTAAATTCTTTGGTAATAATCAATATATCGATATAAGGTACTATAGTGTAAACATTATTTTAATAAAATATTCTTAATTTAAATTTTAAAAAATCCTTCTCAAAAATAATAAATGACGTGCAAGTCAAGCATTACGTTATCTCACACTTACACTAGGGCCCTCCACGACAAAGGAACCTATTTCCATCCCTGTAGACTACCCCTACCCCTACCCCAGCCTCACCCACAGACAAGGAGTCAAGTCATACCCTACATTGCATACTCCCGATAATCCATATATGCTCGGTGTGGAAAATCAAGGTATCAATGGCTCCTCAGCTGCTGTTCGAGGTTTCTAGCATGTTTGGTCTGTGCCCTGCCGACATCTGCACACGCACATCATAGATTCATAGTACTATAAGTCTCTAGCTTTTCCTCTGACTAGTTTAAGGTCGTGGGAAAATGCTAGGAACTGTCACCCGTTCAGCCGTTTAATAACAGTTGCCTTTATATAAATAACACGTGAATTTTTTTTTTTTTAGTGACCTTGGGAACTTGAAGAGAGAAGGTAACACTTCAACGTTTAAACAAAATGAAGTTTGATTAACACCTTCCTGCAAAAAATTATTAGAGGTTGGGTGATAATCTTTCATCTCAATTTAAAAGACATATGTAGAGGTTGACGAACTAATTTTTTATGACACCAAATTTTTAAAAAGTTTACATGCTATAAAAATAAAAATAAAAATAAAAATAAAAAGTCCTGATCTAAGTGAGAAAAAACAGACATATTAAGAGGTTAGTCTGATAGTCAAGACTTAAGATTTGAGAGTTTGCTTATTTTAAAGTGTCAGGTTTAAAATTTCTTAGGTGCTATAATCTCTTTGAGCCTCTTAAGATCTTTAACCCGGTAATTATTCAATTTGTGTAGAATCAGGAGACTGTAGAAGTTTTATGATTAATCTAAGTGATTGCAATCTGTCCCGACACCAGCAAAAAGAAAAAAAAAACTCAAAATTAACTATTGTAAACTTCAAAAAGAACACCACAAATTAATACATAAGTAAATAAAAAAATTGTACAAATTAAAATCTTATAGAATGTCTCAAATTTTTCAAAATTTTACATACTACAATTAAGGACCTATTCTACAATTTATTTTTTAAAAAAATTCAATTCCACATAAAAAAAATGTCCCAACCCAAAATCAACTACACTGATTAATTTAAAAATTGTATAAATCTTGTTTTGAAGGCCGTGCATTTTATGAAATATTATAATATGCCATAGTTAATGCCTTGTATTGTTTTCACATTTTTATAAATAAAATAAAAAAGAATGCTGCCCAAATGAATAAAACGCACGTGACAAAAGGAAGGCTTTAAATCATTACACTAAGTTAATTTTAGGAGAAAGAAAACCACTAATTAAAACAAAAAGTTAGTATAAAAATTTATGCAACAAAATGAAAACTATATAAAAAAAAAGGCATCATTTAAAGTTGTCTTGGCCTCAAATTGTCTTGAGCCACCGTGTCTTTTCACTTGCCATTTGATTTGTAAGTTTATATAATTGATATCAAAATATGCAAAAATTGACCATATCGTAGTAGGGTATACAATTTTTTTCTTGGGAACTAAATTTAAAAAAATATACAATTTTTTTCTTAGGAACTAAAGTTAAAAAAATATTATTTATGTTTATGAGCATAAATCAATCTATAAATGACGAAATGAAAAAATATTAAAAAGAAAAAAGAAAATTTCACATCATTTATCTCAAACTTACATAATGGATATTGCATAAATGAGTAAATAAATATTGATTAATTAAAATAAATCTATAAAGCAATTGAAAGGACAAGATGGTTAATATTTTATTCTTTTTTATGTTGTGTTCGTCCTATGTGAGTTTAGTTTTTTATTCAAATAGTACTCTCGGTCACAATCAAAAGCAGCAAATAAACATAACTGGGATTTTCTAGTTTCGGTTCCAACCTTTTAATTCATTGAAACGTGACGCCACACAACTCGAGAGTGATAAAAGCGATTGATATTTCGTCTGTTCCTAGCATTTCCGCAAGCTCGCGATATGCACGATTCTTATTTTTAATTTGTGTGCTAAGTATTTTTATTAGAATAATTTTTCATATTTAATAAATATAAAAAAATTAGTTATGTTTTATTTTTAAGCTATTTAATTGTGTATTCATCTATCTAATGCTTATGCTTTATTTAAATTAACTATTAATCGTGGCATGTCATCAATTAGTGGAGTAATTATTTAGAATGACTGTTACACCACGTCGTCATGTTTACGTGGTATGACGTTTCATTTGAATTATGACACGCATGTCATTATTTATATGACGACATTTTTAAATTTAAAAAACCACTATACAGCTAAGATAATAGTTATAATATTATAAAAATTATTCTGTTTCTACATATAACATTACATGAATAAACTATCACACCATATAAATATGATGATATAGTGTGGCGGTCACATTTAATCAATTTTTTAGTTAGTGGGAAAATCGGAGAAAATATTTTTTTAATATTTTATTAAATATTTTCTCATTAGGAAAATAATAAAGTTTCTATTTGTTTAACAAATACAATATATAGTGGTGTGAATTTCCCATCAACAATAAATATTTATGAAAATTGAAGTATCACATGCTTCTTCATACAAACAAACAACATAAAATAGGTTGAAAACAAATATAGTCGAGGAATGGGTTAATCATTAGCAATAGCATGCCCACCCATAGTACTTGGGTAATGTGTTCAACTGACTCTCTCCTCTTGTAGGACTTTGGGCCTCAATCGAATAATTATTTATATTTTTTTTTTTTCAGAGATAAACTTGTAATCAAAAGTCACTCAAAATGATCCATTCCTCACGAACACAACAATAAATAGTGTACCAATATGTTATTTGTTCACTATATTTAATGAGTGAGGTAAGTAAACATTAGAAAATCGTTTTCCTTCAATTGATTGTGATGGAAGATGAGAAGAAACTGATTGTTATGGAAAATGAGCATAAACGGAAAACCAAAGTGGTTGGAAAAATCTTAAAAACCCGAGAAGTAGGTCGTGGGGCCATCATAGAAAAATACACCCTTAATTTGATGATGTTGAGCTGTCATTGTCCGCTATAAAAATAAACAATAATAAAAAAAAATAGTCACATGGTGTGACTATTTTTATGGAGAAATTTTTCCAAATAAGTCACATGGTGTGACTTCGACCATAAGTTTATTATCCATGATAGCTCCTACTTGGATATACGAATGCTCATCTCGTTGTAGAAGTGGAAAAAAAAAAAAAAAATTATACAAAGGAGTTTTGAGCACTCTGGAACTTTTTTTCTACCAAGTTGTTGAATTCAATCTTTTCCACTATATGAAAGATTGTGTTACAAAACATACAAAAAATATGAAGAATCTCTTACACGAAATTATAGAAGTCGAAAAGAACAGAAATTCTGGGATGTACAATGATTACAAGCTATCGTCTTGAGACGTCATGGAGGTACAGAATATTCAGCAGGAATCATTGAATATTCATAGAAAGTTATTCTGATGGAGTCATGCCCATAGACGCTACGTAGAGACACTTCTAATCTTTGTATTTTCAGGTTGAGCGGGGCTAGGAAAGTCTTCTTTGTGGTGGGAGACAACAGTATGGTTTTTTCCTCTTCCTTTTCAATATTCACCACTTTGAGGGCCTCCTTGTTCTTGTCAGCGTTATTAAAGTGGAGCACGGCCCTAAGTGGGGCAACCTCCAATCCTCTAGGAGGTGGAGCAGATAAGAAAGGAGTTGAGGCAAGATCTTTGGAGGGCCATGGGCTGTATTAGTTTGAACATCTCACCCATCTGGTCTCTTATCTCGTTGATTTCTTCTCGGGACACCACATTGTCAGGTGTGGCTTTGTCAGAGTGAGTTGCCATTGAAGAGGCCCATTGTACGGTAATGATGGGTGCTCTAAGCAATGTTTGAGCTTTTTTGGGAGCAATGGTGTCTTTCCTAGCCTTCTTGAAAAATAAAAAGAAAAGACTAGAGTTTAGCGACGTTAATCTTGGAGATTTCTGTACAATGCATGTCTTAAGGGTGCTTCTGCTTTGAGAGGGGTCTAAGCATCATGCTTGAGCTCACATGTGGAGATAGAGGTTTGCCCTTGTATACAATACCATACTTGTGCATGTAGTCATCCATTCGTACATACATTCACTTATCCACAAGAAGTATAAATGACAATTTTATTGAAGTGAGTTCTTCTTCTATATGAAATTATAAAAGTACATCAAAAGAGAAGGGAGAAACATTTTTCTTAGAACTTTTGCCTATCTACTTTTATATTTGAAATCCTAAACTACTCTTAAGTATTTGGATTCACCTTCTTTGATGGAGGTCGGTGAAAGACCTTACTTCTAGATTGCCCCTTGTCTTGTTGGCAGCCTTATCTCTATGAGTGTAGAGGGATTGGGGCCTCTCTTTATAAGATTATTTCGATGCATGCCATGAGTCCTTAGGATAACTTGGTACCCTTAAGAGTTTAAGTGGGCTTTGAATGAGCGAAATTGGCTTCGAGCCATTTCATGAGGGTTGATGATATGCATGAAATGCAGTGGCTCGAGTTACTTTGGACTCTTATCTTGGAATGAACTTCGATACATAAGCAGCATGACAATAGCATAGCAATACAAAATGAATGAGCAACACAATAGTAGGAATTAAATAGTCTAACTATACAAAAAGTAAAGAAGAGTAAGACGGTCACTCTTTCATCCTTAGTTTTGAAATTAACGCTTGTGTCTTAAATTCGGCAGAGGTTTGACTATGTATAGAGTGCTACATGAGTATGAGGTTGGGGGTTACTAATGCTTCCTAAAAAGTTCTACTCTTGAACCTTCAAACCGGCGTTCACCCCTGAAAGGGTGAATCCTATCTGTGGTTTGTGGTTCGAGCGGGGGGCCAATCATGAGGTCGTAAGCGAGGAAACTAACACAACATCGTGCCCACAACCAAAGTACTATCCCCCCTTCTAAATAGAATGGTAGTAACCAGGTAATTATACAAAGATGCATATGCAAGTGATTGTGTGTGCGCAGAATTTTTGAAAACGGAGGAAAGGGCCCAATAACTCACATCCATCCTGTTCATTCATTTCATATTTTGATATGCATAGATGCATGTGATGACATATTTTGAAAAATTTTAGAAAAGTAGACAAAATTGGATTAGGGAACCGGTGACTTTGGGTGAGTGAAGGGTGAAGGGACATGATAATGGCCTAACCCTCTAAGGGTTCTCAATGGAAATGCTAGTTGTTGCGTCCCGATTTTTAGGCCCCGAGTCTAGATCTTGACTTAAGCCAAACTCAACATTCGTTATTGGAACTTGCTTTCCTAGAAGGACAAATGCAATGGGGTTTGAACTTGAAATTATTTTGATTAAGAGCTTTTTGAAAATGGTTTGGAGTTGCCATCTAACTTTGATGAAGGTGTGTTAAGTCATCTAAAACTAAGTAAAGCCTAAAGACTAAACTTAGAATTTTTAAAAGATTTTGGAAAACTCCCTGAAGAGAGGGTTTTTGAAAAATCAAATTGGTTGAAAACCTTTGAAGAATGTTTAAACCGTTTTAGAAAATGACTTTGTTTTGGTCATTGAAAACAGTGATTCTACGTTCAGAGATTTGTTACGTGTAGGGAAGATGACCGAAGACTATCATCGTACCCCACCCTTGTAGTACCTATGTATCTATTCACCCTACATTCAATCACTTAAATCTCCAGCTCCTAAATGTCCATCTATGTCTAATTTAAAAAGATTTTGAAAAATGATTTTGTTATCACTTTTGAGAAGAATGATGCATGATGCAATTTGAAAGAGAGTTTAAAAGAAATTTGGGGTTGAATTTTGAAAAGGGGCATTTGAGTTTGAAAAGGAGGTTATGACCACACCTAAAAAGGTTACCTACATATCTCGTTTTGACGAGAATCAGGTCAGTTGTAGTTCAGATAAGAGTTCAATTGAAAAGAGACTTGTGGGAATTTGGGAATGTTTTGAAACTTGAACTCAAGAGAGTTTTGATTTGAAATTAGATATTAGAGTATTTTTTAAAGTGCTTTTGAAATGAAATTTACAAGTGGGATTTGAATTTTGAAAAGCTCTCGTGAACTTGTTTTGAAAATATTTTTTAAAACAGTTTTTATGTACTTTTTGAAAGGTATGTTGATGTTTTATTTCCTTTGAGAGATTAGCTATGTGGGAACTAAACTTCTTCAAGGATATGTGTTTCGAAAAACATTTTTTAAGAAAATGGGCTAGAAACGTCCCTTATTTAAATATCTCACTTGATTTTGGGCAACCCTAACTATAAAAGGCTTAGGGTCGTTTAAAAAATATGATGTTTGAAAATAGCCTTTTAAAAAAAGGTTTTGAAAAATACTTAGGATTACCCTAAAACAAATCATGTAGGTTTCATTTGATATATTACTGTCCTTAGAAAACCCTAACCAATAATGGGTTAGGATCGCCTTAAGGTCGTGAGTTTTTGAAGTCATTTTAGAAATAGTTTTCAAAAAATAGTAAGTGTCTAACCATTTTGGATTAAGACCGGTTTGAAATAGGTTTTCTCTTAAAATATTTTTGAGTTGGGGCTTAAAAAATGGTCCTAGAGTTAGAATCTTGAAGTCACCTAAACTTGACTGAGCAAACTAGGGTTAAAGTAACCTAGGGTTAGTTTGACTCACGACTAGATCGACTTAGGGTCTAATGGACCTAGTGTTAAATCTTTTAGGGTTTGGTTGACCTAAGGTTAAACAACTTAGGGTTTGAAGGGACTTGGGATGCAAGTAATCTAGGGTTTAGGAAGGATTTTGGAGTAAAAATATTTGATTTGATGCTATAAAAAGATATGATTTTTAGCTGAAAAATGAGAGTTTTATTTTATGAAAGCTCTGAAAAAAGGAAGTTTTATTTTAGGAAAGCTCTGAAAAAAGAAAGTTTTATTTTAGGAAAGTTTTAAAAAAGAAAAGTTTCATTTTAGAAAAGTTTTAAAAGAGGAAAGCTTGATTTTAGGAAAGTTTTAAAAAAGAAAATCTTCTTGAGAAATGAAAATTTTGACTTTTAGAAAGATTTGAATTATTTTCAAAAATAAATTTGTTTGATTTTTATTCTAAAAAATAAAAGATTTAATTTAGTTTCCAAAATGAAAAAATTGGATTTGATTTCCAAAATAAAAATATTTTATTGGAATTTAAAAAAGGACGAATTTGTTTTGAAAAAGGAAATATTGGATTTTTAAATCCTAGTGCCAAATGGTCCGTCCAATGATTTACGTCTATATATACTTCTGATCATCCTACCAAGGCAACACCTTATAATTCTCAAACAAAAGTTATTTTGTGAAAATGTGAGACAATTTTCATTCCATTTTGTGTTTGTTTTAGGGTTTTGACGCAACTAGCTAGAAAGCTCCATGCAAAAAAGGTTACATATAAAAAAACAATGCCACTCAAGCATTCACTCAAACACACTCTATGCTTAAGCAAAAAAAACAGTGACATATGTTTTTAGCCTATGCATGCAGAAAAAGTGGGATTACAAACACGAGAATACATCCTATGCAATGTTTTGGTATTTCACGCAATTGTGATCTTCACCCTTTCAACATAAATACTCGTCCTAAGCCCTATCGATTCATGAAACTTTATGATACCAGAAAAATGCATGGTTTCGACATCAAACAAACTCACTATGTGCCAAACTTAGTTCTGAGCAAATTTGGTCCATTTTTCATCTTTCTTTTTTATTTTTCTTGATTTGTTTGGGGTTGTCGTTCACTTATCAAACTACGTTTGGGTCCAAAGCCTTTCCCAAAAAGGCTGTCTTCACCTAACCATGGGCTAAATAAGAGAAAAAAAAAAAAAGGTACCCAGGGTGCATGGGTTCCATAGAGATATTGTATGTGCCCTTAATTTAAATATTGGTTTCGTTACAACTTGTTGGGGCGCCCCAAAATTTTTTTTTCTTACATACACTTTTACAGAATTGTTTTTAATTTGTGTCATGAAAATTTATAATTGTCCCTTCAAATTTTTAAAAATTCTATTTTCTACCTAAACTTGTAGAAATATTTTTAAATTCATCCCTCTAAAACTTTATAAGCTATTTTTCTTTAAGGACCCATTCCTAGATTATATATAATGGCAACTCCAGAAATTTTTGTCAATGTCATCATTCAGAAACAGAAATTGCATCAGTCCAAAAATTTATATTAACGATATCCATTACATATTTTTAAGAAATTTGCAAACTATTTTAAACCTCTAAAATCATAAAATAAAATAGAAAAGGATAATTTTTAGTTTTAACAAAAAAAAAGACATACAAATACATGAACTTTTACAGTTAACCTCAATGAGATTTTCTATTTCGAAATCATTACTTAATAACCTCATTATCAGTACAATCAGATACATCATAGTCAATGTATGTAACTCGATAATTATTTATTCATTGTTATTTATGAATTTCATTATTAAAAAAGTTCTATTTGTAGTCACTTAACGAAGAAGTTAATTTGATATATATATATATTAGCTAACATATATAGACCCCATGTTTCACAATTTCAATTCATCCTATTATAGTTTCAAATATCAAATATTTGTGTGTGTAAAATATAGGCACTCGGTAGCATAATTGTGTTTGGACAGTGGGGGCATGACCCCTTTATTTTGACAAATTTCACTATGACTCTCTAAATTTTAAGGATTCATAATAACAAATAATGTATTGACTCTCCTAAAATTTTGAAAATGTTAACTTGACCTTCCAAAATGCTTTTAATGCTTTTATGTTAGCCTTCTCTTAACCAAATTTTTGGATCTGTTATTTTTGGCCCTGGGTTCAATGTAATGATTCAGGTGGCTCAAATCAATGGGTTCAAGTGACCCCAATAGCCAAGGGTGGAGTGGTCCATGATTATATATAATATAAATTTATATATATTATACATGTGAAATTTTGTTTTTAAACTTATGATTAATGATTGTCACCCCTAAACGAATTCGACTTTGCTACTCGTAATTTGTGCTAAACCTAGCTATGTGTAGTTATATGCAGCGTTTAGTTTTATACTTTTCTCGTGCAATGTAATTTGAATAATTTAAATGCCTCGGGGCTTGTCAAAATCAATCATCCGCCTCGATGCTTTAATAAATATTCTACCTTCCCACAAGAAAATTTTCAACCCTACAAAATCCACTGTTACAGAATTAATAGGTCGACTTGTCAATGGTTTACTCCTGTGGCCATCTCAGTACTCTGGATATATGACTTAATGACACACTAAATGGGTGTTTGTAACCTATTTAAAAGTTATAAATTATAAGCTATAAATTTTTTTTAAAAACAGTTTTTAAGTAATTTTTTACAAAATAAAAAAGTGTAAAAGTCTATAAGCTACATTTTGAATAGTGGTTTGGTAAGCAGTTTTTTTAAGTAATTTTTTAATGTAACTTTTTGAAGAATGAGCGATATTTCAAAAATAAGTTAAAAGTCAGAAAAATAAGATATATCCAAATACATCCTAAACATATCACTAAATTGTAACATATTCCCTATTTAATCAAATGTCTTTGCACTACGGTAAGTAATCAAACAAAATACTTTATCCATTCAAGAAAAGAAAAAATTAGAAAATAAATCTATAGAACACAATATAATCGTACATTGAATCTTATATTCAAGAAATAAAATTCATACAAGGAATTTGATCTTCCCAAAATATAAATAATAATAAAACACTTTTAAAGATTGAAAATAATTTTGAAAATTGGATTGCAAAGGAGATATATGGATTAGGGTTTCAGAAATAGATTCCTCTCTCTCTCTAGATGATCTCCCCTCCTCCACATAATGCTGGAAATAGTTTAAGTAGACATTTTGTCAAGCGGACTCGAGAAAGATTGAAAAAATCTGCTTTTATATTTCAGGAATGGAATAACGATGCACGTAAATTTGGAAAATTATTGTGCTGTGATGTGAAAAGTGTTTTGTCTTGGAATCTTGCTTTCTACTATATAAATATATATATATATATCTCGATACGTTATCATTTTATATAATACCCTGTCTAGTAATTTTTGCCAAAAGAAATGTATGTTGTCTTCTTTTGATAATTGCTACAGTTGCTGTGGATTAAATTAGACTTTAATTCCAATTGCATAATGGAACTTTAAAAGAAGATGCCAAATTACTTTATTTTAGGTTTTATTTTTTATAATACCCAAAGAATCATGGCTTGTGACTCACTAATTTTATAATTAAGTAAAAAATCATGATGGATTTGATCTCTTATGGAGATTTAGCAATGCAAGCTGTGTCTACAGTTGGGATTTGGATAAAGCAAACGCAGATGGACAGGATCCCAAAATATTTTTCAAATATGGACTGTCGATAAAATTTAGTATGCTTTTCAAAACATCCTAAAATTGTTTGTTGGGAAAATTTAGGGGGATCATAATTATCCTACTAGCAGCCTTAAAATTGTTTAGATAATTTACACAATGTAAGTATTTTATTTTTACCTGCTCAACAATCTCTAGTTCGATAGGACTCATATCTAAACTAGAATAGGCATATTCAAGTCCAAATTGGCCTTTCAGACTCAATATAGTCAATTAATCGCTTTGCGGGCCTGTCAAACCCATTAAAAGTAAAATGATCAAAATACCTTTGAGGCATTGCTCGGTCCAATTCCAATCGATAAGTCTTCTTGAAGACGATAAGTTCATATTTCAACTTCATTTTCAATAGCAATTCCAAGTCTAGACCAGTTGAATGTCTTTTGAAAAAGTTGATCCTTCAGACGATAAGTTCATGTAGTACGACACGTTTATCAAGAAAGTACAAAACCCCTTAGAACGATAAGTCTCTTCACACCCGTCGACCTGGACAGAATCCAAGTTTTCAAGATGATAGAGTGATTCACTTCTGACGTCTGCTAGCATGTCAACGTAGAATATCCGCTATTCGGCACGTCAATCGAAAAAGTACCTAAGGCCTCAAGATAATAAGACCATCAAGTAGCTTTCTAATATCAAGACAATCTCTGAAATGAACGTATACAATTAGAGTGACAAAAACACTCACAAATATCGTAACTGATAGAGTAATAAAAATACTTACAAATAGGTCGGTATTGAAACTTTTAAAGTTTTATTTATTTATTTGTTAAATTGGTATTTTTTTCTAAATGTAATTTTTGAATTCTTTTTCTCATTTAGATCAGAGTTTTTTTAAAAAAAATAATTAAAATTATATAAGTCCTTTATCATAAAATACAAATTTTTTAAAATTTGAGCCTTAACAAATGGAGACGGCCGCCTCATCAGCTAGAGGGTGAGCCGGCCCGTTTTTATCCTGTGATGTGAAAAGTGTTTTGTCTTGGAATCTTGCTTTCTACTATATATATATATATATATATTTCATTTCATACAATATCATGTCTAGAACGTTTTGCCAAATGAAGTGTTCTTTTGATAATTGCTACAGTTGCTGGTGGACTAAACAAGACTCTCGATTCCAATTGGATATGGAACTTGAACAGAAGACGCCAAACAAATTTTGTTGTTAAATTGAGTTAGATGTGATATACCAAAGCAATCATTTTTCAATTCTCGAGGTAAATCCTGAGGTAATTTTAGGTTCATCATGGGATGATTTTTTTGCTTTTCAGGCTTTTCTATGGATTAATTTTTTAAAAAATTATTCAATATTTTTAAAATATTATATTGTACTTGCTTTTTTTTTACAAAATAATGAGTTTTCTATTAGTTTGATCGCAAACACATCTACCGAGTTTATCTACTATTGAGAACACATTACCATATAAAATGAAAAGTAAAAATGACGTAATACTTGAAATTAACCAAAATAATTTGTTTTTCCACCCACCATCGTTAATCGGCATTTGTTGGGGCGACCAGAAAGGAGCCAAAGCTTCCTGATCTTGTTATAGCACGATATCGTTTTGTACTGAGTTCTTGAAATCGGAAAAATGGCAATTCAGAATTTCTTCTCTTGAGCAAGGATCTTATTTCGTGGCAACATAGTCACAAAGGAACTCCAAGTCAGAATGACGATATAGTGTGCTTGAATTATTAAAAATTAACAAATATTTTTATTTTTGTGTTAATTGACTTACTTTTTAAGATAATAAAAATAATAATTTTATTAGCATATTTATTTTTGTTACCCATGTAGTTGAGATAGCAAAATATAAACGAGGTTTTTACTTTTAATAGGTCGAACTCACCACATCATCATGCTGACACGATGTTCTCGACCTAATGAATAACTTCTCTCTTGTACTTTTTTGCTGAAGTATATTCATTAAGGCTCAGTTTATTTCACTAGGAATTAAAAAGATGTAAAAGAGTGGAATTTAAAAGGGAAAAGAGAATGATATATTTGCCTATATGGATTTGGATTCTCTCTATTTTATAATTTAAAATAGAAATTTTCATTCTATAATTAATAGACTAGATGTAATCTTATCACATGTCATATTAAAATTACGTCTTTTTATATTAAAATTTATTTTCTTATATATAATTATATAATTATTTATTTTTAAATAAACTTTAAGTCAACTTATTTAAATTTTTTATTTTTATATTAACTGACGTCTCAACATCTCAATCAAATAAAATGAAGAGAATCCAAATCCTCTAGTCTTATCACGCGAGGCATGCACCGTTAAGTTTTGTTTCTATATAAATCTTAGTGAAGAAGAGCAATCGCATTTCCCTAATACAGTCATACTCTTTCCGTGGACAACACCCAAAAGGATAGCAATACTGTCAATGAAGCCGATCGGGACAGCGACGACTGGGAAAGCAGTCTACTGGCGTCGCTTCCCAAAGAGAATGGATGGGGATCTCCTCATCTCTATCTTTACCAGGGCTTCTGGGCCACCTCGGGTCTTATTCAGGGATATCCATCGAGCAAAACTTTCAAGCTCAAGACACTGACCTTATACTCGCCACCCTACCAAAATCAGGCACCACCTGGTTGAAGGCTTTGATGTTCGCCATCGCCAATCGTGAACGCTACACGCTTTTTCAACACCCCTTGCTTACTTCCAATCCTCATGAACTTGTACCTTTTCTCGAGAGCAAGCTTTTGGCTGATAAAGACCCTCTTTCCGACCTCTTCAAATCCCGCAGGCTTTTTGCCACCCATATCCCATACCATTCATTGCACGAGTCAATCAAGAGCTCTAGTTGTCGCGTTGTCTATCTTTGTCGCAATCCCTGTGACACCTTCGTCTCTTATTGGCACTTTGTTTCCAAGTTCAGACCCAAGAGCCTTGAGCCTTTGTCTTTGAATGATAGTTTAGATATGTACTGCAAGGGTGTCAATGATTTTGGGCCCTTCTGGGACCATGTATTAGCATACTGGAAGGAGAGCATAGAGAGACATCACAAGGTGCTGTTCTTTAAGTATGAGGACTTGAAAGAAGATATCGTCCTTCACATGAGAAGATTATTTGTGTTTATGGGCGTTCCATTCACTTCGGAGGAAGAGAGAGACGGTGTGATAGAAGAGATATCAAGGTTGTGTAGCTTTAGCAATCTGAGAGAATTGGAGGTGAACAAAACCGGTGCATCCCTTTTTCACTTTCAGAACAAGGCTGGTAGATACCATTTTGACGTTGAGAACAAGACCTTTTTTAGGAGAGGTGAAGTGGGTGACTGGGTCAATCATCTAACGCCTGAGATGGTCGAACGTTTAAACAAGACCACTGAAGAAGGGCGGCCTTTATTTTCTTGCATTGTCCTTGTTCCTTTTATGTTGTTCATAGTTGTTGCATTATTCTGCGTGATTCAATAATGGATAGAATCTTGTTCTTCATTTTCTTGCGGGAGAGAGGAAGAGGGTGTTGGTTCATATGCCTGGCTTTTCCAACAGAAACAAACTTGTTATTTCAAGTAAGGAAGCCCAATTTACAAAAATCAGAATGCCCTTGAACTAATGTTCAGTAACGATAAAACAATAATTCATCAAATTTTTTTTCTCTAAAGTAATAGATATTGTTTCCCTGTATTGCAATTGGAACTTTTATATCAAAGGATAATTTTCCAAAATTAAATTCCTGGCCTTAGCAGCATTATTCCTTCCCCAAGGCCTTTGTTGCACCCCTATAATCTCTGTGCAGAATAGCCGAAGTCTGTCAAGCATTTTCAACCTAAGGCATGGGTGGGTGCACACTTACCGCTAGGCTAACCGAGTTATCCTATTTGTATTTAAATGCTACAGATATACATACACCATGCATGGTTTCGTATAGCTAGGCACTATGCTGCAAGAGATTAGACCAAGCTCATTGGAGTTACGCAAGGGTAGTCCATAGAGGAATTGTTGGAGACATAGTTGATAGTAGTGTTAAAGGAGGACTAATTATTTTGGTTGGGGGCTCGCGGAGTGGTCATAAGTTTAAAATATCTTACGCGCTATTTTTTTAGAACAACTTTTAAATTATTTGGTCAGATAATTACTCTATTTATAGGAGTTGGGGTACTAGAATTAATTTGAGAGGCAACCCGCACAACCAATTAATATAAAAATAATTAATTAAGTAATTTGGCTCCTTCCTTCTGCGACCGGATATCCACATGCTTCGGTTCTTATCGTCAAGGGGTATCGGAACAGCTGACGGGGCATCACTAATATTTTTTTGTCAATATTGTCCCTTCTGCTACCGCACCCCATGCTTGGTTACCATCGAAGGCGTCACGTTGATTACGCTTCAGACTTTGTTATTGGCTTCAATAATTCCTGCAATCAGCTGGGTCCTTCAGCTGCAACCATATGCTTAATTAATTATTACCCAGGGCCGACTCACCCATAACACTTGCAAGATGGTTGTCTTAGATCCCTTTTTAAAGGCCCAAAAATTTGAAACCTAGCAAGGCCCTGTACGGATTTGCATCTTTTTTCAAAAAACAGAGTCTCGGTCTAAATGAAAAAAATATTTATTCTAAAAAAATAAAAAAATAAAAAAGGGCATAAAATCAATTACACTAATTAATTTTAAAAAGGAAAAACACTGGTTTAATAAAATAAATAAATAAATTCTACATGCTATAGTAAAGTCGAGTATAGTTTTTATATCATTTCTAAAAAAATGCCCTAATTCAAGTGAGAAAAGAAGGCTCGTCAAAAAAAGATCTAAAATTGAGTAGCATAATTAACTTTAGGGAAAAAATATTGGCTACAAAAAAATCTTACAAATAAAAGTTTTTTTCCAAATTTTAAAAAAACACCCTTTTATGGTTTTAAGACCCTATATAGTTTCTACATTTTTTTTTTTTTGAAAAAGAAGCATTGGTCCAAATGAGACAAATGCCTACTAGGAAAAAAGGCCAAAATCAACAAACTAGTTAACTCCAAAAAAAATCATTGGTTTACAAATAAAATAATTTTCAATTTTTTGTATAGAAATTAAAAAATAAAATAGCCTCGTTTAAAATGGTCATCTTAGATCTCAAATCTTCTCAAGCTGACCCTGTAGTATCGGATAATGTTTTCTTTTGCCTATCTGTACTTCACAACTTTTTGTATAATACCATCTGGATTAATTGCTAGCTAGTTTAACCTTACCTACTTTTTTTTTCATATATGTATGTGATATATATAATTTCATTTCTCAATTCTTTTATTTATTTATTTTAGACACAAGGGCTGTAGACCAACATTAATGAATTTATGTAGGACCTATTCACTTTTGTCTAAAAGTGAGAAAAAAGATTGAGAAATGAAATTACACAATATTTTTCTTCATATATATATATATCAGTCGAGAAGTATATATGTCGCTTATGTATATATATCCACATGAAAATTAATGCTATGGCAAGAATAGTGACCACTCTCGATTGTCGATAAGTTTTTCTACAACTCTATATTTGTTAATTGTTTATATTTTGAATGATATTTTACATCTGTTGATTTCCTATTTTGTAGAATATATGTCAACAAAGTATTTCCAACAGATACATGTTAAGAATGGTTAACAACATTTTTCATCATTCTTTTATGCCTTCCCATTTCTCTCTCTCTCTCTCTCTCTCTATATATATATATATATGTATATATTAAAGTAACTCCATTGGTCACCAAAATTACCACTAGGATTGTCTATCTGAGCAGCCCTATAAATGCAGCAACGTTTGTATCTCTGCTGATAATGATATCTCTTCAACTTATACTTCCAAGAGTTTCCATAGCGATGTGGAAAGTAGTTTCTTAACAAAGTTATAGCATCTCTGAAGAGGCACACAACATATCCTTTAGCAGCTTAGCTTGAAAACCTACAAAACTACCAATTGACCAATAACTTCAAAAACTAATCCTAGGGCTTATTTGGATAAGTTTGCATTCGAAATGTTTGCAAGTACGGAATCAGCAACTTCAATATTCAAATGACTTCATGGATGACTGTTTGAATCCACTGCTAGACTGTGAAATAATCAGAGCCCCTATTCGACAGATCTACTTGTCAAGTATGCTTTACTTACCTCATCTGCTGATCTTCAAAGTAGATGATGAAGTTGAACAAGCAAGGGGATATTTGTCTTCAAATGTATTTCCCTATTTCATATATCAACCCAATACCTGAAGGTGTGACAAACGCATCAAATAAATAATTTAAAACTGTTTTACAATGTTGTACTTTCTTGAAACAAAAATATAAGAATCTAGTGGTACAACTACATAGCAAATAGTTGCACAGATACCCCATACGTGGTGGCTACAGAAGGAAAAAGTTTCAAATTCCTTCACTTAATGCCGTGGAAGTTGGAAATCCAAAATCAGATTATTTGGCCATTTTTATGTGAGGGAAAAGACGCAATAGACCGTATTCACTTTTGCTTAACACTCCAGTAGCTAGCTTGGTATTATCCTCAGTCAGGTTTCAATGCTTCAGTTTATGCGAAGCACTGAGGCGGAACGAGAAATTTTCTTGAGGGGGCCAAGGTAAAGGGCATTAAAACTTTGGGGAGTTAACGTAAAAAATTTTAAATTTTTGGGAGCCAATATTTATATTCTTATCCTAAATACTCAAAAATTTGTGAGATATAAATAGTATTTTAAAAACTCAAGGGGGGCCAAACGACTAATTTTTGTCATAAATATACAAAACTTATGGGACCTAAGAATAATTTCAAAAATTCAGTGGTGGCCAGGCCTTTAGCCGATACACAGGTCCGCCCATGGGCCTCTCATCCTCGAAAACAATAGCCCCTATAGAAATCTTTTTAGCAACAAGTTTTGGGCCAACCACTAGAAAGGCAGCCAACGAAGAACAAACACTGTTGTAGGATGCCAACTGTCAATCTTTTTTAAATGTGAATCACGAGAAGCACATGCCCGATTCAGATTTATTTCATGATCTACATTATTGGATGATGCTTCATCAAATGGTTGATATGGATTCAAATTCTGTGCTTCTACACTCTCAAACTGGATGTGAGTATAGACCACAAACCTTGTTTGTCACGTAATGAAATTAAAGGCCTTCGAGGTAGAGCCTTTTTAGTGAAGATATCTGTAACTTTATTATCAAAGCAAACGAAATGTGTGATGATAGAGCCAGGTGTCAGTTTTTTCTGGAAAATTTTATTTTTAAATGCTTTGTTCTTGTATGAAAAACGAGATTGACTTTCTTACGAAGAGCAGATAAATTATTACAAACAAAAGTTAGTAGCATAGAGTGTATACTAATGTTGTACAAAATAAATGTCAAGCAAGTAATTTCAGTTGTGGTACAAGTAAGAGCACGATATTCTACCTCTACACTAGAGCGTGCTACATTGTGATGCTCTTTTTAGCACTCTAGGATAAACAATTAGTGCATTTGAGAATTCATAAAGAGCCAACGGATTGTTAGCAAATAGACGGGGTCCATATTGGCATGTACCTTGAAATAGTGAAGAATTAGATTGACAAGTTGAAAATGATATGCTGTAGGAGAGGGCATAAATTGACAAACACAATTAACACTACAGGAGATATTAGGTCTAATTAAAGTAAGATAATGAAGACCTCCCATGATACTACTATAAAATGTGGATCTTTAAAAGGCTCTTCTACGATGTTCGTAATTTAGAAATCATTGTAGTAGAGATAGGTTTTCAATCACCCATTTGAGCACATTCAAAAATACCAGAGGCATATTTAGCTCGATGAAGAATAATGATTCTAGGAATATGTTGTACAGACACCCAGAAGTAATGAAGAGAGCCTAGATCTTTCATAGCAAACATTTAGTCTTTAAATCAATTGATTAAGAAAACCTAGATTATTGCCTATTAGAATAATTATCATCCACATTAACAAAGAAAAGTGTAGTTCCAAAATGATTATGGCATATGAAGAGTCATGAATCAGCAATACTATAAAAGAAAACGATTGATAGAAGAAAATGATTGAATCGATCGAAAGATGAATGAAGAGCATGTCGTAGATCATATATGGCATTATGTAGTTGACAAACATGTTTAGGTTTATTGGTGTCATGAAAACCTGGTGGTTGTTCCGTGTAGATCATGTTAGCCCTAAATTTATTCATATGGAATTTTATATATGGTTTTGATAATAACTTACTTTGATTTATAAATGTTTTCTTGATTAAATATATTTAATGCTTTTAATCCTTGATCTAGTTGGTGTAATAAAGTTTTACAAGATTATGGAGCACTTGAAGGAGTGATCAAGATATGAAAAATTATATCTAAATCATTGAGAATCATGTTTTGAGGAAACTTTATTCAAGGAAGAAAATTATATGACATAATTTTCTTCTATGATAGAAAATTCAATGAAACTATATCATATGATATAGCCTTAGTTTTTTTTTTCCATATCTTTTGATCCAAGCATTGGATTGATTTGATTCTTGTGGGACTAGAAAGAATACTCAAATATCTAATTATGGTGTTTTATAAAGTTTTATGAAAGAAACGTTTTATGGGATGAAAATGAGTTGGAACGTGACTTATTGGATTTAAAATTCAAAATATGGCAGCTTGAAGTCAGTCATGATTATTTGACCATATATTTTGATTTAGAAGTCCAAATGATCTGATTCTTAAAGTTGTGAAAAGCTAACATTCATATAAATTTAATATATACATATGAAATTTCAAATTTGATTTTATCTAGATGAAAAAGGAGCATATATCTGGTTAGTGCTGTAGAAATTCAAAGATGACAGTTAGAGTGACAACTTGAGTATTTCACTTATATCTTTTGAATTAGATATTCAAATGCTTTTATTCTTGAAGATCTGGAAAGATAACAACTATATTTAATTTTACATCTTATAAAGGGTTTCAAAATTGAACGTTTGTTATATGAAAAGCTGATAAAATTTGACATACCTATGCAGAAATTCAAATAAGCCAACTGGGAGATAGCTTGAGTAATTTTATCTTTACTTTTGATCTAACCATTGGATATCCATGATTCTTATTGATCTAAAAAGATGACTTCCAAGGCTACAACATTTATCTTATAGATAATTTCAAATTTGAACGTTATAAGGGAGAAAATTGAGGCAGAATTGAAGACAACTCTGCAGAAATTCAAATATGCCAACTAAGAGATAGCTTGAGTATTGTTACCATAACTTTTGATCTGGCCATTGGATCAACTTGTTTCTTAAGGTTCTGAAAAAAAGACTTTGATATATATAACTTGTCTCTTATAGCCATTTTCAAATTTGAATATTATTAAGGAGAAAATCAAGGTTGAAGTAAAGCCACCTGATTAGAAATTCAAAAACAAATCTGGCAACAACTTACTCAACGAGGAGAATTGTTTTAAATGCTATCTAACGGCTAGAAACTCATTTGAAACTATAAATCATTCTAATATCTCCATATATAAATAGAGATACAATTGAGGAGCCAAGTAGAACAACAAGAGCAATGAGAGATTGTGCATTAAAGTGATATTCATCCTACAAAATCTTTGAGAGTTTCATTGTATTTTATCTTGTATTATTTTGAGAGTTTCATTGGTATATTCATTATTTGAGAGAATTTATTTGTAAATAAAAGTGGTTGTACTCTTGTTCTTTCTTCTTATAAGGGAGAGACCTATTGGCCCAAGTAGGCAACTCAGGAAGGGGGGGGGTGAATTGGATTTTACAAAATTAATAGCAAGCAATCCAATTAAAAACTTATCAAGTAATGTAGTAGTGGGTAATCAAACTAAAAACCAAGCAAACAAATAATAGAATGCAATACAAACAAGTGTTATGAGAAAAGAAGAAAAACAAAGCAAGAAACGAAGAATGAAGGCACAAGAATTTTACAGAGGTTCGGCCAATCCTTACCTACGTCCTCTCTTCCTCGATCTAGAAAGTATTCCACTATGTAAAGTCCCTTACATAGTTGTTGGTTTTGCTCTAAGTGCCCAGCTCACTTCTTACAAGAGCTCTTTCCCAAGTTCTTAAAAATCAAGAGATTTTATCCAAGTTTCTCTCAAACTTACAAGAAATTTTATCCAAGCTTCTCTCAAACTTACAAGTTTACAAACTCACCCAATAACAGATAAAAGTTATACAATGAATAACTCTCTTTTAAAGAGTAGATAAATAAATTTTCAACTCACTCAAGAACCCCCCAAATGAATAAAAAATAGAGTATAAGATGTAGGATATTAAATCTCACTTTCTAGCACTTGATCTTGTGTTCTTCTCTTTCTTATATGTGTCGGGGATCTTCTATATATAGCCTTGAGTTGATTATGGCCATTGGTGGTAGATGGGAGACCATTTGATGCAAGATTGCATTGTTATAACGGTAAAAAATATAGTCGTTGGAGCCTAGGTGTCGACACTTGGCTTCATGTGTCGAGACATCAAGTCTTCATTTTTCAAATTTTGTTTACTGCCTCCATGTGTCGACACATGACCATCCATTCTTCAGATTTTGACCACTGTCTTCATGTGTCAACACCTGACTTTATGTGTCGACACATTAGCCCAAAAAACTTGATATTTGTAGATTTTACCCCAAGCTTCTCCATTATTTTCAAGTTCTTCAAGGGTCATCCAAATAAGCTTTCTAAAGCTTGAAAATACTTCTTCAAGATATGTTGACTTCAAGAACACCTTCAATTTCTTTGAGATGAATTCACTATATTTTGATTACGTGTAGAGTTTTTCAATCAACATTACTTCTTCTATTTATCCAAGTCTTCTTCAAAATCTTCAAGAGAGCTTTTAAGACTTGAGATCCCTTTTCTTCAACTGATCTTCTATTTTTCTTTGAAGATCTTTAATATCTTTACTTGATCTTCATCAACTTGATTTCTTCTAGGGTTCTTTAATCAACATAACAAACCTCTTCAAGCTCTTCAAGAATCATCAATTTCAGACTTCTAAAGCTTGAAAGGTCTTCTTCAAAACATATGGATCTTCAATAATACTTTCAATCATTCGTTCTTCCACGTCTTCATCAAATCTTCAATGGAACTTGTGATCTTTAACTTTTCTTGAATCTTGATTCCTTTGAACACCTTCAATCTCTTCATACTTCTAAGTTTATATTCAAACTTTCAAGACTTGTAATGCATAAGCTTGTTGAATATGTCAACACATCATCTTTCGATCCTTCTTGATTCTTCAATATCTTCCATTGTGACAAGCATAAACTTATTGAAACAGAAACTTGCTCCCCCTTTCTTTTGTGCTTTATGCCTTAATGCATTTTTCATATTCAGAGCAAAACAATCAACCATTATAGAGGTTCATAGCATATATGATGCTTTAGTGGATTGATATGCCTGTGAGGATCAAGCGTCTTCATAGTGAATGAGTTCTTGAATTCTCATAAGATCTTTAGTTACTTTAAAACAGAATTAATCCAGTACGTTCCTCTATCAATCTTCAAATTCTTCTATCAATCTTCATGTTTCCAAAACATATCACAATGATAGAATTCTAGAGCTTGCATTCTTATCCTCAATAGTTGTTGGACTTCTTGAGCATCTTCAATTTCTTCAAGAATAAGATTACCTAAGTAATCTTATTGTTGGGCACTCAACCGATTAGCTCAATTATTTTCTTGTTATCAAATGATTATAATGTAACCTGCACACTCAAATTGAAATCATTAGATAACAATCACATGGTTTTGTTATCATCAAAATCAACATGGGGATCAACCTTGAGTCAACAAACTCCCCCTTTTTTATGATGGAAAAACCTTAAAAATATATGCAATTAAATTCAATATAAATGAAGCATAAGGATTAAAGAATTTAAAGCAACATGCTTCTTGTAAGGCTCTCCCTTACTATTTCATAATAAGGATACTTTTTGCATATAATATTCATATATTTTTCATAGAGTATTTCTCCCCCTTTTTGTCAATCAATCAAAAAGGAACAACAAAATATAATGCAAATTTAGAATAGAAAACATTTATTTATATTTCAGATTTTCTCCCATTATTCATATAGATTATCTCTCCCCCTTAATAGAGGATTTCTCATTGCTATGGTATATAATAGTTTTCTTCCTTTTTATAAAAAAGAACTTATGAGAAATTTATGACAGGTACAATAGCAAAAATATGAAATTTTAAGTGCAACAATCAATCAAGCATTCAAGGCATTAAGCCATTAAAATCAATGATAGTCATCTATGCATATATAACTCATGCAAACAACAAATTTAAAATACAACAATGTAATGCCATTGAAAATCATGCAGATGAGGGTTTTTGGTTCAGAAGAGTATTGGCTTGGTTTTGGAGATGTTTTGGGAGTAAATGTTAGAGATATTTGAGTAGGAATGGCTGGCTGAATTTCAGCAGGTGGCTCATCATCAATTGCTCATAATCAATTAAAACCTTCTCACTAAATAAGGATGAAGTGCTGTCTTCGTTTTCAAAGGAGTTGCTACTTGAGTCCCTTCTTATTGGGGTGTAGTCCATAGTACAAGCACTTCTCTAATCTCCTCATTTGCTTTGTTGCTTGTAGCCACAATCTTTTGATTCATTCTCATCACCTTGTTTTCCACAATCATAAGCCTTGCAATTCCATAATCTACTTTGGTATTCAGTTGAGTGAACATATTCTCTTAATATTCCTTCATCTTCTTCATCATGCACATTAGGACATTTATTTGCCAATTTTCAAAAATTATCATCATGGGAAGAATTTCCTTTACAACTTTTGAAATTTCTTCTTTTGCTTCTGAAGTTCCTCTTCATGAGAGTATCCTCCCACTCAAAATGATATCCAATTCTTGTTCTTTCTTGCTTCAAAAGACAAACATTTGTTTCTTCATTCTCTTTAGAGTAGACTGATTACTCTAATTTGTTTCTTCATTCCCCCTCAAAATGATATTTGTTTCTTCATTTCCTCTTTCAAAATCCATTCTTAAGAATTTAAAAGATTTTTGGTAAGATCATTTTTATAAGCGAGATCTTCTTAGTTTCAGCCGTATGGATCAACATATATGTTGTCAAAGTGACCTTTTCGTTGTAGATATCTTCTCAAGATCGAGATCATTTTTCAGCCAATCATTTTCTTCTTCAATGACCTTTTTTTCTTTTATCTTCTTTGTAGCCTTTGAGGATTCATTCATTCTTTCCCACTGATAGAAATCATTAGATAATAACCACATAGTTTTGTTATCATCAAAATCAACATGGGGATCAAACTTAAGTCAACAAGACTAGCTAGAAGAAATAGTAAGGGGTTAGGTGTGACTAGCATCTGTACAAAAACTAGTTGGAGTGAGAGATCACTTGGTTAGGTGTGACTAGCACCTGTGTAAAAACTAGTTGTAAAGGAGAACAAGTACTTAGGTTGAAAGGCTAGTGGCCGTCGCGCCCAGATTTTTTGCACTCGAGGAATACAAACGCAAGTGGAAAAAATACTGTACTCTCTTGTTAGAACTTACCCTCCTAAAAGAATGAGTGCGACTAGGTTTGAATTGAAAATTAATTTGAATAAAGGGCTTTTGAAAAACAATTTGGAGTCGCCACCTAACTTGATTAAGGTGAGTTAGGTCACCTAAAAACTAAGCATAATCTAAAGACTATACTTAGGATTTTCGAAAATGATTTTGAAAATCATCCTCAAGAGAGGGTTTTTAAGAAAACAGGTTATTTAACAATCTTTAGAAAATATTTAAGCCCTTTTTTGAAAATAAACTCCATTTTGGTCTTTGAAAATAGTGATCCTAGGTTCGGAGGTTGGTTACGTGTAGGGAAGACGCACTAAGCCATCACTTTACCCCGCCCTTGCGGTATCTACATGTCTATTCATGCTAGATTCACCTATAAGAGTCTTCAACTAACAAATGTCCAATCCTATCCAAAAAGAAGAATTTTTACAAGAATGATGCATGATATGTAAGTGCAAGAAAAAGAGATTTGATTTGGAAATAGATTTGAAAAGAAATTGATTTGATTTGAAAAGAGGTTTGAAAAGATAGATTTGATTTTGGAACGTTTTGGAGATTGGAAATAGAGATTTAGAAATAGAAATTTGGAATTGGAAGTTGGAAAAAAGTTATGAAATTCGAGATTTGAAAAAAGTTGTGACCGTACCCATTAGCGTTGCCTACGTATTCTTTTTGAGGAATCAGGTCAGTTGTACTTCGGACAAGAGTCCGATTGAAAATAGAAGATTTTGATTTGAAAAAGAGATTTTGACTTGGAAAAGGTTTTGATTTGAACTTAGAATAGAAGATTAAAATTGGAATTTGGAATTAGAAAGATTAGACTTTGATTTGGAAAGATAGAACTTGGAAGAAAGATTTGGACCTGTTTTGGAAAGATTAAGGTTTAGGAAACCTAGACTTAGGAAAGACAGAACTTAGAAAAGACTTGAGATTTAAGAAAGATTGAACTCGAATGTTGGACTTGGAAAATTAGGGAAGTTGGAATTAGAAAGATTCGAATTTAAAAAGTTTTGTTTTAGGAAAGTTTTCAAATTAGGAAAGTTTTGTTTTAAGAAAGTTTCAATTTTAGGAAAGTTTTGAAATTGGAAAATTTCATCTTAGGAAAGTTTTGAAATAAGAAAGGTTTTGAAATAGGAAAGATTTCATTTTAAAAAAGTATTAGAATTGGAAAGTTTTGAATTTAGAATGTTTTGAAATATTGAAGTTTTGAAAGTAAGAAAGTTTTGAGTTTAGAAAGTTTTAGATTTGGAAAGATTTGAAGTTTGGGAAAGTTTAGAATTTTAGAAGGATTCAAAGTTTAAGTTTTAGAAATTTTTAAATTTTAAACTTTTTTTTTCGGCCTCTTGCCCCTTGGCAACTCCTTTCCTTTGCTTTTTTCTTTTTATCTCGAATAGTTCTTCAACCCTTTTTCCTTAGACCTTTTCTTTGGCAGTTCAATCTAACCCAATGTGGGTGGTGATCCCTAGGTTAGGGTTTTCTTGAAAAAAGATAGATGGCTCAACGGGTTAGGCAAGGAGTTGCTTTTAATTGTATGGGAGAGGAAATGAGGGCCTCTCTTCACTTCAAACCAAATCACTTGATCCATAAAGTCTCCTGCGCTGCCCTAACATGATAGAAGATGGATACCATTCTTAGAGTTCTCAAGTATTGTTCACCCCCAATGCGGGGGAATGGTTTGAGATTGGGGTTGACAAAGAAATTTTTTGCATTCCGCGAGGCACTAGGGGTTAAGCAAATGGAATATAAGCCTTTATTATTATTATTATTTATTTATTATTATTATTATTATATTTTTTTTTATATATTGAAAAATGAAAGATGGCTCCCCTTCACTTTGATAATCTAGCCGCACATTGCTTAGCTTTGGTGTCTTGTAAGTGTTGCATTTGGGTAGTATCCTCACTCATCCAAGAACTCTCTTTTTTCGGAAGGCTAATCATTGAGGGAGTGGTTAACTCATGCTATCATCCCTTCAAGTCAAACTGACCCTTAAGATAAACCATGCCTCTTGCATAGAAAGTAGCTACCATTCCCAAGAGAAAATAAGACAACAACGATGGAATAAAAGGCTATCATTTGATTATTATTATCATTTTTTTATAGAAAGCATAGAGTTCTTAAGCAAAAAAAAAAAAAAAATGAAATGTAAGTATCAATTCAAAAATAAGAAATAAAAGGGATAGAAAGAAAGTGGATGAGAACACCCCTTTCTTGTAGGCTTTTGATGAGATTCCTGCATTCTTCAATAGGGCTTTGGGACGATGCCCATATTAGCATTCCATCCATGGTTGAGATCTTCAGCCAAGGCAGGACAAGTAAATGCTTCTCTCAGAGTTCCAAGTGAGTTGGCGGCGATGTAATTGTCAGCTTTCTTAACTGTCTTGCCTTCATTTGTTTGCTCCGGAGTTTTCCTAATAGACCAGTTTGGTAGCTCGTCTTCTTCCAGCTTGATAGATTGAGCCTGGGGTTTTTCGATCTGGCGTCCAGTCGTGGCTCGGTGTTCCTCAAGTGTATACAATGGGGGATTCTTATCATTGAGTTTGGACAACTCCTAGTCAATCTTCTTCACAGATTCATATATGAATTCGTCTTCGGGGACCGGCATTTTATCAGGGTTAGACCGTAACTAGGCATGACACTGCTCCATATCTTCGCATTCCATTTCCTCCCCATCCTTGTAATATATCTCTCGGCATGCAGCAAAACAAACCTCGTCCTTACCAAACTTTGTAATGACATTGATAGTGGGATCCGATGGAGGGCTTGTAGTGACATTCGAGGAAGGATTCCCTGGTCGTAAGCCGATGATCTCATTGACTATTAGGTCTTGAATTTTATGTTTGAGGGTCCAGCATTCTTCGGTGTCATGTCCTTGGCCACCCAAATAGTACTCGCCATACGCCTTTGGGTTAAAGTGAGGTGGCAGAGGATTAGGTCGAGGCTGAGGGGGTATAGGTTTTAGGGTTAGGAGACCGAAGTAGGCTGTGGTTTGTGTACAGGCAAGTTTAGTGAAAACTCGATCTTTTGGTCTCATTCGTCTAGGTGTCCTAGATGACTTAGAGGGGCGGGGATCAAGTTCTGGTGCAACAACTATTGGGTCAGTGGTTTGGGAATTGGAAGAGCTTCGGGTTTTATGTTTCAAAGTGGGACAATTTCCGATGTCAAGTCTCAGCAGATGGGATTGGTACTCATAGGATAGATTATAGGATTCAGGGGTGTGGTTAAAGGTTGGTTTGAGAGATGCCGGAATGCGGCACACGACTTGTGGAGATTGTTGGTGAGCTATGGTCGGGATGTAATCTTGGTCCTCCCTCTTCATCCTTTTTCGTCCCTCATGGGTCTGGGGTTGCAAGGACTCTGCCTGCTCACGGGTTGCATGGGATAAGAGTGAAGAGAGTATGCCCTCCATTTTAGTCATCCTTTGTCTGACTCCTCTTGCCTCTGCTAGTAGTAGAGTTAAGGCATTGAGTGTGAGTGACTCCATGGGCGCTATTTAACTGTTGGTCTGTAGGGATAGGGGATATGAAGAAAAACTTGAAATCAGCAAAAAGGAAAATTCAGTGTCTTATTTTGACAAATTTTTATGCAGTGCATGCCCTAAGGTATCCCTCTTTAGGAGGGAGACTACACATGGTG
Source organism: Euryodendron excelsum (assembly GCA_033060915.1). Taxonomy (NCBI): domain Eukaryota; kingdom Viridiplantae; phylum Streptophyta; class Magnoliopsida; order Ericales; family Pentaphylacaceae; genus Euryodendron; species Euryodendron excelsum. The sequence continues at coordinate 18,839,152 of CM065379.1, read as the reverse complement.
TATTGGCTCACTTTTGGAGATAGGGGATTTGCCCCTATATGCAGATACCTTAGCATTGATCCAGCAATCTATACTCGTCCTTACATTCATTCATTTATGAAAAGGGGTACATTGAACTTCTAGGTTTAAAGCATAAAAGAGGCCAAATACACTTTAATAGTGAGAGGGAGAACACGTTTCTTTGGGACTTTCACCTATCTAATTTTACAAAAGAAATGCTAAACTACTCTTGAGCCTTCGGATTCGCCTTCCTTGGATTTGATGTCGAGAAGGTCACTGAGAGACCTTGTTGATGATTGCTCCTTGTCTTTATAGCAATCCTATCTCCGTAAGCATAGAGGGATTGGGGCCCCTCTTATGGAATGAATTGAAATACATGCAATGAGTCCTTAGGGTTATGTGGGAACCCTTAGGGTTTGGGTAGGTTTAATGCAAGGAAGAGTGAACCAAGTGTCACTCTTAATGGGTTGATCATATGTATGAGAATATAGTGACTTGAGTTACTTGGAACTCTCGTCTTGGCATGGAATATAGAATGCATGAACATGAATATGCAAAGAGTATAAGGAGAGAAAATACAGTTAAAGTACATATGCATGTATGAGCAGTTATACAGGCATTATAATAGTAAGAATACAGTCATTATAATAACAGGAATAGACAAGTATAACTGAAAATAAGAGCAGTCGCCCTTTCCTCCATAGTTTTGGAAAATGGTGCACGTGTCTTAAATCTGGAAAGGTTCGGCTATGCAAGGTGTCTATATGAGCATGAGGTTAAGGATTAACTAATGTGTCCTAAAAAGGCTCGGTCCCCGGATCTTCAAACCTAGGCCCACTCCCTGAGGTGGTGTCATGATCGATTGGTGATCCGAGCGGGGGAACCATCAAGAGGCCGTAGGCAAAGAAACTGACACACCATCTTGCCCACAACCAATATACCGTTCCCCTTTTCTAACTAAAAGGGTCATATCAGGGTAAAAATGCAAGTATGCAGAATGCAAGTGCACATGCAGTGTGTCTGTGATTTTTAAAAGCAGAGGAAAGAGCCCAACAACTCCTATTCATCCTATTCATCACATTCATGCATGGCAGTTAATAAAATTTAAACAAAAAGAGCATTTACAAAACGAAGATGCAAGAGTTAGTATGTGGATAACAAACTTAACACAAGATAATATGAATGGAGCTAAATGCATGCTTTTTAAAATAGCTTTGAAAATTTGATTTTGAAAATTGAAAATGGATAAAATTGAACAAGTTAATCGAAGACTCTACATGGGTGAAGGGTGAAGGGTGAAGAGACATGACTACGATCTAACCTTCTAAGTTTCCCTAGTGGAGTTGCCAGCTGTCGTGCCCAGATTTTTCGCACTCGAGAAATACACACACATGTAGAAAAAATACTGTACTCTCTCGTTAGAACTCACCCTCCTAGAAAAATGAGTGCGACTAGGTTTGAATTGAAAATTAATTTGAATAAAGGGCTTTTGGAAAACAATTTGGAGTCGCCACCTAACTTGATTAAGGTGAGTTAGGTCACCTAAAAACTAAGCATAATCCGAAGACTACACTTAGGGTTTTTGAAAACGATTTTGAAAATCATCCTCAAGAGAGGGTTTTTAGGAAAATAGGTTATTTAGCAACCTTTGGAAAATATTTAAGCCTTTGTTTTTAAAAAAAAACTCCATTTTGGTCTTTGAAAACAATAATCCTAAGTTCGGAGGTTGGTTACGTGTAATGAAGATGTACTAAGCCATCACTCTACCCCGCCCTTGCGGTACCTACATGTCTATTTACCTTAGATTCACCTATGAGAGTCTTCAACAAACAAATGTCCAATCCTATCCCAAAAAAAAAAGAATTTTTACAAGAATGATGCATGATATGCAAGTGCAAGAAAAAGATATTTGATTTGGAAATAGATTTGAAAAGAAATTGATTTGATTTGAAAAGAGGTTTGAAAAGATAGATTTGATTTTGGAATGTTTTGGAGATTGGAAATAGAGATTTGGAAATAGAAATTTGGAATTGGAGGTTGGAAAAAAGTTGTGGAATTCGAGATTTGAAAAAGGTTGTGATCGCACCCAAGAGGGTTGCCTACGTATTCTTTTTGAAGAATCAGGTCAGTCGTAGTTCGGACAAGAGTCCGATTGAAAATAGAAGATTTTGATTTGAAAAAGTGATTTTGACTTGGAAAAGGTTTTGATTTGAACTTAGAATAGAAGATTGAAATTGGAATTTGGAATTAGAAAGGTTAGACTTTGATTTGGAAAGATAGAACTTTGAAAGAAAGATTTGGACCGGTTTTGGAAAGATTGATGTTTAGGAAACCTAGACTTAGGAAAGACAGGATTTAGAAAAGATTTGAGATTTAAGAAAGATTGAACTCAAATGTTGGACTTGAAAAATTAGGGAAGTTAGAATTAGAAAGGTTCAAATTAGGAAAGTTTCGTTTTAGGAAAGTTTTCAAATTAGGAAAGTTTCGTTTTAAGAAAGTTTTGATTTTAGGAAAGTTTTGAAATTGGAAAATTTCATCTTAGGAAAGTTTTGAAATAAGAAATGTTTTGAAATAGGAAATGTTTCATTTTAAAAAAGTATTGGAATTGGAAAGTTTTGAATTTGGAATGTTTTGAAATATGGAAGTTTTGAAAGTAAGAAAGTTTTGAGTTTAGAAAGTTTTAGATATGGAAAGATTTGAAGCTTGGGAAAGTTTAGAATTTTAGAAGGATTCAAAGTTTGAGTTTTAGAAATTCTTGAAATTAGGAAAGGTTTAAGTTTAAGAAAGATTTGAAAACTTAGATTTGGAAAGTCAAAATTGGAAAGGTGTGGAATTAGGAAAGGTTTAGACTAAGAAGGATTTGGAAGTTTAAAGTTTAAGGAAAGATTTAAATATTTAAGTTTAGGAAACTTAAGGTTTAGGAAGGTATGAGATTAGGAAAGAGTGGATTAGGAAAGGTCTAGACTAGGAAGGATTGAGATTCCTATTTCCTAAAACAAGGGATTGGATTTTGTTTCTAAAAAGGTGTTTTGATTTTGTTTCCAAAAACAGAGGACATGATCTAGTTTCCTAAATGGAAGATTGGATTTGGTTTCCTAAAAGGAAGATTGGATTTGGCACAGATTTGGAAAGGGAAGTTTTAGAAACCCTAGACTATAGTTTTGGTGTAGAAAATAGGTTTTAGAGATATATAGTTTTGATTTAAAATGGGAGACTTTGGAAACCTAGATTTTGAGGCCAAAATAGGGAATTGAAAATCATGTTTTTGGGAAGAAAAATTAGGGTTTTCTAATTGTTGGCTCTAGGGTTTAACCTGGGCTCTAAGGAAAGAGTTTTTGGAAAGCGAATTTTTAGAAAGGGAGATTTTTGGAAGGCTATCATAGAGAGGAGTTTTTAGAAAGTGAACTTGAGGAGAGAGTTTTAAAAAGGGTTTTTTTGGAAAGAGTTCTTTAGGAAGGAGTTTAAGGAGTGTTTTTAGAAAAGAAATTTTGAAGAGAGCTTTTTTGGAAAGGAGTTCAAAAAGAAGTTTTGAAAAATAAATTTTTGGAGGAAATTTTTATAAAGCAATTTTGAAAAGGAGATTGGAAAGAGTTTTTAGAAAGTATATTAAAAAAAAGAGATTTTTAGAAGGAGATATTTGAAAAGAGAGTTTTTGGAACCTTCATAAAATATCTCACTTTCCTAAAGCGATTCTAACCATAAGAAGGTTAGAACCACTTTAGGATAGTGGTTTTGAAAACAACAAAATTTGAAAGTATGGACCATATCGGTCACTTTAAATGTAACACTTTCCTAAAGCAACCCTAACCTTGAAAAGGCTAGAATGATTGTGATTTTGAAAACAAGTTTTGGAAAAGAAAATTTTGATGCGAGTTTTGAAAACAGTTTTGATGCAAGCTTTTGAAAATAAGTTTAAAACAAACTTTGGAGGAATGGAAGATCATGATATGCACATTGCAAGTTTGGGGTCGTGAACATACAAGGTTAAAGACTTCACCACATAATTAAGGGGGCCGAACCCATGTGGTCTCCGGTTAGACTAAAAGAAAGCCTCCGACACTGTGACCCTCTAATAGCCTAATCCTACACATAGACTGGGAAGTCCCTTATTTCAAGCATGCAAAGAAAGGGGGGGAAGAAGATGGGGGATTAAAATAGAAGAAAACCCAAGTAGGTTTAGAGGGAGAAGAGAGAGGGGGAAAGTGCAGAAACATAAATAGGAAACCTACCTTGTGTCTTCTTTATTTTGCTTGCTTTGCGCGCTTTGCTTTTCTTGCTTTGCTTTGGTCTTCGCTTCAGTCTTCAAGAGTTTGTCTTCGATCTTCAAAGCTTTGTAGTTGTAGCAATCCAAGTCTTCAATGGAGGGTTTTGAGACTAGTGTATAGGTGTATAGGGATGTATGTGTGTATAGGTGTATAGGGATGCATGTGTGTATAGGTGGCTAGGGTTTGGAAAACCTCAAGGAGGCTAGGGTTTATGGAGGCTACAAGCTCTGTATATCAAATAATAGGGTTTCCAGACTAAGTTTGTGGACCTCTTTCAGGCTGGAGGAGGCTCTGTATTTATAGAGAGAAGAATGACCTGGCGCCTGTTGTAGTGGCGCTAGGCCAAAATTCCTTCTGGCTCCCCTAGGAGTGGCGCCAGGCCAAATATTGGCTAGGTGCCACTAGTCACTTAAGAAAGTTTTAAGGTTGGCAAGCAACGTATTTTCAGAATATTTGGGCGCTTGTACTAGTGACTACCATGTAATTTTTAACCTGGCTTCACTAAGAGTGACTTCAGAAGGTCCGGGAAAGATTTAAGGGACCGGGAATGGCCTGGAAGGTTGGAAAAGAACAAGAACTCTTAGAATAGTGTCTTGGAGATAGTAGACTTGAAAAAGGATGACAAGATTTGTCGGAAGGGTTGACCGGACTATTAGGGGCAAAACGGTCAACTGGATCGAAAAACTACCCGGATGGACTCGAAATGTCCCAGAAGAAGACTCGAGATTTGGAAACATTATTTAGAATGTCCCAAGAGATTACTGGTTTGATACCCAGAGCCAGTGTGGTCAGAAAAGGCGACCGGCCCACCAGGGGCAAAACGGTCATTTTGCACCGGGTTCGTCGGAATTGACTCGGAATGATCCAGAAAGATAATGGAAGGTTGAGAATACTATAAGAAGCATTCTCGGGAGGTTACCGGTTTGATACCCAGAGCCGGTGTGGTTTCCGGGGCGTTTGGAGGCTTGGGGCAAAAGAGTCATCTTGACTGAAAAGTCTCGGAATTGGCCCGAAACTGACTAGAAGGCACCTAATCATACCGGATTGCTTTTAAGACAATCTTGGAAGGGTGGAATTACCATTTTGAGAACTTAGGTACTTTCTCGAGAAACGTGTTGAGAAATGGCCCTAAGGGCAGTTTGGTCATTTTTCACTAAAGTGGACTAGCAGGTAGCGGTGTTGACATGGGTTTTGAGTATTTCTGCCACTCTGACGACGGTCCTGTGATATAGGGGTTTGTTGGCAATTCCCTATATTGACCTGTTTGCGAGTATTTTCGCTACTTTGACGGTTGCGATGTTTGCGAGTACTTTCGATACTTTGATGGTTCGCGACCATTCCCAAGACTGCCTGATCTCTGGAAGCTGCTAAAGGGACTTAGGGCTTAAGGAATCAACTTCCTTGGAAGGTGTGTAGAAATGGATATTTCTGCATTGGCAGGCTAGCAGGCGCTAAAAGTGGACCGTTCTACCATCTAGGGGACTTGGGATCTCATCCCGGTCGACGGGTATGAAAGGACTTACCATTCCTAAGAAACTTTCTTTAGAAAACGTGCAAGATTGGATAAACTTACCGTCTCGAGGAATCAACTTTCTCGAGAGAGGGATTGAAATTGGACTAGAAAAGAGGACTTACTGTCTTCAGGAAGACGCGCCTACAGGATTGGACCGAACAACGCCCATAAGGGCATTTTTGTTATTTTACCTTTATTTGGGCATGGTGGGCCCGCGAAACGATGAATTGACTAGATTAAGACTAGAATTCTAGAATACGTCCATATTGACTTGAACTCAAGTCGGGACGGACTGTAGACTGCCGAGCGGTCAAAAATAGAGTGCTTACAATGGCTGTATCTATGATTTGGATATAGTGGGGGAAAATCTCAAGGAAGGAGCCTTAGGAGGTGGATGTAGACTTTGGAGTTGAAGTCGAACCATGATAAATCTTAGTGTTGTATTCTCTTCTCTCTATCTCCTTTACTTTATAGTTTGAATTGTTACATTTATTTACAACATATTATTGGTTGATTAATATTTGTTTGAATATTTTGTTAGATTTTTAAATTTAAAATTATTTGTTGAATTATTGTTTAAACCCAATTCACTCCCCTCTTGGGTTACCACCAGGACTAACAGATCGGCTTGATAAGGCGACCATGTAAAATCACATTCTTTACATCAAGTTGTTGAATGTCCCAATTATAAGCTAATACAATAAATATGACCACTCAAATGGTGGCTGGCTTAATAACTAGAGATAATGTCTAAGAAATCAGTGTTAGGCACCTTACTATATCCTTTCTCAATGAGACTAGCTTTCAATTGGTTTAATGAACCATTAGCATGTATTTTGTATGCCCATTTGTAAGTACCTCATTTTTGCCCACTCGATAATCTCCGGTCCGACTAGATCCAGTTTTCAAATATCACAACACATACGGGCCAACGATGGCTCTTTTAAACTCTAATCCAGTTAGCTAGTTGCTTTATGGGCCCATAAAGCCCAATTGAAGCTGGAAAGACTATCTTGCCCTTAGGCATTCCAGGCAGATTTCAGAGACCGAGCGGTCTCAGGAACCAACGCCATCCAGGTAGCTTCCCGAGATCGGGTGATCTCGGAGACCAACCCCTTATCAAGTTACAAACGGTTCACTTCTAGCACCTACTAGCTTGCCAATGTAGAATGTTTTCCATTTAGTAGTTTTTTCGAGACCAGACATTCTCGGGGACCAACACCACCCTCACAGGTAACTTTTTGAGACTAAGCGTTCTCAGAAACCAACACCACCTTACAGTTAGTTCTCTGAAGCCAGGCGATCTTGGGAACCAACACCGCACAGGTACCTTTTTGAGACTGGACGGTCTTGGGAACCAACACCTAGGTCAACACTAACGCTTGCTAGCCCGACTTGGTAAAAAATGACCAAACCTACCTCTTGGGCCTCTAGGCACGTCTTGAGAAAGTTTAAAATCCCTCAAAATGGTAAGTCCACCTTTCCAAAGTCAACATAAACAGTTAGGTGTACTCAACACGCCATCTTGTGCAATTCCGATCCCATTCTAGTCAACTCTGGTCAAAATGACCACTTTGGCCCTGAACGCCCCAGCACAGTACAAATCCCACCAAACAATAGAAAACTCTTCCCAAACCCTCCTCGAATAGTCCAACACACTTAACATGCCACTCTAACCCATTATGACCTTTTTTCAATCAATCCCAGTCAAAATGACCATTTTGCCCCTAGCGACCCAAACTTGTCGTGAAACTACACTAGCCCTGGGTATTGAACGACGGGTCTCATTATACACCCCTGTTTAACCTAAGGTGAACCTCACGACTCCAAGCACTCCCAACTCAACGAAAGTTCCCCTAGAGCGTCTCATAGACGCTCTGCCAGGATTGTCTTTTCTCCCAGTTCCCTGGTTATAACCCACACTCAAACGACTTGAGAAATGTATAAACCAAGAAATTCCTGAAAGCTCGTCCATAGGCCTTTCCATCAATACAGCTCAATCGGATAGATCGCTTCCCGAAGCCCCTCATTGCATGGCTCGAAAACTGCCACTTTTAGTAACCCTTGGAGCGTCTCACAAACGCTCCGCTAAGGTTGACTTCTTCTCCAATTTCTTGATTATAATGCACCATTAAACGACTTGAGAAATACATAAATTAGGAAATTCCAGAAAGTATTTTCAAAGCACTTTCTATCGGTACGGTCCGATTGGAGAGATCGCTTTCTGAAGGTCCCGATCACATGGCCCATAAATGGCTACTTTTAAACACCAGCAGAGCTCTACAAAAATGTGTTTTTTGCACACTTTTTGAGACAATATCTCACACTTCCAAACACCTTTCAAGCTTTTCAAAAATTCAAAAGTTTACGAGAAACCCTAGGAGAACACCATGAACGTAACCGATTTTCTCGAATCCTTTCCGGTTGGCACAATTATCGAGGCAAAGTTTAAACGAACATTCTTGGCTGCAGAGCATATGCCACATGTGCCCAGATTTTGATCAGATTGATCAAACTTCATTTAGCCCTTAAGATTTAGCTAGTACAATGAATGCCACATGGCATTCTGCCAATAGAATAGTACTGGCGTATGTGCATGGTAAATTTTGCCTAAGCACATGTCCTACATGAGCTAGGTCTCCCCAGATTGCCTATAAATATATGCCTCCCCCTTTGCATATTCCAGAATATGGCATCCGGCCATAATGCGAATGTAAGCTTGGGTGATAACCCAAGTCTCGCAACGGTGGGATGTCAGGGATCGCTAACTGGTCATCTGTAAAGAAAATATCCCTCTGCCTGTCGCGAACGGATGCCATGCCATATCCTGTTCGTGGATCAACGGCTGAATGGACATTTTCCTCAACCCTCTCGTTCGGAGCAACAAAGGGCTGTCCCATTGCAGAACTACTACTCGAGCCTGTCCTACTCATAAACCGCTAAGACCGATTACTGCCACCTCGGGCAGAACCACTCCTGCGACCGCTGCCCTCCTCAGGCTCAACCCGTAATGCTTTCTCACGATGCCTCCTATCAGAACCATCATTGCCTGCCTCCAACATCTTGAAAAGTAACAACAGAAAAATGTAGGAAATTGATCAACAACAAGATATGCACGAAGGCAAAACAATATGTATGTACGACAGAAAAGAGAAGAAAAGAGAGAAAAAAAAAGAGAAAAAAAAGAAGGAAAAAAAAAAGAAAAGAGAAAAAAAAAAAGGGAAAAGAGAGAAAAAGAACAAAAAAAGAGGAAGCTAAGGCCCTATCCATTTCCCCAGTTCTTTTTCCAAATTTCAAATCAGTTTCTCGGACTTTCTCCTTCAAAAGCCCCGTTTCAAAAATTTTCTACGATTTTTTGTGCTTTTTCCTTAAAAAGTTTCATTTCAAAAATGTCAAATCGATTTCTCGGGCTTTCTTCTTCAAAAGCCCCGTTTCAAAGTTTTTTTTAGCGATTTTTCAAGCTTTTTCCTTAAAAAGTTTCGTTTAAAAAATATCAAATCGGTTTCTCGGGCTTCTCTTTCAAAGCCCCATTTCGAAAATTTTCTACGGTTTTTCGAGCCTTTTCCTTAAAAAATTTCATTTGAAAAATGTCAAATCGGTTTCTCGGGCTCTCCTTCAAAAGCCCTGTTTCAAAGTTTTTTTAGCTGTTTTTCGAGTCTTTTCCTTAAAAAGTTTCATTTCAAAAATATCAAATCGATTTCTCGGGCTTTCCCCTTCAAAAGCCCTATTTCCAACATTTTCTAGTGGTTTTTTGAGCTTTTTCCTGAAAAAGTTTCATTTCAAAAATATCAAATCGATTTTTCAGGCTTTCTCCTTCAAAAGCCTTGTTTCAAAGTCTTCTAGCAGTTTTTTGAGCCTTTTGCCTCAACAAAAAAAAAAAAAAAGCTCTACTTAAAAAATATCAAATCGATTTCTTAGGCTTTCTCCTTCAAAAGTCCCGTTTCAAAGTCTTCTAGCAGTTTTTCGAGCCTTTTGTCTCAACCAAAAAGAAAAAGCTCTACTTAAAAAATATCAAATCGATTTCTCAGGCTTTCTCCTTCAAAAGCCCTGTTTCAAAAATTTTCTAGTAGTTTTTTGAGCTTTTTCCTAAAAAAGTTTCATTTCAAAAATTTCAAATCGGTTTCTCAGGCTTTCTCCTTCAAAAGCCCCATTTCAAAGTTTTCTATCAGTTTTTTGAGCTTTTTCCTCAAAAAGTTGTCTCAAAGTTTCAAATTGGTTTCCTGGGTTTTTTTTTTTTCCTTCAAAAACCCTATTTCAAAATATTTTTCAACAGTTTTCTAGGCTTTCCCGTTAAAAAAAAAAAGTTCTATTTCAAATCTTCAAGCCGGTTTCTCAATCTTTCTCGTTCAAAAGCCCTATTTCAAAAAGCTTTCTAAGGTTTTCCGAGCTTTCTCCTTCAAAAGCCTAGTTTTCAAAAGTAACTGCCTTTTCTAAGAAGTTTTAGAGTCGAACGTTGAATTTTTAAAAGGTCAATATGTTTTTGAAAGTTTTGGACAGAGTTCTGCCTTAAAAACTCACTATCCCAAAATTCAACAAATCACAAAACACCTCACCAAGGCTCCCTGAACCTGCAACCACGTCCACCGGTACCATCCCGTCCTCCGTAACACATGACCCATGATTAAACATAAATTTCCAAGGCCATTTCTTCATTTTTCAAACCTCCCCGATTTTGTTTTTATTCCTAAAAATTTTCAAAAATTCCCAAAACACTCAAAAAGATCCCCACAATTTTCTAAATATGTCTCACAATTTTTCTACATTTAACAGGACACATTCTCTATTTTTTTCTTAATTTTTCCTATTTTTTGTAATTTTTGAAAATTTAAAAATTTTAATTTTTTTAGAAAATTACTAAACTTCATACGGTTGTTTTATGTATTTTTCTAAGATTTTCGGTACAAAAATTGAGCACAAACAAGCAAAGCCTAAGCCTATAGAGCCGATTTTCTCAACCCTGTAGGAAAACCTTTTACATAAACAAGCAAAATCATGCAAACACGCTCCAATCATCGTGAAATCACAAAAATGATCCTCCCATTGCGTTCTAAACGTCCTAAAATTTTATTTACGCTAATCATACGCAAAAAACGAGCATGTATACATCAAAATCAACAAATTATCAAAACTCTAACCTTTGAGTTTTTGACAAAATCCAAGCTTTCCGGCGACAATGTCGACTTTTGGCAAGCACCCGAGGTCTCCCGACACTTCCCCAACGATTCTCGGTTGAAATCCCTTGAAAAGCCCTCAAAGAAATTCTCAAATCTCTCTCAAAACTCAAAACCCGCAGCAACAAAACACGAGCTGCTCTATTTTAAAACCTACGACCCGGCGCATGTAGCAGATGTGCCACAAGTGTTTTTAAGTTGGTGCATGTAGCACTTGTGCCAGAGTAATTTTTAGACCAGGCACATGTAGCTACAAGTGCTCGGCCCTTTAACTTCCTGCCAAAACTAATTTTCAATGCTCCAAGTGCCAAAAATCATTTTTGAGGCTTTCAAAAGCCAAAAATCACGCTTTTAAAAATTTGTTTTCAAGAACCAAGTGTTCTAGGCCAAACTTCGTCAAACCAACATTTTCAAAACTCAGACCCTGAACAAAATTTCCAAAGCACTAAATTTTTCGAAATTCAAAGTTTTCCAGACAAGCGACTCACAAGTACATCAAAACTTTCCAAACATGTCAAGTTGTCATCCCTCCAATCGCCTCGCGACCAAAAGGAGATTCTTACTTTGTTATTTTTTTGCCTTCGACAAACAAAGACAAAAAAAGAAGGGCAGCTGTAAGCACCCCATTTTTATCCACTGGGCAATCTCCAGTCCAATCGAATCCAATTTTCAAACATCACAACACATACAGGCCAAAGACGGCTTTTTTAAACTCCAATCCAGTCAGCTGGTCACTTCCTAGACTCATAAGGCCCAATTGAAGCTAAAAAGACCATATTGCCCTTAGGCCTTGTAGGCTGCTTTCCGAGACCAGGCGGTCTCGAGAACCAACGCCATCCAGGTAACTTCTCGAGATCGGGCAATCTCAGGGACGGATCCCTTATCAAGTTCCAGAAGGTTCACTTCTGGTGCTTGCTAGCCCGCCATTGTAGAATGTCCGTCATTTAGTAGTTCTCCGAGACCAGGCGTTCTCGAGGACTAACACCACCCTCATCGGTTGCTTTCTGAGACCAAGCATTCTCAGAGACCAACACCACCCTACAGGTAGTTCTCTAAGACTGGGCGGTCTTAGGGACCAACATCGCACAGATAGCTTTCCGAGACCGGATGGTCTCGAAAACCAACACTTAGGTCAACACCAATGCTTGCTAGCCCGACTTAGTGAAAAACAACCGAACCTGCCCCTTGGGCCCGAAGCCCCTCATCACATGGCTCAAAAACTGTCACTTTTAGTAACCCCTAGAGCGTCTCATAGACGTTTCACCAAGGTTAACTTTTTCTCCAATTCCTTAATTATAATGTACCATCTAACGACTTGAGAAATGCGTAAATTAGGGAATTTTCGAAAGTATTTCTAGAGCACTTTCCAACGGTACAGTTCGATCGGAGAGATCGCTTTCCGAAGATCCCGATCACATGGCCCACAAACGGCTACTTTTGAACACTAGTGGAGCGTATCACAGACGCTTCGCAAAAATGTGGTTTTATGTATGCTTCCTGAGACAATATCTCACACTTCCGAATACCTTTCAAGCTTTCTAAAAACTCAAAAGTTCACAAAAACCCTAGGAGAACACCGTGAACGCAACTGATTTTTCCAAATCCTTCCCGATTGGCACAATTATCGAGGCAAAATTTTAACAAAAATTTTCGGTGGCGGAGCATATGCTACATGCGCCCAGATTTTAATCAAATCGATCAAACTTCGCTTAGCCCTTAAGATTTAGCCAGTAAAATGAATGCCACATGGCATTCTGCCAATGGAACAGTATTGGCGTATGTAGCACATGTGCTAAGGCAAATTTTGCCCAGACGTATGTCCTATATGTGCCACGTCTCTCCAGATTGCTTATAAATACAAGCCTCCCTATTTGCATATTCCAAAATTAAAATTGATAGCGAAACTCTACTAAAACTGCTCCAGAATCTCGAATTTCTATATACATCCCACACTTCAAGCACTTAGGCTAGATTACACCTTCCCCTAACCCATGCACTACACCTATATAGCCTTCAATGCCATAAAATACCTCATTCTAGCCCCTTCAAGCCTCTTCAAGGCTATTCAAGCTCAAGTCAAGGCATCTATGGAGGTTTGAAAGTGTTTGAAGGCAAAAGGTAGTACTGCCTTTACATTTTTGCAATCCCTACTCCTCTTTTCTCCCTCCTAGCCTAGTTAGACTATTCTTTATTTTAATACCCATCTTCTACCCCCTTTCTTGCATGCATGAAACAAGAAAGCTCTTAGTTCATGCCTGGAGGAAAGTTTATGAGAGCCATTGTGTAGGGAACTTCTTATAAACCTACTTTAAAATGGTATGGCCTTAGAGCACCTTGCTATGTGGTGAAGCCTCTAGCCTTATATGATTTCATGACCCTTTTGCATATAATTATCTTGTTCATGTTTTGTATGCTTGGCTTTGTTTTCATTTTTCCAAACTTTTCACTATCTTTATTTCTATGACATTCTCAAGCTCCATATTCAAATGTTTTCCTAAAAATGGTCCTAGAGTTGGTTCTTTGAAACCTAGGTCAAACTCCCAATTTCAACACCTTAGAAAACCCTCTTTAAGTCCCTTGACTTCATTTTGCAACCCTACATTTCATTGCTTTTAAAAATTGCATTAAAATGGCTTTCAAACACTCTTCTTCTATGTTGATTTTCAAGGGTTTTATTCTCTTGAATTTTGTGGTTGAAATGGTCTCTTGGAACTCTCTCTTGAGTGGTCTCCCCATTATCTTGACCATATGAACCCTAGTTCATTAGAGTTGGCTCTATTCTCTTTAAAGTGTTTTCAAAACAATTCCCTTCAAAAAGGGTTTTCAAAATTGCACTCTCTTCAACTCACATAAAAATCGCTTCCCTAAACCATCATTTTCACCTTGATTTTTAGAAGTTTTGCTCTCTTGAATATTGAGGTTGGAATAGTCCCATGGAGTCCTCTTTGGAATGATTCCCTTCAAATCAACCATATGAACCTTTATTCTTCAGAGTGGTCTTTAACTTGTTAGAAATGGTTTTCCAAAACCTCCTTTCTAAAGCTAATTTTCAAAGGATCATGCTCTTCAATTCTCAAGTTTTCAAAGCTATCCATTCAATGTTGATTTTCACAAGTTTTACTCTTTTGAATTAGTGGGTGAAATGGTTCCAAAGCAACCCTCTCTAGAGTGGTTTTCAAAATATCAACCATAGGACCCCAAAACTCACTTGAGTGGCTTTCATGAAATGGTTTTCAAAACATACTTTTAAATTTTGTGCATAAAACCACTAAGTCACACTACAAGAAAAAACACATTTCGCGACTAATTTTTTTTAGATTGTGGAGAATGAAATATGCCTAACATATATTTTGAAATTTTTTTAGAACAAAACAAAGAGTGTTTTTTGAGTTTCTAAAATTTGGAGGCGGCAGTTGGTGATGTTGGAGGGGTTGGGGGAGGGGTAGAGGTGGTGGTGGTGGAGGGATGAGGCAGGGGATTGGAGGTGATGATTGGTGGTTTGACAGAACACATTGTGAAATGTTTTGGTGACCTTTTATGTGTTTGACATAATGCTTCACAAATCTACTTAAATGATTTTCATGGCATTAAAGTTCTCCACATTTTCCTTTTCAAGGGGTTTTCTGCTTAAATGATTTTTAAATATTTGTAAAGGTGCTTCCTGCATCGTGATTGTTTGTGTTCTCGACTTTAGACTTGACCTTTGGGTCAATATTGAACTTGAAATAACCCAGACCTTCAATGAATAGCTTGGGCTGTTGGTTGATGCTGAATGGGAAATTTTGAAGTAAATATACAGGCAACCTATGCTTTTGTGTTTGTAATAAATATCTAGGAGCTACATGAATTCCTTTAAAGTTTGATTGAAGGGAACCCTAGGATCACTTGGGTAGAAATAAGTGTACGATCGCGTGATTGTCAAATTCTATGGGAAAACCCTGTGAGTTAACAATTGATAATCCTTAACAACTATTGTTTTTTCAAAGTTGGTGGTGGCTTTGCTTTCTTTCTTCTTTTTCCTTCTTTCCCCTCATGTTTTTATTTTTTCAATCTGCTTCATGTCTTTTTTTTATCCGCTTATCTTATAAAACATTATTATCTGAGCTGCTCGATAGGCTTTGGTTGTGGTGAATTGATTGATGTAGCAAATATTTTCTGATATTGAGTGTTCGGGTGGGTTCACATTATGTCTTATGGCAAGTGTTCTATAAAGGTTCTTGATGAAGTTATTTATCCAGCAGATTCCAGAGGAGGAGAAGAACCTTGGTCCTCATGACCATCTCATTCATGTTTATCATTTTATGAAAGATATAGCTCAGAACCAAGTGGTAAGCTGTTTGCGTAGAAAATTGAATAGTATTGCCATTATTCCAAGCATCGTTACCCGTGGTTTTGTATGAAAGTGTAATTTATTAAATACCGGTAAACTGGATTCAGTTATACAATTGTACCATTTTTCTTCATCTTCCTTCTCTTTTTTTTTTTTTTTTTGGCCCCTTTTAAACATCAGGTCCAGAATTGTGGGGAACCTTTTTTCCTTGTCATCCATGAAGGGGAGGTGTTAACTGGTGTCAAAGTAGGCATACAGAAGAAATTGCAGGTTCCAGATGAGGAGTTTTCAAAGGTATACTTATTTTTCAAAGAGGGAATTATATGTTAATGTATGGGTGTTAAGTTTTGACCCCTTAATTAAGTTATTGTCCATGCATATATGCAGTAAATTTAATTCAAAAAGAGAGTCATATGCATTATATGTTAATGTAAGGGTGTTAAATTTTGACCCCTTTAACCTATCCTAAACACAATGATGAGAAAAGAAAGAGAGTTCTTGTGATATGTCTCTTATGAAACATTTGTAGTTTTGTTTTCTTCACCAGGCCAAGTAACCCGTCAGAGCGCGTGATGGCAAGGTCTAGCACGCAATCGCGCAATCCTTTATCCTGTGAAAAAACCTCTCTATACTATTAGCGCGCTATCACGGGATCCCCAATCTGTTATATATGCACTGTTTTGACATCTCTGTTTTCAACTGCCACGAACACAACTATATTTATATATGTATATGGCATTGTGAGAGAATATAAAGGTAAGGTTGATGTTGGATAATGGAGGAGTTACACCTGTGTACACCAGTACATCTTTTTGCTACTCCACGAACACAGCTACATTTTTGGTATGGGTCCATGTCTTGCTACTCCTACTCTTTTTAATTATGTAGTTGAAAATAATATGGTTGCCAAAATGGTTTGTACTTATCTGATTCATGTTTAGCTGGTTAGATGATTCAACACTGATGCCCACTCTAGGAACCTTTACCAAGTTTGTGTTATAAAACTCCTCTAAGTTCGGTCTAGGATATTATTATGATTCGTGGCTGATCATCTAGAGAAAACAATTGGGAAATCACTGAATTTGTAACAAAATCAAATTGCCTCTCACTTCTGCTCAAAATCAAATTGACCGTTGGACAATGAATAAGACACAATGGTTATTCATTTTTTTTGTTTTGCGTACATCAAGTTCAAATTTTGTAAGTCTTTTGTAATCACATTACAATTTCTATTTTAGGACTGTTACTAATGAAATCTTTTATTTTTTGTGTTTATTCTTTTACAGATCGTTGATGGCCATTATGGACGAAGATTTTGTGGGACGAAGTTTTGGTGGGACAAAGATTTTAGATGTTAATATTACGGCTAATTGCATATGTTATTTTAGGCTAGTTTGCACTTATGAATTATAAAGGTTTCCAATTGTGAATATTAGATTTGGCTGGATTAATTTACATGCATTTTAGAATTTTATTGTTTACATAGGTGGATATAGTTTTGTGGACATTGGCACTGATATTTTTATTGAAATTAAGTATATAGTTTCTTTATACGAAGCTCTGTGTACTTGTTAAGTTAGAATTGATCGATTGTGATTCGTATAGATTTCGGATAATAATGGTCGTCTCCAATATCTTCTTAATAAATGAGCAACTAATTCTTTGGCTACTAACATGTTTTGGTTGCGAAAGTCCTTATAATCGTGGGATTTGTAACTACTTATATTGGTCACTATAAGATGACTTTGGCAAACAATTAGCTATAGCGACTAATAATTAGTTGCAAAGTGTAGTCGCCGCTGACTAAGTATTGGCAACTATGGGAGTTTCGCGACTAACGTTAATGGTTGCCAGATGACATCTTTTGGTGACTAATTACCTTTTGGCGACTACCAATTTAGTCGCCATTGATCACATATCAGCGACAAATCAAAACTTAGTTGCCATAACATTTAGTAACCGCTAATAGGCCACTAAATAATTTAGTCGCCACCTTAGTCGCGAATTCATATTGGCAACTAAAAAATAACATTCAGTGATTATTTTATTTGTTACTAAATGTGTTTTTTCTTGTAGTGTCAAAACCCTAGTCCAAAACCCCTTTTCAAAATCACCCTTCAACCCTAGGTTAACTTGACCCTAGGTCAACCAAACCCTAGGTTAACCTAACCTTAGTTGGTTAACCCTAGGTCATCCAAACCCTTGATTAACCTAACCTTAGTTAGTTAACCTTAGGTCACCTCAACCTTAGTTAACCCAACCTAAGTTAACCTTAGGTTAACCTAACCCAAGTTAGTTAACCCTAGATTACCTTAACCCTAGGTTAACCTAACCCAAGGTAGTTAACCCTAAGTCAATTTAACCCTAGTCCGTTCTAAACCTAATTGTCCAACCCTAGGTTAACCTAAGCCGAGTTAGTCAACCGTAGGTCGATCCAACCTAAGTTAGTAAGTTTCAAGGTTCTAATTCAAGGACCCCCTTTTTAAATAACCTTTCAATTCAAAAGCAAAGACATGACATGCTTCCAAAAACATCCTACCCCCTTGAGATTTTAAAAAGTGAATCCAAAAATCTTTTCAAATACTTCCATACTCGATCTTCAAAATGCTTCTAAGAGGTTCTCTTAAACTTGTTTCAATGGCTAGACACTTAACATTTTTCCAAAGACTATTTTCAAAATATTTCCAAAAACTCATAAACCTAAAGTGTCCCCAACCCTTTATGTTTAAGGGATTCTAAGGAAAGTGACACATTAAGTACAACCTTCAAGGTTGTCCATACAAGGGTTCCAAAACCCTAAGTGTTTTCAAAAGCTACTTTCAAAAATGATTTTCAAAAGTCACATTCTTGAAGTAACCTTATGCTTTACATGGGTGAGGTTGTTCAAGGGAGGTCATATATCAAGTAGGGTTCTATAACCCTAAAGCTATAAAAACCTAAGGGAAGTCTCTAGCCCCCTTTTCAAGAATGTTTTCAAAATTCATAGCCTTAAAGGAGTTTAGCTATTCATTAACTAACCTCCAAAAGGTGATGAAATATGCAACATGCCTTTCATAAGGTACATGAAAACTATTTTCAAAAATGATTTCAAGATAAGTCCATAAGAGCGCTTGTGAGTCCAAATCTAATTTTCAAGTCCATAATCAAGTTTTTGAAACTTTCAAAACTCTCTTGAGTTATGTTAAAAAATATTTCAAAACACTTCAAACATCTCGAGTCCTATTTCAAAGGCATTTTTCTAAACTTTTAAGTTCTCTTTTTCCAAAGACCTTAAAGTGTCTTCAAATCTTTCCAAAGATCTCAATGTGTCTTCAAAACATTCCAAAGGCCCCAATATGCCTCTTTTCTATCGGGCCCTTGCCCGAACTACGAATGACTTGATTCTTGCTAAATGAGATACGTAGGCAACCTAAACTGGTGCTGTCATAACCCTTATTTCAACTCAAGTTCCCTTTCCAAAACCTTCTATCCATTCAAGACCTAGGGTTAGGTTGATATATGGTTTGCTAACTACGGGTAAGGTTACCCTAGGGTTAGGTCAAGGGTTGACCATGTACGAGTTACATTTACCGAGGGTTAGGTTGGGTTAGCTTAGCTTAGGTTAGGTTTAGATTCACCTATAGTTAGGTTGGATTACGTTAACCTAGGGTCAGGTTTAGGTTTAGGTTTAGGGTTCACTAAGGTTAGGTTCACCTACACTTTACTAACTAGGTTTAGGTAAAGCCACGGTTATATGAATTAGGGTTCACTAACTAGGGTTATGTTAACCTACAATTAGGTTCATCTAGGTCTAGGGCTTACGAACTACGGTTAGGTTAACGTACAGGTTGGTTTTAGGGTTACGTTTAGGCTTTACTAACTAATGTTAGGTTAATTACATCATTTTAATTTGTTAAGTTAATAAAAAAACTAAATATTTTTACAATTTAATTTGTTACATAAATAAATAATTAAATATAAATTAATAAAAACTGTTAAAAATCTTAGTAGATCTCTTAAAAATACATGATCTATTTTTAGTAGATATTTTAAAAATTATTTACTTACAATATTGAAAGTACTAAATTTTCATTGAATATCTTAATAAATTATTCAATTAACATTGTTAAATAATAATGGATAAATAAAATGGATAAATGGTAATTTATTCAATACAGAGATAATAATTTTACATTTAAAATGGATAAATAAACAAATTATTTATTTCAAAAAGCTACAAAATTTACTAGGTCTCTTAAAACATTTAATGGTTATCTTAAAATTCAATAATCTATTTTTTAGTGTTAATCTTTAAAATTATTTGCTTGCAAAACGAATTCAATATACTCACATTTTAAATTGCTAAATCAAAAAAACTAAATATTTTTACATTGTATCTTAAAAAATATAATTTATTTTCAAAATAGAGATAATAATTTAAGATTTAAAATGGATAAATAACCAAATTATTTATTTCAAAAATCTACAAAATTCACTAGGTCTCTTAAAAAATTTAGCACTTATCTTAAAATACAATAATCTATATTTTAGTGTTTATCTTTCAAATTATTTACTTGAAAAATGAATTTAATATACTTTTACATTTTAAATTTCTAAATAAAAAATCTAACTATTTTTACATTGTATCTTAAAAAATTATAATTTATTTTCAAAATAGAGATAATAATTTTACATTTAAAATGGATAAATATACAAATTATGAACAAAATAATAAATTTACTATGTCTCTTAAAAAATTTTGTGGTTCTCTTAAAATGCAATGATCTATTTTTCAGGGTTTATCTTAGAAAAGTTTTATTTGCAAAAAGAAATTACTATATTTTTTGTCAATATCTTGATAATTTTTACAATTTAATTTTTTATATTAGTAAACAAACTAAATAAATATTTTAAGATCTATTTTACTCACTCACATAATATTAATTTTTTTTAACCATGATATATTTTGAAGGCCATCAAAATAAAATTATTTTTACCGGGTCTCTCTTAAACAAATATTTTTATGACTAAATTAAAAAAAAATTTAATCAACAGAGTTTTACAATTTTTTACTGGGTGTCTTAAATAATATTTATTTAAAAACGAATTTAGAAAATTTAAACAAGTATTTTAAAAATTATAAATTAGTTTACCAGGAAATGATAGTAATGAGATAATATATATTGACGGAATCACACAACATCAAATAAATAGATAAATCATATACATTTAAAAATACACTAACATGAACAAGAAACGCATACTAAAATTCTTACAAATTGAAAGGAATGTTTTGTACTCTAATCTACCACCTACTTAACATATATATAAATCTATCACTATTATATATATATAAACATCATATATATGTATATACAATGTAGAGTGTGGAGATTGAAAACAATACATAAACACTTAAATGTGAAAAATAATAAACACTTACAATAGGGAGGATGAAGTGTCGTTGAAGATTGATTGATTGTTGGTGGAAAAGGGTTTGCGGGGGTTGCTGTGGCAAGGGAAGGGAAGGCAAAACAAAGGATGAAGGCGCTGGGGAAAGGGGAGCAGCTGGCAGATACAATGAGAGAAAGGCTTCACAAGAAGTAAGGTTCTAAATAACGCTTCTTGTGAAGCGTTGTTCAAGACAATGCTTGACAGGCTTTATAGACGCGTCAGACTTGCCATGCCAGTGAAGCAGGTAAAGCGGACTTGTGAGCCACGCTTTATCTAAAGCATTCTTCACAAGCTCGCTTTACATGCTTCTCAGAATAAATTTGAGAAATCTTTGGTTTGGGAAATAACTTTGGAAAATTACCCTTGTCTGGTAAAAAAGCCACATCGATAACCTTTTTATACTTTGCTATAACCAAGAAAGATACAAGGTACTGAGTGAGATTCAAACTTCGTGCTTTCTATAACCCCAAATATAAGGAAAACATTTATACCCAAACACTTGTAGTGATCCATAATTAGTCTGTTTCCCGAACAATTTCTCATAGGGACTCATCCAGTTCAAAACTCAAGATTGTTTGACCATTAATGAGCCATGTAACAGTTCCAAAACCTCCACCCAAAACTTATTAGGAAACTTGCCATGGAAAAGCATAGTAAGACCAAGTTCATTGACATTGCGGTGTTTGTTTCGGTAAGTAAATTTTGTTCTAAAGTTTTTGGATAAGAAAGTTAATGCTTTATAACATGAATTGAAAGATACTTTCGAAAGGATTTGTCACCAAACTCCCCCCACTAGAGGGAGTCAGACTATAAGGTGTTCTGGTATTCGATCGACTACTCCCTTAAGCTCATGCAAGACCCACATGAACCATTTAAGTATAAATTATGGCTACCATAAGGAGGCATTAGGAGGAATTGAACTTGAGGCCTTATATGGTTTATTTATTATTTTGGTTTTTTTCTTTTTTATGTGTACTTGATGAGTAAGTCTACTTGTTGAATGAGTATATATTAAAAGCCCATAAACTATTAATTTTTTTTGAGTTTTGGATGGTGCACATTAGGAGTCCACTATCTTTTGAATTTAATGGGTTAGGAAGTACAAGAATAAAATGAATAAGTGACATAATCCACTACACAAAAATTTTAATATGATCTTAGGTTAGGGCCTTAGTTTTAAACTGTGGGGATCTTAGTACAATAATTTTTTTTCTAAGATTATATGGACGTACTACATAAAAGAGGATTATACAAAAAATGGGGGTGACAATACAAAATTTTGGATGCTAATACATCATAATTTTCCTAAAACATTATGTATATATACTATATATAGGGATACTATACAAAAAGTGAGCGGTGCCATGGCACCCTCACCCACAATGGTTGTTCCGCCAATACTGCCACTATCTGATTGAAACACCTTTATTTTCCCATCAAATTGATTTTCAACATACTTTTAAAATTGTATGAAGCACTGTTGGAAGTCATTTTTTGTGTTTTAATGGAAAATACCAAGTAAATCAAGTGCACTCATCCACAAAGATCACATAATAACGAAAAAAATTAATAAGAAAGTATAGGAGCTGGTTCCACAAATCGTAATGAATAAAATACATGGTTTGACCACAAAAATCATCTTTGATTAAAAAAGGAAGACGACAGGCCTTGACCATTCGACAACTACTACAAATAGATTCAACCTTATTCGAATTACCTTTACTAAAGATGACATTATTCTTTTTAAGTAGATCAATCAGCCGTCTTCGTGGAACTCCAAGTCTTTCATGCCATATATCATCACTAACAACTCGAAAATGTTAGACATGTTAGCCCATGAAAGTCAATTTAGTTAATAAAATCATATTTGCTTTATATTATAACTTCCATATTGTCATAACCGAATTTTGGACCACCTAAATATCTCGTGAATGAGATAGGGCTGAAGATAGGATCTTTCATGTGACTTAGAGATCCTATTTCCTTTAGACACATGCGGGGGTCTTTGTCCACGGTTTATTTGATTTGAAAAGGGCCATTAGTTTTGGAAAAGCTTCAGAGTTGCCAAGTGACAATTAAGGTGTGTCAGGAGAATAAAAAGTATATTTCTGTAAAATGAGTTTAGAGGCTAAAAATATAGTTTTAATGCAAAAAACATGATATGCAGGTTTGGAAAGGTTCCAATCGGTTTGAAAAGTATTTATGCTAGTTTTGAAAGGCCCTTAATGGCTTGACTCCATGTTGATCTGCGTAATCAGTCCTAGACTTGAGGATCCTATTATGTGTTGGGAAGCATATATGTTTTAAGCATAAACACCTAATCCCGCCTAAAAGTGGCATCACTCCTGCACTAGAAACCTTTTTTTCCAGTGTCTAATGAATTTAACAATAACATCATCATCATCATTGTGCTTGTGTACATGCATCATGTCAATTATGCGCAGTTAAGAATAATTTTTCTTATAAGTGTATGCTATGTGCGGCTGTGCATGTGTAATAAATGCACAAATGCTAATAACATTACTGCAATGCTGCTTATAGATGCAATATGAATGCAATGCTGTTATTTTGGAAAGGGCATATGCCTAGATTTGAAAGACTTGTCTCCTACAGAGGAGGTTTTGTAATGCTATTCAACTTAAGGAACAAAAAATGCTAATGCTTATGAAGAGTTTTGACTGAGTTTGAAAAGAGAATTTAGACTACCTATATATCCTCACTGTGTAGGAATCAGGTCAAACGTAGTTTAGACTCATTTTGAATGACATGGGTATTTGAACCAATTAGGCTTGACATGGTTTCCTATTATTCGGGTAAATTACTATTGATGGTTTTTCGCTCCTCAAGAAAAAGGAGATAGGAGGTTTCCCATTCTTAGGGAAAAGGTGATCGAGCCTAAGAAGAGAACTTAGACCACCTACGTATCCTACAATGTTGGAATTAAGTCAGATATAGTTCCTTTTTGGTTTCGATGGCCCCTATTCATGGATAGAACTTCGGCTTAAGATGCTTGGTTTTGTGTGAGATGGGAGAAAGGTGACCGAACCCTTACCTAGGCTGCCTACCTACCCTAGCTGTATAGGGATTAGGTCATGTGTAGTTCGCAAAGATTTGGTGGCCTGTGGTTTGCGAATAGAACTCTGGCTTAAAATGGTAGGGTCCTTGCTTACTCGGGGAAAGGTGATTGAACCTGGAAAGAAAACCCAGACTGCCTATGTATCCTGACATGACAAGAATCAGGTCAAATGTGGTTCAACTTATGAAATAGGAAGAGACTGATGCCACAAAGTTTCCTGGCTTTGACAAAAGGGTTATAATAAGATTATGATTTTGAATGAATGCCTTTGATGAATGACATGAAACTGAAGTTTTGAAAAGGTATCTTTCTCAATTTTATATAATTTTGACTACTTTGTACAGCTTTTGAAAAGTCTGACTTAGTCCACAAAGGAGTTTGGTATTTCTGATACAGAAGTTCCGGCTAGCGGCAACCATAGAGTATGCATACACAAGTTCAAAACTAAAATCTAGGCCATTTTTTAGAAAATGAGTATTTTCTATGAAAAGAGCATTTTCGTCATTTTGGCAGTTTCAACATTTCTGGTATAGAAAATCGATGTAACGGCAATTGTAAAGCATACGTGCTATACCTATAATGTTGGTCCATGCTTTTTAGGAAAAAATGATATTTTTTTCCAAGGAAGAGTATTTTTGTCATTTTGGCGGGCTACGTATTTCTAATACGAAAGATTCGTGTAACGACAACCATAGAGCATATGTACAGTGGTTCATGACGATGATCTAAATATTTGTTTTGAAAAAACTATTTTCGAGATTTCAACCGGGTAGTATGACGACTTATAACCAATCAAAAATCCAGTTTTGGATTTGAAAATGGGCATTTCTGACAACTCAAATGAGTCAATATGCAATTTTATAATTTTTGAAAATGGGCATTATTGTCACGCCCCAGTTTTTAACCGAGCCCTCTTGGCTCAGAAAAAAACACGATACTCTTTCATTAGAATTCATCCTCCTAGAAGAATGAGTGCTACTAGGCTTAACCCTGAAATTGATTTGAACAATGGCTTTTGAAAAAAGTTTGGAGTCGCCACCCAACACAGTTAAAGATGTGTTAGGTCACCTAAAACTAAGTATAATCCGAAGACTAAACTTAGGTTTGCGAAATCATTTTGAAAGTGTCCTTTTTAAGAAGGTTTTTTGGAAAAGAGGTTTCTAGCAACCTTTTAAAACTCTAGGTTGGTCTTTGAAAGTAGAAATCTATCGCCCAAGGGTTAGTTACGTATAGGGAAGACATCATAAGATCATCACCCTACCCCACCCTTTCAGTACCTACATGTCTAATCACCCTTAATTCACTCACTTGAATAACCGGTTACTAATATCTACTTAATATCCACTTTAGAATTTTTAAAAAATGGGTTCGGTCATTACTTTTTTGGATGAATGATGCATGATGTATGTTTTGAAAATATGAAAGTTTTGAAAGGATTTGAGATAAAAATCTTGAATTGATAGAAACTTTTGAAAAAAAAACTTGGGTTGAATTAAAGGTTATGACCGCACCATTTTAGGTTCCTTATGTATCTCATTTGGCGAAAATTAGGTTATTCGTAATTCGGGCAAGTGGCTGATAGAAAAGAGGCACATTGCAGCCTTCGGAATGCTTTGAAGACACATTGAGGTCTTCGGAAAGGTTTGAAGATGCTTTACGGTCTTTGAAAAAAGAGAACTAGAGATTTTAGAAAAATGCCTTTTAAATAAGACTTGGGATGTTTAAAGTGTTTTTGAAATCAAGTTTGAAGATAATTTTAAATATTTTTGAAATTAACTTAAGAGAGTTTTGAAATGTTTTTGAAACAACTCAAGGGAGTTTTGGAAGTACTTTGAAATAACTCAATGGAGTTTTGGAAAGGTTTTGAAATAACTTAAGGGAGTTTTGGAAATGTTTGAAACAACTCAAGGGAGTTTTGAAAATGTTTTGAAAACTTTGGAGGTAGAGTTTGGATTGGAAATGCTCTTGTCAACTTGTCTTTGAAATGTTTTTGAAAGTTATTTTTGAATACCTTATGAAAGGCATGTTTAATGTTTTATCATCTTAAAGAGGCTAGTCATTGAAGAACTAAACCCCTTTAAGGCTATGAGTTTTGAAAATGTGTTTGGAAAAGGGGCTAGAAACTTCCCATTGGTTTTTAAAACTTTAGGGTCATAGAACCTTTCTTGAATAGCTCACTTATACTTGAACAATCCTAATCATGGAAGGATTAGGGTTGCTTCAAGAATGTGATGTTTGAAAAAGACCTTGAAAAAGGTTTTTGAAAAGCATTTAGGGTTTGACACCCTATATGGACTTTAGGAGGTCACTCTTGATGTGTCACTTCTTTTAAGGAAACCTTAACCATGAGAGAGGTTAAAGATCACCTTAGAGTTGTGAGTTATGAAATCACTTTTGAAAATAGCTTGTGGGAATGGTAAGTATTTAGCCACTTTTGTCAAGACAAGTTTAAGAGAACTTTTGGAAGCATTTTTTAAGACAGAGTATGGGAGTATTTGAAAAGATTTTGGAGTTGATTTTTGAAATCTCAAGAGAGTAAGATATTTTTGAAAGTATGTTATGACAATGGTTTTTTATTGAAAGATCATTTAAAAAGGTGTCTTTGAATTGAAGCCTTGAAGCTTACTAACCTTGGTTGGGTTGGCTTATGGTTAACTAACTTGGGTTATGTTAACCTAGAGTTGGACAACTAAGGTTAGGTTGGACTAAGGTTAGATTAACCTGGGGTTAACTAACTAGAGTTAGGTTAACATAGAGTTAAGGTGATCTAGGGTTAACTAACTTGGGAGAGGTTAACCAAGGGTTAAGTTGACCTAGGGTTAACTAACTTAGGTTAGGTTAACCTAATGTTAGAAAACTAGGGTCAAGTTAACTTAGGGTTGGAAGGTGGTTTTGAGCTAGAGTTTGGACCTAGTGGTTTTGGAAAGGTAGTGTTATGCATAAAACTTGAAAGTGTGTTTTGAAAATCATTTTATGAAAACCACTCAAGTGAGTGCTAGGTTCATATTGTTGGTATTTGAAAACCACTCAAGAGAGGGTTGCCTGGGAATGATTTCAACCATTAACTCAAGAGGGTAAAACTTGTGAAAACCAATATTGAATAGATAGTTTTGAAGACTTATTTGATTGAAAAGTAAAGAGAATGAACCTTTAAAAATTATTTTTGGGAAAGAAGGTTTTGTAAAACCACTTTTAAGATGTTAAAAATCACTCTAAAGAATAAGAATTCATATGGTTGATTTGAGGGAAATCACTTCTAAGAGAACTTCATGGGACCATTCCAACCACAATATTCAAGAAACCAAAACTTTTAAAAATCAAGATGAAAATGATACTTTTGGTAAATAATTTTTATGCAAATTAAAGAGAATGAACTTTTGAGAACCCTTCTTGACAGGGGTTGTTTTGAAAACCAATTTTGGAGTATAGAAAATCACTCTAATGAGTAAGTTCCTATGGTTGATAAATGAGGAGACCACTCAAGAGAGGGTTCTACGAGGACCATTTCAATCACAAAACTCAAGAGAGCAAAACTTTGGAAATCATAGTGAAATATGAGGTTTGAAAATCATTTTAATGCAACTTGAAGATTGTAAAATGAAATGATGAAAAATCAAATCAAGGGACTTAAGGAGGGCTCTCTAGGATGTGGAAATTGAGAGTTTGACCTAGGCTTCAAGGAAACAACTCTTAGAACCATTTTTAGAAAAACACTTGAATATGAAATTTGAGAATGACATAAAAATGGGGATAGTGAAGTTTTTTGCAAAATGATGATGAACCAAGCATGCAAAACATGAACATAGTAACCAAATGCAAAAGAGGGGTCATGAAATCATACAAGTCTAGAGGCCACACCAAATTGCAAGGTGCTCCAAGGCCATACCATCTTAAAGTAGGCTATTGAGAGATCCCCCTACACGGTAGCTCTCACAAGCTTTCCTCCAGGCATGACCTAGGACCTTACTTATTCCAAGCATGTAAGAAAGGGGGGGTAAAAGATGGGGGTTAAAAGAGAAGAGTAGTCCAAGTGGACTTGGAGGGAGAAGAGAGAAACGGGAGAGACATAAATCAAAAAGGAATACCACCTTTGTCTTTAAACCACCTTCAAGCTTCCATGGATGATTTATCTTGAACTTAAATGGCCTTAGAGAGGCTTAAAGGGGCTGAAAATGGCTCTTCTATGGCATTAGAAGCTTTACAGATGGAGTGTATGGGCTAGAGAGAGGTTGAATCTGACTTAGGTGCTTGGAGGGTGAGGTGTATTGGCTGAATGCCATGTGGCACACTCTGTACTGACTCAACTTCGGGCGTAAGCAAAATTTTAATCGATCTGATCACAATCTAAGTGCATGTAGCATATGCTCCACCACCAGGAATTTTTGCCTTAACTTTGCCTCGGTAATTATGCAATCCAGGAAAGATTCGAGGAAATTGGTCACGTTCATGATGTTCTTTTATTATCTCTTAAGAATCGAAAACTTTTGGGGATCTTCAAAAGTGTTCAGAAGAGTGAGATGTCACCTCGGGAAGCGTGTGTGAAAACACACTTTTGTAGAGCATCTGTGATATGCTCTAGGGAGGTTCAAAAGTAGCAGTTTTTAGGCCATGTGATCAGAGCCTTCAAGAAGCGATCTCTTCGATCAGACCGTACCGATAGAAAGTGCTCTGGAAATACTTTTAGAAATTTTCTAATTTACGCATTTCTCAAGTCATTTGATGCTACGTTATAATTAGGAAATTGGAGGAAAAGATAACCCTAGCGAAGTGTCTACGAGACGCTTCAGGGGTTTCTGGAAGTGGCAATTTTTTAGCCATACGATCAGGGGCTTCAGGACGCGATCTAGTCAATTGAGCCATGTGATCCAGGGCTTCAGGAAGTGATCTAGTCAATCGAGATGTATCGATGGAAAGACCTATGGATAGGCTTTTGGGAATTCCCTTATTTACGCTTTTCTCAAGTTACTTGACGGTGCATTATAATTAGGAAATCGGGAGAAAAGACAACCCTAGCGGACTGTGAAGTGTTTAAAGTCACGGGACTCACCTTAGATTAAACATGGGTGTATGATAGGGTCTGCCGGTTTTGTACCTAGAGCCGGTGTGGTTTCAGGGCACGCTCGGGCCACAAGGGGTAAAATGGTCATTTTGACTAGAATTGGTCAGAAAGGGTCAGGATGGGTTGGGATGGCATACTAAACATGCCAGACTATCTAGGGATGGTCTTGGAAGGTGTGTTTACAGTATGGAAGGATTTGTACTATGCTGGGATGCCTAGGGTAAAACAGTCATTTCGACCAGAGTTAACTGGAATTGGACCAAAATTGGTCAGGATGGGTTAGGATGGCATACTAAACATGCCAGACTATTTGGGGACGGTCCTAGAAGGTATATTTACCATCTGGAGGGATTTGTATTGCGCTGGGGTGCCTAGGGGCAAAACAATTATTTTGACCAAAGTTGATCGGAACAGGATCAGAATTGGTTAGGATGGCGTATTGAGTACGCCTAATTGTCTAGGAGCATTTTAGAAGGGTGAACTTTTCGTCTTAAGGGATATTGAACTTTCTTAAAGATGTGCCTTGAGGCCTAAGCGGCTGGTTTTGTCATTTTTCACCGAGTCGAGCTAGCAAGTGCCGGTGTTGACCTAGGCGTTAGTTCCCGAGACCGCTCGGTCTTAGAAAGCTACCAATGCGATGTTGGTCCCTGAGACCATCCGATCTCAGAGAGCTACCTGTAAGGTGGTGTTGGTTTCTAAGGCTACTTGATCTCAAAAAGCTACCTGGAGGGTGGTGTTGTGTCTCCCCATTTCCAGACGCCGAGCACACTCTCTCTCTTTCTTGGCCCGGGGGTGGGAATTTGGTAAGGTGCTCTCTCATTAGAACTCGTCCTCCTAGAAGAACGAATGCGACGGGGTTTGAATTTTTTTAAATAAGATTGATTAGGGCTTTTTGAAAAGGTTTTTGGAGTCTCCACCTAACATATTTAAAGATGTGCTAGGTCATCTACACCAAGTCGAACTTGAGGGTTAAACTTAGGTTTTGAAAAAAGTTTTTGAAAAACATCCTCATGAGAGGGTTTTAAAAGGTAGGGTTGTTC
The DNA here is from genome assembly GCA_033060915.1 of Euryodendron excelsum. Classification (NCBI taxonomy): domain Eukaryota; kingdom Viridiplantae; phylum Streptophyta; class Magnoliopsida; order Ericales; family Pentaphylacaceae; genus Euryodendron; species Euryodendron excelsum. The sequence goes on along the minus strand of CM065379.1, from coordinate 18,809,265 downwards.
GACAACCCTAAAAACATTGGAAAGCCTTTTTGAAAATTGACTCCGATTTTGGTCTTTGAAATAGAAATTCTTAAGTCCGGGGGTTGGTTATGTGTAGGGAAGAAGTCCTAAGACTATCACCCTACCTTGCCCTTGGGTACCTATATGTCTAATCACCTTTTACTCACCTAATTATGACTCACTAGTTACCTATATTGAATCCTATCCACTTAGAAAACTTTTGAAAACAGAATTTGAATAAGAGTTTAAAAGAGGGAGTTGAGTTTGAAAAATGGAACTGGGAATTTGAAAAGGCTTATGACTGCACCCGATGAAAAGTTGCCTAGGTAACTCCCTAAAGAGGATCAAGTCAATCATAGTTCGGACAAGAGTCCGAAAGAGTTGGAATTTTGAACTGGGTTCCTATTTCTAGAAAGTTTTCATTTTTAGAAAGCTTCCTTTTCAGGAAAATTTGAGTTTGAAAGTGTTTCTTTTTTAGGAAGATTGGACTTTTGAAAAATTTTCTTTTAAGGAAGATTTGATTTGATTTTGAAATGTTTCTTTTTCAAGAAGATTTGATTTGAAATTTTTTTATTTGATTTGAAAAGATTGGGTTTTGAAAATGTTTCCTTTTTAAAAAGATTTGATTTTTGAATTCCTTTTCAGGAAGAATTGATTTGATTTTGAAATGTTTCCTTTTCAACAAGATTGTGATTTGATTTTAAAATATTTTCTTTTTAGGAAGATTCAGATTTGAAAAGATTTGATTTTGAAAAAGGTAAGTTTGGATTGTTTCAAAATGAAATGAGTTAAATTAGGTTTAAATTTGGAAGATATGAAAAAGGAACAATTTGAGGGATTTGAAATGGAAGGTTTTGATTTGATTGAAAAAAAAAGTTTGAAAAAGGGAAGTTTCGATTGATTTGGAAATTGAGGATTTCAAGGGTTTGAAAATAGTAGGATCTTGGCTAAAAAATGGAAGCTTTTCAAGTCAGCAAAAATGGGGTTTTCCTAGAATTGGACTTCTAGGACTTAACAAACATGAATTTTGGAAATGGTATGAAAACATAGTCTTTTGGAAACATGTTTTAGGGTCCAAAATTCTAACTTGGATTTTAGGCATCCAAATTGAATATCGCACTTTGCCTAAAGCCATTCTAGCCATCGAAAGGCTAGAATCGCTTTAGGCTTGTGACTTTGAAAAATAACAGAGGCGCGAAGCTAAAATGTAGACCTTTCAGGTCTTTTTGAATGGCACACATTTCTCAAAACAACCCAAATCATGAAAAGATTAGGATCATTCCGAGAATGGATTTTTAAATAGCAACAAATATAGGCTAACGGAAGTCATTTAAAATATCACACTTTTCTAGGAAAACCCTAACCATAAATGGTTAGGATCCACCTAGAATTGTGATTTTGAGAACATTACTTTAGAAAATGGTTTTAAAGGATAGAGGAATGACAGGAATACAAATGCAATTTGACAATAGTAACGGCATGAAACATACAAGGTTTAGGTATCACCACATTGCAAGAGGGCCCTAAGGCCATGCCATGAAGCAAGTGAGGGCCAAGAAGAGAGTCCCGATTAGTAATCTCCTCTTGTTCACTCTCAACATCGACTTAACGTCCTCTTGTTTTCAAGTATGCAAGAAAGGGGGTTTTAAAAATAGGAGATTAAAAAAGAGAAGAACCTAAGTGGGTTTGAAGGGAGAAGAGAAAGTGGGAGAGCATGAAAAAGTAAAATGAGGATTACCTTGTCTCCTTGCTTCTTTCTTTGGTGGAGGCTTGGGCCTTTGACTTAGAAAGGTTTCGAGAGCTTTCGACCAGTGAGGGGGTCCTTCGGTGGAGCTTGGAAACTAGGGCTTTGGGAGTTTGGACTTCGGACTCAGTCGGCAGGACTTCGAGAGAAAGAGAGAGAAGGCTTCGAGAGTTATCTGGAATGAAGGGGGAGAGTTTTTGGAGGATTTTTTAACCCAAAACAGAGAGGGAGAGGTCTGTATTTATAGTGTAAAAATGGCAAAGTGGTGCGCCACTCTTAGTGGCGTATGGCCAAATTTTGGTCGTGCGCCACTATGAGTGACGCAAGAAGGTTTAATGAGGGATTTAAAAAAGGTTGGATATGGGGCTAGTCAATTCGTAACCGATTTTGGGGGGTTATGCACCACTATTAGCGGCGCATGGCTAAAGAAAGGTCATGTTTTACTCGAAATGGAGTAAGGAGGTTCTGGTTCGAAAAGGGAAGGTGCTAGAAGGTGGGGCCTGACTAGAAATAGAAGGGAATATTCTGAAAGTGTCCCAAAGGTTGCTGGTTTGATTCTTAGAGCCGGTATGGTTAAAGAGAGTGACCGGATGGCAGTCACCTCATCCTGGCAATTCTAGGGTTGACCAAGATTGATCGGGGTTGACTGGGGTTAATCGGGTTGACCAAAGTTGGCTAGGGTTGACCAGAGTTGATTGAGGTGTCGTCGATATGATACCCAGAGCTGGTGTGATTTCCTAGGGCATTTGGATGCTTAGGGGCAAAGCGGTTATTTAGATTGGGGAACCTCTAGGAAAGGACCGGGGTTGATTGGATGGCACTGGACATTCTAGACCGTCTAGGGACAGCTTTGGAAGGTGGTCTTACCGTTCCAAGGACTTTATACTTTCTTGAGGAACGTGCTAGGCCCACGGGGGACAAAATGGTCATTTTTCATCGAGACGGGCTATCAGGCATTGGTATTGACCAATCTAGATCTAATCTGGGCTTCTGTCTGAGGAATTGGTACTTTCTTGGTAGACAGGCTTGAAAGGGTCTTACCACCTTGAGGGATAAACTTTCTCGAAGGTCGTGTCAAACTAGGACAGTCTTCCGTTCTTAAGAAATTTGTGCTTTCTCAAAGAACGTGTCGAGCTTGGACGATCTTCCATTCTTGAGGGGTTTGTGCTTTCTTAAAGAATCTGCCAAATTAGTAGACATTCTACATTAGTGGGCTAGCAGGCCCTAGAAACGAACCGCTCTTCCATTTCGCGGACTTAGATACTTTTTGGAGATGAGTGTGAAAGGGGCTTTACCGATCTGAGGAATAAACCTTCTTGGTCATCTTGTCGTGTTGGATTGAATGATCTTATCGTCAATGAGGGATCAACTTTCTCGAATGACGAGGTAAATGGATTTGACTTTAGATTTGAATGGACTTATCGTCTTATGGAAGACGTGCCAATCTGGATTGGATAGATTAATGTAATAGGGGAATTTTGTTCATTTTACCTCTAGTGGGCCTAGTGGGCCCGCAAAGTGGTTGACAAATTGGATTAGATTTAGGAAGCCAGTTTTGGCTTGAGTATGCTTGAGTTGGTTTGGAGGTGCTTTCGGTCGGGTCAGAGATTGTCGAGTGGCCAAAATGGGGTGCTAACAGGTGTTAATCTCCGAGATCGCCTAGCCTCAGAGAACTGCCAGATAATAGACATTCTACATTGGCGGGCTAGTAGGCGCTAGAAGTGAACCGTCTAAAATTTGATAAGGTGTTGGTCCCCAAGATTGCCTAATCCTGGGAAGTTACTTGGATGGCGTTGGTTCCCGAGACTACCCAATCTCGAAAAGCTACCTGGATGGCATTGGTTCCCAAGATTGTCTGGTCTCGGAAACCTGCCCGTAGTGCCTAAGGGCAATATAGTCTTTTCAACTTCAATTGGGCCTTACGGGCCTGGGAAGTGACTAGTTGATTAGATTGGAGTCATGGGACTCACCTTGGATTGAACATGGGTATATGATAGGATCTACCGATTTGATACCCAGAGCTGGTGTGGTTTCGGGGCGAGCTCGGGCCGCCATGGTAAAATGGTCATTTTGACCGAAATTGTTCGGAAAGAGTCAAGATGGATTGGAGTGGTATATTAAGTATGTCGGACTATGTGGGAACGATCCTGGAAGGTGCATTTACCGTCTAGAGAGATTTATACTGTGTTCGGGTGCCCAAGGGCAAAACGGTCATTTTGACTTAAGTTGATCGAAACGGGACCAGAATTGGTATAGATGGCACATTGAGTATGCCTAATTGTTTAAGGACATCTTGGAAGGGTGGGCTTGCCATCTTGAGAAATTTTAAACTTTCTAATAGTCGTGCCTAGAGGCCCAAGGGGCATGTTTGGTCATTTTTCACCGAGTCGGGCTAATAAGTGCCGGTGTTGACCTAAATGTTGGTTCCCAAGACCTCTCGGCTTTGGAAAGCTACCTATGCGGTGTTGGTCCCTGAGACTGCTCGGACTCAGAGAGCTACTTATAAGGCGGTGTTGGTTCTTGAGCTCGCCCAATCTCAAAAAGCTACCTAGAGGGTGGTGTTGGTCCCCGAGATAGCCTGGTCTCGGAGAACTACCGTATAATGGACATTCCATTGGCAGGCTAGCAAGGACTAAAAGTGAACCATATGAAATTTCATAAGGTGTTGGTCGCTGAGATCACCCGATCTCGAAAAGCTACCTGGATGGCGTTGGTTCCCGAGACTGCCTAGTCTCAAAAAGCTGCCTGGAGTGCCTAAGGGCAATATGGTCTTTTTAGCTTCATTTGGCTTTATGGTCCTGGAAAGTGACTAGTTGATTAGAATGGAGTCACTGGACTCACCTTGGATTGAACATGGGCGTATGATAGGATTTGCTAGTATGGTACCTAGAGTCGGTGTGATTTCAGGGCAAGCTCGGGCCACTAGGGGTAAAATGGTCATTTTAACCAAAATTGGTTAGAAAGAGTCAAGATGGATAGGAGTGGCATATTAAGCATGCCGAACTAGGTTTGGATGGCGCGTTAGGTATGCCTAACTGTCTAAGGACATCTTAGAAGGGTAGACTTACCGTTTTGAGGAATTTTGAACTTTCTCAAAGACATGCCTAGAGGCCCAAGGGGCAGGTTTGGTCATTTTTCACCGTGTCGGGCTAGCAGGCGCTAGTGCTAACCTTGGTGTTGGTTCCCAAGACCTCCCGGCCTTAGAAAACAACCTGTGCAGTGTTAATCCCTGAGACTGCTCGGTCTTATAGAGCTACCTATAAGGTGGTGTTGGTTCCTGAGATTGCCTAATCTCAGAAAGCTACCTAGAGGGTGGTGTTGGTCCCCGAGATCACCTAGTCTTAGAGAACTACCGGATAATGGACATTCTACATTGGCGGGCTAGCAGGCACCAGAAGTGAATCATCTGGAATTTGATAAGGTGTTAGTCCATGAGATCGCCCAATCTTGGGAAGCTACCTAGATGGCGTTGGTTCCTAAGACTACCCAGTCTCGAAAAGCTGCCTAGAGTCCCTAAGGGCAATATGGTCCTTTCAGCTTCAATTGGGCCTCACGAGCATGGGAAGTGACCAGTTGATTGGATTAGAGTTTGAAAGAGTCAGCCTGGGCTCATATGTGTTGTGATGTTTGAAACTAGATCCGATTGGGCTAGAGATTGCTGAGCGGGCAAAAATGGGATGCTTACAACTGTCCCTCTTTTTTGCTTATCAAAAGCAGGAAAAAAAAACAAAGTAAGAATCTCATTTTGGTTGTGAGGCAATCGAAAGGATGACAACTTGGAAGGTTTGAAAAATCTTTGGGCTACTAGTAAGTCTCTGTTTATAAAAACTTTGAATTTGAAAAATCTGGGTTATTTTTTAATTTTTCTTTTTAGAGTCTAGATTTTGAGAATGCCGGTCTATGAAGTTTTGGGTTTGAAAAGCTCCGAAATTTGAAAATGAGAGTTTAAAAAGTGATTTTTGGATTTTAAAACTCTTAAAAATGATGTTTGGCCTTGGGGGCATTTAAAACTGGTTTTGGCGGGAAGCTAAAGCGTCTGGCGCTTATAGCACACCCGCCTAGCCAAAAATGGCCTTGGCACATATGATATATGCGTCTGCTTGATATTTCCCCTAGCGCATGTAGCAGATGAGCGAGGTTATGGGATTTTTAAAACAAAACAGCCGCGATCTCATTACAGTGCAAGTCATTTGAAGTATTTTTGAGAGCCCGACCGAGGGATTTTGACTGGGCATTGCTAAGAAAGTATCGGGGGATGTCGGGCTCGTACCAAAAGTTGTCGTTGTCATCAGATTCTTGTTAGAAAATTCAAATTTTGCCAAAAATCTCCAAAGGTGAGTTTTTTGAAACTTGTCAATCTTGATATATATGTGCTCGTTTTTCGCGTATAATTAGTGTAAATCAATGTTTTAGGATGTTTAGAATGCAATAGGCAGATTGTTTTTATGATTTGACAATGATTTGGGTGTGGTGAGGTAATTTTGTATGTTTATGTGAAAGGATTTCCTGCAGAGTTTAGAAAAATGCTCATGTAGGCTTAGGTTTTGCATGTTCATACTTCATTTTTGTACCGAGTGTCTTAGAAAAATATATAGAATAACCGTAAGGAGTTTCATAATTTTTTTAAAAATTTTGAATTATTGAATTTTCAAAAATTAAGAAAAATAGGGAAAATTAGAAAAAAAAATTGGAAAATTGATTCTATTAAAGGTAGAAAAAATGTAGGACATTTTTAGAAAATCATGAGAATCTTCTCGAGTGTTTTGGGAATTTTTAGGAAATAAAAACAAAACCAAAAAATTTTTAAAAGCGAAGAAATTGACCTAAAAATTGTAGCTGATTATGGGTCAAGTGCCATGGAGGATGGGATTGTCATGATTGACGTGATTAAAGGCACGAGATGCCTTAGAAATGTGTTTGTGGCTTGTTAAATTTCTGGATAGAGACTTTTTAAGGGGAAACTCTACCGAAATGTTTCATAAAAGTATGAACTCTTAAAAAAGATTCAACGTTTCGATTCTAAAACCCCAAGGAATTTTTAAAAGGATATTCCAAGGAAAAAAAGAAAGTTATTTTTGAAAACTGAGCTTTTAAAGGAGAAAGTCCGGGGAAAATAGAATTTTGGAAGATTGTCTTTGAAATCGGGCTTTTGAAGAAGAAAACCTAGGAAACTGGTTTAAACTTTTAAAATGGTACTTTTTGAGGTGAAAGTCCAAAACCCTAGGAAACTTTGAGACAAGACTTTTGAAGGAGAAAACTTGGGAAACCAGCTCGAAATTTTGAAATGGAACTTTTTGAGGAAAAAGCTTGAAAAATCTTTAGAAAACTTTTGAAACAGAGCTTTTGAAGAAAAAAAAGCCCAGGAAACCGGTTTGAAATTTTGAGATGGAACTTTTTTGAAGAAAAAGCTCAAAAATCCTTAGAAAACTTTTTGAAATAAGGATTTTGAAGGGAAAAGCCTGGGAACTCGGTTTGAAATTTTGAAATAGAACATTCTAAGAAAAAAGCTCAGAAAAACTTAAAAAAATTTTTAAAATAAGGCTTTTGAAGGAGAAAGCCTGGGAAACCAATTTGAAAACTTGAAATGAAACTTTTTGAGAAAAAGCTCAGAAAACTTTTAAAACAGGACTTTTGAAGGAAAAAGCCTAGAAAATCGGTTTGAAATTTTAAAATGGAACTTTTTTGAGGAAAAAGCTTGGAAAACCTTAGAAAACTTTTAAAATAGGGCTTTTGAAGGAGAAAGTCCAGAAAACCAATTTGAAAACTTTAAATGGAAGTTTTTGAGGAAAAAGCTCAAAAAACCTTAGAAAACTTTTTGTAACAGGAATTTTGAATGAGAAAGCCCGGGAAACCAATTTAAAAACTTGAAATGAAACTTTTTGAGGAAAAAACTCAAAAAACCTTAGAAAACTTTGAAATAAAACAAGGGAAAGAATGGGGCCTTGACTTCTGTTTTCTTTTCTTTTTTTTTCTTTTTTTTCTTTTTCTTCATTCTCTTTTTTTTTTCTTTTTTTTTTTTTTTGTTCTTCTCTTTTTTTATGCATATCCTGTTACTGATTGACTTACTATATTATTTTTTGTTGTTGCTTTTCAAGATGGCAGATGCAGGCGGTGATGGTTTAAATAGGAGGTGCCATGGGAAGGCACCGCGGGTTGATCCTGAGGAGGGTAATGCCAGCCAAAGTGGCTCTGTTCGTGGTAGGAGTGGTCGCTCTCATCGATCTTCAAGCTGGACAGCTTCTAGTGGTAGTTCTGCGAGGTGCCAATCTTTGACTACTTTAGATGAGAGGGTTGAGGAGGAGGTTGATATGTCCGTCGATCCGAGGACTGGGTATGGGATGGCATCTGTTCGTAATTGGCGTAAGGATGTCTCTTTTTCAGATGACCAGTTGGCAATCCCTGACGTTCCACCTCTACGAGATTTGGCCTGCCATTCGAGCCTTTATCTATGTTATGGTTGGATGCCATCAACTATTCATAGTTCATTAAGAGGGGCCATTATTTCTTCCTTGAAAGCCATGCAGCATCGGCTCAATCTTATCGGGATTTCCTCCTTCAGATTGGCTTTGGCACCTTTATGACTCTTCAGATGGACAGACTTGCTCATAGGCTGGCGATTGGGTTACTCGAGAGATGGTTTGGGGAGACTGGGACTTTACATTTGGTAGGCTTTTAGCTGGGGCCCACACCTATTGACTGGGTGATGATCAGTGGCCTATCTTTTAGGGGCATCCCGATTTCTTTGAGGCTCGTGTCTCCTATTGAGGCCTGCTTTCTCCTAGGTTTGCCAGGGATTATTGATTCAAGTTTCTCAGCTTCGCTTCTATATCCAACAAAGACAGCTTTTGCTCTTGAGCCTTTCCCAGAGAATCGGGTTATCATGAGGCATCGGTTGGTACTATATGTCGTCTTTAGTTGCTTCTAGAACAACAAGTCAGCAGTCCCTCTACCTTTGGTGAGTCTGGTTGCTGATTTCGACGCCTTGGATTACGTGAACGAGGGTGCCTTCACCTTTGTTAGCTTTTTGCGAAGGATGAGAGTTAGGACATTCGAGGCATGGGGCAGCTTGACTGGGTTCTAGCCTTTTCTAATATGGTGGAGTTATGAGTACTTACCAGTGTGCTGGCTAGAGGTATTAGCTGCAAATGCATTTCCACGGGCCATGAGGTAGGCTAGATAGCAGGTAGGCTAGACAGCAGGTAGTCTAGAGGTCCTTACTTATAGATTTTGTCGCTCTCTGGGCTAACCTGGAGTTGTTGAGACCCCGGGATGTAACTTGGGCACCTTATTCTCGGTCTCCCCAGTATGTCGATATAAGAGACCTCATCCTCTTGTCTAGGTCATGGGTTACCTTTTGAGGCCACCTTTAGTGGGAAACATACTTGGGAGAGTGTTATTGGAGGCAGCTGCATACTGACTTACGTGTTGCTGAGGATCCTCCTCAGTATATGTTTGGGTTTTACTGAGCCAAGGTCAAGATATCCTATATATAGTTGGAGTGCCTAGCGACCGCTTCTTACTTCCGTCCAGTATGGATTATAAGGTTCATTTTAGGGCAAGATCCATTGGTGCCTTTACCCAGCTGGATTTAGTGGTTAGAGGATAAGTAAATCTTCATGAAGTGGCCGAGCTGTGGCGTCAAGCCCAGGGGTTTGTTTCTTAGGAGGAGTATGGAGCAGCTTGTCAGGCTTGAGACCAATACCATGCTGAGGTGGATGCTTTGACTACCCGTATATCTCTGATGGAGGCCCACCGAGTATGCTACTTGTGATTCATTTTTCCTTTTCTTTATGTGTTTCCGGTGTTCTAATACTGGTTTTTTTTTTCTTCTTATTCTTCTTGGTCAAGGTCCTTATGATGCTGGAGCTTCTTCCAACCAGCCTCCTTTATTTGTGCCGAATATTGGAGACTTCGATTTGGATGATGATCCTGCTCCCTGAGACGCTTCTTTCCTTTAGTTGACACAGTTTTAGCTTTGTCAGACTTACAGTTTTATTTATATGCATTTATGTTTTGGGGCTATGTGTTGGCCTTTATGGATGATGATTGTGTGATACATTAACATGATGATTTTATATTTTGCATGGGATGATGATTGGTTATCTTTTTAATCCTATCTTTAATGTATGCACATGAAAAATGGAAAGTAAGAATATATATGCACAGGAATGCATGAATCATAACACATACAAGAAATGATGAATATATACAAGCTTTAGACAGATATGAGAACTTTTTTGTGTATCATTGCATGTATGGGTTTAAGCAAAGTTTAGGCATGGAAAAACACACAGATGCACATGTTTTATGAAAACAAGCCCCGAGGTAATCTCCAAGTTTTTGGTTTAACTAAGTGTCAACCGCAAGCTTGCCTTTTTGAACTTTTGTCTTCTCTCGAGGTTTTCCTTCTTGGTTTTGCCTTTTTCCTGATGTGATGGGGTAGTAGTTGCCCCATTCTCATGGTTTCAATTTTCGGACCCATCTCTCTCCTTCTTTATCTGAAAAGAAAAACCTTGCCCACAGCTCTCTTGACTTCCTCTTAGTGATTTTATTTTTGGACTAGTGAACTCTCCAAGCGACAACTAAAGTAGCATTTAGTAAAGGAGCAGGCAGTTTCCATCCTCAATCTAAGAAGGCTTTACTTTGGACTGTAATGTAGGCTAGGCTCGGGGTTTATAAGAAATGAAGGGTATGTAAGCACCCCATTTTTGACCGCTCGGCAGTGTACACTCCATCCAGATTTGTTTTCAAGTCACTGTGGACGTATTCTAACTGAAACCAACTCTCTAAGTCCAAATCCCGTCTATTCATCGCCTCGCAGGCCCACCAGGCCCAAATAGAGGCAAAATGACCAAAATGCCCCTAGGGGCATCTTTTCTTTCCAATTCCAACTCCAATCCCTCTCTCGGGACAGTTTATTCCTTGAGACAGTTCCAACCAGGCACATCTTTTCGAAGACGGTAAGACCCCTTTCTAATCCCTCTCTTGGGACAGTTTATTCCTCGAGACGGTTCCAACCAGGCACGTCTTTTCGGAGACGGTAAGACCCCTTTCCAATCCCTCTCTCAGGATAGTTTATTCCTGGAGACGGTTCCAATCAGGCACGTCTTTTCAGAGACGGTAAGACCTCTTTCCAATCCCACTCTCGAGACAGTTTATTCCTCGAGACGGTTCCAACCAGGCACATCTTTTCGAAGACGGTAAAACCCCTTTCCAATCCCTCTCTCGGGACAGTTTATTCCTCGAGACGATTCCCAATCAGGCACGTCTTTTCGAAGACAATAAGACCCCTTTCCAAACCCCTCTCTCGAGACAGTTTATTCCTCGAGACGGTCCGAGTAGCGAAAATACTCGTAAATATCACAACCGTCCGAGTAACTGAAATACTCACAAATAGGTCGATATAGGGAATTGCCAACAAACCCCTGTGTCATGACGACCGTTGTCGGAGTGGCAGAAACACTCAAAACCCAGGTTAACACTAGTGTCTGTTAGCCCACTTCGGTAAAAAATAACCAAACTACCCTTTGGACCCTTTCCGAGACTTTCCAGTTAAAATGACCATTTTGCCCCTGGTGGGCCGGTCTCATTTTTCGACCACATCGGCTCTGGGTATCAAACCGGTAACCTTCTGAGACTGCTTTTTATAGTGTTCTCAACCTCCCTTTACCTTTTCGGATCATTCCGAGTCAGTTCCGGCCAACCTGGTACAAAATGACCATTTTGCCCCTGGTGGGCCAGTCTCCTTTTTCGACTATACCGGCTCTGGGTATCAAACCGGTAACCTTCTGAGACTGCTTTTTATAGTGTTCTCAACCTCCCTTTACCTTTCCGGATCATTCCGAGTCAGTTCCAGTAAACCCGATGCGAAATGATCGTTTTGCCCCTAGTGGGCCGGTCTCCTTTTCCGACCACACCGTCTCTGGGTATCAAACCGGCAACCTTTGGGAACATTCTAAACAATGTTTCTAAATCCCAAGTCTTCTTCCGGGATAGTCCGAGTCTGTCTCGGTAGTTTGCCGGTCCGATTGACCGTTTTGCCCCTAAAGGCCCGGTCAACCTTTCCGACCCATCTTATCCTCATTTCTCAAGTCAAATACCTCCAGGACACTATTTTAAGTGTTCATGCTCTTTTGCGGCCTTCCGAGTCATTCCCATCTCCTTCAAATCATTCCCGGACTTTCCGGAGTCACTCCTAGTGAAGCTAGGCTAAAAATTGCATGGTAGTCACTAGTACAGGCGCCCAAATCTAGTCAAAGATACGTTGCTTGCCGACCTTAATAGTTTCCTAATTGGCTGGCGCCACTACTAGTGGCGCCAAGCCAATATTTGGCCTGGCGCCACTACAACAGGCGCCAGTGTTGTCCAACCTCTATAAATACAAAGCCTCCTCCAACGTGAAAAGGGTCCGTCAACTCAGTCTAAAAATCATATAATTCGATATATAGAGCTCGAGCACCTCCTAAACCCTAACTTCCCTAGGTTTTCCAAACCCTAGCCACCATACACTAAACCCTAGCCTCCTATACACTCATACACACCCCCATACACTCATACACTAGCCTTTAACCCATCTTTGAAGACTTGAAGAGCTGCAATCTAAAGCTTGAAGACAACTCTTGAAGATTGAAGACGAAGATCAAGACGAAGACCGAAGATCAAAGACAAGCAAGGCGCGCAAAATAAACAAGACATACGGTAGGCTCCCCATTTAAATTTCCGCACTTCCCCCTCTCTCTTCTCTCTCCTAACCCACTTAGGTTTTCTCTATTTTAATCCCCCATCTCTTTCCCCCCCTTTCTTTGCATGCTTGAAACAAGGGGATTCCCGGTCCATGTGTAGGATTGGGCTATTGGAGAGTCACCGTGTCGGGGGCTTTCTTCTAGTCTAACCAGAGACCGCGTGGGTTCGGCCCGCTTGATTATGTGGTGAAACCTTAACCTTGTATGTTCACGACCCCAAAATTGTATTGTGCATATCATGGTCTTGCATATTCCAAAAGTCGTTTTTCAAAGTTGTTTTCAAAATCGTTTTCAAACTTGTTCTCAAAATTGCATCAAAATCTCTTTTTCAAAAACTTATTTTCAAAACCACAATCCTAGGGTGATTCTAGCCATTCCATGGCTAGGGTTGCTTTAGGAAAGTGTTATATTTAAAGTAACTGGCATGGTTCATATTTTCAACTCTTGTTGTTTTCAAAACCGCTTTCCTAAAGTGGTTCTAGCCCTCCTATGGTTAGAATTGCTTTAGGAAAGTGAGACGTTTTTACACCTTCTAAAAACTCTCTTTTCAAAAGTCTCTCTTTCTAAAACCCTCTTTTTCAACGTGCTTTCTAAAAAACTCTCCTTTCCAAAGTTGTTTTCAAAAACTCTCTCCAAAAATCTATTTTCCAAAACTTCTTTTTTTAAAACTCTTTTCCAAAACACTCTCTTCAAGGTCCACTTTCCAAAAACGTTCCCTAGGCTTCCTTCTTAGAAAAACCTCTTCCTAAATCTCTTTCTTAAAAATCTCTTTCTAAAAAATTCCTCACTTGGATCTCTTTCCAAAAACTCTTTGTCCTCAAAATTCACTTTCTAAAAACATTCCCTAAATTCACTTTTCTAAAAACTCACTCCTTCCAAAAATCTTTCCAAAAATTCTCTTTCCAAAATCTTCCTTCTAGAAACTCCTCTCTAGGATTTTCTTCCAAAATCTTTGTTTCCAAAAAACACACTTTCCAAAAACTCTTTCCTTAGAGCCCAAGTCAAGCCCTGGAACCCATAATTAGGAAATCCTAATTTTCTTTCCAAAAACATGATTTTCAATCTTGCCCCAAACCTAGGTCTCTAAAAACTCCTGTTTTCTACGTCAAAATTAGGTTTCCAAAAACCTCTTTTCTATGTCAAAACTATACACTTCCAAATCTAGGGTTTCTAGAAACTTCTTTTCCTTGCCCAAATCCAATCTCCCCGTTTAGGAAACTAGATCCAATCCTCCATTTTTTGGAAACAAAATCAAACGTTCTTTTCTAGAAACAAAATCAAACCTTCTTTTTTAGAATCAAAATCCAATCCCTTTCTAATCCAAATCTTTCCTAATTCGATTCCTTCCTAAACTTCTCCTTTCCTAAATCTTAAGTTTCCAAAACTTGAACATAAAAACCTTTCCTAAATTTTAAAACTCAATTTTCAAATCTTCCCTAATTCAACCCTTTCCTAACTCTAAAACTTTCTAATCTTAAACTTTCCAAATTTCAAGTCTTTCCAAATTCTAAACTTTCTAAATTCAAAATTTTCTTAAGTTAAATCTTTCTAAACCCAAATCTTTCTAAATTCTAAATTTTCCTAAAACTTCAACTCTTTCCGAGTTCAAAACTTTCTAAACTCAAAACTTTCTTATTTTCAAAACTTCCTTGTTTTCTAAACTTTCCAATTTTCAAAACTTTCTTAATTCAAACATTTCCTAAATTGAAAACCTTCCTAATTCAAAACTTTCCTAAGTGAGACCTTTCCTTTTTAAAAAACTTTCCTAAACCTAAAACTTTCCTAAGTTGAAACTTTCTTAATTCAAAACTTTCCTAATTTTGAAACTTTTCTCATTCGAAAACTTTCCAAAAATAAAACTTTCTAAATTCGAAACTGTCCTAAATCGGACCTTTCCTAATTCGAACCCTTCCTAAGTCCAATCCTTTCCTAAATCTTCCAAGTCCAATCTTCAAGTCAATTCTTTTCCAAAATCTTTCTAAGTCAAATCCAATCTTTTCTAAATCCTCTCTTTCCTAAGTCTAGGTCTCCTAAAACCAAGTCTTTCAAAATCAAATCTTTTCAAATCTTTCAATCAAAGTTCAATTTCTCATTCTTCCAGTTCAATTTCCAATTCAACTCCTTTTTTCAAATCAAACATTCTATTTTCAATCGAACTCTTGTCTGAACTACGACTGACCTGATTCCTCCAAAAGAATACGTAGGCAACCTACATAGGTGTGGTCACAACTTCTTTCAAAATTCAAATTCCACCACATTTTCCAAATCTCAAATTCTACAATCTTTTTAAATCTCTAATCTATTTTCAAACTTCCAATTTCAAATTTCTATTTTCAAATTTTCAAACTTTCCAATTTCAATTCCATCTCTTCAAATCTATTTTCAAATCAAATCAATTTCAAATCAATCTCTTTCCAAATCTATTTTTCAATTTTCTTTCCTTACACTTGCATATCATGCATCATGTTAGTTTCGTTTTAAGCATTGTTTTTCAATGTGGATAAGATTGAACTATAGTTAGTTGAAGACTCTCATAGGTGAATCTAGGGTAGATTGACATGTAGGTACCGAAAAGGCGGGGTAGGGTAATGGCTTAGTGCGTCTTCCCTACACATAACCAACCTCCGAACCTAGATTGCTGATTTCAAAGACCAAAAAGGAGTTATTTTTCAAAAAGGGCTTAAATGTTTTTCAAAGGTTGCCAAACAACCTATTTTTCTAAAAACCCTCTCTTGAAGAGATCTTTTCAAAATCGTTTTCCAAAACCCTAAGTGTAGTTTTCAAATTATGCTTAGTTTTTAGGTGACTTAACTCACCTTAATCAAGTTAGGTGGCGACTCCAAATCTTTTTCAAAAAACCCTTTATTCAAATCTATTTTTAATTCAAACTTAGTCGCACTCATTCTTTTAGGAGGGTGAATTCTAACGAGGGAGTACAGAATTTTTCCCGCTTGTATGAGTATTCCTCGAGTGCGAAAAATCTGGACGCGACAGGGTACATAAGCTCAAATAATTTTTTCTATTTCCAACGAGGGTTACATGAACCAAAACCACCTTAAGTAGGCTTGTGCCATTTTATTCATCTTTCTTTTTAGATGTCGCTATTCTCTTTTGAACTTGTTTAGACTAAGCAATCTTCCTTGATTTGAGGGGGCATTGTTTCGGGTTGTAATGTGGGCCAGGTTATGTGGGTTTTGAAGGAAAGGGTGTTAAAGGCCTAAGGTTTTTCACTTTTCTCGGGTTTGTTACTGAGTGCTAATAACTATTGTCAACTCTTCTCTCCTTTGGACTTTTTCCTTGCCTTCTCTTCTCTTTTCTATTTGTTTTTCTTTTAGGTATCTGCCATGCTCCTGTATGGACTTTTGCCATGCCTTTGGTTCATTGTTTCTCTTTTCTTTGCCCCAGTGTTGTCATTTGCCAAGTCTTTGCTAGTTTCTCATGGTGCCTCTTGGGTCTTCTAATAAATTTTTTTTTAGTACCACATTATTTTCCCCTTTTTGAATGTGTAAAGAGCCTTTCTTCTACATCATGTCTCTTTTTTTTACTCTTCTTTTTTGGTTTCGCCTTTGGAATCTTTCTCAGCCCATGTTTCTTCTTTTGCTTATTTCTTCCTAATTTTGCTTTCACCCTTTATGGGCAGTGATCACTAGGTCGGGTTCGTTAAAGGAACATAATTGACTCAAAATGGGTTTTTCAAAGGAAAAATTTTAACTCCATGGCTAAAGAATAGATGGCCTCTCTTCTTTTTAGACAAGATTGCTTAGTATATGAAGTTTAACCATTGAATTTTAGCGACATCCTTTAAGGCAGGTAAATGCTAGTTAAAATGTTCCGTTACCTATGCTAGCCCTAGTGTAGGGGGTGGTTCATGGGTAGGGTGTTTGAATAAAAATCACTTGTGGCTTGAGTGGGTTGATCGAAGGAATTGCTTTGCTGTTTAGGGAATTTGAAATGACAACTTCTCTTCCTTTTGAGGGTCTAACTGCAGGCTACTTTGTCATGACATCTTTCAGGTGTTGCCCTTTTTCTATGATCCACTCTCTCTTTTCTTCCTCTAGTGTTTCCTCTCTTTGGATTGGAAGTGGTCTCAACTAGTGAGGATGCATGTATTATCCCTCCCCTTTAAGTCAAGGCATAACAAAAAGGAAAACTTCCAAAGAAAAAGACATTCACAGAAAATGATAATCATAAACTTCAAACTCTTTTTTCATTTCAAGGATTTTATGTACATACTAGGCTCTTGATTTTTAGAGCAGAATTAACAAAAAAGTAAATGCAGAGTTTGAAAAAAAGAACATCCCTTTGGTGGTTATCCTTTTAGGCGAGTTTTGGAACCACGCCTGCCTCTTCCATGCTCCACTCCCCAGTTTCTTCATTGGGCTGCGCTAGTTAGATTGAAGCATTAACTGTAGAATGGTAGAGGTGTGTGATCACAGCATATGATTATCATTTTTTGTGAATGTCTTTTTCTTTGGAAGTTTTCCTTCTCCTCTTTCAGCTTGGACATTAGGGTTACTTATCAGGTCTTGGGAACCTTGATAGTTCTCTTTTGATTGGTTGGTCCTTGCTCAGGCTCTATTGCTTCCTTATGATTTTTGCCCAGGCTTCCTCCCAGGATTTGCAGTTGCTTTTTTTTTGCTTTCTCCTTCTCAGCTTCCTCTTGATCGATTTCAACGAATAGACTAGCCAGATCACCCTCCTTGAATTCAAATGGTGCCATACGTACTTTTGGTTCACCGATACCCTAGCTCATGTCCTCACAATTAAAAAGGTCATCTATTAGGTGGTGCTCAACCGTGGCATAGTTAAGGTGCAAGAATTCATCTCTCCAACCATCAGCAAACACGGTACCAGTGGGGGTGTCCTCCATGGGTTATTCCATTGGCCAGTCGAGGGGATCTTACTCTCCGTTTGAGTTGTAAAGATAGATAGGTCATGGTGGTGGCTCTTCTTCCCAATCACTTTCTTCCTCAGTTTCTGACTCTCTTTCGAAATATTCTATATCTATGATTCCATTTGGATCTATTTCCCCTTCCGTAATTATGTTAACGACATGGTCTAATAGGGGATTGGTTGTAACATTGGGTACAGGGGCCAGCTTTGCTTCCTGAGTGTTGATGATTTTGTTGTTTGTGAGATCTTGGATCTTGTGCTTCAGAGAGAAACAAGACGCTGTGTCATGCCCCTGCCCTTCAGAGTGATATTCGCAAGTAAGGGCTGGATTGAAAGTCGGAGGCAGCAGACTTGGCAGAGGCCGCGGGGGTATAGAATTCAGGTGTTTGGCTTTGAGGAGCTCATGGTAGGCCTCTATTTGAGCACATGCTAAGTGAGTGAATTCTCGATTCCGCCTGTTATTTCTATTGGGGTTGAAATATGGTTAGGTTGCAGTGGGTCTGGGAGTTGGTGTTTGGACATTGGTGACAAGGATATTAACAATGGGAGCAGGTGGTTGCGGCCAAGATTGATATTGTGGGTAGTATGGCTGTTGCTGAGTTGGCAAGATGGCAGATACTTCTCCCTCATTCCTACAGGTACCTCGAGTGGTTGCTACCTTCTTTGCCACAGTTGAGAAGTCTTCACCTGTCTTGGAGTAATGGTCTATGATCCTACCAATTTTTAACCTGCTCTCGATCATTCCCCTTACATTATTAATTCAAAGAAACTCTTCCCAATGCTTAGGCATAAATGTTTGTAATACATGCCCTAGAAGATATTCACAAATAGCTGCACATATTCTTTCTCTACCAGCTGGGGGTTGACTTGAGTTGCTGCTTCTCTCCCCCTTAGAGCATAACTTTCGAAACTCTCCTTTTCCCCTCGGGTCATCATCATTAGGGCACATCTATCTAAGGTGAGGTCACTGTTGTGCCGGTACTGTGATCAAAAGGCAATGACCAGCTCGTTTCAGGTTGTTATCTTCCTTAAATCCAGGTAGGCAAACCATTACAAGGTAGACCCGGATAGGCTATGCTGAAATAGCTACATCAGAAGCTTGGGATCCTCCCCATGACCACTTAACGCACTTGCATATAATCTTAGATGAGTCACGAGATCTCCACTTCCATCATATTTTTGGAAATCAGGCATCTTAAATTTGGGCGGCCTCGGATGATCAGGGAAGAAGCATAGTTCGTCATAAGATGTCCCACTGAAGGTATCATGGCTTTCTAAGCTGCACAAAGACTCCTCTAGACCTTGTATCTTCAGATTAAGGGCATCTGGGTTTTCCTTTTTTGGTGTAGTAGCCAATATGATGGTTTCTGGGTTATCCTCTTCCTCTTCCTCGATGTGCAGCAATTTAGGAATTTCTTTGCTTTCACCCATTGTAAATACGCAGGGTGACCTTTGGCTAGATAACCTCAGCTTCCTTGGGGAGAGATGTTGAAGCTGAAGGATCCACAACAAGTCCCTTAAAGGCTATCATTTGTAGGAGTTTAAACATCTTGTCTATCTTTGTTTTCATCTCATTCACTTCTTCCCACATTATTGGACTATTCTGTTGGTCTGGAGTATTGCCCTGGCTTATCATTTGTGCTGCTCAGTGTCGGTTAAGAATTGGTTCTCAAGCTATAAAAGGTACTTGTGCTCCTCTCTTTCCCTTTTTAGGAGCAGTGATGACATAAAATGTAAGCAAATCTTACTAAAAACTACTTTTAGCCTTTTGTGAGATGAGGGGAGAGTAGAAATAAAGAAAAACAAAAAAACAGATCATATGTTAGTTCCTGGATGGAGGAAAGTTTTATAAAATGCATGACTTAGGGATATCCCTGCCTTTCAAGGGGGACTAATCATGATGTTTTGGCTCAGGCTTTGGAGACAAAGCCTTGCCCCTATTATGCAATACTATACCTGTTCCTGCAGTCATTCATTTGTACACTCATTTATTCAATAGGAATAATAATTTTATTAAGATGAATTTCCTTTGTAACGGGGAGAGGGAACATTTTTCTCGGGATTTTCACCTATTCTATTTTTACATTTGAAATCCTAAACTACTTTTGAGTCTTTGGATTCACCTTCTTGATGGAGGTCGCTGAGAGACCTTGATTTCAGATTGCTCCTTGTCTTCTTGGCAGCCCTATCTCCGTGGGCAAAGAGGGATTAGCGCCCTTCTTTATGAGATGATTTTGATACATGCCATGAATCCTTAGGGTCACTTGGTACCCTTAGGAGTTTTGGTTGGCTTGATTTGAGCAAGAAGGGCTTTGGGGCCATTCTCTAGGGTAATCAAATGCATGGAGATGCAATGACTTGAGTTACGTTGGGAAATACGAATGCATGAGTAGTTATGATGCAAAAGATGCATGCAAATCATAACAATAGGAATTGAGTAGCACAACAGCATGGATTAAGCAGAATATAAGAGAAAGTAAAGTGGTCGCCCTTTCCTCCTTGCTTTTAAAATTAACGCGCGTGTCTTAAATCCGATAGAGATTCGGCTATGCATGGGCTGCTATATAAGTATGAGGTTGGGGGTTTACTAATGCTCCCTAAAAAGCTCGATTCCCGAACCTTCAAACCTTCGACATCCACCCCCGAAAGGGTGAGCTTCATCTTTACTTGGTGGTTTGAGTAGGGAAACTATCAAGAGACCGTAGGTTGAGAAACTGACACAGCATCTGCCCACAGTCAATATACTATTCCCCCTTCTAACTACAAGGGTAGTAATTGGGTGATTAAGCAGAGATGAAAATGCAAGTGAGCACACCATGTGTCACACCCCATTTCCGAACGTCAGGCCCTCCCCTCTCTCTTTTCGGGCCTGGGGGTGGGAATTTGGTACAATGCTCTCTCGTTAGAACTCGTCCTTCTAGAAGGACAAATGCGACGACGTTTGAATTTGAAATGGAATTGATTAGGGCTTTTTGAAAAGGTTTTTAGAGTCACCACCTAACATAATTAAAGATGTGCTAGGTCATCTACACCAAATAAAACTCGAGGGTTAAACTTAGGTTTTGAAAAAGGTCTTGTTTTTTAAAAACATCCTTATGAGAGGGTTTTAAAAGGTAGGGTTGTTTGACAACCCTAAAAACATTGGAATGCCCTTTTAAAAATTAACTCCGATTTTGGTCTTTGAAACAAAAATTCTTAAGTCGGGGGGATGATTACGTGTAGGGAAGATGTCCTAAAACTATCACCCTACCCCTTCCTTGCGGTACCTATATGTCTAATCACCTTTTACTCACCTAATTATGACTCACCGATTACCTATGTTTAATGCTATCTACTTAGAAAACTTTTGAAAATAGAATTTGAAGAAGAGTTTGAAAAATGTAATTAGGAGTTTGAAAAGGGTTGTGACTGCACCCCATGAAGGGTCGCTACGTATCTCCTTAAAAAGGATTAGGTCAATCGTAGTTCGGACAAGAGTCCGAAAGATTTGGAATTTTGAAATGGGTTCCTATTTCTAGAAATTTTTCATTTTTAGAAAGTTTTCTTTTTAGGAAAGTTTGAGTTTGAAAACGTTTCCTTTTTAGGAAAGGAATGTACTTAGAAAATGTTTCCTTTTCAACAAGATTTGATTTGATTTTGAAAAGTTTCATTTTCAGGAAGATTAAGATTTAAAAAGATTTGAGTTGATTTAAAAAGATTGGGTTTTGGAAATGTTTCCTTTTCAAGAAGATTTAATTTTTGAAATGTTTCCTTTCCAGGAAGATTTGAATTTGAAAAGATTTAATTTGATTTGAAAAGATTTGATTTGATTTTGCGAAAGGCAAGTTTGGATTGTTTCCAAAATGGAATGAGTTAAATTATGTTTAAATTTGGAAGATTTGAACAGAGTAATTTGAGGAATTTGAAATGGAAGGTTTTGATTTAAAAATGGAAGGTTTGGGAAAGGAAAGTTTCGATTAATTTGGAAATTAAGAATTTTGAGAGTTTGAAAATAGTAGGATTTTGACTTAAAAATGGAAGGTTTCTAAGTTGGCAAAAACGGGGTTTTCCTAGGATTGGACTTCTAGGGTTTAACAAATAGGAGTTTTGAAAATGGTTCGAAAATCGAGACTTCTAAAAACATGTTTTAGGGCCCAAAACCATAACTCGAATTTTAGACATCCAAATGAATATTGCACTTTGCCTAAAACCATTCTAGCCATTGATAGTCTAGAATCGCTTTCGGCTTGTAGTTTTGAAAAACAATAGAGGCACGGGGCCAAAAATATAGACTTTTCTGGTCCTTTCAAATGTTACACATTTCTTGAACAACCCTAATCATGAAAAAATTAAGATCATTCCGAGAACGGGTTTTTTGAAAAGATGGAAATGTAGGCTAATGGGAGCCATTTAAAATATCACACTTTTATAGGAAAACCCTAACCATGAGAGGGTTAGGATCCACCTAGAATTGTGGTTTTGAGAAAACAACTTTGAAAAATGGTTTTAAGAGGGTAAAGTCATGATGAGAATGCAAATGTAATTTGACAATAGTAATGGCATGAAACATACAAGGTTTAGGTATCACCATATTGCACGAGGACCCTAAGGCCATGCCGTGAAGCAAGTGAGGGTCAAGAAGAGAGTCTCGATAGGTAATCTCCTCTTGTTCACTCACAACATGGACTTAACATCCTCTTGTTTTCGAGCATGCAAGAAAGGGGGGTTTAGAGATAGAGGATTAAAAAATAGAAGAACCCAAGTGGGTTCGAGGGGAGAAGAGAAAGTGGGGGAATACAAAAAAGTAAAAAGAGGATTACCTTGTCTCATTGCTTCTTTCTTTGGTGGAGGCTCGAGTCTTTGACTTGAAAAGGTTTCGAGAGCTTCCGAGCAGTGAGGCGGACCTTCGATGGAGCTTGGAAGCTAGGGCTTCGGAAGTTTAGACTTCGGACTTAGCCAGCGGGACTTCGAGAGAGAGAGAAAGGGCTTCGAGAGTTGTCTGGAATGGAGGGAGAGAGTTTTTAGAGGATTTTTTCTGACCCAAAACAGAGAAGGGGGAGATCTATATTTATAGTGCAATTTTAGGGATGTTGTGCACCACTCATAGTGGCGCACGGCTTAGACTTGGTTGTGCACCACTAAGAGTGACACGCATGTCATTAATGAATGCTTGAAAAGAGGCTACATACAGGGCTGGTCAATTTGTAACTGATTCTGGGAGGGTTATGCGCCACTATTAGTGGCGCACTACTAAAGAATGGTCATGCTTCACTCAAAGTGGAGCAAGGAGGTTCTAGTTCGAAAAGGGAAGGTGCCGGACAATAAGGCCGGACTAGAAATAGAAAGGAATACTCTGGAAAGTGTCCCAAAGGTTGCCGATTTGATTCCCAGAGCCAGTATGGCTAAAGAGACTGATCGGATAGTGGTCATCTCATTCTAGGAGTTTTAGGGTTGACCAAGATTGACCGAAGTTGACTGGGTTGACTAGAGTTGACTGGGGTTAGCTTGTTTGACCAGAGTTAACTAGAGTTGACCAAAGTTGATTGGGGTGTTGCCGGTTTGATACCTAGAGCCGGTGTGGTTTCCTAGGGCATTTAGATGCCTAGGGGCAAAGCGGTCATTTTAACCGGGAAACCTCCAAGAAAGGACCGAGGTTGATTGGTGGCACTGGACGTGTCAAACCATCTAGGGAAGGCTCTAGAAGGTGGTCTTACCATTTCAAGGACTTTGTACTTTCTCAAGGAACATGCTGGGCCCGTTGGGGGCAGAAATGGTCATTTTTCACCAGGACAGGCTAGCAAGCGTCGGTGTTGACCGGTCTAGATCTGGTCTGGACTTTCGTCTGAGGAATTGGTACTTTCTTGGTGGACAGGCTTGAAAGGGTCTTACCACCTTAAGGGATAAACTTTCTCGAATGACGTGCTAGAGTGGGATGGTCTTTTGTTCTTGAGGGATTTGTGTTTTCTCAAAGAACGTGCTGGGCTTGGACGATCTTCCATTCTCAAGGGGTTTATGCTTTCTCAAAGAATGTGCCGAATTAGCAGACATTCTACATTGGCGGGCTAGCAGGTGCCAGAAGTGAACCGCTCTTCCATCTCGAGGGCTTAGGTACTTTCCAGAGATGTGTGAAAAGACCTTTACCGATCCGAGGAATAAACCTTCTCAGTGATCGTGTTGTGCTGGATTAAATGGTCTTACCATCAATGAGGGATCAACTTTCTCGAATGACAAGACAACTTGGTTTGACTTTAGATTTGAATGGATTTATCGTCTTATGGAAGATGTGCCGATCTGGATTGGACTAATTAATGCAACAGGGGTATTTTGGTCATTTTGCCTCTATTAGGCCCAGCAGGCCCGCGAGGTGGTTGACAGACTATATTGGATCTGGGAAGCCAGTTTAGACTTGAGAATGTTTGTGTTGGTTTGGAGGTGCTTTCAGTTGGGCCGGAGATCACCAAGTGGCCAAAATAGGGTGCTAACACCAAGTGTGTAGAATTTTCAAAAATGGAAGAAAGGACCCAACAACACACATCTCATTCTACTCATTCATCATATACATGGCAATTAATATGGCATAAAATGAAATGTGAATAAAGGTACACCTACAAAAGAAAAATGCAAGGAGTTAGTAACTTTTCAAAAAACTCAATGCAAGATAAAACGGATGGTCAGTGCAAGAGCACGAATATAGAAAGTAACGCAAGAGCATGCAAGTGGATGTCAATGCAAGGGCGTGAATGTAAGCAATGAATGCAAGTGACGAAACTTATTTGAAAAATTTTGTTTTTGAAAAATCACATTTTAGGAACTTAGAAAAATTTTGAAAAGTGGATAAAACTAGACAAAGTAACCGAAAATTCTAGATGAGTGAAGGGTGAAGAGACATGATAATGGCCTAACCCGCTAAGTCTCTCCAGTGGAATCGTCAGCTGTCGCGCTCTGGTTTATAACCAAGCCCTCTAGGCTAGGGAAAAATATGGTACTCTTTCATTAGAACTCATCCTCCTAGAAGACAAGTGTGACTAGGCTTGACCTTGAAATTGATTTGAATAAGGGTTTTTGAAAAAAGGTTGGAGTCGCCACCTAACATAGTGTGTTAGGTCGCCTAAAATTAAGTATAATTCGAAAACTAAACTTAAGTTTTTCGAAATCATTTTGAAAATGTCCTTCTTAAGAAGGTTTTTTGAAAAAGAGGTTTTAAGCAACCTTTTAAAATGTTTTAAAGCCCTTTTGAAAACGTAACTCCGGGTTGGTCATTGAAACTAGAAATCTATGGCCCGGAGGTTGGTTACATGTAGAAAAGACATCCTAAGATCATCACCTTACCCCGCCCTTTCGGTACTTATATGTCTAATCACCCTTAATTCACTAACGTGAATAACCGATTACTAATATCCACTTTACAATTTTTGAAAAATGGGTTTGCTCATTAATTTTTGTATGAATGATGCATGATGTATGTTTTGAAAATATGAATGTTTTGAAAGGATTTGAGATAGAAATCTTGATTTGATAGAAACTTTTGAAAACGGAACTTGAGATGAAATAAAGGTTATGACCGCACTATTTTAGGTTGTCTACGTATCTCATTTGGCGAGAATCAAGCCATTCATAGTTTGGGCAAGGGCTCAATAGAAAAGAGGCACATTAGGGCCTTTGGACTGCTTTGAAAACATATTGTGGTCTGTAGAAAGGTTTGAAGATGCTTTGAGGTCTTCGGAAATAGACAACTTGAGAGTTTCAGAAAATGCCTTTGAAATGGGACTTCGAATGTTTGAAATATTTTTGAAATCGGGTTTGAAGATGATTTTAAATATTTTTAAAATTAACTCAAGAGAGTTTTGAAATGTTTTTTAAACAACTTAAGGGAGATTTTGAAGTGCTGTGAAACAACTCAAGGGAATTTTGGAAAGGTCTTGAAATAACTCAAATGAGTTTTGAAAATGTTTTAAAACAACTCAAGAGAGTTTTGAAAATATTTTAAAGTCTTGTTTTGAAAACTTTGGAGGCAGAGTTTGGATTTGAAATGCTCTTGTGAACTTGTCTTTGAAAAGCTTTTGAAAGTTGTTTTCGAATACCTTATGAAAGGCATATTTAATGTTTCATCACCTTTAAGAGGTTAGTCATTGAAGAACTAAACCCCTTGAGGGCATTGAGTTTTGAAATGTGTTTGAAAATGGGGCTAGAGACTTCCCATTGGTTTTTAAAACTTTAAGGTCATAGAACCCTTCTTAAATATCTCATTTATACTTGAACAATCCTAATCATGGAAGGATTAGGATTGCTTCAAGAATGTGATGTTTGAAAAAGACCTTTGAAAAAGGTTTTTGAAAAGCATTTAGGGTTCGACACCCTATATGGACCTTAGGAGGTCACTCTTGATGTGTCCATTCTTCTAAAGAAACCTTAACCATGAGGGGTTAAGATCACCTTAGAGTTGTGAGTTGTGAAATCACTTTTAAAATAGCTTGTATTTAGCCACTTTTATCAAGACAAGTTTAAAAGAACTTTTTGGAAGCATTTTTGAAGATAGAGTGTGGAAGTATTTGAAAAGGTTTTGGAGTTGGTTTTCGAAATCTCAAGAGAGTAGGATATTTTTGAAACTATGTTATGACAATGAATTTGTATTGAAAGATTATTTGAAAATGTGTCTTTGAATTAGAGCCTTGAAGCTTACTAACCTTGGTTGGGTTGACCTAGGTTAACTAACTCGAGTTCGGTTAGCCTAGGGTTGGACAACTAAGGTTAGGTTAGACTAGGATTAGATTGACCTAGGGTTAACTAACTAGAGTTAGGTTAACCTAGGGTTAAGGTGACCTATGGTTAACTAAGGGTGAAGGTGACCTATGTTTAACTAACTTGGGTTAAGTTAACCTAAGGTTGGAAAACTAGGGTTAAGTTAACTTATGGTTGGAAGGTGATTTTGAACTAGGGTTTGGACCTAGTGGTTTTGGAAAGGTAGTTTTATGCATGAAACTTGAAAGTGTGTTTTGAAAATCATTTTATGAAAATCACTCAAGCGAGTGTTGGGTTCATATGGTTAGTATTTGGAAACCACTCAAGAGAGGGTTGCCTTCAAACCATTTCAACCATTAACTCAAGAGGGTAAAACTTATAAAAATCAATATTGAATAGATAGTTTTGAAGACTTATTTGATTGAAAACTAAAGAGAATGAACCTTTGAAAATTATTTTTGGGAAAGGAGGTTTTGTAAAACCACTTTGAAGATGTTGAAAACCACTCTAAAGAATAAGGGTTCACATGATTGATTTGAGGAAATTCACTCCAAATAGGACTCTATGGGACTATTCCAACCACAATATTCAAAAGAGCAAAAATTCTAAAAATCAAGATGAAAATGGTACTTTTAAAAAATTATTTTTATGCAAATTAAGGAGAATGAACTTTTAAGAACCCTTCTTCAAGGGGGTTGTTTTGAAAATCAATTTTGGAGTGTAGAAAACCAGTCTAATGAGCTAGGTTCCTATGGCTAATAAATGAGGAGGCTACTCAAGAGAGGATTTCATGAGGACTATTTCAACTAAAAAACTCAAGAGAGTAAAACTTTGGAAATCATAGTGAAATACAAGGTTTGAAAACCATTTTAATGCAAATTGAAGATTGTAAAATGAAACAATGCAAAATGAAATCAAGGGACTTAAGGAGTGCTTTCTAAGATGTGAAAATTGAGAGTTTGACTTAAGCTTCAAGGAACCAACTCTTAGAACTATTTTTAGGAAAACACTTAAATGTGAAATTTGAGAATGACATAAAAATAGAGATAGTGAAGTTTTTTGCAAAATGATGACGAACCAAGCATGCAAAACATGAACATAGTAACCATATGCAAAAGAGGGGTCATGAAATCATACAAGTCTAGAGGCCACACCAAATTGCAAGGTGCTCCAAGGCTATACCATCTTAAAGTAGGCTAGTGAGAGATCCCCCTACACGGTGGCTCTCGCAAGCTTTCCTTTAGGCATGACCTAGGAGCTCACTTGTTCCAAGCATGCAAGAAAGCGGGGTAGAAGATGGGGGTTAAAAGAGAAGAGTAGTCCAAGTGGACTAGGAAGGAGAAGAGAGAAGTGGGAGAGACATAAATCAAAAGGGAATACCACCTTTTCCTTCAAACCACTTTGAAGCTTCCATGAATGATTTGTCTTGAACTTAAATGGCCTTAGAGAGGCTTGAAGGGGCTGGAAATGGCTTTTCTATGGCATTGGAAGCTTTATAGATGGAGTGTATAGACTAGAGAGATGTTAAATCTTACTTACGTGCTTCGAGGGTGAGGTGTATAGAGAATTTCAGAGTTCTGATGCTATTTCTGCAAAGCTTCGCTACTATTTTTGATTCTGGAATATGCAGAGGGGGAGCCTGTATTTATAGGCAATCTGCTGGGAGCTAGCGCATGTACTATATGAGCCTAGGCAATTTTTTCAGTGATGCATGTAGCACATGTGCCAATACTGTCCCATTGGTTGAATGCCACGTGGCACACTCTGTACTGACTCAACTTGGGAACAAGCAAAGTTTTGATCAATCTGATCACAATTTAGGTGCATGTAGCATATGGTCCGCCATCGGGATTTTTTGTGTTAACTTTGCATTGATAATTGTGCAATCCGAAAAAGATTCAGGAAAATCAATCACGTCCACAATGTTCTCCTATTGTTTCTTAAGAACCGAGAGCTTTCAGGGATCTTCAAAGGTGTTCAGAAGAGTGAAATATTATCTCGAGAAGCGTGTATGAAAGCACACTTTTACGGAGCGTTTGTGATACGCTTCGTGGTAGTTCAAAAGAAACGGTTTTTGGGCCACGTGATCAGGGCCTTCGGGAAGCAATCGGACTGTACCGATGGAAAGTGCTTTGGAAATTCCCTACTTTATGCATTTCTCAAGTCGTTTGGCAGTGCGTTATAATCAAGGAATTGGAAGAAAAGACAATCCTAGCGGAGCGTCTGTGAGACACTCCAAGGGTTTTTGAAAGTGGTAATTTTTTAGCCATGCGATCAGGGGTTTCGGGAAATGATTTAGTCAACCGAGCCATATCGATGGAAAGACCTATGGACAGGTTTCTGCAAATTCTCTGATTTACGCATTTCTCAAGTCATTTGACAGTGCGTTATAATCAGAGAATCGGGAGAAAAGACAACCCTAATGGAGCATCTGCGAGACGCTCCAGGGGACTTTCATTGACTTTGAAATGTTTAGAGTCACGAGACTCACCTTAGATTGAACATGGGTGTATAATAAGGTTTGCGGGTTTGGTACCTAGAGCCGGCGTGGTTTTGGGACGTGCTTAGGTCATCTAGGGTAAAATGGTCATTTTAGCTAGAATTGGTCGAAAAGGGTCAAGATAGGTTAGGATGGCAAGCTAAACATGTCGGACTATTTGGAGATGGTTCTAGAAGTTGTATTTACCATTTGGAGGGATCTGTACTGTGTTGGGGTGCCTAGGGGCAAAATGGTTATTTTGGAACGGTGGACTTACCGTCTTGAGGGATTTTGAACTTTCTCAAAGACGTGCCTAGAGCCCCAAGGGGCAAGTTTAGTCATTTTTCACCGAGTCGAGCTAGCAAGTGCCAGTGTTGACCTAGGCGTTAGTTCCTGAGACCTCCCGATCTCGAAAAGCTACTTGTGCGATGTTGGTCTATGAGACCACCCATTCTTAGAGAGCTACCTGTAGGGTGGTGTTGATTCCTAAGATCGCCCGATTTCATAAAACTACCTATAGAGTGGTGTTGGTCCCCTAGATCGCCTGGTCTCGGAGAACTACCGGATAATAGATATTTTACATTGGCGGGCTAGCAGGGATCAAAAGTGAACCGTCTTGAATTTGATAAGGTATTGGTTCCTGAGATCGCTCGATCTCAGGAAACTACCTGGATGGCATTGGTTCTCAAGAATGCCTAGTCTCTAAAAGCTGCTTGGATGACGTTGGTTTCCGAGACCGCCCAATCTCAGAAAGTTGCCTAGAGTGCCTAAGAAAAATATGGTCTTTTTAGCTTCAATTGGGCCTTATGGGCCTAGAAAGTGACCAATTGATTGGATTGGAGTTTGAAAGAGTTGACCTGGGCTCGTATGTGTTGTGATGTCTAAAACTGGATCCGGTCAGGCCGGAGATTGCTGAGCAGGCAAAAATGTGATGCTTACAATTATGACGGCTTATGACGGCTCAAAATTCAGTTGTAAATGGATATGCTTATGCAATATACTGGCTAAAATCCTAAGAAACTAAGGAGTAAAAGCATAAGTGCATGATTCCCATGGCTTTGACTATAAATTTATATACCTGAAATGATTTTGGCGGAGTTCTGACTTAGTACGGACGTAGTTTGGTTACTAAAAATTGGATAGAGTGGCCTATCTGGAGCCAAAAATCGCGCAGAGTGGCAGTTAGGAAGGCCTATTCGGCTAGGATCAATGATTTTGGACCGGTCATTCGGACAGGGGTCTGGCTAGGTTGAGTTTGACCGAGCAAGATTTGGCTGCATAAGCCCAGAGTGGTCACTTTTCTAGAGAGAGGAAGTGAGGACTCTAGGGAGAGAGAGAGAGAAGCTTGTGAATTGGTGAAGAAATGGGAGGGGGTGCACTCCTATATATAGACATTTTTGTCACAGCAATTGTATGCCACAAAGAAGACTTTTCTTCTTTGAGGCATTAAACTGTCGTAAAAAGCCCTTTTTCTCTTTGAGGCACAAGACTACCCTTACAGATGGAACTTTTGGAGAGGAGAGATGTGACTCCGCCACAAATTTACCATGTAAGCAGATGGTGATGCCACCCTGATGACGTCATCATAACACGTCATGGTTGGGCATAACAGTGCTCTTACGTATGTAATGGTGTATCATGACGGTGCAATGTCGTGATGAAGGTTTTCCTTCTTCACGACATTGCAATCTTGTGATGCACAATTCTATGCCTCACGGCACTCCTCTACTGCCAACCTATGCTCTTTTTCCTTTGGCCTATTTTTGTGTGCTCCGATTTAGGGTTTATGCTCCTGATTGATGGACCAAACTTCAGAGGGTGATACTAGGGATCACTGGCCTCTGATTTTGGTCGTTAGAGCTTGTCAAGGCCACGGTTTACGAGCTTTAGAAGCTTTGGGCTTAGGGCTCCAAAATCTGATCAGGTTGCGGTCATTGAAACTCTAACTAATGATGCTAGGTGATGCTGATAGATATTGGAGATGGAAGATCTCCATGATAATGTCATCAAAGTCTAACCAAGGTGTGGTCACCTAGACTCCGATTTGAGGTGATCAGAGATGACTAATCTCCGAGTTGATGTCATCAGAGTCTGACCGGCACGCGATCATTTGGACTTCAGCTTAAGGTGATCGAAAATGACCGATCTTTGGGATGATGTCATCAAAGTCCGACCGAGATGCAGTCGCTTGGACTTCTGTTTAAGGTGATCAGAGATGATTTATCTCTATGACTGTAAGCACCCCATTTTTGTCAGCTCGGAAGTCTCTAGTCCGTCCAGACTTGTATTCAAGTCGATATGGATGCATTCCAGTTCAAATCCAATTCCAGATATAATCCAGTCAATCGATCGCTTCGCGGGCCCGTCTAGCCCAAATAGATGCTAAATGACCAAAATGCCCTTGTGACATTATCTGGTCCAATTCTAGTGGGCACATCTTCTCAAAGATGGTAAGTCCCCTTTCAATCTCAATTCCAGTTCAAATCCAATTCCAGTCCACTTCCAATTCAAATTATGTCCAACACGCCTTTCGAGAAAGTTAATCCCTCAAGGAGGTAAGTCCATCCAGTCTAGCATGTTTTCAAAAAATACCTTCGGAACGGTAAATCCCTTCAAACCCGTCGACTAGGACGAGACCCAAAGTCCCCGAGATGGTAGAACGGTCCACCTTTGGTGCTTGCTAGCCCGCCAATGAAGAATGTTTGTTTCGGCATGCCTTTTGAGAAAGTTGATCCCTTAGGCAATAAGCCCAGCTAGCAGCTTTCTAAGATTAAGTAGTCTCTAGAATGATCATGAACCATTAGAGCAACGGAAGTACTCGTAAACATCGCAACTGTCAAAGTGGCGAAAACACTCGTAAATAGGTCGGCATTGGGAATTACCAACAAACCCCTATGTCACGGAACCACTGTTAGAGTGACGGAAACACTCAAAACCCAAGTCAACACCAGTGCCTGCTAGCCCACTCCGGTGAAAAATTACCAAACTGGCCCTAGGGCCATTTTCGGCACGTTTCTTAAGAAAGTACCTAAGTCCTCAAAACGATAAGTCCACCTTTCCAAGATCATCCCAAAGACAATCCGGTATGATTAAGTGCCTTCCAGTCGGTTTCGGGCCAATTCCGAGACCCTCCGGTCAAAATTACCATTTTACCCCCAGGTATCTAAATGGCTCCAAGAAACACACCGGCTCGAGGTATCAAACCGGTAACCTCTCGGGATGCTTCTAATAGTATCTCTGGCCTTTCGATGCATTTCTCGATCATTCCGAGTCAGTTTCGGCAAACCTAATGCAAAATGATCATTTTACCCCTAGTGGGCCGGTTGCCTTTTCTAACCACATCGGCTCTGGGTATCAAACCAGTAACCTCCTAAAACATTCTTGCTAATGTTTTCAAGCCTCAAGTCTTCTTCCTAGACATTCCAAATCCATCCCGATAGTTCTCCGACTTGATTGACCATTTTGCCCCTAATGCCCCGGTCAACCCTTCCAACACATCCTGACATTATTTTTCAAGTCTATTACCCCTGAGACCCTATTCTAAGGGTTCCTGTCCCTTTCTGGCCCTCTGGACAATTCCCAACCCTTTAAATCTTTCTCAGACTTTTCGCAGTCACTCCTAGTGAAACTAATCTAAAAATTGCTTGGTAGTCACTAGTACAGGCGCCCAAATCTTTGAAAGATACATTGTTTGCTGAATTTAAAAGTTTCCTAAATGGCTGGCGCCACTAGGAGTGTAAAGTTTTGCCTAGCGCCACTACAGCAAGCACCAGTACAGTCTTCTGTCTATAAATACAGAGCCTCTTCCAACGTAAAAAGGGTTCGCAAACTCAGTCCAAAAACTCTATTTTTTGAATTATAGAGGTCGAAGCCCTTCCAAACCCTAGCCTCCATATACAAAACCCTAGCCCCTATACACTTAACCCTAGCGCATATACACTCTTACACACTTATATACAAATCTCCGAAGCCTCCATTAAAGAATTGAAGTGCTGCAACTCCGAAGCTCTCGAAGATCAACATGAAGCAAAGTAAATAAAGCAAGCAAAACAAAGAAGACATAAGGTAGGCTTCCTATTTACATTTACACAGTTCCCCCCTCTCTCTTCTCTTTCCTAACCCATTTGGGTTTTCTTCTATTTTAATCCCCATCCTCTACCTCCCCCCCGCCCCCTTTCGCATGTTTAAAACAAGGGACCCCCCGATTCATGTGTAGGATTAGGCTATTGAAGGTCACCGTGTCGGAGGCTTTCTCTTAGTCTAACCGGAGGCCATATGAGTTCGGCCCCCTTGATTATGCGATGAAGCCTTTAACCTTTTATTTTCACGACCCTAACTTGTATTGTGCATATCATGATCATACATCTTTTCAAAACCTGTTTTCAAACTTGTTTTCAAAACTTGCATCGAAAATGGTTTCAAAACTTACATTAAATCTTCTTTTTCCAAACTTATTTTCAAAATCATAATTCTAAGGTGATTCTAGCCTTTTCATGGTTAGGGTTGCTTTAGGAAAATATTACATTTAAAATGATTTTTATGGTCCATATTTTCAAATCCTTGTTTTTTTCAAAACTACAATCCTAGAATGGTTCTAGTCTTTTTATGGTTAGAATCGTTCTATGAAATTGAGATATTTTTATATGCTTGCAAAAGTCCACATTCAAATCCGTTTCTAAATCTCTTTTCAAACTTACTTTCCAAAATATCTTTTTAAATCCTCTCAAACACCTCTTTCCAAACTTACTTTCCTAAAAACTCTCTCCAAAAATCCATTTCCAAAAACTCTCTTCAAAAGTTCTACTTTCTAAAAACACTCTTCAAGTTTCCCTTGTAGAAACTCCCTTCAAAAGAGTTACTTTCCAAAAATCTCTTTCCTAAAAACTCTCCCTTCAAAAATCTATTTTCCAAAATCCCTTTTTCTTGGAGTCTAAGTTAAGCCCTAGAGCTAATGGTTAGGAAACCCTAATTTTTTTTTCCTAAAACAAGATTTCCAATCTTACCTCAAAACCTAAGTTTCCAAAACTTCCTTTTTACACCAAAATCATCAATTTCCAAAACTTATTTCCTACATCAAATCATAGACTTCCAAATCCAGGATTTCTAAAACTTTCCCTTCTAATTCCATTTAGGAAACTAGATCCAATCCTCCGTTTTTGGAAATAAAATCAAATCACCTCCTTTTAGAAATAAAATCTAATCTTTTGTTTTAGGGAATACAAATCAAATCCTTCCTAATCCAAATATTTAATAATCCAATCCTTCCTAAATCTTAAGTTTTCAAAACTTAAACTTTCAAATCTTTCCTTAAACTTTAAGCTTCTTAATCTTTCTAAACCCAAACTTTTCCTAATTCTAAAACTTTTCAAATTTCAAATCTTTCTCAAGCCTAATCAAGTCTTTCCTAACAAGAAAACTTTCCAAATTTGAAACTTTCTTAAGTTGAAACTTCTAAATTCAAAACTTTCTAATTTCAAAACCTTTCCTATTTTAAACTTTTCTAATTCGGAACTTTCCTAAAATGAAACTTTCCAAAAACAGAACTTTTCTATTTTGAAACTTTCCTAATTTCAAGATTTCCAAAATTCAATCTTTCTTAAACCCCAACTCTCTATGTTTTCTAAATCCAACTTTCCAATCAAATTTTTCTTAAATCTCAAGTCATTCCTAAATCCTATCTTCTTCAATCTAGATTTCCTAAAACTAAACTTTCCAAAATCAAGCTTTTCAAGTTCAAGTCAAATTCAATTCAATTACATGCATCAACCCTAGGTTACCCTAAGTCCTAGGATGTCTAGACCCTAGTTCGACCCTAATCCTAAAGTTAGGAAGCTTCCAACTCTTCTCCAAAAATTCTTTTCTAAACTAAGATGGTTTTTCAAACTTCAATTCAAGTCAAAATGTTTTCAAGTCTCAATCTTTCCAAATCAAGTCCAAGTTCTATCTTTCCAAACCAAAATCAATTTCAAATCCTCAAGTTCAATTTCAAATCTTATATTCAAAGCTCAAATCAAACCTCTTTTCCAAATTAAACTCTTTTCAAATCAAATTTTCTATTAGACTCTTGTCCGAACTACGACTGACCTGATTCCCAAAAAGGCATAAGTAGGCAACCCTCATGGGTACGGTTACAACCTTTTTGAAGCTTCTATTTTCACAACCTTTTTCAAGCTTCTAGTTTCATAACTTTTCTTAAACTTCCAATTCCAAAAATCTATTTTCAAATCTCTATTTCTAATTTCTAAAACTTTCTTTCAAAATCAAGTCTTATTCTTGCACTTGCATTATCATGCATCATTGCAACTTCTTTTTTCAAATTAAGTGGATATAATTGGATATTTATTAATTGAAGACTCTAACGAGTGAACCTAGAGTGAATAGACATGTAGATACCGCAAGAGCGAGGTAGGGTGATGGCTTAGTGCGTCTTCCCTACACGTAACCAATCTCCGAACCTAGATCACTGTTTTTGAAAGACCAAATGGAGTTATTTTTAAAAAGGGTTTAAATATTTTCAAAGGTTGCCAAACAACCATTTTTCTTAAAAACCCTCTCTTGAGGAAGTCTTCAAAATTGTTTTCAAAAACCCTAAGTGTAATCTTTGGATTGTGCTTAGTTTTAGGTGACCTAACTCACCTTAATCAAGTTAGGTGGCGACTCCAAATTATTTTTAAAAAGCCCTTAATCAAATCAATTTTTCAATTCAAACCTAGTTGCACTCGTCCTTCTAGGAGGATGAGTTCTAACAAGAGAGTATTGTGTTTTTATCACTTGTCTTTTTGGAGTGCAAAAATCGAGGCGCGACATCTGGCGACTCCACTGGGGAAACTTAGAGGGTTAGGCCAATATCATGTCTCTTCACCCTCACCCATTTGGAGTCTTTGATTAATTTGTTCAATTCTATCCACTTCAAACTTTCAAAATCAAGTTTTTTCAAAATTGTTTAAAAAAAAAAAAACAACATATCATTGTTTGCACTCTACTCATATTTATTCTATCTTGCATTAAGTTTGTCATTCAAGTACTAACTTTTACATATTTATTTTTGTAGGTAAACCCATGTTCACAAATTTATTTCATGTTATATTAACTGTTATGTATGAATGAATGTACGAATTGGACAAGATAGATGGGTGTTATTGGGCTCTTTCCTCCAATTTTCAAAAATCACACACGCACTGCACGTGCACTTGCATTCTGCATACTTGCATTCTTTACCCTGATATGCCCCTTCTAGTTAGAAGTTATTGGTTGTGGGCAAGATGTTGTGTCAGTTTCTTCGCCTACAGCCTCTTGATGGTTTCCCCGCTTGGATCGCCAAGCGATAATGGCACCATCTCGTGGAGTGGGCCTTGATTTGAAGATCTAGGAACCGAGCCTTCTTAGGACACATTAGTAAACCCTCAAACTCATGCTCATATAGACACCATGCATAATCGAACCCCTGCCGGATTTAAGACACACACACCGCTTTCAAAACCATGGAGGAAAGGGCGACTGCTTTACTTTCCTTTAAATTTATCTATTCCTATTGTGATAATGCTTGTATTCCTGTTGTTATAATGCCTATCTAACTACTCATGCATCCATGTTTACTTTACAAATGCATTCTCTCTCTCTTTACTCTATGCATCCATGTTCATGCATTCCATATTCTATGTCAAAACAAGAGTTCCAAAGTAACTCAAGTTACTGCATCACCATGCATATAATCAACCTAAAGAGAGTGACACCAAGTTCACTCTCCGTTGCATTAAACCTACCAAAACCCTAAGGGTTCCCACGTAAACTTAAGGAATCATTACGTGCATTTCAAGTCATTCGATAAGAGGGGCCTCAATCCCTCTATGCTCAAGGAGATATGATTACTTAGAAGATAAAGGGCAATCAATCAACAAGGTCTCTTAATGACCACCTCGACCTCAAATCTCAAAGAAAGCAAATCCAAAGACTTAATAGTAGTTTAGGATTTCATATGTGGAAGTCCAAAGAAAATGTTTCCCTTTCCCCCATTAAAGTGTACTCTGTTTCCTCTGGTATTCTAAACTCAAAGTCCTATGTATCCCTTTCCTTTTCACAAATGAACGTACGAATGAAAGAAGATTCCCATCTGACGGTAAAGTATCTGCATACAGGGGCAAAACCCCTATATCTAAAAGTGAGCCAAAGCCATCATATTTAGTCTCCCTCTCAAATAGGGACACCCTAGGGCATATATTACATAGAACTCTTTAAAAACCAAAAACTAACTTGCGATTTATGTCCTTGTTTTTCTGCTTCTTTCTTTTTCATTTATAGAGATCACACTACACTTAGTCAACACTGCACCCAAGAAAGGTCAGCATCCACCTAGAGACCCCATTATCACCCAACAAAGAGCGTTACTAATGGCTACCAATCCTAAAGAATTGTCCCTAGTCTCTCGAGAAGAGGTCAATGAAATGAGGACCAAGATTGATGAAATGTTTAAGCTCGTCCAAACCTTGGCCATAAAGGATGCTGCTGCAATCCGATCGTCATCCATGACTTTGTCCAAGGACCCTGAACCTACTAACCCAAGAATCCTGCTTCAATCTGACAATGCTGGAAGGAACAAGGAAGATGCCAAGGGGACACTGAAGAGGAGGAAACCATATTGCTCTCATCTGTCTTAAAGAGAACTCCTTTAGACCCTCTTAGTCTGAAAATTCAAGGGCTAGAGGATTCACTGCGAAGTCTCCATGGCCATGACACTTATGGGTTTACTTCCTATGATGAGCTTTGCTTCTTTCCGGATCACCCGAGACCTGCTAAGTTCAAAATGCCTGACTTCTAGAAGTATAACGGCACTGGTAACCCTATTGCTCATCTTCGTCTGTTTGTTGGGGCGCTGAGTGGTCATGGAAATGATTCGAAGCTCCTAATGTAATTATTCCAACACAGTCTCACTAGGTCTGCTCTACAATGGTTTGCTCGTCTGGACCTAAAGGAGATCACGACTTAGATTGAGCTGGTCAATGTATTCAAAGCCCAATATCGTCACAACATCGATCTCACCTCTGACCGATGGTCCTTGATGACTATGAGTAAAGGTGAAAAAGAAATTTTCAAGAACTATACCCTGAGATGGAGAGAAGCCACTACACAAGTCAATCCTCCATTGGAAGAGAAGGAGTATGTGCAACTATTCATATTTACTTTCCAAGGTATATACTATGAAAAGCTCTGCACAAGCGTAGGGAAGAGCTTCTCTGAGCTCATCATGCAAGGAAAGATGATAGAAAATGGTCTCAAGACAGGGAGGATTACGGACCCTATGCAAAGACTAGAGAAAGTTCTGGCAACATAGCCAAGAAGGTGTCTACTACAAGGGAAATAATCAAGAAGGAAAGCGAGGTGTTTACCGTCCACCACTACAATCACACCCTGTCCTACCCTTACCCACTTTAACCATGCTTGTTCCAAACCCTAAATATGGCCTTGCTAGGGTATGACATAACTTTAATAGACCTACCTGACGCATCCGTACCTTTGATACCTTAGCCTGCACCCAAACTGAGGCCTACCACAACCTTCTAAAGAACAATATCTTGAAGCCTATACCTACTCGCCCATGGCCAAACCCTCTACCCCCAACCTTCAATGCCACCCTCACTTGTGAATACCATTCGGGCACCCAAACTGACTTAATCAACAACAAGACCATTGATCGTCAACCGGTGAACCCTACTCCAACCCCTAATGTGACCACCAACCCTCTGTCAGACCACACCATTAATATGATACTAGTAGAAATAGAAGACGAGAGAGAGGTAGATGAGCCCATGGCTGAAGATTACGAAGAGGATTGGGAGGCTGATCAAGAGAATTATTGGGAAGAAGGTCTCTCATTGTGCTCGATCTATCTCTATAACCCTAATGAGGTGCCAGATTCTTCTGATTGGCCAGTTGAGGAGCCAATGCTTCTAGAAGAGGATCTTGTTAAAAACGTGGTTGTTGATGGATGGGGTACTAAATTTTTACACCCAAAGCATGCCGCGGCTGAACATCACTTATTGGAGAACCCTGGGCCTGTGACCGAGTGCAACTATAAGGACATGGGCTGGGAGCTAGAAGAGCCAAAGGTACCAACAAGGACATTCAAGTTGGAAGGAGGCTTGTTAGCCATTCTGTTTACGAAAAAGCCTATTGCCAAGGGTATCAAGGAGGATAATGAAGCTAACAATTGCACCATCACTACCAACATGCCTGGAGTTCTAGAAGAAACTTTCACCTACCTTGCCTTGGCTGGAAGCCGTGACTGTGGATGGAGTGCTGCAGATGTGGGCATCGTCCCAAAGCAATGCTAAAGAAAAAGGGAGTCCCATCAAAAGCATACAAGAGATGGGTGTTTTCACCCACTTTCTTTCTATCCCTTTGCATTTTGCTCTTAAATTAATTCTTTTAAAAAGAACTATATGCTTGTCACTGACATGATAAACTGATTAAGTCTTTTTATTTAAATTGTTGTTATCTTATATCCTTCTTGTGAATGGCGAATACTTCCTACGCAAGGGGCATGGTTTATCTTATTGGAGGATCTAACTTGAGAGGTGATAGCATGAGCTAACCACTCGCCAAATGATCAGCCTTCCGAAGAGAGGATGAGAGAGGAAACTACCCCCCCAAAAGCAACACTTGCAAGACACTGAAGCTAAGCGAAGTGTGGCCAGGTTATCAAGATGAAAAGGAGCCATCTTTCATTTTTTCCACATAGAATGTGTGTTTATATTCCCTTTGCTTAACCCACTAGTGTCTCGCAGAAGATTTCTTGTCAACCTCGATCCAAGACCGTTCCTCACATACTGGGGCAGATAGATAATTAAGAACTCCACAAGGAATGTCATCCATTCTCTATCATGCTGGGGCAATGTTGAAGACTCTATGGATCAAACAATCTAGTTCAAAATGAAGAGAGACCCTCATTGCATCTCCTATACCGTCCAAAGCAGCCATTGTCAAAACCTTTGAGCCGGTTACTTTCCTTTTTAAGAAAAACCCCAACCTAGGGATCATGGCCCACAATGGGTTAAATTAAAATGCTAAGAAAAGGATCTGAGAGAAATAAGTTATAGAAATATTCATCTCATCAAAAACAAAAAGAAAAGGAAGAAAAAAAAAAAAAAAAGAGAGAAAAGCAAAAGGAAAGAGTTGCCAAGGGGCAAGAAGCCAAAAAAAAAATCTTGTCTGTGCTATCTTGAAAAGCATATAGAAAAGCCAGAAGTCAAGAGGCAAGTGTCAAGCAATTCCATTAGAAGGTCAAAAGTTATAAGAAATGTCAACTCCCTTTGTAAAGGGAGAAAATTTAAAGGTGATCCTAGGTAACAAAGAAGCCCAATAGAAACAATAGGTTCGAGCCTTTACCCTTTCTTGTAAAAATCCAAAACCATGGCCTACATTACAACCCTACTAAAGTCCACTCCAATTAAAAATGAATTGCTAGATCTTAATGAGCCAGATGTGTTGCAAAAACTAAAGAAGGATGCTAACCCTGTCAAAAAAAAAAAAAAAAAGGACAAATAGTCAAGGATGGTATGGATCTAAACCCTGCTGAAAGCAATATCAAATTTAAGCCTGTATATCTCGATTGTTTCGAAAACCCCATGACCTAGCCTACATTACAGTCCTAAAGCAAAGTCTCCTCAGATTGAAAGACTAACCGCTTATCGCTCTGCTAAAGGTCGGGTAAACTACTGCCAAAGCCTTGAGAGTTGAGAGTTTCAACCCCAATAATCCTATACACTAACCCCAAGATAGAGAATCGGAGGCGGTCAAAAGGTTGAGAAATGTACGAAGTGCTATCATCCAGTCAAGGTAAGGTTGAGCCAGAGGAGAGGCCAAACCCCCGAAAAAGGAGTTACCATTCTAAAGATACTGAGTTTGACAGCACCCCTTGTCATTCTATTAACTAGTATATTTCTAATATGTGCATGCATTTTTATAAAATAATAATAATAATAATAATAATAATAATAATAATAATAATAATAATAATAATAATCAGCATGAGCTTCACATACATAGGACATAACTCCCTGTAGAAACATTAGTCACCAATACAGTTTAATATTATTAGGAAAGCCCCGTGATGATAGCCCAATCTAAAGGAATGGGTCCCAACTCAAAGCCCACAAAATGGAAAGTCTCGGTCTCTCTGAACCACCTCTCAATAAGCGCCAGCACTAGATGTCTGTTCAGGTAGTTAGCCTGTAATCCTATAAAGGCCCTAAATCCAATCTCAGCCAAGAAAGCACGGTAAGATGGAGCCGCTCGCTGCATAGTACTGAAGACAAGATGAATAGCCCCATTGAAAGATCTGTGTATATGCGGAGGGGGCAAATGATGTCGCGAGTAGACACTGGGATGATAGGTAAGGTCTCCCAGTAGTGGAATATTCGGTATCTCCAGGTCACCAAGATTCGCATCCGTCTGTCTATGTCTAGAGGAGGCCCTCCCGTAACTGGTCACCTGATCACCAAGGCTTGGCACCTCGACATCAACACCTATCTCCTCCTCAAAAGTTGCCTCAACCAGAGGGAAGGGGTCGACTGGTGGTCTACTCCCATGTCCACTCTGGCTAGAAGATGCCTGTCCTACAAATCGTCGACTACCCTTGGATCGACTGGAACTGTCGACAGAATCTATCCGGGCTGCCTTCCCAGAGCGACGTCTCCTCTCAAAACCGTCATCGCCTACGTCTGCCATCCTGAAAGGTAAGCCAAGGTAGGAGGTATTAATGCACGGTATATGAAATTCAAAAGATAAGAAAAGAAGATAACAAAAGGGAAAAAGTAGGAAAAAATAATAATGACAACCAAAGATCAAATATAAATGAAAAAAAAAAATGAATGACGCAAGTCTCAATAAAGTCTACTCAATTCAAAGGGTTTCTCTTCTTAGGTTTTTCCTTCAAAATTTTATTTTCAAAAATCAACTCTCAAAAAGGTTTCCTAACTATTTCTTTCAAAAATATATTCTTAAGGATCAATTCCTAATGTTCTTAGTATTTCTTTCCAAAAACTATTTCAAAATGAAGTCCTAAAGTCCTTTTCGAAATCAAATTTTCAATTTATCTCGAAGCCTTTTTGTCAAAAAGATTTCTATTCCAAACAAGCTTCAAGAGTTTTCAAAACTCTTTTTCTCAAAAAGTCAAGTTGCAAGTCAAAATGAATTTCCTACACATTTTGATTTTAAAAGTCAAGTTGCAAGTCAAAATGAATTTTCTATATATTTTGATTTCAAAATTCAAATCTCAGGTCAAAATGAATTTCCTATATATTTTGATTTTAAAGGTCAAGTTTCCAGTCAAAATAAATTTTCTATACATTTTTATTTTCAGTTCCAAGTCAAAATAAATTTTCTACACATTTTGATTTTAAAATTTCATTTCCAAGTCAAAATGAATTTCCTACACATTTTGATTTTCCAGTTTCAAGTCAAAATGAATTTCCCATACATTTTGTCGACAAAGGTTTTCAATTTCAAGTCAAAATGAATTTTTTAAACATTTTGCCTTCAAATGTCAGGTCAAAATGAATTTTCTACACGTTTTGTCCAAAATTTCAAAATTATTTCCAATTTAAAATCGACTTTCAAATCTAAAAATTTTCCAATCAAAGTCCATCACAAGCTTTTACTCCAAAGGAGTTCTATTCCAATCAATGCTTTCTAAAACTTTTTCCTTCAAAAGGTCTTCTTCAAAATTAATTCCTAAAATTTCTTGAGTTTTCAAATCTTCCAAAATTTCTATTCCCGAGTTTTCCAAAGTCAAAATCCATTTTCAAATCTTCCAAAATATTTTCCTTAAAAAATTTTATTCAAAATTCCATTTTTCCAAAATCTTCCTAAATATTTCTTTCAATAGTTTTAGATTCTCCCAAGTTTCTCAGGGCCTTCTCCGCCAAAAGTCTTCGCCCTCAATGGTTTTATATCTTTTTCCTTCAAAAATATTTTATTCCAAAACTTTTCCACCTCTTTCCGTAATTTCAAAAAAATTCGCCAAAGTTTCGCTTAAAAATGCTCCCTACAACACTCACAACATCAACACAAAACACAAACCATGCACTTCACAACATCACAATCACATAACAACAACACCCGCGCACGTTTTTCAAATTTCTAAGTTTTTTAAAAAACTTGTTTTATTTTTCAACATATCAATGGTTTTCAAAGTTACCCCAAAATTTCTCAAAATCATTTCAAATGTTTTCTAAAATATTCCTACATTTTTCTAAACACTAAACTTTAATAGTTTCTCAACTTTTTCTATTTTTTCTATTTTTCTAAGTATTTTTCTATTTTTAACAAAATCAAAAATTCAAAAAGCTTTCAAAAAATCACAAAACTTCACACGACTGTTAAACACATTTTTCTAACGCATACAGTATAAAAATTTAGCCAAAAAACTCAATACCCAAAGCTGTAGGAACAAAACCCGAATTCCTGTAGAAACTCTCTTTACATAAACACGTAAAACCACTCAAATTCAATCAAACAAGCACTAAAATGTAAAAATAATTATATTAAAGTGTTCAAAACATATCAAAACATTAATTTCCACTATTCACAAGACTCAAACAGAATTCTACACATCAAAATCAACATAAAATAAAAAAACTCACCTTTTGGAGTTCTCTGGCAAAATCTTTTCTTCCGGCGACGGTGACTACCCTTAGTAGTCCCTAGGAAGCACTCCTTCAATGTCCAATTTGTTTTCCTCGCAAAAGCTTCCACACTTTTAGAAAATCTCACAATCCCACAAATATTCTAACCAGAAAATTTTTCTATTTTTTATTCCAGGCCTGGTGCCACTAGTAGTGGCGCCAAGGCAATTTTAAGCCTAGCGCCACTAATAGTGGCGCCAGTGTCAAATTCATGGCAACTTTGCCTTTTTTCTG
Organism: Euryodendron excelsum; assembly: GCA_033060915.1. Classification (NCBI taxonomy): domain Eukaryota; kingdom Viridiplantae; phylum Streptophyta; class Magnoliopsida; order Ericales; family Pentaphylacaceae; genus Euryodendron; species Euryodendron excelsum. The sequence continues at coordinate 18,765,774 of CM065379.1, read as the reverse complement.
CAAAGACTCGATTTCAAACGCCTTTTGAGCCAAATCTTCATTTTCAAACTCCTGTTTTCAAAAATCTTCAAAGTCTGTCCCTTCGACTATCTCACAATCAAAATGGGACTCTTACTTTATCATTTTTTGTCTTCAACAAGCAAAGACAAAAAACGAGAGGCAGCTGTAAGCACCCCATTTTTGCCCGCTCGATAATCTCCAGTCCGTCCAAACTTGTATTCAAGTTGATATAGACGCATTCCAGTTCAAACTAGTTTTCTAGATATAATCCAGTCAATCGATCGATTCGCGGGCCCGTCTGGCCCAAATAGAGGCAAAATGACCAAAATGCCCTTGTGGCATTATCTGGTCCAATTCTAGTGGGCACGTCTTCTCAAAGACAGTAAGTCCCCTTTTCAATCTCAGTTCAAGTTCAAGTCAAATTCCAGTTCAAATTAAGTCTAGCAAGCCCTTCGAGAAAGTTAATCCCTTAAGGCAGTAAGTCCATCCATTCCAGCACATTTTTCGAGAAAAATCTTCAGAATGGTAAGTCCTTTCAAACTCGTCGACCGGGACGAAACCTAAGTCCCCAAGATGGTAGAACGGTCTATCTTTGGCGCCAGCTAGCCTGCCAATGAAGAATGTTCGTTTCGGCATGCCATTCGATAAATTTAATTCCTCAGGCGATAAGCCCACCTAGCAGTTTCCCGAGATCAGGCAGTTTTTAGAATGATCGCCAACCGTTAGAGTAACGGAAGTACTCATAAACATCACAATCGTTAGAGTGGAAACACTTGTAAACAGGTCGACATTGGGAATTGCCAACAAACCCCTATGTCATGGGACCACCGTCAGAGTGACGAAAACACTCAAAACCCAGGTCAACATCAATACCTACTAGCCCACTCCGGTGAAAAATGACCAAACTACCCCTAGGGCCATTTTCGGCACGTTTCTCAAGAAAGTAACTAAGTCCTCAGAATGGTAATTCCACTTTCCAAGATTGTCCCAAAGACAATCTGGCATGATTAGGTGCATTCTGGTCGGTTTCGGGACAATTCTGAGACCCTCTAGTCAAAATAACCATTTTACCCCTAGGTATCTGAGTGCCTCCGGGAATCACACCGGATCTAGGTATCAAACTGGTAACCTCTTAGGGATGCTTCTAATAGTATTCCCAGCCTTCCGATGCATTTTTGGACCATTCCGAGTCAATTCCAACAAACCTAATGCAAAATGACTGTTTTGCCCTTGATGGGCCGGTCGCCTACTCTAACCACACCGGCACTGGGTATCAAACCAGTAACCTCCTGGAACATTCTAGCTAATGTTTACAAGCCTCAAGTCTTCTTCCCGAACATTCCAAGTCCATCCCGGCAACTCTTCGGCCCAATTAACCGTTTTGCCCTTAATGGCCCGATCAACCCTTCCAATACATCCTGACATTATTTTTCAAGTCTATTACCCCCGAGACACTATTCTAAGGGTTCATGTCCCTTTCTGGCCCTCCGGGCCATTCCAGGCCCTTTAAATCTTTTTCAAACTTTCCGGAGTCACTCCTAGTGAAGTTAGGCTAAAAATTGCATGGTAGTCACTAGTGCAGATGCCCAAATCTTTGAAAGATACATTGCCTGCTGGCTTTAAAAGTTTCCAAAAAATGGCCTAGCACCAGTGTAAAGTTTTGCCTAGCACCACTGCAGCAGGCACCAGTGTAGTCCTTTTTCTGTAAATACAGAACCTCTTCCAGCATGAAAAGGGTACGCAAACTCAGTCCAAAAACTCTATTTTTTGAATTACATATCTCGAAGCCCTTCCAAACCCTAGTTTTCTTTAGATTCTCCAAACTCTAGCCTCCATATACAAAACCCTAGCCCCTATATACTTAACCCTAGCTCATATACACTCTTATACACTCATATACGAATCTCTAAAGCCTCCATTGAAGATTTGAAGTGCTGCAACTCTAAAGCTCTCAAAGATCAACGCAAAGCAAAGTAAATAAAGCAAGCAAAACAAAAAAGACACAAGGTAGGCATCCTATTTACGTTTACGCAGTTCCCCCTTCTCTCTTCTCTCTTCTAACCCACTTGGATTTTCTTTTATTTTAATCCCCATCTTCTATCCCTCCTTTCTTGCATGCTTGAAACAAGGGACTCCCCGGTTCATGTGTAGGATTAGACTGTTGAAGGTTACCGTGTCGAGGGCTTTCTCTTAGTCTAACCGGAGACCACATGGGTTCAATCCCCTTGATTATGTGGTAAAGCCTTTAACATTGTATGTTCACAACCCCAACTTGCATTGTGCATATCATGATCATGCATCTCTCCAAAACCTGTTTTCAAACTTGTTTTCAAAACTTGCATCGAAAATCGTTTTCAAAACTTGCATTAAATCTTATTTTTCTAAACTTATTTTCAAAATGACAATCCTAAGGTGATTCTAGCATTTTCATGGCTAGGGTTGCTTTAAGAAAGTGTTACATTTAAAATGATTTTCATGGTCCATATTTTCAAATCCTTGTTATTTTCAAAATTACAATCCTAGAATGGTTCTAGTCTTCCTATGGTTAGAATCGTTTTACGAAAGTGAGATATTTTTAGAGGCTTGCAAAAGTCCACATTCAAATCCCTTTCCAAAATCTCTTTTCAAACTTACTTTCCAAAATCTCTTTTTAAATTCTCTCAAAAACCTCTTTCCAAACTTACTTTCCTATAAACTCTCTCCAAAAATTTCTTTCCAAAAATCTCTTTTCTAAAAACTCTCCCTTCAAAGATCTATTTTCCAAAATCCTTTTTTCTTGGAGTCCAAGTTAAGCCCTAGAGCCAATGGTTAGGAAACCCTAATTTTCTTTCCTAAAACATGATTTTCAGTCTTGCCTCAAAACCTAGATTTCCAAAACCTTCTTTTTACATCAAAATCATCAATTTTTGAAACCTATTTTCTACATCAAATCATAGACTTTCAAATCTAAGATTTCTAAAACTTCCCCTTCTAATTCCATTTAGGAAACTAGATCCAATCCTCCGTTTTTTGAAATAAAATCAAATTAACTCCTTTTAGAAATAAAATCCAATCTTTTGTCTAAGGGAATGGAAATCAAATCCTTCCAAATCCAAATCTTTCCTAATCCAATCATTCCTAATCTCATACCTTCCTAAATCTTAAGTTTTCAAAACTCAAACTTTCAAATCTTTCCTTAAACTTTAAGCTTCTTAATCTTTCTAAACCCAAACTTTTTCTAATTCTAAAACTTTCCAAATTTCAAATCTTTCTCAAACCTAATCAAATCTTTTCTAACAAGAAAACTTTCCAAATTCGAAACTTTCTTAAGTTGAAACTTTCTAAATTCAAAACTTTCCAATTTCAAAACATTTCCTATTTTAAACTTTCCTAATTTGAAACTTTCCTAAAATGAAACTTTCCGAAAACGGAACTTTCCTATTTTGAAACTTTCCTAATTTCAAGTTTTCCTAAATTCAATCTTTTCTAAACCCCAACTCCCCATATTTTCTAAATCCAACTTTCCAATCAAATTTTTCTTAAATCTCAAGTCATTCCTAAATCCTATCTTCTTAAGTCTAGGTTTCCTAAAACCAAACTTTCCAAAATCAAGCTTTTTAAGTTCAAGTCAAATTCAATTCAATTACATGCTTCAATCCTAGGTTACCCTAAGTCCTAGGATGTCTAGACCTTAGTTCGACCCTAACCCTAAAATTAGGAAGCTTCCAACACTTCTCCAAAAATTCTTTTCTAAACCAAGATAGTTTTTCAAACTTCAATTCAAGTCAAATTGTTTTCAAATCTCAATCTTTCCAAACCAAGTCCAATTTCTTCTTCCAAGTTCTATCTTTTCAAACCAAAATCAATTTCAAATCAAAGTCAATTCGAAGTTCAATTTCAAATTTTTTATTCAAAGTTCAAATCAAACCTCTTTTTCAAATCAAACTCTTGTCCGAACTACGACTGACCTGATTCCTAAAAAAGAATACGTAAGCAACCCTCATGCGTGCAGTCACAATCTTTTTCAAGCTTCTATTTTCATAAGTTTTCTTAAACTTCCAATTCCAAAAATCTATTTTCAAATCTCTCTTTCCAATTTCTAAAACTTTCTTTCAAAATTAAATCTATCTTTTCAAATCCATTTCAAATCAAATCAAATTTTCTTTTCAAATCTCTTTTCAAAATCAAGTCTTATTCTTGCACTTGCATTATCATGCATCATGGCAACTTCTTTTTTCAAATCAAGCGGATATAATTGGACGTTTATTAATTGAAGACTCTAATGAGTGAACCTAGGATGAATAGACATGTAGGTACCGTAAGAGCGGGGTAGGGTGATGGCTTAGTGCGTCTTCCGTACACGTAATCAGCCTTCGAACCTAGATCATTGTTTTCGAAAAATCAAATGGTGTTATTTTCAAAAAGTGCTTAAATATTTTCAAAGGTTGCCAAACAATCTCTTTTCTTAAAAACTCTCTCTTAAGGAAGTCTTCAAAATTGTTTTCAAAAACCCTAAGAGTAATTTTTGGATTATGCTTAGTTTTAGGTGACCTAACTCACCTTAATCAAGTTACGTGGTGACTCCAAATTATTTTCAAAAAGCCCTTAATCAAATCAATTTTCAAATTCATACCTAGTCGCACTCATCCTTCTAGGAGGGCGAGTTTTAATGAGAAAGCACTATATTTTCCTCACTTGTCTTTTTCGGGTGCGAAAAATCAGGGCACGACAAGGACGATGTCATCAGAGTACAACTTGGATGCGGTCACCTAGACTCCGATTTAAGGTGATCGAAGATGACTGAACTCTGGGATGATGTCATCAAAGTCCAACCAAAATGTGGTCAGTAGGACTCTAGCTTAAGGTGATCAGAGACAACTGATCTCTAGGATGATGTCATCAGAGTCCAACCGGGACGCTGTCGTTTGGACTCAAGTTTAAAGTGATTGGAGATGACTGATCTCTAGAATGATGTCATTGGAGCTCGACCAAGATGCAGTTGTTTGGACTCCAGTTTAAGGTGTTATCGGAGTTCGACCGGGATGCAGTCGCCTAAAATTCGATTTGAGGTATGATCGGAGTTTGATCGGGATGCAGTCATCAGGTCTTCGGTTGAAGGATTGATATGTGTGTTAGGGGTCAAAATTTGGGCGTCAACACATATTATGAGTACATATATCATATCTCATATTATATGATAATATTATCCATAGACTACAATATCAATGATAGTGATTATTTGTGTAATCCAAAACGTGTTTGCAACCTTTGTAGATTTTTGGACAATCTTAAAATGCTTGTCATGTGTTAAACTATTATAAAATAGAGACTAGAGTATAGACTCTTAGTTAACGTGTAGGTGCTTGCAAGATGACAAATACTAAACAGGATTACTGTAATAATACTCTAAGACTTGACACTGTCATTTAGAGTATTACTAATATAAAATTCCAAAATTTTAAATTATTATTATTTCATGTCTCTACTGTAAATTTATTTTATTATACTTGGCATTGTTATTCTAAATGGATTACAATTTGAAAATTGTTCTTTGGGTGGGGTGTTATGATTTAGTGGTTTGTTGCCAAGGGGTGGATTTTAATATGTCATACTTTAGTACATGCATGTATAATGACACCCGCCGTGTATGCTTTTGATAATCTTTTCAAAATTTTGAATTTTGAATTTGTAAGATATTTTGTAAGGATAAATAAGGAAACTTGGAAATAGAATATTAAGGAATGAATATTAGGGTTTCTTAGTTATAGAGAGAAATACAAGACAAAACATACGCATGAAATTGGGTGAGGCGGCTTTGAGAGAAAGAGTGGAGGCCGCGGTCTTGAGGAAGAAAAGAGAGAAAGACGGGCGACTTGGAGCAAGAAGAGGAAGAGGAGCTGTTCCGGCGAGATTTTCCGGTGAAAAAGGTATGATGATGGAACACTTTTTGTTTCCTTGTTGATGATGCATATATGTTAATATATATCTGGTTTTATACAATTTATGCGTATATGTAGATGTATTTGTGAGTGTGATCTATTCTGGTGTTGTTGGGTATGTGATTTGAACCAGGGGTGGTGAGACGACGATGGGTTGTTTCCTACGTTCATTTATATGTACATATACTCATGCATATGATTTTAGTAATGTAATACTAGTGGATTGGTTGAGAGTGTTGGAGGCTGAACTGCATGTTTGTGGGTGCAGTTTCGGCCATTAAGAATACAACATATCTGAGTGTTATTGTGAGAATTAAAGTTTGTGGGAAGAAAAGTTCATGAATGGGCTGCCGGGAGTAGGCTGCCTTGGACAGCCGTGGCTTCCAATTTGTGGGCTGCTTTTGGTGACTATGGGTGGAAGATAGAGAAAGAAAGAAATAATTAAAGAAAAGTAAAGGAACGAGGTGGGTTTGTGCTATGGTGTGTGCATAGGTTATATCAAAGTACATATTTTTGTGTGCACGTTCAGGTTCTTGTTTTGTGGGCTGCTGTGCATAGGAGAGAAAGGGAACGCAAGAAAATCAGAATTTTGTATATAGAGAGACGTTTGTCTCTCTCTCTCTCTCTATATATATATATTTATATATGTTTACACATAGATGTATAATGTTGGGTGTGGTTCATATGGGTAATAACAATTGTGGAAGAAAAGATTAGGAAAAAGAATAGGAAAGAATAAGAAGAGAAGACGGAGAGAATCAGTAGAAGATTGATGCAGCAGTGGTCCTTGGGCCATTCGGCCATGAAGAAAAGAAAGACCTGTTCAAGCCACAAAAGAATTAGGAATAAAGGGAAGAAATAAAAGAGAGAGAAATGAGGGAAAAAAGAGAGAAGAAAATAGGAAAAAGAAAGTAAGGAAAGAGAGAGTTTTCCCTAAAGAGAGAAACTCAATTTTTTATTTAGAGAGAGAAATAGCTGGTCGGCTGTGTGGGGAAGGACACCTTGCATAAAATCTAGTGTGCGTAAATCCACCGAAACTACAATACGCCCTTGTGTGTTCGGGATCTCGGGAGCAGGTTCTAAGTTTCTCAAAGCTTTACCCTAGGTTTTTTTGTTTTTTTTTTTTTTTTGACGCGGTGAATCCATTTTTGATGTTAGTTTGATCATATTTTAACCAACTGTGCATGACATAATACCCAAAAAGTACTGATCAAAAGGCATGTCAATATAGAAGCTTGCAGAGACCACTACAACAATTCTTAGTTTTAGTGACAAAATAATTAGTGATGAACCAATTTTTGTCACTGCAAGTAGCCATTTTGCCATAAAACATACCTTCGGTCACTAATTAGAAAAGCAAGCACTATTTGTCATGATCTAATGCTTTCTCACTAATATTTTGACACTAAATACATTGTTGAGATTTTTTTACATAGTTAAATATTTTTAAAAAAGAGAAATTGTGATGAAAAAATATTATGTTGTCACTGCTAAAAGTCAAAAGAGATAAAATATTAATTTGTACCTAATCTTTTGAGTACATAGTGACGGCCTTTTTGTCACTATTGATGTGGCATGAAAAAATTGAAAAAAGGACATACGTTTTCACTGTTATATCACACTTTCTTCGTAAAACGTGATTTCCAAATTCCGATCCCTTTCCCTCTAAAGTAGTCTCTCCCATGGATTGTTTTTTCTCCATTGCAAAACCTATGCTTAATTCATCCATTGAAACTTGAAGGAACTTCCTAAGATCCTCTGTATCCCATAGTCTCACCTCTCTCCTTCAAATGACTCCATCTTCGAAGACCTTTGCTGGTTCGAGCCTTTAATGGCGCCTTTGCTCTGAGCATCTCTCTAGAAATTGAGACACTTTCGATTGACAATGCTGTCTCGATAATGTGAACTCCATTTCTCACACATTGACTACTTCACTCTGCCTAATACCAAGCCCTAGAAACCTTAGAATTCCTCCCCTCCCAGTGTCTCACCTTGCTCCTTCGAATACCTTCAATACGTCGAGCCTTCGTTGACACCATTACTCTGAGCGTCTCTCCTGAAATTGAGAGCTTTTTTATCAATAACGGTCTCTTGAAGTTCTTCTCCAATGTCCTCGCTTCATTGATTTTGAAATTGGAATTGGAGAAATTGAGAGATTTTATCGATAATGCTCTCTTGAAGTTCTTCTCCGATGTCCTCGCGTCATTGATTTCAAGATTGGAATTTTGGTGAGTACTCAGTCCTGCTATGAAAAAGCTCGCAATTACAAGGAGAGGAACTTTAGTTGAAAAAGCAGGGCTGAGGTTCAAGCTTCAGAGGTAAATTGCAATGGAGTGTTCGATTAAATGCAGCTATATTTGCTTTATCAGCTTGAATGCGATTTTCTGTTGCTTTTGTTATTTTCTCATAAAGTTTGATTACGATGACCTGAAATTGTAGTTTTTGAAGCTGTGAGATCGATCAATTTTAGTTTACCAAATTTAGGACCTTTGAGATGGTAGGTTGAGTAATCAACTTGTAGCAAATGCATATTGAACCTGTAGGTTTTCATTAACACTTGGGTGATCTCTTGTGATTTTTTTTTTGTTTGTCGTCAATTCTACAGTCAATTTGATTTTCTTGGAAAGATATGAAAGAATTTTCAGTTCGGGAAATAATGCGATTTAATTTTGGAGAGTTGGATTCATGAGTTTCCAATCCATAAGTATGTTCTCAATTTTTATTTTTATTTCTATTTTGGAAGCAAGAGAATGGTCCTGAAGCGGTCCAATTCGAAATTCCAGAAATCGATCTATCCTTGGTAAAACAAGTGTCCTAGTACCCGTGTTTTTACACAATTTGGTTATGTATATCTTGTGTATATATCTACACATGCTAATCCCATAGATAAATTCATCATAACAGAAGTTCTTGTATATAATCTCTTTTCTAGTTCTTGTAGGAAAATGCTTGCTCCTTTGAAGAAGGGAAGATGCATTTTTTTGCTGAAATTGTGGTTGTTGATAATATCAAAGCACTCAGGTGGTATCTCTTGTCTCCCTTTGGCAAATATGTACTGTCCAAGTCCGAGTGGTAGGATGTTCTTATGGGTAGGGGGGAGTAAGCCCTACCACCACCTTTAAGTTCAAGCTAGTGTTGTGTGTAATTTAATTAGAGTATAAATTAAACATTGTTATTCCATTAAATAGTGTGCAGGACCATTTAAAAGTTTTGTGCAGGACAATTCCATTAATTAAGGGTTTTGTGCAGGACTTCAATTTGAGAGCTCATGATTTTTAAATAGTGTTATTCAATTAATCAATGAGACATCGTGATCCAGCAGTGGTGTCTACCTGTGCCAACCCCTCTGTTAGTGAATTACATTCCTGGTACATTCTCACTTCTCATTATTATCTCATCAACAATAGTAATGCACCACATTAAGGCTTAAAGGTTGTTATTCACTATAGTAGCTTTGTTGATAAAAACATTTTCCGTCATTAAGGTCAAGACATTTCAACCTTAGTTAGTTGTTGTTAGGAATGAATCTTTGGTTGATGAACTCGCAAAAGCTTTGGCTGATGTTGAACACGTGCCTGAAATTATTCCTGGAGGGCAGGCTGTCATTGAGGTTAGCCACCGTCTAGTTTGCTCACTCACTTTTTGTTTTGTTGATGCAAGCCATTCTCATTACTTTGTGGATATTGCATGTAATCTGTTTCCAGGTTGCTTGAGACCCATATGCTGGCATTGTAGTCATAGGAATAGTAGGCTGCACAGGTTTGAAGTTAAACTCTAAATCCTTTTGCTTCAATGATTTCCTTTTATCCCCCATTTTGGGCTAGCTTAGCTAAAACATCTAGAGCCCATCTATAATCATAATAGTAAGGTATTCTGACTTAAGCTTTATTATTTATGTGAAATGCATCGTCTAAACAAGAGTATTAACTTTTTATATATGAAAGAAAACACAAGGAATGGAATACACAAACTATTTAGGCTTTTGATTAGAGGTTGTCTTTCAAGTGGATATACAGCTTGCAAGGGAAAGTTGTTAATTCTACTAATTATTACAAATTCTACCTACATCAGGTTGATAGTCACATATTTTAGATAAATCCCCACTTCTTGTCAAAGCATGGAAGGAGAATGGAAGGGTAAGAAGATTGCACTTCTCCTCAAGGATTTGTGGCAGAACAACAATTTTTTTTACCTAGGAAAATTACTCAAATTTGATGGAAGTTAGAAGTCACAGACATCATGCAAAAGTAACATCTGGAATCAGAGCCCAAAGAAGCCTTAGAGATTGCAATAGTTAATGCTAAATTCACTCTATAAATTCAAAAATCTATCTATGGCCTCCGTCTGGTCACATTCTTGAAAATCATGCTTAAAATTCTTGGTATTTTGTTACAGCACTTTTGGCAATGATCTTGAGCCCACAGGCAACTGGCTGGAACTTATCTTCAGTATACGTATTGTTCTTAACGGTTTAGTGCTATTCACTCAATTGATTGGGAATATTCAGGTAACTCGAAGTTCACTTCCCCCCTCCCATTCCTTCACTTTCCTCCCCAATCCCCTGCTTTGCTGAGTAAGCTATATGCACTTCTTTTTTTTTTAACTACTCGTGGGTATGAAACATGGTCTAACGTTGAGGAATTAATTAAATGGTGCTCTAAAGGTATTCTTGCACACAGTCATGGCAATTAAGAGAAAAATGCAATTGAGATGCCATGACATGGAATGGTGGATAAAGCAGAGAAAGTTATCATCTCAACTGAGACCAAGAGTTCGCCATTTTGAATACCAAAGATGGGCAGCCATGGGTGGAAAAGATGAGATGCAATTGTCTGGAATCAATTAACGTTGCTGCAAGTGTTTCTGATGATAAAGATTTACTTTGCATCTCTCTTCTGGTAATATATCTAAATTCTCTGCTTAGGATTTTAGGATTTCTTGCCTATCAGACTTTCCATTCTTTGACTAGAAATGACAAAATGTGCAACTTGGATGGATTGAATTCTTAACTTTTCTGGAAATGTAGGTGACACAATTAAAGACCCCGAGAAAGACATAAATCCCATTGTTGGAAAAGAACGGTCTGATACTAAACCAATTATTGTACCCATAGTTCTAAAGATAGCTGAATTTGACTATAAGGTGAGACCAAATTCAAGGTTATGTAATAGTTATGCTGTTCATGATGAGATAATGTGGGCTCTTAGGTTTAGATTTTCTAATTTGTTGTTACAGCTACTACGGATCTAAAGTTTAATTGAAGCATCAATCTTGACTCAAGTTTGTGCAAAGCCCTCTTCCCCTCTTTCTATGTTTTCAATTTCAAGATTGGAATATTTCAGGATCTTTTTTACGTTGTGTTTCATTCAAGAAGGAACAACAATTTTTTGCCTCCATTTTTTTGTTTCTATTGATTATGAACTTGTCTCTTCCTGTTTGACATTTGGGGTTTTATTAGATTCATGCTTTGAATTTGTATCTAAACTTTTGGCTTTGCTGAAAATTTAGGCTAGTGATATTGACTGTGTTGTTCCTAGTAGGTGCTATTGCCATTGATGTGAACCTTTATTTTAGTTCTTCCCTTTATAGTTTTCTTGCCATTTTTTGGAAAAAAAAATTCACTTTCCCATTTTTTTGTGATTTTGCTACAAATGATCACTCTCGAAAGGGATGCAAAACATGAGCTAGTAGACCATTTGGATCTGTTCTCAGTAGCTATTGTTTTCTATGTAAGACTGCCTAAGAAGAGCTAGAAGAATATTACAAACTTATCAAGCATTGAGAAGGTTTTCATTGAAAAAGCATTGATGGCTCCAACCTTTTTAGTGAATATTATAAGTTGCTCTATCTATTAAATACTGTAAAATTAATGTGTTGGCATTTTTTTTCATGGTGTTGCTATTGCTTGCAGACACTCATTTCATTAGCTGTTGTTTTTGCAGAAAATCATTCATATATGTTGTTGTTGAAAAGGCATTAGAATTGAAAGGTAGAATGAATAATGATGACCCAAGCACTTGTCTTTTGCTTTTTGATTTTCAATGTAGATAAGAGCAGGAAAGGATAATCAAGATATGTAAAGGGATAAGCATGGGTTGAAGAATGAGTTCGAGGATGAAGCATCAATTTTTGTTGATAATCAACGTGCCTTTGTTGTATGGATGTAATTTATATTAATTATTTGTTGTAATCTAATATTCGCATAAAGGAACGATGTATAGAAAAATTATATGATATTGAAATTTCATTTTCTTGTTCCCTCTATGAATGACTTCTAGTTGTTTCGCTTGAAAAATTAATTGTGGAGTATTATTGTGATCAATAAATTCCAAATAGTAAAAGTAAAAGAGTAGATATATATTCTTTTATTAGAAAATTCTGTTGAAGAAATAAAATCATCACTAAAATTCTTCATAAAAGAGTAGTTTTGTAAGAGATCAGCAAAATCATCTTTGTATGACAAAACTTTATTGTTTGTCGCTAAGGATTTTACCTGACCAATTTTAGTGACGAAATTGGTATATTAGTGACAAAATTAATAGGTATTTAGTGACAGCAATGACTCAACACTAACTCAAATTTCTTTCAATGATAGAGTACACTTGTCACCAAAAGTGAAACAAATAGTGACAAAACACTTTTTTGTCATAATACACTTTTAGCCACGGGTCTATAGTGATGACCTTGGGACAAATTGTTTTGGTCACTGAAAATGCCATTAGTGATGAATATTATGAATCACTGACAAAAAAATTTTGTCACTAAAACACCTATTTCTTGTAGTGGACAGAAGGAGATACATGATAAATTCTAGAATGCATGAAACAAATCTATAGAATTTAGGAGAATCTCCACACATAGTGCGACAGTTTCAAACCAGGAGTGCATATGTATTGTGGCTCCGTTTCAAACCCTGTCTATGCTAGAATGTAACTCAGTCTGCCAAAAATGCCGCAAAAATTGTACACTCTAATCAATTTTAGACACAAGGAGTATTGTAGTTGGCAGACTGAGATACTGCTATAGAAACAAATGTTGAACTCAGAAAGAAGTTCACACAGATAAATGCGACATTTTCATGGGTAGACTTTGGTTCTTGTGGGTCCACATGACAAATGTAATGTGGATGTGTAGACTGATTAGGTCATTTGAGGAGGTTCTTGAGGTGTTTTATCTAGTGAACGTTGCTGTCTCCGCTGCCTTTCATTGGCTCTAACAAGAGCCAGTTTTCCTTGTCCAGGTTGGAGAAATTCCAGAATGCCTTGCTACCTGTGACTACACTCTAGTGACAGCAGTAATTCGAACATTAAGTTTGCTACCTTGTATATATGGAATGTTCTTCTAGGTCAAATATGGGAGCCAAGAGACCAGAAAGTGTAACAGACGCTAGGGTTGCATTGTATTATCCTAGAAGCTTCTAAACATTCTCCATGGACTTCTCAACTGCTTCAGCTTACAAAATGATAATTTAACAGTCCAACTAGAAATGGCTTCGGAAACTCAAGCCACCTCAAAAATTAATTTTTCTTTTCATGTGGCTTACTGTACATGGTAGACTTCTTAATAACCACGTGAGATTTTGGGTTTTGTCGACTTTCTTAAGATGGTTTTACTTGATTTACAAAGACCCTTAGTCCAAATAATTAACCCGCTCAAGTTTGAAATTTGAATACACCATTCCCGACCATGGTGAACCAAATGAGAGAAAATAATTGATCACACACTATCCAGAATATCTACACAGTTTCAATATCAATTTGATTGTGCTCTAAGATTGTTTTCCAATTAGGCCAACACAGTAAAGATGTCATTTCTTCATATAAAGATTCAATTGCTAGAAAGTACTGTCAAAGGGAAGCACAAAGCACTGACCAGTCTGACCGAGGTTGCGGACCGTGGCTTTGACAGTAACCACGGTGGAGCAACGGCTTCACCAGCCAGGATGCTATGTAATCCCACGCTGCTATCACGCACACCGCCTTGCCTGCGTGACAAACTCCAATGGTTAAATTAAATTTTTAACGAATCTAGGCAAACTCTGGTTTTGATTTTTTTTCAAATTAAATTAAATGTTACAAAATAATGGGATTTAAGATAGGATACAAATCTCCTCCAACCCGAATTGAAAGAATTCCTCCTGCCTTGTGTATATGGAAGCACACCATTTGACCATTATTTATATTGTTTAGGATATTTGTATAGGAACCTTTTTGTATCAATTGATAATGCATTATAACTATAGATATTTCTTTGAAATACATGTTCCCCGTGCAAAAATTTAAGTACAATTTTATTCAATAAAGTTCATTTCTTTCGCTTGTGCTTGTAGCCATCACATTTTGTTTGGTTTCAGCATGTGAAACGAAAATCTAGTCCTCTAATTCAAATAGCAAAATGATGTGTATTTTTATTTATTTATTATTTTTTTATTGGCCTAAACGGCAGAAAAAATATTTCAAAATACTATAAAAGAATTAAAGAACTCAAATGTTGTTACTGATAAATTATAAACACCTTCAAATGAGAGAGAGAGAGAGAGAGAGAGAGAGAGAGAGAGAGAGAGAGAGAGAGAGAGAACACGGAGATTTTATGTACCCTTGTCGTAACTTATGAGTATGCTTGCTTATCTATTTTCTAATCACTTAACTTTTACCAGATTATTATCGCAAGAGCTCTTAAACCCCTAGTGACTGCGGGTAGCCCATGGACAAATTAATATATTGATAGTGTAAGAGAATGTTTTTGTTTATCAAAGTACGCAGCGGAAGCTGTATATATGTATGTCTTGTTTAGTGATATATGTGCTGTATATATTTATGTCTTGTTTAGTGATATATGTGCTTTATGAATTTTGATGATGAAATTTTTATAAGCTAAAGAGATTGTAATAGCCCTTGTTTTGATAATGTCTTGGGTATCAAACCAAATCAGATGGAAGTATGATAAATGTGATATGAGAATTTTGGAAATTATGAAATAATAATAAGTATGGGGATGTAAATAGGTAGAGATTGTTCCTCCCTCAGGTAAAAATCCCATAATTGAGTCTTGGCCAAGCGTGTTTAGCATCCTCAGAGGCGTGTTGATACACTCGTACCACAGATAAAAGTTATGAAAATAGCGTTGGTGAATGGCACCATGGATTTGAGCTCCGAAAGCCATTCTTTCCCCAAAGAGTTTATATATGACAATGAGTAAGGTCATATCAAAGTTGGAAGATTTATTGAATAATGAGATGATATGGCATTGAGCAGAATAAATGGTTGGGAAACTAAATAAAGAAATAGAAAAATGTTATTGCATTAAAGTGAGAAAGATGGATTATCATATGCATTGCATTCATGTTTTATTAATGTTATATTTGTTCAAGGCCTATATCCTGCTTTGTATGCTATTTGTTGTATGCTTGATGTTCTGGACTACTGGGCGCAAGCTCATACCCCACCAAACCTTGCAGGTGTAGGGTTAGACACAAAGTTGATAAATTGGACAACCTGGATATTAGTTAGAGCTTTACAGTTGTATATGTATTAGTATTGTGAGGAAATTTATACCTTACTCTGTATTTCTATTGTAATTGGGATTTTGGGATTCAAATGATTGTCAGTTCAGTGACGTGTAGTTACTCTGTTATACAGATAGACTGTTTATTAAATTAGACTTTATCATTTTTATAATATTGGAAATTTGGTTTATGTTTTTCAAAATTAGTTATTTTTAACTATAAATCACCCTAGAAAATTGGGGTGTGACAACTAATTACAGTTTACAGAAATTTTTTAACACCTAAGAATATTACTTTGTATTATGTGTAGTTTGCCACTTTAACAAAGTCAAACGTTGATGCCTAATTGAAGGCTAAATACGGACTTGTTGGATTACATGAACAAACCATGAATACAAGGAAGTATTCAACAAGGGATTTATCACTTCTATTATAAAAGAGAATATGCAAATATGTGTATCTCAAGTATTGAATTCAAAATCGGCTAGTACAAAAGATGTTTTATGAGTTCAATAATTGGAAGATATACACATAGAAGCTAAGGTGTGACAGTGTTATTGGTAGTCCACACCATATTAGCTTATATGGAATATTAGTGGATAGAAGGACTAAAATATAAATAATTGTAATATAGGGAGCTCATTTATTGGGTCAAATATTGTAATTTGTTGATGCACTTAATTGCAATTATAAAATCAAGACGGGTGTAAGAACTCCATTTTTGCCCACTCGACAATTTCTGGCCTGACTGAACTCACATTCAAACTTTACAGACACATTCAAGCCTGAACTGGCTTTCCTGATTGTTATCCAACCAATCAACCGCTTCCCAAGCCCACTAGGCCCAATCGGCCCCTAAGGTATCATTCCAGTCCAATTCAATCTGGCACACTCTTTAAGAGGATACCTAAGTCCTTAGAACGATAAGTCCACCCCTTCCAAGATTATCCCAGATAGTCCGACATGCTCAGAATGTCATTCGAACCAATTCTGGACTCATTCTAGTGGTTCCTGGTCAAAATGACCATTTTAACCCTAGGTGCCCCGATCGCCCTCGTCAACCATAGCGGCTTTGGGTACTAAACCGGTAAACCTCTAGGGGCACTCTCACAAGTATCCCCAACCTCCAAATCCCTTCCAGTCAATTCTGGACCCGTTTTGATGTTTTCCTGTCAAAATGACAATTTCACCCCTGGTGGGCCGGCCACCCCGTTCAACCATGCTGGCCTTGGGTGTCAAACTGGTAACCCGCTAGGACACTCTTGATAGCATTCCTGACCATTTGAATCCCATCCCGGTTAATTTCGAACCAATTTCCGTGTTTCTCAATTTAAATGACTATTTTGCCTCTGGTGGGTCGGTCATCTTTTTCAACCACACCGGCTCTGTAAATCAAATCGGTAGAACCCCAGGAGACTCTCATGAGTATCCCCAATCTTCAAATGCCATCCCAGTCTATTTTGAGCCCATTCTGGTATTTTTTTTTATTCAAATGACTGTTTTGCCCCTAGTGGGTTGGTCATCTTTTCTAACCATTTCAGCTCTGGTTATCAAAACAAAAACCCTTGGGGCATTTGCAACTTGGTCATAATAATGTAGAAGGATTAACAGATTGATAAAAGATGGTCTTTTGGATTTTCTTATAGTAGAAATTTTATTCAATTTGTGAGCCTTATCTATAAAGAAATATGACCAAATTACTTTTCAAAAGAAAAGGTGAAAGAGCCACAAATGTCCTAGATTTAGTACATACTAATGTATGTGATCTCCTTTAAATCTTATGGTAAGAGGTGGATATTGTTATTTTATAACATTCACTAATGATTTGTCAAGGTATGGATACATCTACCTTATGAGACAAATCGGAAGCATTTGAAAAGTTCAAAGAATTTCAAAATAAAGTGGAAAATAAAAAAGGTAGAAATACTAAATGCCTTCGATATGATAGAGGGGGGGAATACCTTTCTAATGTTTAAGGATTGCTTAAAGGAGAATGTGATAATATCTCAATTTATCCCTCCTAGAACTCCACAACGCAATAAAATTTCTAAAAGAAAAAATCATACCCTATTAGAGATGGTACGTTCCATGATAAGCATCATTAATTTACCTTTATTTTTGGGGATATGCATTGGAAACTACAAACTATTTGTCGAATAGAGTTCCAACAAAGTCTGTACCAAAAACTTCATATGAATTATGGAATACTAAAATTTGTAGTGTTAGAAACTTAAAGTTTGGGGCTATGCAGCACATGTTAAAAACAAAGTGTTGATAAGTTGAAATCATTGACTAATAGATGCCTATTTGTAGGCTACCTAAAGGAAGCAATTGGGTATTATTTTTATAACCCTACTAAACAAAATGTATTTGATAGTACAAATGCAGTTTTCTTAGAGGATGTTTTTGCATTAAATTTTAACAAGGGTAATAAGATTATTCTTGAAGAATAGATTAACCATTCAGTAGATCAGTCTACTAATGAAAATTGAAGAAGATAGTGTACTAATTGTGATTGGGAAACCAAAGTGTTACAACTCCTAAAAGTAATAGGATCACACGCCCTCCAGTTAGACTAACTTTTCTGAATGAAGATATGACTATAATTTCAAAAATCATTGAAATAGATCCTTATACATATAAAGAGGCTAAGATGGATATTGATAAAGAAAAATGGATGAGTGCAATGGGTTCCATGTATTTCTAAGAAATGTCTGGACACTTGTAGACTACCCACCTGGGGTAAAAACAATTGAGTCTATAAGAGGAACAGAATGCCAGATGATAAGGTGGAAACTTATAAAGCCTGATTGGACGCAAAAAGTTATAATTAAAAAAAAGAGGGATTTGATTATGAGTAAACCTTTTCATCAGTTGCCAAGTTGAAATTCATTCGTATTTTATTAGTTATAACTGTATACTTTGATTATGATTTTGACAAGATGGATGTAAAGACAGTTTTCTTGAATGGATATCTTAATGAAGATATCTATATGAATCAACCTATGTGATTTATTTTCAATGGAAATGAAAATAAAATATGCAAGCTTAATAGATCTATTTATGAATTAAAGCATGACTCAAGAAGTTGAAATATCTGATTTGATGAAACAATCAAAATGTTTGGTTTTTTTTCAAAATCCGGATGAAGTTTGTTTATACAAGGAAACATAGGGGAATGCATTCACTTTTTGCTTTTGTATTGGAATGTCATCAACGGTAAAACTATGGCTATTGAGCCAATTCTCTATGAAAGATTTGGGTGAATCTTCATACATTCTTGGTTTAAAAAGCTTCAATCAGATCTCGATGATAGAAAGACTACATCTTTTATTTTTGCAAATAATAATGGAGCTTTTTAGTTTGAGAAATTGTTGACCTATTTCTAGAGTGTTTCAGAAATATGTTGATATGATAGATTTGAAATTTGTTTCAAATTGGCTGAGTGCTAGTGGGAGACTGTTAGACATGTTAGCGCATGAGAGCCAATTTAATTAATAAAATCATATTTTCTTTTTTATTATAACTTGCATATTATGGGTACATATATTTTATCTCATATAATATGATAATCATGTCCATAGACTACAATATCCACAATAGTGATAATTTGTGTAATCTAAAATGTGTTTACAACCTTTATAGATTATTGGACACAATCTTAAAATGATTGTCACATGTTAAACCATCATAAAGTGGAGATTGGACTATCGACTCTTAGTTAATGTGTGGGTGCTCGTAGGATAACAAGTACCAAATAGGATCAATGTAATAATCCTCTAAGACTTAACACTGTCATTTAGAGTTTTACTAATTACAGTTTACAAAAATTCCTTAAGACCTGAAAATACTACTTTGTATTATGTGTAGTTTGTATGATTTTAATATAATCAAACTTTGATGTCTAATTGAAGGCTAAATATGGACTTATTGGGTTACATGAACAAAACACGAAAACAAGTGAATATTCAATAAGGGATCTATCACTTCTATTGTAGAAGAGAATATTCAAGTATGTGTATCTTAAGTATTGAATTCAAACCCAACCTATACAAAAGATGTTTTTTGAATTCAATGCTTGGAAGAGACAAACATATATGTTAAAGTGTGACAGTGCTATTGACAGTTCACACCATATTAGCTTATATGGAATATTAGTTGATAAAAAGACTAATATGTAAATAATTATAATATAGGGAGCCCACTACTAATTCATTATTTATTACGTCAAATATTATAATTTGTTGATGGACATAATTACAATTATAAAATCAAGAGGGGTTCATTGATAAAGGTTCATGGTGAATGAATCTTATGATTAGTGTAAATTCATGAACTTGTGTTTATATGCATGTGTTAATGTATCTATTATAGAATACATTTATTTATCCTATTAGGAATGGGAATCATCAAATGAACCATACTTAATTTAAGTTAACATACATGTACTAATGTATGATACATGTATTTATCCTATTAGTAATACGAATTTATCAATGTATATACATGTACTAATGTAGAATACATGTTTCCATCCTATTGGGAATAGGATACATATTGATTTTTCATTATTAAAGAACCCTTATGATCCCATGCTACATGCTGTCTTTTTGCTATAGATATGAAGAGGAAGTTGTGAATCATCACTTACCTATTCTCCAACATTCTTCCAAACGCAATAAGAACAAGAGAGCATTGCATGTGTGAGTTTGGAGGGTTTTGCATTTGTGAAACATATTAAGTTCATTCCATACTTGAAGAAGTTCAAGTAATGGCAAACAACGAAATAGAAAAACTCCACGTTGATACTTGTTTGATATTCTTCTTCATGAGTAAGGTGTGTCAAGTTCTTATGATGCATTATATTGTGTTAGAATTTATGTAAGTCATATGGTTGAATCCTTGGGTTTTTTTTATTTTTATTTTTAAATTAAGTCATATTATCTAAGTCATATGGTATGTCAAGTTCTCCCTCGGGCTGCAAAGAATATACACTACCATTCTTAGTTCCTCTTGTCCTGTTTTCCTACTCTTTAAGACAAACCCATCTAATGAGAACTCAAATAAAAGTGGATAATGTGTAGTCATTTGGCTCGTAGATAGTAAATTTTTCTTGGTAAACAATATCCAATTGTAAATATTTTTCCCAATATCTATTGATGTAAAGCCAACATGTGATATCTAAAGCAGATCTATCTACCATCATTATTTTGTCTGAACCATTATACGAAATGAGGTTATGAAGCTTATCGCTATCTGGAGTCATGTTAGCTTATGCACCCGTGTTAGGAAACCATGTGACATCTTAATTTTTAGATAACGTCATTGTTGCAAATGATTGACCAATGTCACCTGGTTAATCTAACTAATTAAAGCGATGCTAGCAATTTAGTGCCAAAGCATGGTGTTATAGCCTAAACCAAGACAACGCAACAATATAAGTACCTTCATACAATCATTGATTAGTTTGCTAATGGCAACTAAATGGTCATATATATTTCTAAAAATATGAACGTGTCCAGATATTGTATGTGAATCTTTGTTATGCGTTTGAAGTTGCTGAAGAAGATAAAATTCCATTTCTAGCGATTCTTGAGTAAAAGAATTTATTATGCCATCCCATACTTCAACAGAGGTCTCATGAACAATGACTAGGTCAAGTACTTCTTCAGAAAGTGTCCATGTAATCCCTTAAAGAAGACCAATTGATTTTTTTTTCCATAAATGACAATTTCGATTGTCCATCACTTGTTTTCTCCACCATTTTCAAATATTGTGATCAAACAATTAGGCATATGAAAGCCTCCATCTAAGAAGCCAAGCATTTCTTGACTCTCAATAATTCTCATAATCTAGATTTTATATAGCAGAAAATTAAATTGAATCAAATGAATTGAAAAAAAAATTCCCACAATGTGGAGAATAAGAAGAAGAAAAAAAGAAGTTGAATTTGTTCTAGCCATTGTGTGAGTGTGTGTGTGTGTGTGTGTGAGGGAGAGAGAGAGAGAGAGACATATAAAGAGGGGGGAGTGAGGAAAATGGGGAAAATGAGAGATTAGATAGTGGAAAGATGATCAAGAGGTCAATAGCATGAAGAATTGTTAAGACATGAGTTTTGGGACCTCTATGACTTATTCTAATGAGCTCTTGAATTCACTCTTTTCCACTTGTTGGCACCTAAATTTAGACCACCAACCTTCACATTACACCTTAAATCGAAGTCCAGATGACAGCGTCCTTATCGGACACCGATGACATCATTTTGGAGATCAGTCATTTTCGATCACCTTAAACAAAAGTTCAGATGACCATATCTCGGTCGGACTCCAATGATATCATTCTGGAGATCAGTTATCTATGATCACCTTAAACTAGAGTCCAGACGATCACATTTTGGTTAGACTCAAATGACATCATTCTAGAGATCTATCATCTCCGATATCCATCAGCATTACCTAGTAGGGATGTTCATGGGTCGGGTTAGGTCGGGTCTGTGCTAAACCCAAAATCGACCCGGTCTTCATTGGTTTCAAAATGTTAGATCCAGAATTGAACTGATCTTCTCATAGAACCGAACCGAACCAAACCGAACCAACCCGAGTTGATTCGCTTGGATCGATTAAGTTCCATGCCTTAGGTAAGTTCGGGTCTGGGTCGGGTCTACTTTTTTTTATGAAATTTAGTTTCTTTATTTAAAAACAAAAAAATAAGAATAATCTTGTATCCTCAATATTTTTACAATAATTAAATAACACTATGTAAACATATATTAGCAATAATGAAATAAAAATAACAAAGGTTTAAAGATATATATGCAATACATACAAACAAATAAACTGGGTCTCAGTTTGGTTCAGGTTCAGAAAATGCAAACCTAGGAACCGAATCGAATTTATCGATTTGATATTATTTAAACCTAAAACCAAACCAAACCTTTGACAAATCTGAATCAAACCGACCCATTGAGGTCAGGTTGGTTTGGTTCTCGAGTTTTTTGGTTCTTTTATGCACCCCTATCACCTAGCGTCATTTAACTGAAGTCTCGATGACCGCAATCCGATCAGACTCTGAAACCCTAAACCGGAAGCCCTAATCTTTTGAAGCGTGTAAACTGGATCCCTAACAAGATTTGATGACCTAAACCGGAGGCCGATGATCCCCATTATCGCCCTTCGAAGTCCGGTCTATCAATCAAGAGAAAAAACCCCAAACCAGGGAGCACCAAGGCAAGACAAAATAGAGTGGGACAAGCCTCAATGCACTGCAGTGCCGTGAAGGTCAAAAGCCACTCTTCATAGTACTACCGTCACAACCCAAACCTCATTTATACGGATTAAGGTCGTAACTTGCCAGTAGCGTAGCTACCAAAGGCCTAATACATTAATTAGGTTGATCACTTACGCATTCATCCAAAATATAGATAATAGTGGAAGCATAATATAATGTTGTGTATTTGAAACTGATATTCAGAACAAGTGTCTGAGTTTAAAACACATCCATTATCAGCCCTTATACATAAGATTATTTACAATTTTTTAGGCTTACCCAAGGTCATACAAAACAATATATACAAGTAATGTCTCCTAACTATCCACATAGAGTCAAAACGTGGAGACTAGGATGCATCCATCTTCACAAGTGTAACATTGCAACTTTCTAAGATATCCTCAAATATTATTCTAATCCCATTACCTGAAAAATAATGGATGACAGTATGAGCAAAACCCAATAAATAGTGTAAATACAAGAAACATATAGCAAGTAATTTCATAGACAATCATAAAACATTTCCATTCGAAAGTATTATATAGAGAATATAGCTTTTCATTGGAATAATGGAGATTCATTCACATAGTCAACACATATAAATATTTGTACTTCAAATTAATCTCCACAGTTTATCATGTATTCACACCCTTTAGGACACAACAAGCCAAAAACCCGTAATTGATTCTTACATGTGTACAACCCACAAAGGACCATGTAGCCCTTAGGGGACATCTCCCAAAATTCATATAACAGTTTGCTTAAGGTCCCCCGAGTGTGACACATAATATATTTAAAACACCTTTTTAAAGCATTTCATACATATATCTATGGAATCCAAATATGTTGATAGAATATAACATTTGAATCAAAAGAATAGGTTTTACATTGTAATGTAACAATATATAGTTGAAGGTAATACAATTTGAAAGGAATATTTCCAAGCATCCACATTACTCACCTTCATTCCCTAAAAGAGTTCGATTCCTCTTTAAGCTAATTATCCTACATGATTAAAGCATGACGATAATGTTACAAAAAATGTAAGGTATTCCAAATGACATATTGGAACTCAAATGAGTGTGGCAATGCAACATGTGTGCAAACTTGAAATTTGAGATATTACTTCCTTAACATGGATTCACTCCCTAAATCACATCAACTCTAGAATAATAAGTTTATATTCTAAATCATTTTTATATGAAAATAGACTTAAAGACCTTTAATTTGATAGGTCATTGGTCAAAAATGCATTCCGAATAAAGAAGTTATGTCCAATGAAAAATGGACTAACATTTTGAAACATAGTTGTCGCGTCCCGCTTTTTAGGTGTTCAAGGTCCTTTCGGCTCGAACACCAAAAGCACGGAACTCTATCACTAGAACTCATCCTCCTAGAAGGACAAGTGCGACTAGGTTTTGTAAGCACCCCATTTTTGACCGCTCGGCAATCTACACTCCGTCCAGACTTGTTTTCAAGTCATTGTGGGCATATTCCTATCGAAACCAATTCTCTAGGTCCAAATTCCGTCTTTCCATCGCTTCGCGGGCCTGTCAGGCCCAAATAGAGGTAAAATGACCAAAATGCCCTTAGGGGTATTGTCCTTTCCTTTCCAATCCCACTCTCGAGACAGTTTATTCCTCAAGGCGGTTCCACTCTAGGCACGTCTCCTCGGAGACGGTAAGACCCCTTTCCAATCCCTCTCTTGAGACAGTTTATTCCTCGAGACGGTTCCCAATCCAGGCGCGTCTCCTTGGAGACTGTAAGACCCCTTTCCAATCCCTCTCTCGAGACAGTTTATTCCTCGAGATGGTTTCAATCCAGGCGCGTCTCCTCGGAGACGATAAGACCCCTTTCCAATCCCTCTCTCGAGACAGTTTATTCCTTGAGATGGTTCCAATCCAGGCGCGTCTCCTCGGAGACGATAAAACCCCTTTCCAATCCTTCTCTCGAGATAGTTTATTCCTCGAGATGGTTCCAACCCAAGCACATCTCCTCGGAGACGGTAAGACCCCTTTCCAATCCCTCTCTCGAGATAGTTTATTCCTCGAAACGGTCCGAGAAGCGAAACTACTCACAAAACCGTTAGACTAGCGGAAATACTCACAAATAGGTCGATATAAGGAATTGGCAACAAACCCCTGTGTCACGACGACCGCCGTTAGAGTGGTGGAAACACTCAAAACCCAGGTTAACACCAGTGTTTGTTAGCCCACTTCAGTGAAAAATGACCAAACTGCCCTTAGGAACTTTTTCGAGACTTTCCGGTCAAGATAGCCATTTTGCCCCTAGGCATCCGAATGCCCCGGGAACCACACCGGCTCTGGGTATCAAACCGGTAACCTCCTGAGACTACTTTTTATAGTGTTCTCAACCTTCCTTTATCTTTCCGGATCATTCCGAGTCAGTTCCGGCCAACCCGGTACAAAATGACCGTTTTGCCCCTAGTGGGCCGGTCTCCTTTTTCGACCACACCAGCTCTGGGTATCAAACTGGTAACCTCCTAAGACTACTTTTTATAGTGTTCTCAACTTCCTTTTACCTTTTTGGATCATTTCGAGTCAGTTCCGGCCAACCTAGTATGAAATGACCGTTTTGCCCCTGGTGGGCCGGTCTCCTTTTCCGACCACGCCAGCTTGGGAAATCAAACCGGCAACCTCTGGGAACATTCTAAATAATGTTTCTAGATCCCAAGTCTTCTTCTGAGACAGTCCGAGTTCGCCCTGGCAGCTTCCCAATCTGATTGACTGTTTTGCCCCCAAGGGCCCGGTCAACCTTTTCGACACATCTTATCCTCACTTTTTAAATCAAATACCTCTAGGATACTATTTTAAGTGTTCCTGCTCCTTTCCGGCCTTTCGGGTAATTCCCGGCTCCTCCAAATCATTCTCGAACTTTCCGGAGTCACTCCTAGTGAAGCCAGGCTAAAAATTGCATGGTAGTCACTAGTACAGGCGCCCAAATCTAGTCAAAGATACGTTGCTTGCCGACTTATAAAGTTTCCTAACTGGCTGGCGCCACTACTAGTGGCGCCAACCCAAGAATTGGCCTGGCGCCACTCTTAGTGGCGCCAAAAGAAAGTTTGCCCTAGCGCCACTGCAACAGGCGCCAGGTTTGTCCAACCTCTATAAATACAGAGCCTCATTCAACGTGAAAGGGGTCTGCAAACTTAACCTAAGAATCATATATTTCGATATACAGAGCTCGAGCACCTCCAAAAACCCTAGTTTCCTTAGGTTTTCCAAACCCTAGCCACCCTACACAAACCCTAGCCTCCTATACACTTATACACTCCCCCATACACTCATACACTAGCCTTCAACCATCCTTTGAAGACTTGAAGAGCTGCCATCTAAAGCTTGAAGACAATCCTTGAAGGTTGAAGAAGAAGATCAAGACGAAGACCGAAGATTGAAGACAAGCAAGGCGCGCAAAATAAAGAAGACATACGGTAAGCTTTCTATTTAGATTTTCGCACTTCCCCCCTCTCTCTTCTCTCTCCTAACCCACTTGGGTTTTCTCTATTTTAATCCCCCATCTCTTTCCCCCCCTTTCTTTGCATGCTTAAAACAAGGGGATTCCCGGTCCATGTGTAGGATTGGGCTATTGGAGAGTCACCGTGTCGGGGGCTTTCTTCTAGTCTAACCAAAGACCATGTGGGTCCGGCCCCCTTGATTATGTGGTGAAGCCTTAACCATGTATGTTCACGACCCCAAATTGCATTGTGCATATCATAGTCTTGCATCTTCTAAAAACCGTTTTCAAAGTTGTTTTTCAAATCGTTTTCAAACTTGTTTTCAAAATTGCATCAAAATCTCTTTTTTAAAAACTTGTTTTCAAAACCACGATTCTAGGTGATTCTAGCATTTCCATGGCTAGGGTTGCTTTAGGAAGTGTTACATTAAAAGTGACCTTTTTGGTCTATATTTTCAAATCTTATTGTTTTCCAAAACCACTTTCTTAAAGTGGTTCTAGCCCTCTTATGGCTAGGATCACTTTAGGAAAGTGAGATATTTTCATACTTTCCAAAAAACTCTCTCTTCAAAAATCCCTTCCTAAAAATCTTTTTTTAACATACTTTCCTAAAACTCTCCCCTTCAAAATTGTTTTCTAAAAACTCCCTTCCAAAATCTATTTTTCAAAACTTCCTTTTTCCACTCTTTTCCAAAAACTCTTTCTCCTCAAAATTCGCTTTCTAAAAACACTTCCGAAATTCACTTTCCTAAAAAACTCTCTCCAACAATCTCCTCTCAAAAATCTTTCTAAAAAACTCTCTTTCCAAAAATCTTCCTTCAAGAAACTCCTCTTTAGGATTTTTCCTCCCAAAATCTATGTTTCCAAAAACACACTGTCCAAAAACTCCTTCTTTCCAAAAATCTTTCCAAAAACT
Source organism: Euryodendron excelsum (assembly GCA_033060915.1). Classification (NCBI taxonomy): domain Eukaryota; kingdom Viridiplantae; phylum Streptophyta; class Magnoliopsida; order Ericales; family Pentaphylacaceae; genus Euryodendron; species Euryodendron excelsum. The sequence goes on along the minus strand of CM065379.1, from coordinate 18,738,695 downwards.
TTCCTTCCAAATTCACTTTCCAAAAACTCCTTCCTAGGATTCCTTTCTAGAAAACCTTCGTTTCCAAAAACGCACTTTCCAAAAACTCTTTCCTTAGAGCCCAAGTCAAGCCCTAGAACCCACAATTAGGAAACCCTAAATTTTCTTCCCAAAAACATGGTTTTCAAACTTTGCCCCAAATCTAGGTTTCCAAAACCTCTAGTTTTCACATCCAAACTATACATGTTTCCAAAACCTCTTTTCTACGTCAAAACTATGATTTTCCAAATCTAGGGTTTTTAGAATCTCCTTTCCAAATCCTATCTTCCCTTTAGGAAACCGATTCAAATTTTCCCGTTTAGGATACTAGATCCCGTCCTCTGTTTTTAGAAACAAAATCAAATCTTTTCTTTTAGAAACCAAATCCAATCCCTTCCTAATTCAACTTCTTCCTAATTTCCTACCTTCTTAAACCATAAATTTCTTAAACCTAAACCTTAAATCTTTCCTGAAATTTCAAAATTCAAATCTTTCCTAATTCAACCCTTTTCTAATTCTACCCTCTTTTCAAATCTTAACTTTTCAAACCTAAGTTTTCAAACCTTTCCTAAATTCAAACCTTTTCCAATTTCAAGATTTTCTAAAATTCAAACTTTAAAACTTCCAAAATCTTAAACTTTCTAAATGTCAAATCTTTCTAAAATTCTAAGCTTTCCAAGTTCAAAACTTTCTTAAGTCAAGACTTTCTAAATCTAAAAACTTTCTAAATTTTAAACTTTCTTAAACTTCAAATCTTTCTAAATCTAAGACTTTTCTAAACTCAAAACTTTCTTAATCCAAACATTTCATAATTCAAAACTTCCTTAATTCGAACCTTTCTTAATTCAAATATTTATAAACTAAAAACTTTCCTTTTTTAAACCTTTCCCAAAACGAAACTTTCTTATTTTCAAAACTTCCTTGTTTTCAATACTTTCCCATTTCAAAACTTTCCTAAAGTTGAAAACTTTCTTAAACCTAAAACTTTCCAAAAATGAAACTTTCCTAAATTGGACCTTTCCTAATTCGAACCTTTCCTAAATCCAATCTTTCTTCAACCCTTAAGTCTTTCCTAAGTCTCATCTTTCTTAAGTCTAGGTTTCTTAAACCTTCATCTTTCTAAAACAAGTCCAAATCTATCTTTTCAAATCAAAGTCCAATCTTCTCAATTTTAATTTCTAATCTCCTCTTCTAATCTCAAATCAAATCCAATTTTCAATTCAATTTCTTTCTTCCAATCCAATCTCTCTTTCTTCAAATCAATCTATTTTAAATCGGACTCCGGTCCGAACTACAACTGACCTGATTCTCCCAAAGGGATTCGTAGGCAACCTTCATAAGTGCGGTCACATCACTTTTCAAACTTTCAATTCCACCCTCATGGGTGTGGTCTCCATATTTTCAAATCTCAAATTCCAATCTATTTTTAAAATTCCAATTTCAAAATTTCTATTTTCAACTTTCTATTTCCAAATTCTCAAACTTTTCAATTTTAATTCCATCTCTTCAAATCTATTTTCAAATCAAATCAATTTCTTTTCAAATCAATTTTTTATTTTCCAATTCTCTTAACTTGCACTTGCATATCATGCATCATGATAGTTCCTTTTCAAACATTGTTTCTCAAAGTGGGTAGGATTGAACCATTAGTTAGTTAAAGACTCTCATAGGTGAATATAGGGTAGATTGACATATAGGTACCGAAAGGGAGGGGTAGGGTGATAGCTTAGTGCGTCTTCCTACACGTAACCAACCTCCGAACTTACAATCACTGTTTTCAAAGACCAAGGGGAGTTATTTTTCTAAAAATAGCTAAATGCTTTCCAAAGGTTGCCAAACAACCTGTTTTTCTTAAAAAACCCTCTCTCGAGGAGATATTTTCAAAAATTATTTTTCAAAAACCTTAAGTGTAGTCTTCGGATTACTCTTAGTTTTTAGGTGACTTAACTCACCTTAATCAAGTTAGGTGGCGACTCCGAATCTTTTTCAAAAGCCCTTTATTCAAACCAAATTTTCAATTCAAACCTAGTCGCATTCATTCTTCTAGGAGGCTGAGTTCTAACGAGAGAGTACAATATTTTTCGCGCTTGTGTGAGTATTCCTCGAGTGTGAAAAATCTGGGCGCGACAGCTGGCGACTCCGCTGGGGACACTTAGAGGGTTAGGCCGTTAGTCATGTCTCTTTACCCTTTACCCATGTAGAGTCTTCAATTAACTTGGTTCAATCCTATTCACTTTAAATTTTCAAAACTAAATTTTCAAAAAAAAAAAAAACATGCATTTATTCATATTATCTTGTATCATGTTTGTCATCCACATACTAACACTTGCATCTTTGTTTTGTAGGTACACATTTTGTTTAAATTTTATTAACTGCTTTGCGTGAATGTGATGTACAGGATGAATGGGAGTTGTTGGGCCCTTTCCTCCACTTTTAAAAATCACACACACACTGCATGTGCACTTGCATTTTGCATACTTGCATACCTTGATATGTCCTTTCTAGTTAGAAAGGGGGAATGGTATATTGGTTGTGGGCAAGATGCTATGTCAGTTTCTTCGCCTACGGCCTCTTGATGGTTCCCCCGCTTGGATCACCAACCGATCATGGCACCACCTCGGGGAGTGGGCCTAGGTTTGAAGATCCGGGGACCGAGCCTTTTTTAGGACGCATTAGTCAACCCTCAACCTCATACTCATATAAACACCATGCATAGCCGAACCTCTGCTGGATTTAGGACACGAGCACCGTTTTCAAAATCACGGAGGAAAGGGCGGCTGCTCTTACTTTCATTTATACTTTTCTATTCCTGTTGTTATAATGCTTGTATTTATACTGTTATAATGCCTGTCTAACTGTTCATGCATGTATGTTTACTTCAATTGTACCTTCTCTCCTTATACTTTTTGCATATTCATGTTCATGCAATTAATATCCCATGTCAAGACAAGAGTTCCAAGTAACTCAAGTCACTGCATTCTCATGCACATGATCAACCCATTGAGAGTGACACCAACGTTACTCTTCCTTGCATTGAACCTACCCAAACCCTAAGGGTTCCCGCGTAACCCTAAGGACTCATTGTATGCATCTCGATTCATTCCATAAGAGGGGCCCCAATCCCTCTATGCTCACGGAGATAGGATTGCCAAGAAGACAAGGGGCCAACAATCGACAAGGTCTCTCAGCGACCTCCTCGACATCAAATCCAAGAAAGGCGAATCCGAAGACTCAAGAGTAGTTTAGGATTTCCCTTTGTAAAAATAGATAGGTGGAAGTCCAAAGGAAAATGTTCCCCCTCCCCCTATTAAAATGTATTTCAATTCTTTTGTATCTGAAACCCAAAATTTAATGTACGAATTCATTTTTATGAATGAATGCATGAATGGCTGAAAGTTCCCACCTGACGGTAAAGTGTCTGCATACAGGGGCAAACCCCCTATCTCCAAAAGTGAGCCAATACATCATGTTTAGTCTCCCTCTCAAGCAGGGGCGACCCTAGGACATGCATTGCATAAAGTTCTCTAAAAATCAAAAACTAACTTGTGACTTGTGTTTTTGTCTTTTTCTTTTTTTTCTTTTTTTCTATTTACAGAAGTCACCTTGCACTGAGTCAACATTGCTCCCAAGAAAGTGCAACATCCACCTAGGGATCCTATTATCACTCGGCACAAAGCATCACTGATGGTTGCTAACCCTGAAGAATCCTCTCAAGTCTCCCGAGAGGAAGTTAACGAAATGAGGATTAAGATGGATGAGATGCTCAAACTCATTCAAACTCTGGCCATGAAGGATGCTACTGCAGTCCCGTCATCATCAATGACTTCATCTAAAGACCTTAAACCTGCTAATCCAAGGATCATGCTTCAGTCCGACAGTGCTAGGAAAACTAAAGAAGATACCAAAAGGGTTAATACTGAAGAAGAAAAGACCATATTGCTTTCACCCGTCATAAAGAAGGCCCCTCTAGACCCTCTCAGTCTGAAAATCCAAGGGTTGGAGGATTCATTGCGAAGTCTCCATGGCCATGATGTTTACAGATTCACTTCTTATGATGAACTCTGTTTCTTCCCCGAGCATCCGAGACCTGCTAAATTTAAAATGCCTGAATTCCAGAAGTACGATGGTACCGGTAACCCCGTTGCTCATCTTCGCCTATACACAGGAGCACTAAGTGGACATGGCAACGACCCGAAGCTCCTTATGCAGTTATTCCAACACAGCCTCACTGGGTCGGCTCTGCAATGGTTCACTCGTTTGGACTTAAGGAAGATCACAACCTGGATGGAGCTGGTCAATGTGTTTAAAGCCCAACACCATCACAACATCGACCTCCCTTCTGATCGATGGTCCTTGATGACAATGAGCAAGGGTGAGAAGGAGAGCTTTAAAGCATACGCCCTGAGATGGAGGGAGGCCGCTGCACAAGTTAATGCCCCGTTAGAGGAAAAGGAGTACGTACAACTATTCGTACATACTTTCCAAGGTATATTCTATGAGAAGCTCTGCACAAGCGTGGGGAAAAGCTTCTCCGAACTCATCATGTAGGGGAAAATGATAGAAAACGGCCTCAAGACAGGAAGAATCACAGATCCCTATGCCAAGACTGGAGAAAATACCACCAACATAGCCAAGAGGGTGGCTACTACAAGGGGCACGATCAGGAAGGAAAATGAAATGTCTGCTATTCTGCCTAGCCAACCACCTCAATACCGACCTCCGCTCCAATCACCCCAGGTCCTGCCCTTACCCACCTTGACCATGCCTACTCCAACCCCGAACTATGGTCCAGCTGGGGCACGACCCAACTTCAATAGACCTGCTCGACACCTTAGCCTGCACCCAAAATGAGGCATACCATAGCCTTTTGAAAAACAACACCTTGAAGCCTGTACCTGCTCGCCCGTTGCCAAGCCCTCTGCCCCTGACCTTTAATGCCGCTCTTACATGTGAATATCATTTAGGTGGCCAAGGGCATGACACCGAAAGCTGCTTTGCTATCAAGCACAAGATCCAGGACCTAATCGATAATAAGACCATCGATCTGCAGCCGGTAAAACCTGCTCCCACTCCCAATGTGACTGCTAACCCTCTGCCAGATCACACCGTCAATAAGATACTAGTAGAAATGGAGGGCGAGGGAGTATTTGACGAGCCCGAGGCCGAGGACTATGAGGACAATTGGGAGATCGAGGAAGAAGATGATTGGAAGGAGGATCTCCCATTATGCCCAATCTATCTCCATAACCCTGATGAAGTGCCTGATGCTTCTGACTGGCCCATTGAGGAGCCAATGTTCTTGGGAGATGAGACTACTAAAAACATGGTTGTCGATGGATGGGGTGATGAATTTCTACACCCGAAGTATGCCGCAGCTGAAAGTCACTTGTTGGAAAACCCTTGGCCCGTAACTGAGTACAACTATGAAGACATGGGTTAGGGACTAGAAGAGTCAAGAGAACGAGCAGAGCCATTCGAATTGGAAGGGGGTGAACTAGTCACCCTATTTACAAAAGAACCCCCTGTAAAGAACAAGAAGGAGGCTGACAACCGCATCAACAGTGCCAACATCTTTTGAGCTCTAGGGGAAACCTTTGCTTGTCTCGCCTTGGCAGAGGATCCGGGTCGCGAATGGAGCATCAAAAATGTGAAAATTGTCCCAAAGCCATACTAAGAAGGGGTTCTTTGCACAAGCGTACAGGAAAGGGGTGTTTTCACCCACTTTCTTTCTATCCCTTCACTTTCTAGCTTTAAATTAATGTCTACATTTTCTTATTGCTTAAGAACTTGATGCTTTTCGTAATAATAATGATCAAATAATAGTCTTTTATTCCATTATGGTTGTCTTGTCGTCTCTGGGAAATAGTGACTACTTTCTACGTAAGGGGCATGGTTTGTCTGATGGAATGATCCAACTTGAAGGGATGATAGCATGAGTTAACCATTCGCCAAGTGATCAGTCGTCCACAGAGAGAGAGAGAATAAGGATGAGTGAGGATACTACCTAAAGGCAGCACTTGCAAGACTCTGAGGCTAAACGATGTGCGGCCAGTTTATCAAGAGGAAGAGGAGCCATCTTTCATTCCCCCACATATAAAGAATAAATAACTAAATAAATGAACAAATGTGCTCATATTCCCTTTGCTTAACCCCTAGTGCCTCGCGAAAAGCGAAAATTTTCTTTGTTAACCCTGATCCAAGACTGTCCTCCCCACACTGGGGCAGACAATAGTTGAGAACTCTAGGAGTAGTGTCCACCTCTATCATTCTAGGATAGTGTTGAAAGCTCTATGGATCAAGCAATCTAATTCAAAGTGAAGAGAGGCCTTCATTTTATTTCCCATATAGTCAAAAACAACCCCTTGCCAAACCCATTGAGCCACTTATCCTTTCTTAACAAAACCCCAACCTAGGGATCACCGCCCACACTGGGTATATTGAACTACCAAGGAAAAGGTTTAAGGGGAAAGGGTTAAAGAATTGTTTCGTTTCATAAAAGAAAAGAAAAGAAATAGAAAGGAAAAACAAAAGAAAGAAATTGCCAAGGGGCAAGAGGCCAAAAAAAAAAAAAAATCCTTTAAGGAAAGGCCTAAAGAAAATTATGATTGAGTTATCTTCAAAAGCATATAAGAAGATCAAATGAGAAGAAAGTTATGTCTATCTCAAAAAGGTATATAGAAAGGGTGAAAGAACAAGGTTATTTTCACCCTGAGAAATATATGGTCAAAAGCAAGAAGGAAATTTAAAGGTGATCCTAGGTTACAAGGAAACCTAGTAGAAACAATAGGTTTGAGCCTTTACCCTTTCTTGCAAAACCCCAAAACCATGGCCTACATTACAACCCTATTAAAGTCCCCTCTAATTGAAAATAGATTGCTTGATCTAAATGAGTTAGATACGCTGCCAAAGCTAAAAAAAAAAAAAAAAGGAGATGCTAGTCCTACTGAAAAACGGTTAAGGACAGTTTGGATCTAAACCTTGCTAAAAACAACATTGAATTTGAGCCTACATATCCCGTTGTTTCTAAAACCCCATAACCTAGCCTGCATTACGGTCCTAAACAAAGTCTTCTCGGATTGAAATGACTGGCCACTTATCGCTCTGCCAAAGGTCAGGTAAGCTGTTGCTAAAACCCCGAGAGCCGAGAGTCTCAGCCCAATAACCCTATACACTAACCTTAAGATAGAAAGTGAGAGGCGGTCAAGAGGTTGAGAAATGTTCGAAGTGCTATCATCCAATCAAGATAGGGTTGAGCCAAAGGAGAGGCTGAATCCCTGAAGAGGAGGGAGTTACCACTCCCAAGACTACAAGTCTAACAGAATCCTGTGTCATTCCATTAGCATATTTTTAAACTGTACGTATGTTTAGAAAGAAAAAAAAAATCAGCATAAGCTTTGCACACATGGGATATAACTCCCTAAAGTCACCAACATCAACTCATGGAATAAATATCTAACGTCATCATACATCACATGCATCTGATCATATGCCTAGTTGTAAAGATCATGAATGTGTCTGTCTACCCGTGCATCTAAGTGCCATAAACATCCATCCTTATACAAAACTATGTAAAATAAAACTGTCTAATATCAATACATCTCAGGAACAATGGGCAAAAGAGGATGAGAATCTCTACAAGGGGCATCTCTCACAGGTCGAAGTCAATATCATCTGGATCAAAATCCCCGAAACCCGGCATCAGAGGAGGGGGGTAACTACTCGAAGCACGGCCATCCTGCAGGGGAGATAAAACCAAAATCAGCTGCAAGCAAAAGGAGCTAAGCAACAGTAGAGCAATAAGGAGCAAAGAGAGAATAACTTACCCCCCCACCACCCATCTGAGATAACCGAGCCGTCAGGGAAGCTACCTCGGCCTGGTACTGGTCCCACTCCATCTGGTACTGGTCTCTCTAGTCTCTCACAGCAGTAAACTCGGCCTGGGGCACATATCCTCCAGCACGGCGCCATAAGTCAACCACCTCCTGGCCAACAGCGTACCCACCGACTACTACCTCAAACCGGGTGAAGGCACCAACCGAATGGGCTCCAAACTGCGCAGCGTAATCCGTATCCGGAGGGAGCAAGAACTCGGCACCTGGCTGACGCTCTTGATAAGGGATGGGCACTCCCGCCACCAGGGCTCCAAACATATACTCTGGCGGAGCCCCTGCTGATCGAAACTCCTCGTGAAACTGCCGCCAATGCCGCTCTCCAAGATAGGACTCCCAGGTGTCATCACTGAGAAAAGCAGCTCTCGATAAGGACAACGGGACCAGGTACCGGACTGTCTCGTAATGGACTGATCCAATGAAGGGCCGCCAGGTCACATCCCTCGCCTCAATCAGCTCTAGGTTAGCCCGAAGCGTCACGAAGTCAGTAATCTCTGATCGCTGGGCTACCCGGTCACGAGCCCACCTCAAAGCACGAAGATAGAGATCTCCTCAACAACTGCAGGGCGACGCACCGGCAGGTACTCGTAACTCCACCAGACAAGGAAGGGCCAAAAGCTAGTCATGCTGCCCCAGCGAGAAGAAGTCTGAACCTGCATCGATCGAAGAAAGCAGCCAAAAGAAAAGGACCCCAGTCCAACTCAGACAAAGCTCCCAGATCGGCAACTATACTCACCAAACGACACGGCACGAGTGACTTATTGTTGTTGCAGAAGCAGCTAAAGATGATGTATAACACAAGTCGCCGTCTCATGATGTCCCGCCTGGTAGGCGATGGCTCAATAGCAAAAGTACGCTCACCCTAACTAATCCAAGAGACTGGGAAGGTAGAACGCTCAGGCCGAGGCAAGTCCAATAGTAAACAAGCCTCATCCCTGCTGACCGGGTGCAGGGTGATCCGCCGGTCGACAAAGGAGAGTCCTGTAATAATCGCCCAATCTAAATGGGTGGGGCCTAACTCGAGGCCGACAAAATGGAAGGTCCCAGTCTCCCCGAACCACCTCTCAACAAGTGCCAGTACCAAATGCCGGTTCAGCCGGTTAGCCTGTAATCCCATAAAAGGATCAAACCCAATCTCTGCCAAGAAGGTGCGGTATGATGGGGCAGCCTGCTGCATGGTCACAAAAACCTGATGAACAGCCCCTCGGAAAGCTGTATGTACCCGCGGAGGTGGCAAATGCTGTTTTGAGTATACACTAGGATGATAAGCCAGATCCCTGAGTGGTGGGACATCTGGTATCTGCAGATCTCCCAAGTCGGCGTCTGTCTGCCTATGCCTGGAAGAAGCTCTCCTATAGCCGGTCACCTGGTCCCCAAGGCCTGGTACCTCTTCCTCGGCATCAATCTCCTCGGCAAAAGCCTGCTCAACCGGAGGAAAAGGGTCGACAGGTAGTCTACTCCCCTGCCCGCTCTGGCTGGATGAAGATCGTCTGGTAAATCGTCGACTACCTCTAGATCGGCTAGAGCCGCCAGCAAAATCTGTCCGGGCTGCCTTCCCCGAGCGGCGCCTCCTCTCAGAACCGTCATCACCTGCATCTGCCATCCTAAAAAGATAAGCCAAGGTAAGTGATGTTAGTATACCATCCATGCATCTTAAATAACAGTAAAGTAAAATAAACAACTAACACAAACAAAACAAATAAAAGACTTCGAATGATAAGTCAAAACAAATTTTCTATATACACATCTTGATTTTCAAACTTTAAACCAAGTTTCAAGATTTCTTTGCCTTTTTCCTTCAAAAAGATTTTATTTCTAAAACTTTAACCAATTCTTTCCATAATTTCTAAAAAATTTCGGCAGAGTCCCGTTTAAGAATGGACCTACAACGCCCATGACATCAACACAAAATGCAAAATGTGCACTTTCCAACAATCACATAACAATGGCACCCGTGCACACTTTTCAATTTTTCAAAATTTTCAAAACACATGTTTTATTTTTTTTTTCAAATAAATCAATGGTTTTCAAACATCTTTTGAAATTTTTCAAAATCACCTCAAATATTTTCAAAAATATTCCAATCTTTTTTCAAATTTCAAACTTCAAAAATTTCATCAATTTCTTGAATTTTCTAATTTTTTCTAATTTTCTAAATATTTTTCTATTTTTCAAAAAATCAAAAATTTACCGGGTTTTCAAAAAATCATGAAACTTCATACGTTTGTTAAACACATTTTTCTAAGGCACATTGCACAAAAACATAGCCAGAAAACCCAATACCCATGCCTGTAGAAACAAATCCCCTATTCCTGCAGAAAGCCCTCTTCGCATAATCATAAAAAATCATTCAAATTCAATCAAACAACCATCAAAAATGCAAAAACAACATCACCAAAGTGTTCAAAACATATCAAAACATTAATTTCCACTATTCACATGATTCAAACGAAGTTCTACACATCAAAATCAACAAAATTTGAAAACTCACCTTTTGGAAATTCTCCGGCGAAATCTTCTCTTCCGGCGACTTTTCCGGTGACATGGACTCCTTCCGGCAATCACCCGTGGTCCCCAAAGAGTGCTCCTTCAATCTCCAAGATGGATTCCTGGCAATGCCTCACGAATTTGCAAAAACCCTCCAAAGTGTCGCGGCTGTTCGAACTAGAAATTTTTTGGTTTTACCTTTAAGCCTAGCGCCACTAGCAGAGGCGCCAGTTTTGTTTTGCCAAAGGCGCCACTGCTAGTGGCGCCAGTTATAAATTCTGGGCAATTTTGCCCTTTTTCCCGCCCAAAACTCGTTTTAGAAGGCCTTTTTGGCCCGTTATCCGTTTTCGACCCTCGTTGTCGGAAGATTTCCAGTGTCCGTCCCTCCGACTGCCTCGCGGTCAACATGGGACTCTTACTCTTATCGTTTTCTATCTTTGACAAGTAAAGACAGAAAAAGAAGGGCAGCTGTAAGCACCCCATTTTTTACCGCTCGGCAGTCTACACTCCGTCCAGACTTGTTTTCAAGTCATTGTGGGCATATTCCTGTTGAAACCAATTCTATAGGTCCAAATTCCGTCTTTCCATCGCTTCGCGGGCCTGTCAGGCCCAAATAGAGGCAAAATGACCAAAATGCCCTTAGGGGCATTGTCCTTTCCTTTCCAATCCCACTCTCGAGACAGTTTATTCCTTGAGACGGTTCCACTCCAGACACGTCTCCTCGGAGACAGTAAGACCCCTTTCCAATCCCTCTCTCGAGACAATTTATTCCTCGAGACGGTTCCACTCCAGGCACGTCTCCTCGGAGACGGTAAGACCCCTTTCCAATCCCTCTCTCAAGACAGTTTATTCCTCGAAACGGTTCCACCCTAGGCACGTCTCCTCGGAGACGACAAGACCCCTTTCCAATCCCTCTCTAGAGACAGTTTATTCCTCGAGACGGTTCCAATCCAAGCGCGTCTCCTCGGAAATGGTAAGACCCCTTTGCAATTCCTCTCTCGAGACAGTTTATTCCTCGAGACGGTTCCAACCCAGGCACGTCTCCTCGGAGATGGTAAGACCCCTTTCCAATCCCTCTCTCGAGACAGTTTATTCCTCGAGACGGTCCGAGTAGCGAAACTACTCACAACACCGTTAGAGTAGTGGAAATACTCACAAATAGGTCGATATAGGGAATTGCCAACAAACCCCTGTGTCACGACGACCGCCGTTAAAGTGGCGGAAACACTAAAAACCCAAGTTAACACCAGTGTCTGTTAGCCCACTTCGGTGAAAAATGACCAAACTGCCCTTAGGACCTTTTCCGAGACTTTCCGGTCAAGATGACCATTTTGCCCCTAGGCATCCGAATGCCCGGAAACCACACCGGCTCTGCGTATCAAACCGGTAACCTCTTGAGACTACTTTTTATAGTGTTCTCAACCTTCCTTTATCTTTCTGGATCATTCCGAGTCAGTTCCGGCCAACCCGGTACAAAATGACCGTTTTGCCCCTGGTGGGTCGGTCTCCTTTTTCGACCACACCGGCTCTGGGTATCAAACCGGTAACCTCCTGAGACTACTTTTTATAGTGTTCTCAACTTCCTTTTACCTTTTCGGATCATTTCGAGTCAGTTCCGGCCAACCCAGTGCGAAATGACAGTTTTGCCCCTGGTGGGCCGGTCTCCTTTTCCGACCACGCCGGCTTGGGAAATCAAACCGGCAACCTCTGGGAACATTCTAAATAATGTTTCTAGATCCCAAGTCTTCTTCCGGGACAGTCCAAGTTCGCCCCGGCAGCTTCCCAATTTGATTGACCGTTTTGCCCCTAATGGCTCGGTCAACCTTTTCGACACATCTTATTCTCACTTTTCAAATCAAATACCTCCAGGACACTATTTTAAGTGTTCCTGCTCCTTTCTGGCCTTCCGGGTAATTCCCGGCTCCTCCAAATCATTCCCGGACTTTCCGGAGTCACTCCTAGTGAAGCCAGGCTAAAAATTGCATGGTAGTCACTAGTACAGGCGCCCAAATCTAGTCAAAGATACGTTGCTTGCCGACTTATAAAGTTTCCTAACTGGCTGGCGCCACTCTTAGTGGCGCCAAAAGAAAGTTTGCCCTGGCGCCACTGCAACAAGCGCCAGGTTTGTCCAACCTCTATAAATACAGAGCCTCATTCAACGTGAAAGGGGTCTGCAAACTTAACCTAAGAATCATATATTTCGATATACAGAGCTCGAGCACCTCCAAAAACCCTAGTTTCCTTAGGTTTTCCAAACCCTAGCCACCCTACACAAACCCTAGCCTCCTATACACTTATACACTCCCCCATACACTCATACACTAGCCTTCAACAATCCTTTGAAGACTTGAAGAGCTACCATCTAAAACTTGAAGACAATCCTTGAAGGTTGAAGAAGAAGATCAAGACGAAGACCGAAGATTGAAGACAAGCAAGGCACACAAAATAAAGAAGACATACGGTAAGCTTTCTATTTAGATTTCTGCACTTCCCCCCTCTCTCTTCTCTCTCCTAACCCACTTGGGTTTTCTCTATTTTAATCCCCCATCTCTTTTCCCCCCTTTCTTTGCATGCTTGAAACAAGGGGATTCCCGGCCCATGTGTAGGATTGGGCTATTGGAGAGTCACCGTGTCGGGGGCTTTCTTCTAGTCTAACCAAAGACCATGTGGGTCCGGCCCCCTTGATTATGTGTTGAAACCTTAACCATGTATGTTCACGACCCCAAATTGCATTGTGCATATCATAGTCTTGCATCTTCTAAAAACCGTTTTCAAAGTTGTTTTTCAAATCGTTTTCAAACTTGTTTTCAAAATTGCATCAAAATCTCTTTTTCAAAAACTTGTTTTCAAAACCACGATTCTAGGGTGATTCTAGCATTTCCATGGCTAGGGTTGCTCTAGGAAAGCGTTACATTAAAAGTGACCTTTTTGGTCTATATTTTCAAATCTTATTGTTTTCCAAAACCACTTTCTTAAAGTGGTTCTAGCCCTCTTATGGCTAGGATCACTTTAGGAAAGTGAGACGTTTTCATACTTTCCAAAAAACTCTCTCTTCAAAAATCCCTTCCTAAAAATCTTTTTTTAACATACTTTCCTAAAACTCTCCCCTTCAAAATTGTTTTCTAAAAAATCCCTTCCAAAATCTATTTTTCAAAACTTCCTTTTTCCACTCCTTTCCAAAAACTCTTTCTCCTCAAAATTCGATTTCTAAAAACACTTTCTAAATTCACTTTCCTAAAAAACTCTCCCCAACAATCTCCTCCCAAAAATCTTTCTAAAAAACTCTCTTTCCAAAAATCTTCCTTCAAGAAACTCCTCTTTAGGATTTTTCCTCCCAAAATCTATGTTTCCAAAAACACACTGTCCAAAAACTCCTTCTTTCCAAAAATCTTTCCAAAAACTTTCCTTCCAAATTCACTTTCCAAAAACTCCTTCCTAGGATTCCTTTCTAGAAAACCTTCGTTTCCAAAAACGCACTTTCCAAAAACTCTTTCCTTAGAGCCCAAGTCAAGCCCTAGAACCCACAATTAGGAAACCCTAAATTTTCTTCCCAAAAACATGGTTTTCAAACTTTGCCCCAAATCTAGGTTTCCAAAACCACTAGTTTTCACGTCCAAACTATACATGTTTCCAAAACCTCTTTTCTACGTCAAAACTATGATTTTCCAAATCTAGGGTTTTTAGAATCTCCTTTCCAAATCCTTACCAAATCCTATCTTCCCTTTAGGAAACCGAATCAAATTTCCCCATTTAGGAAATTAGATCCCGTCCTCTGTTTTTGGAAACAAAATCAAATCTTTTCTTTTAGAAACTAAATCCAATCCCTTCCTAATCCAAACCTTTCCTAATTCAACTTCTTCCTAATTTCCTACGTTCATAAACCATAAGTTTCTTAAACCTAAACCTTAAATCTTTCCTTAAGTTTCAAAATTCAAATCTTTCCTAATTCAACCCTTTTCTAATTCTACCCTCTTTTCAAATCTTAACTTTTCAAACCTTTCCTAAATTCAAACCTTTTCTAATTTCAAGATTTTCTAAAATTCAAACTTTAAAACTTCCAAAATCTTAAACTTTCTAAATGTCAAATCTTTCTAAAATTCTAAGCTTTCCAAGTTCAAAACTTTCTTAAGTCAAGACTTTCTAAATCTAAAAACTTTCTAAATTCTAAACTTTCTTAAACTTCAAATCTTTCCAAATCGAAGACTTTTCTAAACTCAAAACTTTCTTAATCCAAACATTTCCTAATTCAAAACTTCCTTAATTCGAACCTTTCTTAATTCAAACATTTCTAAACTAAAAACTTTCCTTTTTCAAACCTTTCCCAAAACGAAACTTTCTTATTTTCAAAACTTCCTTGTTTTCAATACTTTCCCATTTCAAAACTTTCCTAAAGTTGAAAACTTTCTTAAACCTAAAACTTTCCAAAAATGAAACTTCCTAATAATGAAACTTTCCTAAATCGGACCTTTCCTAGTTCGAGCCTTTCCTAAATCCAATCTTTCTTCAACCCTTGAGTCTTTACTAAGTCTCATCTTTCTTAAGTCTAGGTTTCTTCAACCTTCATCTTTCTAAAACAAGTCCAAATCTATATTTTCAAATCAAAGTCCAATCTTCTCAATTTCAATTTCTAATCTCCTCTTCTAATCTCAAATCAAATCCAATTTTCAATTCAATTTCTTTCTTCCAATCCAATCTCTCTTTCTTCAAATCAATCTACTTTCAATCGGACTCCGGTCCGAACTACGACTGACCTGATTCCCCCAAAGGGATATGTAGGCAACCTTCATAGGTGCGGTCACAACACTTTTCAAACTTTCAATTCCACCTCATGGGTGTGGTCTCCATATTTTCAAATCTCAAATTCCAATCTATTTTCAAAATTTCAATTTCAAAATTTCTATTTTCAAATTTCTATTTCCAAATTCTCAAACTTTTCAATTTCAATTCCATCTCTTCAAATCTATTTTCAAATCAAATCAATTTCTTTTCAAATCAATTTCTATTTTTCAATTCTCTTAACTTGCACTTTAATATCATGCATCATGATAGTTCCTTTTCAAACATTGTTTCTCAAAGTGGGTAGGATTGAACCATTAGTTAGTTAAAGACTCTCATAGGTGAATCTAGGGTAGATTGACATGTAGGTACCGAAAGGGCGGGGTAGGGTGATAGCTTAGTGCGTCTTCCCTACACGTAACCAACCTCCGAACTTAGAATCACTGTTTTCAAAGACCAAGGGGAGTTATTTTTCTAAAAAGGGCTAAATGCTTTCCAAAGGTTGCCAAACAACCTGTTTTTCTTAAAAAACCCTCTCTCGAGGAGATATTTTCAAAAATTGTTTTTCAAAAACCCTAAGTGTAGTCTTCGGATTACTCTTAGTTTTTAGGTGACCTAACTCACCTTAATCAAGTTAGGTGGCGACTCCGAATCTTTTTCAAAAGCCCTTTATTCAAACCAAATTTTCAATTCAAACCTAGTCGCACTCATTCTTCTAGGAGGGTGAGTTCTAACAAGAGAGTACAGTGTTTTTCGCGCTTGTGTGAGTATTCCTCGAGTGCGAAAAATCTGGGCGCGACAGGTTTGAAAACTGGTTTAACTAAAGGCTTTTCAAAAAAATAGGAGTCACTACCTAACTTGATTAAGGTGAGTTAGGGCACCTAAAACTAAGTGTTAATCCGAAGATTAAACTTAGGTTTTTTGGAAAAGGTTTTGAAAACTCCCTCAAGAGAGGGCTTTTAAGGAAATAGGTTGTTTAGCAACCTTTGAAAAGATTTAAGCCCTTTTAGAAAATAACTCCATTTTGGTCATTTGAAAGCAGAAATCTATGGTTTGGGGGTTGGTTATGTGTAGGGAAAACATCCTAAGATCATTACCCTACCCTGCCCTTTCAGTACCTACATGTCTAATCACCCTTTGCTCACTCACTAGAATAACCGGTTACCATTATCCGCTTCGTATCCACTTTGGAGTTTCAAAAACAGGGTCTAGTCATCACTTTTTGAATGAATGATGCATGATGAAAGTTTTGGAAGAAATTTGAAACACAGAACTCTTTGAAGGAGTTTGAAATAGAAACTTTGAGTTGATTGAAATTTTTAAAAAAAGGATTGGAGTTAATATAAAAGTTATGACCGCACCATTTTAGATTGCCTACATATCTCATTTGGCGAGAATCAGGTCATTCGTAGTTCGGGCAAGAGCCCGATGGAAGATAGGCGCATTAGGGCCTTTAGGAGTTTTGAAAATACTTTGGGATCTTTGGAAGAGTTTAAGACACTTTAAAGTCTATTGGAAAAGTTTAAGACACTTGGAGGTCTTTTGGAATAGTTTAAGACACTTTGAAGTCTTTGGAAGTTGAAGACTCTTTGTGGTCTTGGAAGTTTTGACTTGAAATTGGAAGATGGAGTGTTTTGAAAATGTTTTTGGATCAACTTTAAGGGAGTTTTGGAAAAATGCTTTGGCATGACTAAAGAGAACTTGAAATGTTTTTGAAGTCTTGTTTTGAAAACCTTGGAGGCATGATTTTAGAATGTTTTGATGAACTAGTTTTTGAAAGTGGTTTCTGGAAATGGCCAAGGGTTTGGAATCCTAATGTGGACAACCTTAGAGGTTGTTCTTGATTTATCACTTGACCTTGGAATCCTTAACCATGAGAGGGCTAGGGATCCCTTAGGTTTGTGACCTTTTGAGGATATTTTTGAAAATGCCTTGAAGATGGAGTGTAAGAACATTTGAAGAGTTTATGGAGTTGGTTTTTGAAATTAAAAGAGTAAGAGGTTTTGGAAAAATAGGTTATGAGAATAGTTTAAAATTGAATGATCATTTAGAAAAGGGTTCAAGAGTTGGAACCTTGAAGTGTACTAACCTAGGTTGGGTTGACCCAGGGTCAGGGGGTGACCTAAGGTTAACTATCTTGGGTTAGTTTAACCTAGGGTTAAGATGACCTATGGTTAGCTAACTAGGGTAGGGTTAACCTAAGGTTAGGATGACCTAGGGTTAGGTTAACCTAAGGTTAGTGAACTAGGGTCAAGTTAACCTAGGGTTGGGCAACTAGGGTCAAGTTAACCTAGGGTTGGACAACTAGGGTCAAGTTAACCTAGGGTTGGTCAACTAGGGTCAAGTTAACCTAGGGTTGGATTGGGAAATGATTTTGAAAGTTGGTTTAATGCACTTTTGGAAAGAGTTTTGAAAAACAAAACATGCTATACAATGGACTTTGGTGGACAACCCTTTTGAAGATCATTTCCATGAAAATTTTGACTCTAACCAAGAATATGGTTTATATGGTTGGTGATTAGAGACCATTCCAAATAAGGTTTCCTCATGGCCATTATGACCATAATCTTGACAAGAGTGTAAGGGGTCCAAAAATCAACATAATGATGACAACTTTTGGAAAACTATTTTTGATGTAAAGATGGATGGAATGCATTTTTTGAAAATCATCTTTTGAGAAGAATTTTGAAAACCATTTTTCAAAGGAATTATTCTATCAACAGAGGGTTCATATGGCCAAACAAAAGGGAGACCATTCAAGAGAGGGTTCCATAGGGCCATTCCAACCACTACACTTAAAAGAATAGAAATCTTGATAATTAGAGAATTAGAAAGCGACCCTTATGCAAATTAAAATGTCATGATGTCAAAATGAGAGTTAGGGGGTTAGTAGAGGATCCTCCAAGGCATGATTTCTAAAGTCCCATCCTAAGGTTCAAGGAGCCAATTCTTGGAACCATTTTCGAAATAAATATAGAGCTTGGAGATGGCATAGAAATAAGAGCAATGTAAGCATTGTAGAACATAACAATAAGCATAAAATAAAGCCAGGCATACAAAACATGATCAAAATAGTAATATGCAAGGGGTCATGATCACATACAAGGCTTTTAGGCTACACCACATAAACAAGGGGCTCATAGGCCATACCATCTCAAAGTAGGCTAGTGAGAGGTCTCCCTATACGGTGGCTCTCACTTGCTTCCCTCTATGCATGATCTAAGAGCTCTCTTGGCTCAAGCATGCAAGAAAGGGGGGTTGAAGATGGGGATTAAAATAGAGAATAGCCTAAGTAGGCTAGGAGGGAGAAGAGAAGAGTGAGGAAAACACAAATGTAAAAGGGATACCACCTTTTGCCTTTAACACACTTGTAGTCCTCCAAGGATGCTTTGATTAGAGCTTGAATGGCTTTAAGAAGGCTTAGAGGGCTGGTAGGGAGTGTTTGATGGTGTATAAAGCTTTATATGTGAAGTATATAGACTTGGGGATGATAGAATCTAAGCTAAGTGTTGGAGGGACGAAGTGTGTATAGAGATTCACAGTTCTGGAGTGACTTCAGTAGAGCTTCGCATAAGAAATTAGAGTTGGAATATGCAAAAAAGGGCTGGTATTTATAGGCATTCTGGAACAGACATGGCGCATGTATTACATACGCCTGGCTAAAATTTGACCTGGTGCATGTAGGACATGCGCAGGTACTCTTCCATTGCCAGAATGACACGTGGCACCCTGTGTACTGGATAAATCTTGACTATTGATCGAAAGTTGATCGATTTGATCAAAATTTGAGCGCATGTAGCATACGCTCCATTACCGGGAAGGTTCGTCCAAACTTGGCCTCAATAATTTTGTCAATTGGGAAGGTTTCGGGAGAATCGATCACATTCGGGATGTTCCCCTAGTGCTTCTGATGAACTTTCATATTTTCAAGAAGTTTGAATTACGTTTGGAAGCGTGGGATATCATCTTGAGAAGTGTGCCAAAAACATCACTTTTGCAGAGCGTCTGTGATACGCTCCGAGGGAGTTCGAAAGTGGCTATTTTCGTTTCGTGTGATCGAGGCCTTCAGGAAGCGATCCATTTGATCAGACCGTACCGATGGAAAGTAGTCTGGAAATACTTTCAGAAATTTCTAGATTTTCGCATTTCTCAAGTCATTTGACGGTGCGTTTTGATTAGGAAATCAAAGAAAAAGTCAAACTTGGCGGAACGTCTGCAAGACACTCCAAGGGTTGCTGAAAGTTATAGTTTTCGCACCGTACAATGGAGGGCTTCAGGAAGTGATCTATTCAATCGAGCTGTATCGATGGAAAGATCTATGAACAAGCTTTCGAGAATTCTTTGATTTACGCATTTCTCAAGTCAGTTGACGATGCGTTATAACTAGGGAATTAGGAGAAAAGACAATTTAGGCAGAGCGTCTGCAAGACGCTCCAGGAAACTTTTATCGATTCGTGAGTGTTTAGTGTTGTATGGTCCTTCTCGGGTTAAACAAGGGTGCATGGTGAAACCATTTGCTTGAAATCCCAAGACTGGTGTTGTTTCGGGGTATGTTTGGATTGTCGGGGGTAAATTGGTCATTTTGGCCAGGATTGGCTGGAAATTGTTAGGAATGGTTTGGTGTGTTGTATTAAGCGTGTAGGGTTGTTCAGGGATGGTTTTGGGAAAGTCTTTACTGTTCGGCGGGGTTTGTGCAGTGTTGAGGTATTTAAGGGCAAAACGGTCATTTTGACCGGAGCAAGCCGGAATAAGACCGAATTTGGACCAAATGGTGCGTGGGGGGACGTCTAATGGTTTAACAACACTCTGGAAAGATGGACTTATCATTTTGAGGGATTTTGAACTTTCCCAAAACGTGCCTGGAGGCCCATAGGGCGGTTTTGGTCATTTTTCACCAAGTCGGGTTAGCAGGCACCGGTGTTAACCTAGGTTTTGGTTCCCGAGACCACTCGATCTCGAAAAGCTACCCGTGCGGTGTTGGTCTCTAAGGATGCCCAATCTTAGAGAACTACCTGTAGGAGTGGTGTTGGTTCCTGAGAATGCCTAGTTCCAGAAAGCTACCTAGAATGGTGGTGTTGGTCTCTGAGAACGCCCATCTCGGAGAACTACCAAATGATGGACATTCTACGTTGGCAGGCTAGCATGCGCCAAAAGTGAATCGTCTGGAATTTGATGAGGTGATGGTCCCCGAGATCGCCCGATCCCGGGAAGCTCCCTGGATGGCGCTGGTTTTCGGGACTGCCCGGTTTGAAAAGCTGCCTGGAATAATGGTGCTTATGGCTCCAGCGGGTCCTTGTGGACCCAAGAAGCGACCAGTTGGTTGGATTGGAGAATGTAAGGCTCATCTTAAACCTGCACGTGTTGCGATTGTTGGAAACCGAACCCGGTCGAGCCGAAGATTGCCGAGCGAGCAAAAATGGGGTGCTTACAGCTGCCCCTCTTTTCTGACTTTGCTGTTCGAAGGCCGAAAAATAATAAAGTAAGAATCCCTTTTTGGTCGCGAGGCAATCAGAGGGACGATGTGCTGGTGAATTTAGAATGCTTCGAGGACCCTTGGCGGGTCACCGGTTTGGAAGGCTTTGGTATTCAAAAAGCTTTACGTTTCGGTCGGGAACCGAGTTACCGATTTGACATGGTTCGGTTCAAGACATTCAATTCTTGCGAGTGAATGTTGAAAGTTCAACTTTCGGCTTTTGACAAAGCCTTAAGAGCAAATTCAGGCTTTGAAAGCTTGAAACTGATTTTGGCGAGAGTTTTAAGGGTTGAGCGCATGTACTACATACGCATTTGGTGATTTAAGCCTTGCGCATCTAATACATGCACCAGTTGGATTTTTGTTTTGGCACGTCTGCTATATGCGCCAGCCCGTGGCCATTTATCACACCCAGATTTTCCGCACTTGAGGAATACTCACACAAGTGGGAAAAATGTTGTACTCTCTCGTTAGAACTCACCCTCCTAGAAGAATGAGTGCGACTAGGTTTGAATTGAAAATAAGTTTGAATAAAGGGCTTTTGAAAAAAGTTTAGAGTCGCCACCTAACTTGATTAAGGTGAGTTAGGTCACCTCAAACTAAGAATAATCCAAAGACTACACTTAGGGTTTTCGAAAAACGATTTTGAAAATATCTCCTCAAGAGAGGGTTTTTAAGGAAAACAGATTGTTTGGCAACCTTTGGAAAATATTTAGCCCTTTTTGAAAAATAACTCATTTTGATCTTTCGAAAACAGTGATCTAAGATCGGAGGTTGGTTACTTGTAGGGAAGACGCACTAAGCCATCACCCTACTGTCGCGCCCAGATTTTTCGCACTCGAGGAATACTCACCCAAGCGGAAAAAATGCTGTACTCTCTCGTTAGAACTCACCCTCCTAGAAGAATGAGTGCGACTAGGTTTGAATTGAAAATTAGGTTTGAATAAAGGGCTTTTGAAAAGGATTCGGAGTCGTCACCTAACTTGATTAAGGTGAGTTAGGTCACCTAAAAACTAAGAGTAATCCGAAGACTACACTTAGGGTTTTGGAAAACGATTTTGGAAAACATCCTCAAGAGAGGGTTTTTAAGAAAACAGGTTGTTTGGCAACCTTTGGAAAATATTTAGCCCTTTTTGAAAAATAACTCCGTTTTGGTCTTTGAAATCAGTGATTCTAAGTTCGGAGGTTGGTTACGTGTAGGGAAGACGCACTAAGCTATCACCCTACCCCGCCTTTTCGGTACCTACATGTCAATCTACTTTAGATTTACCTACGAGAGTCTTTAATTAACTAATGGTTCAACCCTATTTACTTTAGAACAACAATGTTTGAAAAGAAACTAACATGATGCATGATATGCAGGTGCAAGATGAAAGAATTGGAAAATAGAAATTGATTTGAAAAGAAATTGATTTGATTTGAAAGTAGATTTGAAAAGATGTAATTGAAATTGGAAAGTTTGAAAATTGAAAGTAGAAATTTGAAAATAGAAATTTTGAAATTGGAATTTGGAAAGTAAATTGGAACTTGAAATTTGGAAAGATTTTGGAAACAGCACCCATGAGGGTGGAATTGAAAGTTTGAAGAATATTATGACCGCACCTATGAAGGTTGCCTATGTATCCCTTTGGGGGAATCAGGTCAGTCGTAGTTCGGACCAGAGTCCGATTGAAAAGAGATTGATTTGAAGAGAGAGATTGGATTGGAAGAAAGAGATTGAATTGAAAATTGGATTTGATTTGAGATTAGAAGAAGAGATTAGAAATTGAAATTGAGAAGAAGATTGGACTTTGATTTGAAAAGATTGATTTTGGAAAGACTTGGTTTTGGAAAGATGGAGGTTTAGGAAACCTAGACTTAGGAAAGATAGGAGACCTAGGGAAGACTTGAGATTAAGAAAGATTGGATTGGAATGTTGGATCTGGAAGATTTAGAAAGATCGGATTTTTAGAAAATGTTCGAATTAGGAAAGGAAGGTTTCGTTTTTGGAAAGTTTTGAAATTAGGAAAGTTTGGAATTTAAGAAAGTTTTAGGTTTAGGAAAGTTTTCACTTTAGGAAAGTTTCAGGTTTAAGAAAGTTTTCACTTTAGGAAAGTTTCAGGTTTAAGAAAGTTTTCACTTAGGAAAGTGTTGTTTTAGGAAAGTTTCAATTTAGGAAAGTGTTCAAATTAGGAAAGTTTTGAATTAAGAAAGTTTTGAATTAAGAAAGTTTTGAATTTAGAAATGTTTTGAAAAAGGGAAGTTTTGAATTTGGAAAGCTTTGAAAACAAGGGAGTTTTGAAAATAAGAAAGTTTCGTTTTAGGAAAGGTTTGAAAAAGAAAAGTTTTTTAGTTTAGGAAATGTTTGAATTAAGAAAGTTTCCACTTAAGAAAGTCTTAAATTAAAAAGTTTTGAGTTTAGAAAAGTCTTAGAGTTTAGAATTTAGAAAGTTTTAGGTTTAGAAAAATTCAGCTTAAGAAAGTTTCAAATTTAGAAAGTTTTGAATTTAGGAAGCTTAGAATTTTAAAAAGATTTGAAATGTAGAAAGTTTAGGATTTAGAAAGCTTTAGAATTTTTAGAAAATCTTGAGATTAGGAAAGTTTTGAGTTTAGGAAGAGTTTGAAAACTTAGGTTTGAAAAGTTAAGGTTTAGGAAAGGGTTGAATTAGGAAAGACTTGAAAATTGAGTCTTAAAATTTAGGAAAGATTTTTATGTTCAAGTTTTGGAAACCTAAGATTTAGGAAAGTGGAGGATTAGGAAGGATTTGAATTAGAAAAGAATTGGATTTTGAAACTTAAGGAAAGGTTTAAAGTTTAGGTTTAGGAAACTTATGGTTTAGGAAGGAATTGAATTAGGAAAGGTTTGGACTAGGAAAGGATTGGATTTGGTTTCTAAAAGAAAAGATTTGATTTTGTTTCCAAAAACGGAGGACGGAATCTAGTTTCCTAAACGGGGAGATTGGATTTGGTTTCCTAAAGGGAAGATAGGATTTGGAAAGGGAGATTCTAGAAACCCTAGATTTGAAAAATTATAGTTTTGACGTAGAAAATAGGTTTTGGAAACATGTATATTTTTTTATGTGAAAACATGAGGTTTTGGAAACCTAGGTTTGGGGCAAAGGTTGAAAACCATGTTTTTGGGAAGAAAATTAGGGTTTCCTAATTGCGAGTTCTAGGGCTTGACTTGGGCTCTAAGGAAAGAGTTTTTTGGAAAACGCGTTTTTAGAAACGAAGGTTTTCTAGAAGGGAATCCTAGGGAGGAGTTTTTGGAAAGTGTGTTGAAAAAGAGATTTTTAGGAAGAGATTTTTGAAGAAAGAGTTTTTAGAAGGTGTAAAAACATCTCACTTTCCTAAAGCAATTCTAACTAAAAGAAGGCTATAACCATTTTAAGAAAGTGGTTTTGAAAACAAGGTTTGAAAATATAGACCAAAAGGCCACTTTTAATATAACACTTTCCTAAAGCAACCCTAGCCATGGAAAGGCTAGAATCACCCTAGAATTGTGGTTTTGAAAACATGTTTTTGAAAACGATTTTTGAAAACAACTTTTTGAAAACAAATTTGGAAGATGCAAGACTATGATATGCACAATGCAATTTGGGGTCGTGAACATACAAGGTTAAGACTTCACCACATAATCAAGGGGGTCGGACCCACGTGGTCTTTGGTTAGACTAGAAGAAAGCCCCCGACACGGTGACTCTCCCATAGTCCAATCCTACACATGGACCGGGAATCCCCTTGTTTCAAGCATGCAAAGAAAGGGGGGGAAAGAGATGGGGGATTAAAATAGAGAAAAACCCAAGTGGGTTGGAGAGAGAAGAGAGAGGGGGAAAGTGCAGAAAATTAAATAGGGAGCCTACCTCGTTTCTTGTTTATTTTGCGCGCCGTGCAGTCTTCGGTCTTCAGTCTTCGGTCTTAATCTTCACCCTTCAGTCTTCAAGGGTTGTCTTCAAGCTTTGGAGGGCTGCTCTTCAAGTCTTCAGAGAGTGGTTGAATGCTATTGTATGAGTGTATGGGGGAGTGTATGAGTGTATAGGAGGCTAGGGTTTTGTGTATAGTGGCTAGGGTTTGGAGAATTTAAGGAAACTAGGGTTTTCGGAGGTGCTCGAGCTCTGTATATCGAAATGTGTGATTTTTAGGTTCAGTTTGCAGACCCCTTTCACGTTGAACGAGGCTCTGTATTTATAGAGGGAGGACAAACCTAGCGCCTGTTGCAGTGGCGCTAGGCCAAATTATACACTGGCGCCACTAATAGTGGCGCCAGACCATTTTTTGGCTTGGCGCCACTACTAGTGGCGCCAGCCATTTAGGAAACAATTAAGGTCGGAAAGCAACGTATCTTTGACTAGATTTGGGTGCCTGTACTAGTGACTACCATGTAAATTTTAGCCTGGCTTCACTAGGAGTGACTCCGAAAAGTCCGGGAATGATTTGAAGGAGTCGGGAATGACCCGGAAGGCCGAAAAGGAGCAAAAACTCTTAAAATAGTGTCTTGGAGGTATTTGACTTGAAAAATGAAGATAGGATGTGTCGGAAAGGTCGACTGAGCCTTTAGGGGCAAAACGGTCAACCGGACCGAAAAATTGCCGGGATAGACTCGGACTGTCCCGGAACAAGACTTGGGATCTGGAAACACTATGTAGAATGTTCCCAGAGATTTCCAGTTTGATTCCCAGAGCCGGCGTGGTCGGAAAAGGAGACCGGCCCACTAGGGGCAAAACGGTCATTTTGTACCGGGTTTGCCGGAACTGACTCGGAATGATCCAAAAAGGTAAAGGGAGGTTGAGAATACTATAAAAAGTATTCTCGGGTCATTACCGGTTTGATACCCAAAGCCGGTGTGATCGAAGAAGGAGACCGGCCCTCTAGGGGCAAAACGGTCATTTTATACCGGGTTCGCCGGAACTGACTCGGAATGGTCTGGAAAGGTAAAGGAAAGTTGGGAACACTATAAAAAGTATTCTCGGGTCATTACCGGTTTGATACCCAGAGCTGGTGTGGTTCCCGGGGCATCCGGATGCCTAGGGGCAAAATTGTCATCTTGACCGAAAAGTCTCGAAAAAGGTCCTAAGGGTAATTTAGTCATTTTTCACCAAAGTGGGCTAACAGCCATTGGTGTTGACCTAGGTTTTGAGTGTTTCCGTCACTCTAACGGTGTGAGTATTTCCGCTACTCGGACGGGGTTGATGATTTGTGAGTATTTCCGCTACTCGGACGGGGTTGATGATTTGTGAGTATTTCCGCTACTCTAACGGGGTTGATGATTTGTGAGTATTTCCGCTACTCGGACGGGGTTCATGATTTGTGAGTATTTCCGCCACTCTAACGGTTCTGTGAGTATTTCTGCTACTTTAACGGTTCTATGAGTATTTCCGCTACTCTAACGGTTCTGTGAGTATTTCCGCTACTCTAACGGTTTTGTGAGTAGTTTTTGCTAGTCAGACCGTCTCGAGGAATAAGCTGTCTCGAGAGAGGAATTGGAAAGGGGTCTTACCGTCTCCGAAGAGACGTGCCTGGATTGAAACCGTCTCGCGGAATAAACTGTCTCGAGAGTGGGATTGGAAAGGGGTCTTACCGTCTCCGAAGACACGTGCCTGGATTGAAACCGTCTCGAGGAATAAACTGTCTCGAGAGTGGGATTGGAAAGGGGTCTTACCGTCTCTGAAGAGACGTGCCTGGATTGTGAGTGTTTCCGCCACTCTAACAGTTTTGTGAGTACTTCCGCTACTCTAACGGTTTTGTGAGTGTTTCAGCCACTCTAACGGTTTTGTGAGTAGTTTTGCTACTCGGACCGTCTCGAGGAATAAACTGTCTCGAGAGAGGGATTGGAATTGAAATAAGAAAGGACAATGCCCCTAAGGGCATTTTGGTCATTTTGCCTCTATTTGGGCCTAACAGGCCTGCGAAGCGATGGAAAGACGGAATTTGGACCTAGAGAATTGGTTTCGATTGGAATATGCCTAAAATGACTTGAAAACAAGTTTGGACGGAGTGTAGATTGCCGAGCGGTCAAAAATGGGGTGCTTACACCTACCCCGCCCTTTTGGTACCTACATGTCAATCTACCCTAGATTCACCTATGAGAGTCTTTAACTAACTAATGTTTAATCCTATCCACTTTAGAAAACAATGTTTTTAAAAAGACATGATGCATGATATGCAAGTGCAAGAAAAGAGAGTTGGAACATAGATTTGGAAATAGATTTGAAAAGAAATTGATTTAATTTAAAAGAGATTTGAAAAGATAGATTAGAAATTAAAATTGAAAAGAGATTTGAGAAAAGGGATTTGAAAATAGAAATTTGAAATTGGAAGTTTGAAAATAGATTGGAGATTTGGAAAGATTTTGTAGAAATAGAAACTTGAAAAATGTTGTGACCGCACCCATGAGGGTTGCCTACGTATCCTTTTGGAGGAATCAGGTTAGTCGTAGTTCAGACAAGAGTCTGATTGAAAATAGAAGAGTTGATTTGGAAAAGAGATTGAATTGAAAATTGGATTGGAAGATTGAGAAATTGAATTTAGAATAGAAGATTGAAAATTGGAATTTAGAATTCTGGAATTGAAAAAATTGGATTTTGATTGGAAAAGATAGAACTTGGAAGAAAGATTTAGACTTGTTTTGGAAAGATGGAGGTTTAGGAAACCTAGACTTAGGAAAGATAGAAGACTTTGGAAAGACTTGAGATTTAGAAAGATTTGACTCGAATGTTGAACTTGGAAGATTTGGAAAGATTGGATTTTAGGAAATGTTCGAATTAGGAAATGTCCGATTTAGGAAAGTTTCGAATTAGGAAAGTGTCATTTTAGGAAAGCTTTGATTTGGAAAGTTTTGGAATTAGGAAAGTTTTAACTTAGGAAAGTTTTGAAATTAGGAAAGTTTTGAATTAAGAAAGTTTCATTTTAAGAAAGGTTTTAAAATTGGAAAGGTTTTGAAAATAAGAAAGTTTTGAGTTTAGAAAATTTTAGATTTGAAAAGATTTGAAGTTTTAAGAAAGTTTAGAATTTAGAAAGTTTTAAATTTAGAAAGTCTTAACCTAAGAAAGTTTTGAACTTGGAAAGATTTGAAATTTAAAGAGTTTAAGATTTAGAAAGTTTTAAAGTTTGAGTTTTAGAAAATCTTGAGATTAGGAAAAGTTTGAGTTGAGAAAAGATTTGAAAACTTAGACTTGGAAAGTTAAGATTTGGAAAGGGGTAGAATTAGGAAAGATGTGGAAGTTGAGTTTTAAAATTTAGGAAAGATTTTTATGTTCAAGTTTTGGAAAGTTAAGATTTAGGAAAGTAGAAGATTAGGAAGGAGTTGAGTTAGAAAAGAGTTGGATTAGGAAGGATTGGATTTTGTTTCTAAGAAGAAGTATTGGATTTTGTTTCCAAAAGCGGAGGATTGGATCTAGTTTCCTAAACGGAAAGATTTGATTTGACAAGTATTTGGAAAGAGGGGTTTTGGAAACCCTATATTTGGAAAACTATAGTTTTGATGTAGAAAATAGGTTTTGGAAACATGTACAGTTTTGATATAGAAAACAAAAGGTGTTGGAAACCTAGGTTTTAGGGCAAGATTGAAAACCATGTTTTTGGGAAAAAAAATTAGGGTTTCCTAATTGTGGGTTCTAAGGCTTGACTTGGGCACCAAGAAAAAGCATTTTTTGGAAAGTGTGTTTTTGGAAACAAGATTTTTAGAAGGGAAATCCTAGAGAGGAGTTTCTAGAAGGAAGATTTTGGAAAGAGAGTTTTTTAGAAAGATTTTTGGAAGGAGATTGTTGGAGAGAGTTTTTAGGAAAGTGAATTTTGAGGAGAAAGAGTTTTTGGAAAGAGATCTTAGTGAGGAGGCTTTAGAAAGAGATTTTTAAGAAAGAAATTTAGGAAGAGGTTTTTCTAATAAGCAAACCTAGAGAATGTTTTTGGAAAGTGGACCTTGAAGAGAGCATTTTAGAAAGGGGTTTAAAAAGAGAAGTTTTGGAAAATAGATTTTTGGAGGGAGTTTTTGAAAACAACTTTGGAAATGAGAGTTTTTAGAAAGCACGTTGAAAGAGGAGGTTTTAGGAAAAGAGATTTTTGAAAATAGAGTTTTTGGAAGGTATAAAAACATCTCACTTTCCTAAAGCAATTCTAACCATAAGAAGGCTAGAACCACTTTAAGAAATTGGTTTTGAAAACAACAAGGGTTGAAAATATGGCCTATATTGGTCACTTTGAATGTAACACTTTCCTAAAGCAAACCTAGCCATGGAAAGGCTAGAATCACCCAAGGATTGTGATTTCGAAAACAAGTTTTGAAAAGATGATTTTGATGCAATTTTGAAAACAAGTTTAATGCAAGCTTTAAAAACGAGTTTGAAAACAATTTTTGGAAGATGCAAGATCATGATATACACAATGCAAATTTGGAGTCGTGAACATACAAGGTTAAGGCTTCACCACATAATCAAGGGGGCCGGACCCACGTGGTCTCCGGTTAGCCTAAAGGAAAGCCCCCGACAGGGTGACCCTCCAATAGTCTAATCCTACACATGGATCGAGAGTCCCCTTGTTTCAAGCATGCAAAGAAAGGGAGGTGGGGGGGGAAGAGATGGGGATTAAAATAGAGAAAACCCAAGTGGGTTAGGAGAGAGAAGAGAGAGGGGGAAGTGTGGAAATTTAAATAGAAAGCCTACCGTATGTCTAGTTTATTTTGCGTGCCTTGCTTGTCTTTCATCTTCGTCTTGATATTCGTCTTCAATCCTCAAGAGTTGTCTTCAATCTTCAAACTTCAGATTGCAGCTCTTCAAGTCTTCAAAGGAGGGTTGGAGGCTAGTGTATAAGTGTATGGGAGTGTGTATGAGTGTATAGAAGGCTAGGGTTTAGTATATGGTGGCTAGGGTTTGAAAAACCTAAGGAAGCTAGGGTTTAGGGAGTGTTCGAGCTCTGTATACCGAATATTGGTATTTTTAAATTGAGTTTGCGGACCTCTTTCACGCTAGAAGAGGCTCTGTATTTATAGAGAGAGGAATGCACTAGCGCCTGTTGTAGTGGCGCCAGGCCAAATATTACACTAGCGTTACTGGGAGTGGCGCCAGGCCATTTTTTGGCTTAGCACCAGGAAATGTTTAAGGTCGGCAAGCAATGTATCTTTGACTAGATTTGGGCGCATGTACTAGTGACTACCATGTAATTTTTAGCCTGGCTTCACTAGGAGTGACTCCGGAAAGTCCAGGAAGGAGTTTGGGAGACCGGGAATGACCCGAAAGGCCAAAAAAGAGCGGGAACACTTAAAATAGTGTCCCAAAGGTATTTAACTTGAAAAATAAGGATAAGATGTGTCGGAAGGGTTGACCGGGCCTTTAGGGGCAAAACAGTCAATCGGATCGGGAAGCTGCCAGGAAGAACTTGGATTGTCCTGGAAGAAGACTTAAGATTTGGAAACATTATTCAGAATGTTCCCAAAGGTTGTTGGTTTGATACCCAGAGCCGGTGTAGTCGGAAAAAGTGACCGGCCCACCAGGGGCAAAATCGTTATTTCGCACCAGGTTTGCCCGGAATTGACTCGGAATAATCCGGAAAGATAAAGTAAGGTTGAGAATACTATAAGAAGTATTCTCAGGAGGTTACCGGTTTGATACCCAGAGTCAGCGTGGTCAGAAAAGGAGACCAGCCTACCAGGGGCAAAACAATCATTTTGTATCGGGTTGGCCGGAACTGACTCAGAATGATCCGGAAAGATAAAGAAAGGTTGAGAATGCTATAAGAAGTATTCTCGGGAGGTTACCGGTTTGATACCCAGAGCCAGTGTGGTTCTCGGGGCGTTCGTATGCCTAAGGGCAAAATGGTCTTCTTGACTGGAAAGTCTCAGAAAAGGCCCAAGGGGCAGTTTGGTCATTTTTCACCGAAGTGGGCTAGCAGGCACTGGTGTTGACCTGGGTTTTGAGTGTTTCCGCCACTCTGACGACTTTCATCGTGACACAGGGGTTTGTTGGCAATTCCCTATATCGACCTGTTTACGAGTATTTCCGCTACTCTGATGGATGAGATGTTTTCGAGTATTTCTACTACTCTAACGGTTTGCGATCATTTCCGAGACTGCCTGATCTCGAGAAGCTGCCAAAGGGACTTACTATTTCGAAGAGATTTCCTTCGAAAAACGTGCCAAACCGTCTCAAGAAATAAACTGTCTCGAGAGGGATTGGAATTGGAAAGGGGTCTTATCGCCTTCGGACAGACGTGCCTGATTGGAACTGTCTCGAGGAATAAACTGTCTCGCGAGAGGGATTGAAAAGGGGACTTATCATCTTTGGAAAGACGTGCCTAATTTGGAACCGTCTCGAGGAATAAACTATCTCGAGAGAGGGATTGAAAAGGGGACTTCCTGTCTTCAAAAAAAGGTGTCTGATTTGGAACCGTCTCGAGGAATAAACTGTCTCGAGAGAGGGATTGGAAAAGGGACTTACCGTCTTCAGAAAGATGTGCCTGATTTGGAACCATCTCGAAGAATAAACTGTCTCGAGAGAGGGATTAGAAAGGGGACTTACCGTCTTCATAAAGACGTGCCTGATTTGGAACCGTCTCGAGGAATAAATTGTCTCGAGAGAGAGATTGGAAAGGGAACTTACCATCTTCGGAAAGACGTGCTTGATTTGGAACCATCTTGAGGAATAAACTGTCTCGAGAGAGGGATTGGAAAGGGGACTTACTGTCTTCAGAAAAACGTGCCTGATTGGAGTAGATTTACCGTCTCAAGGAATCAACTGTCGAGAGAGAGGAATTGCAGTTGGGAATGGAAAGAACAATGCCCCTAAGGGCATTTTGGTCATTTTGCCTTTATTTGGGCTGGCGGGCCCGCGAAGCGATGGACAGACAGGATTTGGATTTAGAAAGTTGGTTTCGATTGGAGTATGCCTACAATGACTTGAACATAAGTCTGGACGGAGTGTAGACTGCCGAGCGGTCAAAAATGGGATGCTTACACCATTTAAACAGAGCAGGTTCACATTTTGCTCACTGCGTCTTTAAGTTTTTGGTTGATTTCGGAATTTTCTCTAAAGGATTTCGAGAGCTTTTGCTTGGGGATCGCTAGAGGAGTGTTGGGAGACGTTCAGCACGTGCTAGAGATCGTCATTGTCATCGAATTTTCGCCAAAAAATTCATTTTTCGCAGGAGAATTTCAAAAGTTAGTTTTTGAAAGTTTCTTCGATTTTGATGCATATATCTCCGCTTCTTGCAAATGATCTGCGTAACCCTACATTTTAGGATGTTTAGAACACAATGATCGGATTGTTTTTGTGATTTGGTGGAGGTTTGAATGTGTTTTGATTGATTTTGTGTGTTTTGTGAAAGTGGGTTTTTGCGGGACCTATAAAACAGCCTCTAGAGGCTTGGGCATTGACTTTTTGTGTGTGATTTTTACACCGAGAACCTTAGAAAAATGAGTAGAACAATCGTATGAAATTTCATAATTTTCTGAGAAATTTTGGATTTTTGGACTTTTGAAAATTAGGAATAATAAGAAAAATTGTGGAAAATTAGAAAACGAATCTTGTTGAAGGTTGAAAAAATCGTAGAACATTTTTAGGAAATTATGGTGATACTCTCGAACGTTCTGGGAATTGTTGCGAAATTTTTTGGAAATAAAATTGAAACTGAAAAATTTTGGAAGCTAAAGGAAATGTCCTAAAAATTGTGTTTGAAGACTAGCCGTGTGCCGTAGGGGCGTGATTGTTTTAACAGATGTGGTGGAAGGTCTGAGATTGTTTTGGGCTATGTTTGTAACTTGTGGAATTTTGGGGTGATGACTTTTTAAGGCGAAATTCTGTCAAAATTTTTGAAAATTTTAACACTTAGCTATAAAACCTTTCAGTAAAGCAAATCTTTTTTGAGAAAGGGGCTTTTAAGGGAGAAAGCCCGGATAAACCGTAACTTTAGAGAACTTGTGGAACAGGGCTTTTGAAGGTGAAAGCCCGGGAAACCGTTAAACCCTTCAAATGAAGCTTTATGAGGGAAAGGCTCGCAAAACCATGAAAATGTTAAACCAGGGTTTTTGAAGGAAAAAGCCCGAGAAACCGGTTTGACATTTTAAAACGGGATTTTTAAGGGGAAAGACTCGGGGAACCAGTTCGAAATTTTAATATTAGACTTTTTTGAGAAAAAGTTTCAAAAACCATTAGAAAATTTTTGAACCAGGGTTTTTGAAGGAGAAAACCCGATAAACCGGTCTGGACTTTTGGAACCAAACTTTTTTGAGGAAAAAGCTTGAAAACCCTTAGAAGACTTTTGAACCAGGGTTTTTGAAGGAGAAAACCTGAAAAATCTGGCTTTGAAATTTCGAAACCAAACTTTTTGAGGAAAAGCTTGAAAACCCTTAGAAAATCTTTGAACCGGGGCTTTTTGAAGGGGAAAGCCCAAGAAACTAGCGTGAAATTTTGAAATGAGACTTTTTGAGGAAAAAGCCCGAAAAACCGTTAGAAAATCTTGAAACGAGGCTTTTAAAGGGGAAAGCCTGAGAAACCTGATTTTGAAATGAGACTTTTTGAGGAAAAAGCCCGAAAAACCGTTAGAAAATCTTGAAAAAGGGCTTTTGAAGGGGAAAGCCCAAGAAACCTGATTTTGACATTTTGAAGTCAAACTTTTTGAGGGAAAAGCTTGAAAAACCGTTGAAAAACTTAAACGGTGATAAATGAGGCCCTGGCCCTTCCATTTTTTCTTTTCTCTCTTTTTTTCCTTTTTTTTCTTTCTTTTTTTCTTTTTTCTTTTCTTTTTTTTCTCCCTTTTTTTTTTTTTGTTCTTTTCTTTCCCTTCTTTTTTCTGTATTTATATTGACGCATTTATCTTTGCATTTATCACATATGGTAACTGATTGGTTCTTCTGAATGTTGTCCTTTTTTTTTTTCAGGATGTCAGAGGTCGGGGTGACGGTCCGGACAAGAGGTGCCATGGGAAGGCACCGTGTATAGAGCTAGAGGAGGGTGGCAACAGTCAGGGTAGCTCGGCTAGGGGTGGTAGCAGTAGCGGTCCCTTTGCTCCGGGAGTGGGAGCGGAGGAGGGCGATATAGTCATGTCTCGACTCCGGGCTTGGTACGCTAGCTACACTGAGGAGGAGCGGCCGATTTTTTGTAGGGCTTTTAGGTATCTGGGATCGCTTCTTTCCGTGAGACTGGTATCAGGCTTGGTTAAGGTCTCGGCCACCTTCTAGTGTCT
The DNA here is from genome assembly GCA_033060915.1 of Euryodendron excelsum. NCBI lineage: Eukaryota > Viridiplantae > Streptophyta > Magnoliopsida > Ericales > Pentaphylacaceae > Euryodendron > Euryodendron excelsum. The sequence goes on along the minus strand of CM065379.1, from coordinate 18,704,904 downwards.
GAAGCTGTGTTTATTCCGTTTTAGCGATTTTGAGATAACGCCGACATCTCTTCAGTATGGGCGTTTGCTGGGCTTAAGGAGTAGCCAGGAAGGTATAGTAGGCCCAGACTTCCCCCGGGGCTTTATGTCTGTTATTTCCGGTCAGTTGGGGCTTAGACGCTAGGCTCTAGATTTGGCCTCTCACCCTGCTTTTCCGGCGCTGAAGGTAGGTTTTTTGTTGGATCACTTTGAGTTTTGTACTGGTCAGACTGCTCATCCTGGTGTTTGGCATACTTCCACGGAGTGGCCCATTGCTCAGATGAACGCGCTTGCCCTTATCTTGTTGAGTCTTCTGGTGTTCCCTCGGGGGGATGGTCGGGTGGATGGCAGACTCTGTTCCTTGTTGTTGCCGATCTGTTGAGGGTGTTCTTATGCCCCGTTAGCTGTGCGTGAGACATATGTGAGTTTTTCTCGATTTCAAAGCGGGGAGGACACCTTTTTTAGGGGGTCTCGGCCCCTTTTTCAGTTGTGGGCTCTTGAGCACTTGTTCATTCATCGCATTACCTGTCACATATGGTATCCGGAGGTTGATCCCATCTGTGCTTTGGTGAGGTCTTAGCAAGAGATTACTGATGGCGTCAACTGCCCCGATTCCCAAATGGCATGGGTGGCATTTCTTCAGATGAGGAGGTCTGATGTGGTTCAGTGGTATGTTGGTTTATGTAATGTTGATTCGCTACGGGTATGGACTTTGAGTCAGGTTTTTATCCCTTTGATTGGCTTGAGGGGTGTTGTGCCCTTCTTTGGCATTCGGGTCCTCCGCCAGTTAGGTCGGACGCAGGACGTCCCGTATATTGCCGTGGTGACAGGGTATCCAGCTTATTTTGGTGACAAGGTTCCAAGCAGCATAGTGACTGAGTTGACAGAGTTGTGGCAGACTTTTGGGTTGCATGATACTTCTGAGGGTCCATTCTCTTTCATTCCAACAACCACTATTGATTACACCAGATGGTTTCAGGAGTATGTTTTGGGGGGTGCCGCGGTCAGGGATATTCTTCCAGAGTCGCCTTTGCCTCCGATATGGTATGCTGATCTTTTGGCTATTACTATCATTAGGGTGAGGCGCCTACGGAGACTTTATTATGCCCGCATGAGTGAGTTGGAGACTCAGCTGGAGGCGAGCAGAGGCCGAGTGAGTGATTTAGAAAGACAGCTGGAGGAGGTGTCCAGGGCGAGAGACTCTCCTTTGGTTGATGTTTCCTAGGGACTTAGGCGCCCTCGAGGATCCCGAGACACTTCCTCTTCAGTAGAGGGTGACCCGCGGGACGCGTTCATAGTCCAGTTGAGGGATATGGTACACACCCTTTCGCAGGAAAGGGATCGCCTCCTTGATCGATGTCAATGCCATAGGTTGAGCCAATTATCAATTTCTTCTTTCGGGGCTTCTACCAATGTTGGCCCTTCCGGGGGAGGGTTGGTGGTGCCGCCATTTAGCGAGCCTAGTCCCTTGCCTACTATCTCTGGCCCCGCGAGTCTTGCCACTAGGGGTTTGGATGAGGATTCTTCGGATGGAGACATGGATCGCTACATCGTAGTCCCTCGCCCTTGACGTGATTGTTCCCCCTTTTTCTTTTCTCTTTCCTTTATGCTGTGGTTCAGGGTGTTTGGCTTTCTTCCAGGATTCCCTGCATTTGTAGACATGCTTATATTAGCTAAATTATTATGGTTTTAGTTATAACAGATCCCACCTTTTCTTTGGGACATGTCACCATCCGCTTGTTCCCGCATTAGTTTGTTAGTTTAACATGTATTATAGCAGATGTTTGTATCTATTGATGAGAACTACTTCCCTGGAATGGGATTTTCCTCAGGGTGCCTTTGGCGGGAGCCCATGTGGTTCCTTCTTCTTGGCTTATTGATTTCGAGAGAATGCCTTTTTGACGACCACAGTCTCTTCCTATCTTTTCCTATCATGGCCTGGGAATGATCTATTCGATGGTTGAGGCAAACCTGAGGAGAATGTGGAAAGCCTTCTTCCTTTTTTTTTTTTTTTTTGCCTTTTTTGCCATCAACGCCTTTGCAGGTTTTTGCCAACCCCAGCTCTATCATTTTTTGCGTCTCGGCGCCCTTACGGGTTTTCACCAGACCAACAAATTTGTATCTTGCCATGCCTCCATCTTTTTACTCGCAACGCTCTTTCAAGTTTTCGCCGCGCCCTTGGGGTCATGCCTTTTTTTTTTTTTAAGGGAAACTTCCTCGAAGCTGAGGGAGTGCCTGCTTGTCAAGGTGGAAGCTCGGGAATTTCAGGTATTTATTCCTATTCAAGAATCATTATCTTTCTTACATCGAACTCAACTCAGATTAGGCAGTTTTCATTGATCAGAGAGGACTTTTTGGGTCAGGTTGTAATGAGGATAGGTTACGAATTTTTAAAAGGGATAGTATCGAAGGCTCAAAGAGTAGTGTGGTTTTGGGGGTTTGCTGGTGATCACCTTTCTAGATCTTTATGGGCTTATCTTTTCTTTTTCTTTCTTCTCTTTTTGTACGAACTCGCACCCATACGGGGTTTTTAGTTTTTGCCCCAGTACTATCACTTGCACAATCTATTAACTTCCAAGAGGCATCGATCATCCTCGTTCATCATTTCTTTTTCTTTTCTTTTTTTTTACGTATGAGAAACTTTCTTTCTTCTCCCGTTCTTCTCTTTCATTTGGCCTACCAAATTTGCTTTTACCCGTTTTAGATGGTGATCACCCCGTCAAGTTTGTTGGAGAAATGTAATTGGCTTGGAATGAGGTTACAGCAAAGGGTATAGTGTATGGAAAAATAAATTGATGGCCTCATCTCATATCAATTTAAACTGCCTAATCTTTATGAGTCCCTTTGCAAGAATTTTGATGATTCAGAAAGGGAACGCATTTATTTCCTTTAGCCAGAGTTCACGGCCTCCTTTTCATTGCAAATGGACTTCCTTGTTGCTTAAAAGAAAATGAGAGCTTCTAGTTTACACAAAGTAGCGTTTGAATTTAAGGGGTTGGGGAACTCCTGCCCATCCATCTCTGCTAGTATGAGTGCCCCCCTTGTCAGGACCTTCTTGACTACGAAGGGCCCTTCATAATTGGGGGCGAACTTCCCCCGCGCTCCTTCTTGATTGGAGATGATCTTTTTCAATACCAGATCCCCAACCTGGAAATTTCGGGATCTCACCTTCTTATGAAATGCCTTAGCTACTCTCCTTTAAAAGCACTGAGCATGGCAGACGGCGGCTAGCCGTTTTTCATCCAGCAGGCACAGTTGAGCATATTGATCCTTGAAACATTCTGCCTCTTCTAGCTGAGTCTCCATTAGCACCCTCATGGAAGGAACTTCTATCTTGACCGGGAGCACTGCTTCACTTCCGTAGACCAACTCATACGGTGTTGCCCCGGTAGAGACCCTCATTGTGGTTTGGTAGGCCATGAGTGCGAAAGGGAGCTTCTCATGCCAATCTTTGTAATGGTCGATCATCTTCGGGAGGATTCTCTTGATGTTCTTGTTTACGGCTTCTACTGCCCCGTTCATTTGCGGCCGGTAGCCCACTGAGTTTCGGTGAGTGATTTTGAAGGTTTAATATAACCAGGTCATCAAGTCCTAATATAACCAGGTCATCAAGTCATTATTCAAGTTGGTAGCATTATCAGTGATAAGTGATTTCGAAACCCCATATCGGCAGATAATGTGGCTTTTGAGGAATTTGTTCACTACTTTCTTGTTGACATGTGCGTAGGATGCAGGTTCAACCCACTTCGTGAAGTAGTCGATGGCAACCAAGATGAACCGGTGTCCATTTGAGGCTTTTGGAGAGATTGGGCCGATCATATCCATTCCCCACATGGAAAAAGGCCACGGGGCTACCATTGAATGAAGCTCAACAAGTGGGGCCTTGATCATGTCTTCATGTATCTGACATTTATGACATCGGAGGACGTAACAAACACAATCCGTTTCCATGGTGGTCCAATAATACCCTGTTCTAAGGATCCTTTTGGAGAGAGTATGGCCGTTCATGTGGGCCCACAGGTTCCTTCATGGACTTCCCTTATGATTTCTCCTGCCTCCGTTGCATCAACGCATTTCAGGGGCCCTAGGGGGCATCTCTTGAAAAGCTCATTTCCAATTAGAAAGTATTGGGCCGCCATCCTCCAGATCATCTTCTTATCGTTTTGTATAGCCTGGGTAGGGAATTCTCCGGTCTGCGTATATCTTTTCATGTCGTAGAACTAGGGCCTGTCGTCTAATTCGGTGGAGGTGTTAAGGCAATGTGACGGGATATCTCAAACAAAGATTTGGAGGGGAAGGATTTCGAAACCTTCATCCACTTTGATAGCCGCAGCTAAAGTAGCCAAGGCATCAGCAAAGTTGTTTTCGGTCCGGGGAATATGGTAGAAAGCTATTTTCTGAAACCTTTGACAGAGGCCTTTGATATGCTCATGGTAAGGGAAAAGTTTGTCATCCCTAGTCTGGTATACCTCCTTGGTTTGTTAAATCACTAGATCAGAATCCCCGAAGACCGTTAATTCCTCAATCTTCATTTCTATTACCAATCGCAACCCCAAAATGTAAGCTTGATATTTGGCAATATTATTGGTGCAGAGGTCGAATTTTATTTTGGACACAATGGGGTAGTGATTGCCCGTCTCGGATACTATGACTGCCCCAATTCCTGCGCGCTTCGCGTTAGAAGCTCCATCAAAGAACATTTTCCACCTTGGGTCTTCTTATTTTTTGGCCTCAAACTCGGTGTATAAGATGTCTTCATCGGGGAAGCTGGGATCCATGGATTGATACTCCTCTACAGGATTCTCTACCAGGTAATCTGCTATGATTTTCCCCTTAACTGCCTTGCGAGTTGTGAAGACTATGTCGAATTCAGACAGAATCATATGTCATCTGGCCACTTTGCTGGAAAGAGTGGGTTTTTCGAATAAGTACTTGATTGGATCTATCTGGGTTATGAGGTAAGTGGTGTGATGCAGCATATAGTGTCTGAGCCGATGAGATGCCCATGCCAAAGCGTAGCAAGTTTTTTCCAGCATAGTGTATTTAACCTCATAGGGTAAAAACCTTCTGCTGAGGTAACAAATGGCCTGTTCTTGTCTCCCAGTTTCATCGTGCTGCCCCAGAACACACCCCATTGAGGTCTCGAGAATTATCAAATACACTAAAAGGGGCCTCCTTGGAGTTGGTGGTACAAGTACTGGGGGCTTCAGGAGGTATTCCTTGATTGTCTCAAAAACTTGTTGGCATTCTTCATTCCACTCATTAGGGGCGTTCTTTTTTAGTAATTTGAAAATTGGCTTGCAGAGGTGAGTCATTTGGGAAATGAATCTGCTAATGAAATTCAACTTCCCCAAAAAAGATCTAATTTCGGTCTCTTCCCTTGGGGGCGGCATTTCGATGATTGACTTTATCTTGGCAAGGTCCACTTCTATCCCTCTTTTGTTGACTATAAACCCTAACAGCTTTCCGGATGAGATGCTAAAAGTGCACTTGGCAGGGTTGAGCTTGAGCTGATACTTGCGAAGCCGATCAAATACTTTTCGCAGATTGATCAAATGGTCCTCTTGGGCTCTCGATTTGACTATCATGTCATCCACATAAATCCCCACCTCTTTGTGCATCATGTCATGGAAGAGAGTGACCATGGCCTTTTGATAAATTGCCCCGGCGTTCTTCAGCCCGAAAGGCATGACCTTATAACAGTATACTCCTCATGGGGTGATGAAAGTTGTCTTCTCCCAATCCTTCTCGGCTATTTTGATCTGGTTGTATCCCGAAAAGCCATCCATAAAGGAGAACATTTCATGGCCGGCCGTATTATTCACCAAGATATCTATATGAGGCAATGGGAAATCGTCTTTTGGGTTGGCTGTGCTAAGATCTCGAAAATCGAGACACATCTGGACTTTCCCATCCTTTTTCAGAACTAGGACGATGTTGGCCAACCATTGGGGATATTCGACCACTTGTAGGAATCCAACATGGAACTACTTGACCACTTCTTCCTTCACTTTCAAACTCCATTCGGGCTAGATGTAAGCACCCCATTTTTGACCGCTCGGCAGTCTACGCTCCGTCCAGACTTGTACTCAAGTTAATATAAATGTATTCCAATCGAAACTGACTCTCTAAGTCTAAATCCCATCTGTCCATCGCTTTGCGGGCCCACCAGGCCCAAATAGAGGCAAAATGACCAAAATGCCCTCAGGGGCATTGTTATCTCCAATTCCAACTCCAATCCCTCTCTCGACACAGTTTATTCCTCGAGACGGTCCCAAATCAGGCACGTCTTTCCGAAGACGGTAAGTCCCCTTTCCAATCCCTCTCTCGAGATAGTTTATTCCTCGAGACGGTTCCAAATCAGGCACGTCTTTCCGAAGACGGTAAGTCCCCTTTCCAATCCCTCTCTCGAAATAGTTTATTCCTCGAGACGGTTCCAAATCAGGCACGTCTTTCCGAAAACGGTAAGTCCCCTTTCCAATCCTTCTCCCGAGACAGTTTATTCCTCGAGACAGTTCCAAATCAGGCACGTCTTTTCAAAGACAGTAAATCCCTTTTCTAATCCCTCTCTAGAGACAGTTTATTCCTCGAGACGGTCCCAAATTAGGCACGTCTTTCAAAAGACGGTAAGTCCCCTTTCCAATCTCTCTCTCGAGACAGTTTATTCCTTGAGATGGTCCTAAAATCAAGCACGTCTTTCCAAAGATGGTAAGTCCACTTTCCAATCCCTCTCTCGAGACAGTTTACTCCTCGAGACGGTCCCAAATTAGGCACATCTTTCCGAAGACAGTAAGTCCCCTTTCTAATCCCTCTCTCGAGATAGTTTATTCCTCGAGACGGTCCCAAATCAGGCACGTCTTTTTGAAGACGATAAGACCCCTTTCCAATCCCTCTCTCGAGACAGTTTATTCCTCGAGATGGTCCGAGTAGCGAAAATACTCGCAAACATCACAACCATCCGAGTAGCAAAAATACTCGCAAACAGGTCGATATAGGGAATTGCCAACAAACCCATGTGTCACGACAACCGTCGTCAAAGTGGCAGAAACACTCAAAACCCAGGTCAACACCAGTACTTGCTAGCCCACTTCGGTGAAAAATGACAAAATTGCCGCTTGGGCCAATTCTGAGACTTTCCGGTCAAGATGACCATTCTGCCCCTAGGCATCTAAACGACCCGGGAACCACACCGGCTCTGGGTATTAAACCGGTAACTTTTCGAGAATACTTTTTATAGTGTCCTCAACCTTTCTTTGTCATTTCAGATCATTCCGAGTCAGTTCCGGCAAACCCGATACAAAATAACCATTTTGCACCTAGTGGGCCGGTTTCCTTTTCTGACCACACCGGTTCTGGGTATCAAACTGGTAACCTCCCAAGAATGCTTTTTATAGTACTCTCAACCTTTTTTTATCTTTCTAGATCATTCCGAGTCAGTTCTGGCAAACCCAGTACAAAATAACCGTTTTGTCCCTGGTGGGCCAGTCTCCTTTTTTTACCACACTCGCTCTGGGTATCAAACCGGCAACCTTTGGGAACGTTTTGAATAATGTTTCCAAATCTCAAGTCTTCTTCCGAGACAATCCGAGTCTGTCCCGGCAGCTTCCCGATCCAATTGACCGTTTTGCCCCTAACGGCCCGGTCAACCCTTCCAACACATCTTATCCTCATTTTCCAAGTCAAAAACCTCCGGAGCACTATTTTAAGTGTTCCTGCTCTTTTCCAGCCTTTCGGGTCATTCCCGGCCTCTTCAAATCATTCCGGGACTTTCCGAAGTCACTTTTAGTGAAGCCAGGCTAAAAATTGCATGGTAGCCACTAGTACAGGCGCCCAAATCTAGTCAAAGATACGTTGCTTACCGACCTTAAACATTTCCTAAATGGCTGGCACCACTAGTAGTGGCGCCAAGCTAAAAAATGGCCTGGCGCCACTCCTAGTGGCGCTAGTGTAAGTTTTGGCCTAGCGCTAGTGCAACAGGCGCCAGTACATTCCTCTCTCTATAAATACAGAGCCTCTTACAGCGTGAAAGGAGTCCGCAAACTCAGTCTAAAAATCATATATTTCGATATACAGAGCTCGTGCACTCCCTAAACCCTAGTTTTCTTAGGTTTTCTAAACCCTAGCCTTATATACACTCATACACCTCCCCATACACTTATACACTAGCCTCCAACCCTCCTTTGAAGACTTGAAGAGCTGCAAACCGAAGCCTTGAAGATTAAAGACGAGCCCTCGAAGATCAAGACTGAAGTGAAGCGAAGACTGAAGATAGCAAGGCGCGCAAAATAAACAAGATACAAGGTAGGTTTTCTATTTAAATTTCTGCACTCCCCCCTCTCTCCTCTCTCTCCTAACCTACTTGAATTTTCTCTATTTTAATCCCCCATCTCTTTCCCCCCCTTTCTTTGCATGCTTGAAACAAGGGGACTCTCAGTCCATGTGTAGGATTAGACTATTGGAGGGTCACCGTGTTAGGTGCTTTTCTTTAGGCTAACCAGAGACCACGTGGGTTCGGCTCTCTTGATTATGTGGTGAAGCCTTAACCTTGTATGTTCACGACTCCAAATTTGCATTATGCATATCATTATCTTGCATCCTTCAAAAATCATTTTCAAACTCGTTTTCAAAATTGCATCAAAATCTCCTTTTCAAAAACATGTTTTCAAAATCACAATCCTAGGGTGATTCTAGCTTTTCCATGGCTAGGATTGTTTTAGGAAAGTGTTACATTTAAAGTGACTTTCATGGTCCATATTTTCAAATCTTGTTATTTTCAAAACCACTATCCTAAGGTGCTTCTAGCCCTCTCATGGTTATAATTGCTTTAGGAAAGTGTGACATTTTTAATACCTTCCAAAAACTCTCTTTTCAAAAATCTCTTCTTAAAAATCTCTTTTTCAACATACTTTCCTAAAACTCTCCTTCCAAAGTTGTTTTCAAAAACTCCCTCTCAAAATCTATTTTTCAAAACTCCTTTTTTCAATTCCTTTCCAAAATACTCTCCCCAAAATCCACTTTCCAAAAATGTTCCCCAAAAATCTTTCTAAAAGCTCTCTTCCCAAAATCTTCCTTCTAGAAACTCCTCTCTAGGATTTCCTTCCAAAAAACTCATTTCCAAAAACACACTTTCCAAAAACTCCTCCCTAGGATTCCCTTCTAAAAATCTATGTTCCCAAAAACACACTTTCCAAAAAACTCTTTCCTTAGAGTCCAAGTCAAGCTCTAGAACTCACGATTAGGAAACCCTAGTTTTTTTAACAAAAACATGGTTTTCAAACTTGCCTTAAAACCTAGGTTTCCAAAATCTTCCTTTTCACATCAAAATTACATATTTCCAAAACCTATTTTCTACGTCAAAACTATAGCCTTCCAAATCTAGGGTTTCTAAAACTTCCCATTTCCAAATCCTTGTCAAATCAAGTCTTCCCTTTAGGAAACCAAATCAAATCTTCCCTTTAGGTAACAAAGTTCAATCCTCCGTTTTTGGAAACAAAATCAAACCTTTTCTTTTAGAAATAAAATCTAATCCCTTGCTTTAAGAAATAGAAACCATAACCCTTCCTAATCCAACTCTTTCCTAACTCAAATCCTTCCTAAACTTCTACTTTCCTAAATCTTAAGTTTCCAAAACTTGAACAAAAAAATCTTTCCTAAATTTTAAAACTCAATTTTCAAATCCTTCCTAATTCAACCCTTTCCTAATTCTGCCCCTTTCCAAATCTTAACTTTTCAAATCTAAGCTTTCAATCTTTCCTAAACTCAAACCTTTCCTAATCTCAAGATTTTCTAAAACTCAAACTCTTAAACTTTTTAAATTTCACATCTTTCTAAAATTCTAAGCTTTCTAAATTCAAAACTTTCTTAAGTTAAATCTTTCTAAACCCAAATCTTTATAAATTCTAAATTTTCCTAAAACTTCAACTCTTTCCAATTTCAAAATTTTCTAAACTCAAAACTTTTTTATTTTCAAAACTTCCTTGTTGTCTAAACTTTCCAATTTTCAAAACTTTCCTATTTCAAAAATATTCCAAATTCAAAACTTTTCTAAGTTGAAACTTTCTTAATTCAAAACTTTCCTAATTTTGAAACTTTCCTAATTTGAAAACTTTCCAAAAATAAAACTTTCCAAATTCGAAACTTTCCTAAATCGGACCTTTCCTAAATTTGAATCCTTCCTAAATCCAATCCTTTCCTAAATCTTCCAAGTCCAATATTGAAGTCAATTCTTCTTTAATATCTTTCCAAGTCAAATCCAATCCTTCTTTTTGAAGTTCTTAAGTCTAGGTTTCCTAAAACCAAGTTTTCCAAAGTCAAATCTTTTAAAATCTTCCAATCAAAGTTCAATCTCTTAATCTTCTAATCCAATTTCCAATTCAATCTCTTTCTTCCAAATCAATCTCTTTTCAATCGGACTCTTGTCCAAACTACGACTAACCTAATTCCTCCAAAAGGATACGTAGGTAACCTTCATGGGTGGGGTCACAACATTTTTCAAATCTCAAATTCTATAAAACCTTTCCAAATCTCCAATTCTACAATCTTCTTCAAGTTTCCAATTCTATGTTCTATTTCCAATTTTCAAATCCAAAAATCTGTTTTTCAAATCTCACTTTCCAATTTCTAAAACTTTCCAATTCCAATTCTATCTTTTCAAATCTCTTCTAAAATCAAATCAAATTCTTCTTTTCAAATCTATTTCCGAATCAACTCTTTTTTATTGCACTTGCATATCATGCATCATGTTTTTCTAAACATTGTTTTTCAAAGTGGATAAGATTGAACATTAGTTAGTTAAAGACTCACATAGGTGAATCTAAGGTAGATTGACATGTAGGTACCGAAAGGGCGGGGTAGGGTGATGGCTTAGTGCATCTTCCCTACACGTAACCAACCTCCGAACCTAGAATCACTGATTTCAAAGATAAAAAATGGAGTTATTTTCAAAAAAGGGCTAAATGTTTTCCAAAGGTTGCTAAATAACTTGTTTTTTCGAAAACCCTCTCTTGAGGAAATATTTTCAAAATCGTTTTCTAAAAACCCTAAGTGTAGTCTTCGGATTATTCTTAGTTTTTAGGTGACCTAACTCACCTTAATCAAGTTGGGTGGCGACTCCGAATCTTTTTCAAAAGCCCTTTATTCAAATCAGTTTTTCAATTCAAACCTAGTCGCACTCATTCTTCTAGGAGGGTGAGCTTTAACGAAAGAGTACAGTATTTTTTCTACTTGTGTGAGTATTCTCCGAGTGCGAAAAATCTGGGCGCGGCACTTGAGCCTTCAGAGCTTTTGTTTTACAAGCTTGATTTGTGGATCTAGGGGCAGCCGATGTTCGACAATAGATTCATCTAACCCTGGCATGTCCTGGTAGGACCATGCGAAGACATCAATGTAGGCAGCCAGTAGTTCTAGCACTTCCCGGCGTTGCCAATGATCTAATCATGTCCCTAGCTTGACTTCTTTCAGGGATTCCTTGCTTCCCAAATTGACTGTCTCGGTCTCCTCAATATTAAGAGTCTTGCGACTGTCATGTTTTTCCAACTGCTCTAAAATCTCTTCTGCGATCTCATCAGTGTTGTTGACATCGAGTTCAATTCCCAAGCGTTGATAGTCGAATTGAGTTTCGAAATCGTGATTAGTCAAAATAGGCATTCTTTCGATTAATTGGCCAAGACGTTGGACAAGCGGGTTCCTGATTAAAACAACAAGGAGGGTCATTCAATAACAGGGAAGTAATCCTTCTCTTTTTTATATATAGATATTTCCTACTACAACTCTTGATTTGAAAATGGAAATAACAATAGAAAGATAGACAGATGACAAGGTTTTAGGGAGTTAGAAATGCATGAAGTGCCTCGGCAAGCTTGTACCAAAACTTGCGTGCTCGAAGGAGATTTTCACTGTCCCAGTTATCAAGATTCTTTCCCGGAAGGGCAGGCCTGGTTGTGCTATGCTCCAACACTTCCATATCTGAGAGTGAAGGTACGTCAATCATCAAGGCTTCTTGAAAGTGATTGGCTTAACTGCCTACGTCCTTCTTTCCTCTCTTAGGGCCATTGTCGTCTTTTGTCAAGCAAAGCTCTGTGAATTGGAGTGTCACCTCTTCCTCTTCTCCCTTTCATGGTGCAATCCTTTGTCACTTCCTCTTCTGGGCTTGCTCCTTGATTTCCTTCTTTGTCGGCTTGTACCCTAGGCCAAAAGTATGTTTTTGGGCCGAAATGTTAGGAATTTCAGGAATCCCTTGCAGCTTCCTCCCTAGCCTTTTGCCTGGCTGATACCCGTTCTTTTGGAAGTAGCAAGCAATCATCTGTGCATTACCTGAATACTTTGGGTCGACCATATCTCCCTCATGTATTGCAGTGACATATTCCAGGGACTGGAAACAAGATGGGGCGGCCAACTCGGTGTAAGGAATGGCGTCGGCTTTGTAAATCGCAAACTCCTTTTCAGCGTAGATGGAAATCAGTTTAGCCTTGATGATGAACTTGGTCTTTTGATGGAGACTGGATGGCACCGCTCCGGCAGAATGAATCCATGGTCGTCTGAGCAACATGTTATAGGCTGAGGGTATTTGCAGAACTTGGAACTTGATAGCAAAGGTAACAGGCCCTATCTCGACATGTATCTCAACTTCCCCCATTGTCTCTCTCATGGATCTGTCGAAGGCCCGTATGATAATGCTGCTTTGGTTTAAGTGAGATAGGTCCATCCCAAGTCTCTCCAAGGTCGAGTACAGGCAAACATTCAGAGCCGATCCATTATCCACCAGTACCCTCGATACGATCATCCCTTTGGTTTTGACAGTTATATGTAGAGCATGCGTATGCCCCGTCCTATCGGCGGGGATCTCATCGTTAGTAAAGGTGATGACATTTGGTGCCATGATGAGTCCCACCATGTTTTGCAGATTGTCAGGGGTAAAGCTATCTAGCACATGGGCTTCTTTAAGGACCTTAAGCAAGGCATTACGATAAGTTTCGGAGGTGAGAAGTAGGCCCAACATGGAGATATGAGAAGGGGTTTTCTTAAGTTGCTTCATCACATCATAGTCATTTTTCTTTAAGGCTTTGGCGAATTCAGCGATTTCATGTTCTGTCAAAGGATTAGAACATTCTCCCTCCTTATCCTTTCCTTTTCTTCTTCTTTCTATCTCCTCCGAAATATAGCATCAGCCTGACCTAGTCATTCCCCCGATTTCTGCAATAGATTCTTCTGTGGTTTGGGTAGGAGTTGGGAGGTAATTCCAAGGTACCTTATGCAGGTTCGTAACGGGCGGTTGCAACAGTAAAGGTAGAGTTGTTCTTTTTGGTATTGGCAGGGAAACGGGTGTTAGTTTTTCCATCCGGGGGAGAATGGGTAAGGTGACAGGAGACAGAGGGATGCTTTGAGGTGTGGGAGTATATACAGGAGGCAACGGCCTCATGGCTCTTCGAGGGTCTGTGTGGGGGATAAACTCAACCATTGCGACCATGGGTTCTAGGGCTTCTGGCTCTCGGTAGGGGATGAGAATGATACGGAAGTACGAAGGGTGAGGTAAGGCTTCGATGGTTAGGATTAGACTGGTCTTCATAGGCTGGATGATTAGGAAAGGTTCCAGTGCGGTGGCCTCAAGGAGGTTAGTTGCTTGAACTTTGACTAGGAGAGTGGTACCCTTTAGGATGAGGATCTCCTGAAGACCCTTAGGTGGCTGCTCCGAGGTCAGCCGAGCTTTATCTGGGTTCCATTCTTTTCTGTCATCCTGAACAATTTCTAGTAATTTATCAGTCACGGCCTTCAACGTAGTGGAAATGTCACCCAATTTTCCCTCTATCTACCTTGGATTGATGGCTCGATCATTTGGTGGGATGGCCATTTTTTCCATAGGGTCCATGTCCTCTTGCATTTGTTATTTTTCTCGTTTTATGGCAACAATTCGGGCGGTATTTTCTACACAGCTTTGTCGATCAGGAGTGTTGCTTCCTTTGGACATTTGTGTTTTTCTTTGCAGTGGTATGGACTAGCGTTCGGAGGACTGGGGCCACTCGTGTTCCTCTTCTTCCTTTTCTTGGAGCAATGGTGACCTACAATGCAAGCAGTCCCACCAAAGCTATGGCTAGTCTTTTGATGAGATTGGGGGGAGGAAGAGAAAATAAGAAAAAACAAACAAAAAGGATTACATGTTAGGTTCTTGATTTGGAAAGGTTTTATGCGATGCATGTCCTAAGGATGCCCCTGCCTTTTGAGGGGTACTAAACATGATACTTTGGCTCATATCCGAAGATAGGGGATTGCCCCTGCATGCAAATACCATACCTGCCCCTGTTCATCCATCCATTCGTAGATTCATTCATTCATTTGACAATACGAATGATTTTATTAAGATGAATTCTTTTTGGTACATAAGATTTCTCAAAAATACATAGAAATGGGGAGGGGGAACAATGTCCTTGGGACTTCCACCTATTCTATACTTATTCCATAGAATCCTAAACTACTCTTGAGCGTCCGGATTCACCCTGTTGGTAGGAGCCCTTGACTTGAATTGCTCCCTTGTCTTCTTGGCAACCTTATCTCCATGAGCGAAGAGGGATTAGGGCCCTTCTTTATAAGATGACTTTGATGCATGCCATAAATCCTTAGGGTCTTGTGGCACCCTTAGGAGTTTTGGGTTGGCTTGAATTAGACGAGAAGGTCTTTGAGCCTTTCTCTAGGGGTTGATTGGATGTATGAAGATGCAATGACTTGAGTTACTTTGAGAACTCTTGTCTTGAAGTGAGTTCCGATGCATGAGCAGTTATGATGCATGTACATAGAAGCGGTAAGAATTAGATAGCATAACAGCAGGAATTAGACAAAATTTATAAGGGAAAAATAAACTGGTCGTCCTTTCGTACTTGATTTTGTAATTGACTAATGTGTTCTAAATCTGACAGAGGTTCAGCTATGCATGGGGTGCTACATGAGCATGAGGTTGGGGGTTAACTAATGCTTCCTAAAAAGCTTGATCCCCGAACCTTCAAACCTCCGACATCCACCCCTGAAAGGGTGAACTCCATCTTTTGTTGGTGGTTCGAGCGAGGGAACTATTATGAGACCGTAGGCTAAGAAACTGACACAGCATCCACCCACAGTCAATATACTGTTCCCCCTTCTATCTAGAAGGGTAGTAACTAGGTAATATATGCAAGATGCAAATGCAAGTGAACGCACCAAGTGTGTGTAGAATTTTTAAAAGTGGAGGAAAGGACCCAACAACACACATCACATCCTGTCCATTCATTCACATATATGGCAATAAATAAGGTATGAAACGAAAATGTGAACAAAGGTCCACCTACAAAAGACAAACACAAAGAGTTAGTAACGTTTCAAAAAACGCAATGCAAGGTAAAATGGATGGTTAATGCAAGAGCATGATTGTAGGCAATGAATACAAGTGATGACACTTATTTAAAAATCATTTTGAAAAATAAGGTTTGCTTTGGAAACTTGAAAATTTTGAAGAGTGGACAAAATTGGACAAGGTAACCAGATATTCTTGGTGAGTGAAGGGTGAAAAGACATGGTAATGGCCTAACCCTCTAAGTATCCCCAGTGGAGTGGCCAACTGTCACGCCCCGATTTTTAGGTGTCCAAGGTCCTTTCGGCTCGAATACCAAAAACACGGAACTTTGTTACTAGAACTCATCCTCCTAGAAGGACAAGTGAGACTAGGTTTGAAAATTGGTTTGACTAAGGACTTTTCAAAAAATAGGAGTCACCACCTAACTTGATTAAAGTGAGTTAGGGCACCTAAAACTAAGTGTTAATCCGAAGATTAAACTTAGGGTTTTTTGGAAAAGGTTTTGAAAACTCCCTCAAGAGAGGGTTTTTAAGGAAATAGGTTGTTTAGCAACCTTTGAAAAAATTTAAGCCCTTTTGGAAAATAACTCCATTTTGGTCATTTGAAAACAGAAATCTATGGTTCGGGGGTTGGTTACGTTTAGGGAAGATATCCTAAGATCATCACCCTACCCCGCCCTTTCGGTACCTACATGTCTAATCACCCTTTGCTCACTCACTAGAATAACCAGTTACCATTGTCCGCTTCGTATCCACTTTGGAGTTTCGAAAACAGGGTCTAGTCATCACTTTTTAGATGAATGATGCATGATGCAAGTTTTGGAAGAAATTTAAAACACGGAAGTCTTTGAAGGAGCTTGAAATAGAAACTTTGAGTTGATTGAAATTTTTGAAAAGAAGATTGGAGTTGAAATAGAAGTTATGACCGCACCATTTTAGGTTGCCTATGTATTTTATTTGGCGAGAATCAGGTCATTCGTAGTTCGGGCAAGAGCCCGATAGAAGATAGGCACAATAGGGCCTTTGGGAGTTTTAAAGATACTTTGGGGTCTTTGGAAGAGTTTAAGACACTTTGAGGTCTTTGGAAGAGTTTAAGACACTCGGTGGTCTATTGGAAAAGTTTAAGACACTTGGAGGTCTTTTGGAAAAGTTTAAGACACTTTGAGATCTTTGGAAGTTGAAGACTCTTTGTAGTCTTGGAAGTTTTGACTTGAAATTGGATGGTGGAGTGTTTTGAAAATGTTTTAGGATCAACTTTAAGGGAGTTTTGGGAAAATGCTTTGGCATGACTCAAGAGTACTGGAACTGTTTTCGAAGTCTTGTTTTGAAAACCTTTGAGGCATGATTTTAGAATATTTTGATGAACTAGCTTTTGAAAGTGGTTTTTGGAAATGGCTAAGGGTTTGGAATCCTAATGTGGACAACCTTAGAGGTTGTTCTTGATTTATCACTTGTCCTTGGAATCCTTAACCATGAGAGGGCTAGGGATCCCTTAGGTTTGTGACCTTTTGAAGATATTTTTGGAAATGCCTTGAAGATGGAGTGTAAGAACATTTGAAGAGTTTATGGAGTTGGTTTTTGAAATCAAAAGAGTAAGAGGTTTTGGAAAAAATAGGTTATGAGAATAGTTTAAAATTGAATGATCATTTAGAAAAGGGTTCAAGAGTTGGAATCTTGAAGTATTCTAACCTAGGTTGGGTTGACCTAGGGTTAGGGGGTGACCTAAGGTTAACTATCTTGGGTTGGTTTAACCTAGGGTTAAGATGACCTATGGTTAGCTAACTGAGGTTAGATTAACCTAAGGTTAGGGTGACCAAAGGTTAGCTAACTAGGGTAGGGCTAACCTAAGGTTAGGATGACCTAGGGTTAGGTTAACCTAAGGTTAGTGAACTAGGATCAAGTTAACCTAGGGTTGGACAACTAGGGTCAAGTTAACCTAGGGTTGGTCAACTAGGGTCAAGTTAACCTAGAGTTGGATTGGGAAATGGTTTTGAAAGTTGGTTTAATGCACTTTTGGAAAGAGTTTTGAAAAACAAAACAGCTATGCAATGGACTTCGGTGGACAACCCTTTTGAAGATCATTTCCATGAAAATTTTGACTCTAGCCAAGAATATAGTTTATATGGTTGGTGATTGGAGACCATTCCAAAGAAGGTTTCCTCATGGCCATTATTACCATAATCTTGATAAGAGTGTAAGGGGTCCAAAAATCAACATAATGATGATAACTTTTGGAAAACCATTTTTTATGCAAAAATGGATGGAATGCATTTTTTGAAAATCATCTTTTGAGAAGGATTTTGAAAATCATTTTTCAATAGAATTATTCCATCAAGGGAGGGTTCATATGGCCAAACAAAAGTGAGACCATTCAAGAAAGGGTTCCATGGGGCCATTCCAACCACTACACTTAAAAGAATAGAAATCTTGATAATTAGATAATTAGAAAGCAACCCTTATGCAAATTAAAATGTCATGATGTTAAAATGAGAGTTAGGGGGTTAGTAGGGGATCCTCCAAGGCATGATTTCTAAAGTCTCATCCTAAGGTTCAAGGAGCCAATTCTTGGAATCATTTTCGAAATAAATATAGAACTTGGAGATGGCATAGAAATAAGAGCAATGTAAGCATTGTAGAATATGACAATAAGCATAAAATGAAGCCAAGCATACAAAACATGATCAAAATAGTAATATACAAGGGGTCATGATCACATACAAGGCTTTTACGCTACACCATATAAACAAGCGGCTCATAGGCCATACCATCTCAAAGTAGGCTAGTGAGCGGTCCCCCTACACGGTGGCTCTCACTTGCTTTCCTCTAGATATGATCTAAGAGCCCTCTTTGCTCAAGTATGCAAAAAAAGGGGGTCGAAGATGGGGATTATAATAGAGAATAGCCTAAGTAGGCTAGGAGGGAGAAGAGAAAAGTGGAGAAAACACAAATGTAAAAGGGATACCACATTTTGCCTTAAACACACTTGTAGTCTTCCAAGGATGCTTTAATTGGAGCTTGAATGGCTTTAAGAAGGCTTAGAGGGCTGGTATGGAGTGTTTGATGGTGTATAAAGCTTTATATGTGAAGTATATAGGCTTGGGGATGATGGAATCTAAGTTAAGTGTTGGAAAGATGAAGTGTGTATAGAGATTCGCAGTTCTGGAGTGACTTATGCAGAGCTTCGCATTAGAAATGAGAGTTGGAATATGCAAAGGGGGGTCTGGTATTTATAGGCATTTTGGAATAGACATGCTGCATGTACTACATGAGCCTGGCTAAAATTTGACCTAGCACATGTAGGACATGCGCAGGTACTGCTCCATTGCCAGAATG
This sequence comes from Euryodendron excelsum, assembly GCA_033060915.1. Taxonomy (NCBI): domain Eukaryota; kingdom Viridiplantae; phylum Streptophyta; class Magnoliopsida; order Ericales; family Pentaphylacaceae; genus Euryodendron; species Euryodendron excelsum. Next base: position 18,686,238 of record CM065379.1, on the reverse strand, counting down.
ACACGTGGCACCATGTGTACTGGATAAATCTCGACTTTTGATCAAAAGTTGGTCGATCTAATCAAAATTTGAGCGCATGTAGCATACGCTCCATTACCGGGAAGGTTCGTCCAAACTTGGCCTTAATAATTGAGTCAATTGGGAAGGTTTCGGGGGAATCGGTCGCATTCGAGATGTTCCCCTAGTGCTTCCGTTGAACTTTCATGTTTTCAGGAAGTTTCAATTATGCTTGAAAGCATGGGATATCGTCTTGGGAAGTGTGCCAAAAACTTCATTTTTGCAGAGCGTCTGTGATACGCTCCGAGGGTGTTCGAAAGTGGCTATTTTCATTTCATGTGATTGAGGCTTCCAGGAAGCGATCCATTCGATCGCACCGTACCGATGGAAAGTACTCTAGAAATACTTTTGGAAATTTTCAGATTTACACGTTTCTTAAGTCATTTGATGGTGCGTTTTGATTAGGGAATCGGAGAAAAAGTCAACCTTAGCGGAGCGTCTGAGAGACACTCTAGGGGTTGCTAAAAGTTATAGTTTTTGCACTATACAATGAAAGGCTTCAGGAAGCTATCTATTCGATCAAGCCGTATTGATGGAAAGATCTATGAACAAGCTTTTGAGAATTCCCTGATTTACGCATTTCTCAAGTCAGTTGACAGTGCGTTATAACTAGGGAATCAGGAGAAAAGACAATTTAGGCGGTGCTTCTGCGAGACGCTCCAGGAAAATTTTATCGATTCGTGAGTGATTAGTGTCGTAGGGTCCTTCTCGGGTTAAACAAGGGTGTATGGTGAAAGCCTTTGCTCGAAATCCCAGGACTGGTATTGTTTCGGGGTATGTTTGGATTGTCGGGGGTAAAATGGTCATTTTGGCCATGATTGGTTGGAAATGGTTAAGAATGGTTTGGTGTGTTGTATTAAGCATGTAGGGTTGTTTAGGGATGGTTTTGGAAAATTCTTTTATTGTTCAGCGGGGTTTGTGCAGTGTTGAGTGTTCAGGGGCAAAACGGTCATTTTGACCGAAACGAGCCAGAATAAGACCGAATTTGGACCAAATGGTGTGTGGGGGGACGCCTAATGGTTTAACAATGCTTTGGAAAGATGGACTTATCATTTTGAGGGATTTTAAACTTTCCCAAAACATGCCTGGAGGCCCAAAGGGCGGTTTTGGTCATTTTTCACCGAGTCGGGCTAGCAAGCGCCGATGTTGACCTAGGTGTTGGTTCCCGAGACCACCCAGTCTCGAAAAGCTACCTGTGCGGTGTTGGTCTCTAAGGATGCCCAGTCTTAGAGAACTACCTGTAGGAGTGGTGTTGGTTCCTTAGAACGCCTGGTTCCAGAAAGCTACCTGGAATAGTGGTGTTGGTCTCTAAGAATGCTCGGTCTCGGAGAACTACCAAATGATGAACATTCTACGTTGGCGGGCTAGCAGGCGCCAGAAGTGAATCATCTGGAATTTGATGAGGTTTTGGTCCCCGAGATCGCCCGATCCTAGGAAGCTACCTGGATGGTGTTGGTTTCCAAGACCGCCCGGTCCGGAAAGCTCCCTGGAATAATGGTGCTTATGGCTCCAGTGGGTCCTTGTGGACCTGAGAAGTGAACAGTTGGTTGGATTGGAGACTGTAAGGCTCATCTTGAACCTGCACGTGTTGCAATTATTGGAAACCGAACCCGGTCGGGCCGGAGATTGCCGAGAGGGCAAAAATGGGGTGCTTACAATAGTGTTATTGACAGTAATTTTGGGTCAATTTTAAACCTCAATATCTCTTAATCTATAAGGAACTAAAGTACCAACTTTATATCAATTGAAAGGTCTATAAGTCTACTTTTCAATACTTTAAATGGTGTGTCGTTTTGAGTTTTCTATAGCAAGTTATGGTCATTTTACAAAATGTGTCAAAGTTGTGGCCTGGGACCACGCCAAGGTGGGCTGGAGTGTGCCAGATGGCACCTTCCTCCAGAGAACCATGCCATCAGGTGCACCGAGGCACGCCAAGGTGCCCTCTAGACAGTGGACTGCGCCATCAAGCACACTAGGACGCCCCAGATTGACTTATTTCAATCCAAAAGACACCAAGACATGTTTCTAAGTGTCTTATGCAATCCTCAACCTATTTCTAAGCTCTCTAAAGCCTAGAATGAAGTTCTAAAGTCTCCTTCAAGACTTTAGAATCAAAATATGCAAAACATGAAAGATTCAAGGTTTTCCCTTGGAACCTTTATGCAAGCTTCCTCTTCTCCCTCCAATTCTCACCTCCATAGCATGAAGTGATGTTCTACCATGCAACAATGAAAAGAAATGCAATAAAACAACATGGCCTTGAGATTCCTTACCTTGTCTCAAGCCCTTGCAATTTTCTTAGATTTTGCCTAAGTTTTTTCCTTCACTTCTCTTCTCTCTATTGTTTCCTCTCTTCTTCTCTCACTTTTTCTTTTGATAATTTGAAAATTACTAACAAACTCCTCTCCCTCTCATCAGAAAATTAAGCATAACACACACTCACACACACACATGCACACACACACACACAGGTCATCCAACAAGGATGGGAGAGAGACACTTGTCTCTCAAAGACAAAGTGAGGTGTCCTCCCACATGAGGTGGCACTTATCACTAAAGACATGATTAAGAAATAATTAATTAAGTTTAGGCTAATTAATCATTGATTATGACTATTCATGATTAACTTTACTTAAGCAAATATTAGTCTAATTAATCATGCTTAAGTTAAACTAATCAAAATCACTAATTACAAAAGTTTTCCAAAATGTAATTAACATTAAACAAACTTAATCAAGCACCTCGATTGTGGTATATAAACACATCTATGACATGCAATATCCATTTTTCACTAGTTATGACAAAAATCCCTAATCAAACATATGCATTATACAATGCTATTCAATTTAACCAATCAAATGAACTTAATTCACATTTCAAATATAGTTATGCACACAAAGCACATAGTTAATGCATAAGATAAAATGCAAAGTCTAGGATGTTACAACTATAGTGCAGTGAAGAAGGATTTCAAGCAACACGGCACTGCCATAATGTGATGCATAAGTTTCTAGGGTTGGCACTATTGTGCCATATCAGCCCATGTCATGTTGATGTCATTATGGTGACATCATCATTTGCATTCATGCCAAAATTCTAATGGAGCCACATCTCCCCCCTTCAAAAGTTTAGCACTGAAATGCCAAGAAGAAGAAAATTTAGCATAACATCACTTGTGTGCCACAAAGAACAAAATTGTTCTTCATGACATTCAGTTGGAGTGGTCACTTTTTGCAACCCCCCCCCCTTTTCATATTTTCTCACTAATTCACACATCTCTCTCTCTCTCTCTCTCTCTCTCTCTCTCTCTCTCTCTCTCCTCCAGAAAAGTGAGTCTTCTAGCCTCACGCTGCCAAATCTAGCCCAACCAACCCTAGCCAAGCCGGACCCCTGTCTAATTGACCGGTCCAAAATCATCTAATTCTAGCCAAAGCTTTGCCCAACCAACGAATCTCGATAGCGCTCCCACCTAGCAGGAATAATGCCGATTTTCGGGCCTGAGGATTCAAAAACTCCTCCCAACTAGCTAAAACTTTGCCTGATTTTTGGGTCAGATAATGCTTCTAACTAGCCGAAACTCTACCTAACGGGAATGCCAAAAACGGTCTCTAGCTAGGCCGAAGTGCTACCGGAATTCCACCGACAACAAGGTATAATTCAAACTAATCAGTTTAGGTTTCAACTAAAGCTATTGCAATGCTACGTTATCTGGCATGGCTTATTCGGTATCTAAACTATTACCAGGGGCGAATTTCAACACCTACCATCCCTTCAGCATAGCTAGACCTCTATCCATTTCTCGGATCCAAACAGGCCCCTGCCTATTCGCCACTCTATCTGATTTTTGGTAACCAAACTACTTTCGTTCTAAGCCAAAACTATGCCAAAATCACTCCAAGTACACAAAATTACATTGAAATCCATAGGACCATGCATTTTTGTTCTACTCCTTCTCAGTTTTCAGTGGCCTACTTAGCCTTTTAGTCGGCATACTGCATCGCCTATCCAACTTGAAAGCACCCCATTTTTGTCTGCTCGAAAATTTTTGGCCCGACCGAACTCATATTCAAGTATCATAGCACATTCCAGTCCATCAGGCTCAATTGAAGCCAAATAAACAAATTGCCCCTGGTGAGGCCCCATTTGGCATGCTCTTTGAAAAAGTACCTAAGTTCTCAGAGCAATAAGTTCACCCCTTCTAGGACTGTCCCCAGATAGCCCAGCATACTCAGAATGTCATTCAAACTAACTCCAGACTAATTCTGGTGACTCTCGATCAAAATAATCACTTTACCTTTAGGCACCCAATCATCCTCGTTAACTACACCGGCTCTAAGTATCAAACTGATAAACCCCCAAGGCACTCCTACAAGTATCCCCAATCTCCAAATGCCATCTCGATCCATTTTGGGACCATTTTGGTAAATCCCAATTCAAATGACCGTTTGGCCCTCGGCGGGCTGGTCATCATTTTTAACCACACCGACTCTAGTTATCAAACTGGTAATAAGCTGGAACACTCCCAATAATACTCCTGACCCTTGAATTCTAGTCCAGTCAACTCCAGATCAATGCCAATGTTTTTTAGTTTAAATGACCATTTTGCCCCTAGCGGGCCAGTCATCCTTTTCAACCATCTCGCTCTGGATATCAAACTGGCAACTCTCGAGACATTCCCGAGTGCCCCTATCTCTTTTTCAGTAGGGCTCCGTAGCCTGAAAGCTTTCCAAGTCAAATCGGAACCACTTGTAGTGGAGCCAAGACAAAAAATGGTTTGGAGCCACTCCAAGTGGCACCCAAATCTTTGCGTTGCAGCCCAAGGTTGAATCAAATCTTCGATATCACTTCTATACTGAGGTGGCACCACTTGTAGTCGTGCCTGGCCAAAAAATGCACCACTGGATAAATTTTGGCCGAGCGCCACCTCTTCCTTCTTTTTTTTTTTTTTGCCTATAAATACAATGCACCCCCAACATGTTCCAAGTCTAAAAAATCGCACACAAACTCTGTGAAACTCTCTGCAACTCCCAAAAATCTCCCAAAACCCTAGTTCTCTCCAAAGCTCTAGCCCCTCTGGCCTCCTACACTCTAAACCCTAACCTATAAGTATCATTGGAGGCTCTCTCTAACCCACTCAGGGCTCTTGAAGCCCTATCAAGTCCAAGGTGAAGATACCATTAAAGCTTGAAGGAGTTTGAAGACAGGGTAGGGTTCCTCTTTAAATTGTGTTACCCCAACTCTTCTCTTCTCCCTCTTAGACCACTTGGGTTGTTCTCTATTTTTAACCCATCTTCTTCTCCCCTTTCTTACATGCTTGAAATAAGAGGACCTTTGGTTCATGCCTAGGAAAAGCCTTTGGGAGGTCACTGGTCGGGGACCTTCCTATAGTCTACCTTGCGATGGTGTATTCTCGAGCCCTCTTGATTATGTGGTGAAACCTTAAATCTTGTATGTTCATGACCCTTTACATTATAATTGTCGTGATCATGCATTGTATACAATTGTTTTGCTTTCAAACTAAGGTAATTCTAACCTTTTCATGGTTAGAATTTTCCTAGAAAAGTGACATATTCAAAGTGGCCACCAAGGTCCATATTAGGGTTTCAAGCCTTAAATTACTTTCAAAATCACAACCCTAAAGCGATTCTAGCCATTTCATGGTTACAGTTGCTTTAGGAAAGTGGTATATTCAAAGAGGCCTTTAAGGGTCACATTAGGGTTTTGAACCCTAAATACCTCTTTCAAAACCTAGCTGTTTTAAACCTCTTTAAATTTCACATTCAAATATTTTTTCAAAATTAGTCCAAGAGTTGTCGTTTTGAAGCCAAAGGTCAAAATCCTAGAATCTTATGCCCTAAGAAACTGTAGCCTTCATCCTTACATCCTTGCATTCATTGCATTAAAATGGTTTTCAAAATCCTTGTTGCATTTTGTTTTCAAAAATTGCATAGCTCTCTTTAGTAGTTTTCAAAATGTGTCACACCAAATCACAAGTTTCTTACATAAAAATCTTCTCATGAAATCATAAGATTTTCAAATCTAATCTTACCATTTTCAATTTCAAATCAAATCAAATCTTTCTTTTTTGAAAACAAAATTGAATCTTTCCATTTTGGAAATAAAATCAAATCCTGCCATTTTTGGAAACGAAATCAAATCTTCTATTTTTTTAAAATAAAATCAAATCTTTCATTTTGTAAACAAAATCAAATCTTTATACTTTTTAAACAAATTTGGAAACAAAATCAAATCTTCTATTTTCGAAAATAAAATCGAATCTTTCCATTTTGAAAACAAAGTCAAATATTTCCTTTTTTAACATCAAATCAAAACTTTCATTTTTCAATTTCAAATCATATCTTTCCTTTTCTCATATAAAATCATAGATTTTCAAAATCCCTTTTCAAGTGCATGCATTAAACCTTTCCAAAACCCTAGGTCTACCAAACCCTAGTTTGCCTAACCTATGTCACCTTAACTCTAGGTTGCCCAACCAAGGTTAAATGGCTTCAAAACTCTAACTCTACACTTTTTTTTAAAACCCTTTTTGCCAACCCAAATGATCTTTTCAAAATATGTTTTCAAAAGTTCTATCAAACTTGTCTCAATTCAAAATGGCTAGACACTTACTATTTTCAAAAACTGTTTTCAAAATAATTTAAAAAACTCACAACCCTAAGGTGATCCAAACTTTTTCATGGTTTGGGTTTCCTAAGAAAGGTGATACACACATGAAACCTACATGGTTCATTTTAGGATTCTTAAACCCTAAACATTTTTTGAAAAGCTTTTTCAAAATCAACTTTCAAACATCACACGCTTGAATTGACCCTAAACCGCCTATGGTTAGGGTTGCCCAAGTTAGAGTGAGATATTTAAACAAGGAAGTTTCTAGACCTTTTTCTAAAAGTATTCTCCAAAACTCGTAGCCTTGAAAGAGTTTAGCTTTTAAAATATCCAATCTCTTAAAGGTGATGAAACATCAACATACCTTTTTATAAGGTACATCAAAAACTATTTTTAAAAATCTTTTTAAGACAAGTTCCAAAGAGATTTTCGAAATCCAAGTCCCACTTCCAAATTCCTAATCAAGTTTCTGAGACTTCCAACACTCTCTTGAGCTATGTTCAAAAACATCTCAAAACACCCTGTCGCGCCCAGATTTTTCGCGTCCGAGGAATACTCACCCAAGCAGGAAAAACGTTGTACTCTCTCGTTAGAACTCACCCTCCTAAAAGAATGAGTGCGACTAGGTTTGAATTGAAAACAGGTTTGAATAAAGGGCTTTTGAAAAAGATTCGGAGTCACCACCTAACTTGATTAAGGTGAGTTAGGTCACCTAAAAACTAAGCATAATCCGAAGAGTACACTTAGGGTTTTGGAAAACGATTTTGAAAAACATCTCCTCAAGAGAGGGTTTTTAAGGAAGACGGGTTGTTTGGCAACCTTTGGAAAACATTTAGCCCTTTTTTAGAAAAATAACTCCTTTTGGTCTTTGAAATCAGTGATCCTAAGTTCGGAGGTTGGTTACGTGTAGGGAAGATGCACTAAGCTATCACCTTACCCCGCCCTTTCGGTACCTACATGTCAATCTATCCTAGATTTACCTATGAGAGTCTTCGGCTAACTATAGTTCAATCCTATTCACTTTAGAAAAATAATGTTTGAAAAATATGATGCATGATATGCAAGTGCAAGTTAAGAGAATTGAAAAATAGATTTGAAAGAGATTTGAAGAGATAGAATTGCAATTGGAAAGTTTGAAAATTTGAAAATAGAAATTTGAAATTGGAATTTGAGATTTGAAAAGATTTTGAAAACCACACCCATGAGGGTGGAATTGAAAGTTTGAAAAGTATTGTGACCGCACCTATGAAGGTTGCCTACATATCCCTTTGGGGGAATCAGGTCAGTCGTAGTTCGGACTGGAGTCCGATTGAAAATAGAAGGTTGGATTGAAGAAGGAAATTGAATTAGAAATTGAATTGGATTTGAAATTAGAAGAGGAGATTGGAAATTGGAAATTGAGGACTTTGATTTGAAAAGATAGATTTGGACTTGTTTTGGAATAAGAAGGCTTAAGAAAACCTAGACTTAGGAAAGAGAAGAGACTTAGGAAAGATTTGACTTGGCTTGGAAGATTTGGAAAGATTGGATTTTAGGAGATGTTCAAATTAGGAAAGGTCCGATTTAGGAAAGTTTCGAATTAGGAAAGTTTTATTTTTGGAAAGTTTTCGAATTAGGAAAGTTTTGAATTTAGAAAAGTTTTAGGTTTAGGAAAGTTTTGAATTTAAGAAAGTTTTGAAAATCGGAAAGTTTTGAAATTAAAAATGTTTTGAAAAAGGGAAGTTTTGAATTTGAAAAGTTTTGAAAACAAGGAAGTTTTGAAAATAAGAAAGTTCCGTCTTAAGAAAGGTTTGAAAAAGGAAAGTTTTTAGTTTAGGAAATGTTTGAATTAAGAAAGTTTTGAGTTTAGAAAAGTCTTAGATTTGAAAAGATTTTAAAGTTTTGGAAAGTTTAGAATTTAGAAAGTTTGAAAGTTTAGGAAAATTTATCTTAAGAAAGTTTTGAATTTAGGAAACTTTGAATTTAGAAAAATTTGAAATTTAGAAAGTTTAGAATTTAGAAAGTTTTAGAGTTTTAGAAAATCTTGAAATTAGGAAAGGTTTGAGTTTAAGAAAGGTTTGAAAGCTTGGATTTGAAAAAGATTTTGGAAAGGGGTAGAATTAGGAAAGGGTTGAACTAGGAAAGATTTGAAAGTTGAGTTTTAAAGTTTAGGAAAGATTTTTATGTTCAAATTTAAGATTTAGGTAAACGGAAGTTTAGGAAGGATTCGAATTAAGAAAGGGTTGGATTTTGAAATTTAAGGAAAGATTTAAAATTTAGGTTTAGGAAACTTATGGTTTAGGAAGGCAGGAAATTAGGAAGAAGTTGAATTAGGAAAGGTTTGGGATTTGTTTCCAAAAACAGAGGATTGGATTTAGTTTCCTAAACGGGGAGATTGGATTTGGTTTCTTAAAGGGAAGATTTGATTTGACAAGGATTTGGAAAGGGAGATTCTAGAAATCCTAGTTTTGAAAAATTGTGGTTTTGACGTAGAAAAGAGGTTTTGAAAACATGTATAGTTTTGATGTAGAAAATAAAAGATTTTGGAAACCTAGGTTTGGGGCAAAGTTTGAAAATCATATTTTTGGAAAGAAAATTAGGGTTTCCTAATTGTGGGTTCTAGGGCTTGACTTGGGCTCTAAGGAAAGAGTTTTTAGAAAATGCGTTTTTGGAAACGAAGGTTTTCTAGAAGGGGAATCCTATGGAGGAGTTTTTGGAAAGTTAATTTGGAGAGGGAGTTTTTGGAAAAAGATTTTTGGAAAGAGGGAGTCTTTGGAAAGTGTGTTTTTGGAAACATAGATTTTGGGAGGGGAGTTTCTAGAAGGAAGATTTTTGGAAAGAGAGTTTTTTAGAAAGATTTTTGGAGAGAGTTTTTAGGAAGGTGAATCTAGGGAGTGTTTTTAGAAAGTGAATTTTGAGGAAAAGATTTTGGAGAGGAGTTGAAAAATGGAGTTTTGAAAAATAGATTTTGGAAGGGAGTTTTTTAAAACAATTTTGGAGAGGAGAGTTTTAAGAAAGTATGTTGAGAAAGAGATTTTTAGGAAGAGATTTTTGAAGAGAGAGAGTTTTTTGGAAAGTATGAAAACGTTTCACTTTCCTAAAGCGATTCCAACCATAAAAGGGCTAGAACCACTTTAAGAAAGTGGTTTTGAAAAACAATAAGATTTGAAAATATAAACCAAAAAGGTCACTTTTAATGTAACATTTTCCTAAAGCAACCCTAGCCATGGAAAGGCTAAAATCACCCTAGAATTGTGGTTTTGAAAACAAGTTTTTGAAAAAGAGATTTTGATGCAATTTTGAAAACAAGTTTAAAAACGTTTTGAAAAACAACTTTAAGAACGGTTTTTGGAAGATGCAAGACTATGATATGCACAATGCAATTTGGGGTCGTGAACATACAAGGCTAAGGCTTCACCACATAATCAAGGGGGCCGGACCCACGTGGTCTTTGGTTAGACTAGAAGAAAGCCCCCGACACGGTGACTCTCCAATAGCCCAATCCTACACATGGACCGGGAATCCCCTTGTTTCAAGCATGCAAAGAAAGGGGGGGAAAGAGATGGGGGATTAAAATAGAGAAAACCCAAGTGGGTTGGAGAGAGAAGAGAGAGGGGGGGGAAGTGCAGAAAATTAAATAGGGAGCCTACCTTGTATCTTCTTTAATTTGCGCGCCTTGCTTGTCTTCGGTCTTTGGTCTTCATCTTGATCTTCTTCTTCAGTCTTCAAGGGTTGTCTTCAAGCTTTGGATGGCAGCTCTTCAAGTCTTCGAAGGGTGGTTGAAGGCTATTGTATGAGTGTATGGGGGAGTGTATGAGTGTATGGGGGAGTGTATGAGTGTATAGGAGGCTAGGGTTTGTGTATAGTGGCTAGGGTTTGGGGAAAACCTAGAGAGGCTAGGGTTATGGAGATGCTCGAGCTCTGTGTATCGAAATATAGGATTTTTAGGTTAAGTTTGCAGACCCTTTTCACGTTAAATGAGGCTCTGTATTTATAGAGGGAAGACAAACCTGGCGCCTGTTGCAGTCGCGCCAGGCCAAATTATACACTGGCGCCACTAGGAGTGGCGCCAGCCCATTTTTTGGCTTGGCGCCACTACTAGTGGCGCCAGCCATTTAGGAAACAATTAAGGTCGACAAGCAACGTATCTTTGACTAGATTTGGGCGCCTGTACTAGTGACTACCATGTAAACTTTAGCTTGGCTTCACTAGGAGTGACTCCGGAAAGTTCGAGAATAATTTGAAGGAGCCGAGGATGACCCGGAAGGCCGGAAGGGACCAGGAACACTTAAAATAGTGTCCTGGAGGTATTTGACTTGAAAAGTGAGGATAAGATGTGTCGGAAAGGTTGACCGAGCCTTTAGGGGCAAAACGGTCAACCGGACCGAAAAACTGCCGGGACAGACTCAAACTGTCCCGAAAGAAGACTTGGGATCCGGAAACATTATTTAGAATGTTCCCAGAGGTTGCTGGTTTGATACCCAGAGCCGGCGTGGTCGGAAAAGGAGACCGGCCCACCAGGGGCAAAATGGTCATTTTGCACCGGGTTTGCCGGAATTGACCCGGAATGGTCCAGAAAGGTAAAGGAAGGTTGAGAACACTATAAAAAGTATTCTCAGGTCATTACCGATTTGATACCCAGAGCCGGTGTGGTTGAAGAAGGAGACCAGCCCTCTAGGGGCAAAACGGTCATCTTGTACCGGGTTGGCCGGAACTGACTCAGAATGATCCGGAAAGGTAAGGGGAGGTTGAGAACACTATAAAAAGTATTCTCAGGAGGTTACCGGTTTGATACCCAAAGCCGGTGTGGTCGAAGAAGGAGACCGGCCCTCCAGGGGCAAAACGGTCATTTTGTATCGGGTTGGCCGGAACTGACTCGGAATGATCTGGAAAGAGAAGGGAAGGTTGAGAGCACTATAAAAAGCAATCTCAGAGGGCTACCGGTTTGATAGCCAAAGCCGGTGTGGTTCCCAGGGCATCCGGATGCCTAGGGGCAAAATGGTCATCTTGACCGGAAAGTCTCGAAAAGGTCCTAAGGGTAATTTGGTCATTTTTCACCGAAGTGGGCTAACAGCCACTGGTGTTAACCTAGGTTTTGAGTGTTTCCGCCACTCCAACGGTGTGAGTATTTCCGCTACTCGGATGGGGTTGATGATTTGTGAGTATTTCCGCTACTCGGACGGGGTTGATGATTTGTGAGTATTTCCGCTACTCTAACGGTTCTGTGAGTATTTTCGCTACTCTAACGGTTCCATGAGTATTTCCGCTACTCTAACGGTTCTATGAGTATTTTTGCTACTCGGACCGTCTCGAGGAATAAACTGTCTCAAGAATGGGACTGGAAGGGGTCTTACCATCTCCGAAGAGACGTGCCTGGATTGGAGCCATCTCGAGGAATAAACTGTCTCGAGAGTGGGATTGGAAAGGGGTCTTACCATCTCCGAAGAGACGTGCCTGGATTGGAGCCGTCTCGAGGAATAAACTGTCTCGAGAGTGGGATTGGAAAGGGGTCTTACTGTCTCCAAAGAGACGTGCCTAGATTGTGAGTGTTTCCGCCACTCTAACGGTTTTGTGAGTGTTTCCACCACTCTAACGGTTTTGTGAGTAGTTTTGCTACTCGGACCGTCTCGAGGAATAAACTGCCGAGAGAGAAGGACTGGAAGGGGTCTTACCGTCTCCGAAGAGACGTGCCTGGATTGGAGCCGTCTCGAGGAATAAACTGTCTCGAGAGTGGGATTGGAAAGGGGTCTTACCGTCTCCAAATAGACGTGCCTGGATTATGAGTGTTTCCACCACTCTAACGGTTTTGTGAGTGTTTCCGCCACTCTAATAGTTTTGTGAGTAGTTTTACTACTCGAACCGTCTCGAGGAATAAACTGTCTCGAGAGAGGGATTGGAATTAGAATAAGAAAGGACAATACCCCTAAGGGCATTTTGGTCATTTTGCCTCTATTTGGGCCTGACAGGCCCGCGAAGCGATGGAAAGACGGAATTTGGACCTAGAGGATTGGTTTGGATTGGAATATGCCCAAAATGACTTGAAAAGAAATCTGAACGGAGTGTAGACTGCCGAGCGGTCAAAAATAGGGTGCTTACACACCCCAAATCCCATTTCAAAAGCACTTCCAAAAATCTTCAAGTTCTATTTCAAAAACACTCTAGCATCTAATTTCAAATCGAAACTCTCTCGAGTTGTTTCTAAATTTCAAGTCAAAAACTCTCAGGTTCTCTTTTTCAAAACATGACCCCAATGAGTTTTCAAAACTTTTTCAATGTGCCTATTTTCAATCGAACCCTTGTTTGAACTATAACTGACTTGATTCTCACTAAATAAGATACGTAGGTAACCTTCAAATAGGTGCGGTTATAACTTTCATTTCAAGTCAAACTACCCTTCTCAAAACTCTTTCCAATCCAAACTTGCATTTCAAAACTCTTTCCAAAAACTCTTTTCCCAACTTTTTTCAAACATGCATCATGCATCATTCATCACAAAAGTGATACTAAAACTCTTTCTCAAAACTACTTTTCAAGTGGACATAGATGAACATTTAGAAACCGAAGATTTAAGTGAGTAAACATAGGGTGAATAGACATGTAGGTACTGCAAGGGCGGTGTAGGATGGTGATCTTAGGATATCTTCCCTACACGTAACCAACCCTCAGATCATAGATTTCTATTTCAAATACCAAAACAAGAGTTATTTTTCAAAGGGCTTAAAACATTTTCAAAGGTTGCTAAACAACCTTATTTTCCAAAATACCTCTTAAAAGGACATTTTCAGATCATTTTTAAAAAACCTAAGTTTGATCTTCAAAATACACTTAGTTTTAGGTGACCTAACACACCTTTAACCATGTTAGGTGGTAACTCCAAACCTTTTTCAATAAAGCCCTTAATCAAATCAATTTCAAGTTCAAAACCCCGTCACACTCATCCTCTTAGGAGGGTGAGTTCTAATAGAGAGAGTATCGGGTTTTGTCTAAGTTAAGACTCAGACTCAAAGCAAAAATCGAGGCACGACATGTCTATAGTTTCATTTTGGCCCATCATAAGATGTCATAATGGCCATTTTCAAACTCATAAACATTGCACATTGACTCATTAGAGTAGTCATAATGCCTATTTTAAAATTCAAAACTATATTTTTGGCTTATTATTAGTCGTCGTAATGCCCTAATGAAAACTCAAAAAATAGCTTTTTCAAAACAAATGTCCAGACCATCATCATAAGCCACATATACGTTACGGTTGCCATTACACAAATCTTCCGTACCATAAATGCTAAAATTACCAAAATGATGAAAATGCCTTTTTTATGGAAAACACCCATTTTTTAAAAAAAAAACGGATACCATTCAGTTCTGAGTTTGTGTATGTATGCTCTATGATTGCTGCTAGCCGAACTTCTATATTAGAAATACCAAACTCCTCTATGGACTAAGTCGGCCTTTTCAATGCGGTATAAATAGGGAAAATTGCGTAAAATCAGGAATGATTCCTTTCCAAAAATCCAGTTGCATAATATTCACCAAAGTCATTTATAAAGTACCATAATCTTCTTATAGCCGTTCTGTCAAAGCTAAAAGCTTTGTGGCATCACCTCTTTCCATTTCAAAATCAAGTTTGAACTATGCTCGACTTGATTCCCGCAATGTCGAGATATGTAGGCAGCCTAAGCAAGGGCACAATCACCTTTCTCCTATCTTACAAAGAGTCAACCTTTTAAGTTAGAATTCTGTTCACAAACTTTAGGCCATTAATCAGTCAGAACAACATCCGACTTGATCCTTACACAGTTGGGGTACATAGGCAATTTGGGTTCATATTCTAGGCTTGGTCAACTTTCCCCAAGTAAGCGAGGAACACATCATTCAAAGCTGAAGTTCTGTTCATGGACTCCAAACTACCATTTTGAGCCGAAGTTTTATTCACAAACCCGAAGTTCTCTTCCAGAACTCTCTCCACTGATGAGTCACTATCCCTTGTCAATTTGCTCCACATACCTTCAACCCCTTCACCTTCTTCATTTCCACTTTCCAGTTCTTGTACAAAAATCTAGACCCTACCTGGCACACCATTCCTACTATTGATGGACAGAATAGGGACCCTTTGTAAGACCCTAACTCTATTAACTTCATTTTTAGCTTGATTTCAATGCATTTTATAAGGTGTTTATACTAATTGAGGTGCTTGTTTAACATGTTTTAACATGTGTGAGTTATGGTGAGATTTTCATATTTTTAAGTAAGATTAAGGGGTGATTAGTGGACTTAATCTATGGTTAATTAGCTTAATTAATCACATAGATTATTTTATGGTAATCATGTTTAATTAAACTAATCATGATTAATTATGTTAAGTTAGTGATTAGTGAAGGAAAATGTGGAAGTTGGGTGTGTGTGTGTGAGAGACACCTAGGTGTGTGCTTAACCTAGTGAGGTGTGTGCTTGTGACAAGTGTAGAGATAAATACACCTTTGTATCTAAATTGGCTGCCAAGAGAGGAGAGAGAAAAGAGGAGGTTGTGTAGTAATTAAGGTGCTTGATATGGGAATTGGTTGGGAGGAAAGGAAGGAAGAGAAGGGAGAAAGAAAAGAGAGGAAAAAGAAGAGAATTCAAGGGGGAACGATTGTATTCATCTTGTCTTCATCAATTGAGGTGAGATTTATCATGTTTCTTGTTAGTTTCATGTTATTTGTATTGGTTATTGCATGTTAGTATATTTTCCATATCATTAGAATTAGAGGAAGGTGATGGAGGAGAAGGTGGGTGAGGGCTTTCATGGTGAAAGCCTTTAATCAACTTGGTGAACATGTTTTTAATTTTTTTTTTATTTTATTTCTAGCTTAGTATTGCATTTTGGAGTCTTTGGTGAACTTATGTAAAGTGTTAGGGTGGGTTAGAGTAGAAAAAAAAACATTGGATTGGAGAGTCATGCTCGAGGGTTGGTGATTGGAAAGGTTTTGGGTCGTCCTGACATCTATTTGACGCTTGAACTTAGGCCAAAAAATGGCTTCAGGTCGTCCTGATGCCTATCTAACACTCTTTCTAACGCTCCTCTAACACTCTCTAGTAAAATGAGCATAACTTACCCTAGAAAATTCGAATTGATGCACCGTTTGAAGCATTGGAAAGTAGACTTATAGACCTTTCTGCCTATAAAAAATTTATAATCTAATTATTTATAGATTATATGTTAAAGTTGAACCTTGTAGATTATATTTTTAAAGTTGAACCCTAGAATTCATAAATTGTTGCATTGCTTTGGGGGTTTGGTGGAGGTGTTCTTTAGTATTTGTATTGCATCTAATTAACTTGTTTATAGTGTATACTTGGTGTTAGAGTATTATCTATAAATGATGGTTTGTATTTATTAATTCTTCATGAATTATACAATGTGGTTGTGCTGATAAGAGCTAAAGGAGGTCAAGAGCCTTCAACGTCAACCAAGAAATAACATCATTAGGTGTGTGTGCAGTGATAGGTGGGAATATAACATAGTCTTATTCATATTAAATGGATTGTTTGTCTTCTTTATGCATGGTAGTGGTGAAATCATATAAGGTGTTAATTCATATAAAAAGTGAAATTGAAGTTTATTCATATGAGAAGTTATGTGGAGACATTGGTGATTATTTATATAAGGTGGCATTGCATACCATTCATCTTGTATGCTTTGCATTACACTAGAGAGAGTTAACCACGGTGGGTTAACCAAGGCTTAGTCATGGTGGACTAGTCTAAGAGTGTCACGGTAGGCATTCCTTGATAACGAGTCATCGATATATTGAGCCAACATTATCTAAACTTGCACGCATATGTGGGTGACACATCTTTTGCATTTTTGTCCCTCCTTCATGAATATGCATTGTGGATGTTTATATGTCATTCTTTATGAATTTGATTATCCACCATGAGCATGTTGACTTTTAACTCACATCCACAAAGGTTGTTTTGACAGGTGAGATGAAGATGGAGGTCTAGTTTATTGCAATCTTGGTCTTAGCCATGGAAGCTATCATGGTTGTGTCGGGATGTCTCATGGCAAGGATTGGGAAAGTGTTTACCATTATATTTACAATGTCACATCGGGTTTTGTATGAGATATTAGAACTGGGATTTATGTTTGTATTATGTTTTGTTTTAATGTAAGTTGACAGTAAAAGACTCTAGGGAGTTTGTTTATTTGTCAATTGGAGATTTAAATGAGTTTAATTTATAATTTATGCTTACCATTGCATGTTTTATTATTTAGTACTTGTCTCTTAGGATTGTTGTTAAGGTGTCACTTATAGGTACAGTGACCTGTGCAATCACATACCTCCTAATGTGACATTAATGATACCTACTTAGGTTGGGGGTGTGACAGCTTGGTATCAAAGATGTGGTTTAAGCCAAGGTACATAACTGAGACTACGGATGGAGTTGGTGTCTAGGATTGCACAGTGAACCATAGGGTGTTGTTGGAGTTTGTTAGGTTGTTAAAGAGTATGGGAAATGTTATATATATAGTGTACTTATTCTGATTTGATGTAGAAGGAAGGATGGCACCGTGAGATTCACCTAGGAGAATGGAGAATGAGGAGTCATTGTCTTCTGTTAGAGGTGTAGAGTAGAGAGAGCATGAACTACATGTTCAAAATCAACCTGATGCAACGGACAGACTTGCTACTCTTATGACACAATATATGGAGTATCAGATAGCAAGATCAGCACAAAGTACTACTTTGCATGAACAATTCATAAAGTTGAATCCACCTGAGTTTGTGGGAGCAATTGATCCACTAGTGGCTGATGAATGGCTGAAGAAGTTAGAAACTATTTTTGAGGTGATGGGAGTAACTATAGAACAGAAACTATCTTTGGCTACTTTTATTTTAAAAGGTGAGGCGCGAAGTTGGTGGGAAGCTATGAGGCGAATGATGAATGCTCAACCCAAAAGAGTATCGATCACATGGCAACGGTTTGTGAAGATATTTAATAAGCATTACTTTCCACTTATTTACCGATATCAAAAGGAGTAAGAATTTATTTCTTTAAAGTAAGGGAAGATAACAGTAATGGAATATGAGGAGCAATTTATAGCCTTATCACAATTTGCACCTAATATAGTCGTGCTGAAGATGCAAAATGCAGGTGGAATCAATAGGGGTTAGAATTGAACATTCGATCATGGATTTTAGCTCTTGAGATGATAAGGTATGCTAACTTGTGAATAAAGCAAAAATTGTGGAAGGGGATATAAAAGAACTATCAGGAAGACAGGAACAATTTAAGAAGGGGAGGTTTGATTCGGGAGTTGGAACATCACGACAAAGGTCTTTAGAAACTACTACAATAGTGGAACAAAGTAGAGCACAAGCTAGTTCTAGATTCGAAGGTGCAAGATCTAGTAGTCCGAGGGGTAAAGGGAGTCCTAGAGGCAGAGGATCATGGAGACCGTCGGTAGGACCTATTACTTCAAGAACTGGCAACATTGGAGGAATTATTTGCTATTGATGTGGGGTTGAGGGGCATATAATTAGAGATTGTCCAGTGCCATGGACAGATAAATGTTATCAGTGCGGACAACCGGGACACATAGCAAGGAATTGTACCTAAGGGCCTACGATAGCTTCATCAATAGGCAATGTAGCGGGTAAAAGTAAAGGTAAACCAGAAATGCAAGGAATGGGCAAGCAACAACTTTTAAACCACATGCTCAAGCTTGAGTTTATGCCATGATGCAAAAAGATGCCCAAGCCACTCCTAACGTGGTAACAGGTATGTTATCTGTAACTGATAAGAAAGCTTATATGCTGATAAATCCAGGTTCCACACAGTCATTTATTTCTACAGTGTTTAGCATGCATTTGAATAGACCATGTAATTCATTGTTATAACCTCTACTTGTCTTTACCCTGGTGGGAGATGTGGTGTTGGTAGGGGAAGTATATAAAGATTGTATCTTGAAGATCAAAGATAAGGAGTTGGTAGTTGATTTGATTCCGTTGACTATCCATGATTTTGATTTGATTTTGGGGGTGGATTGGTTATCTTCATATCATGCTTCCATTGATTGTTTTAAGAAGGAAGTTATTTTCAAAATGTCAAATGCAGCGGAGTTTACATTTCAAGGTGAGCGGGAAATAGTTCTGACTTGTTTGACATCAGCTATGAAAGCAAAGAAATTGCTACAGAAAGGATGTGAGGGATATCTTGCACATGTTATTGATACAACTAAAGCAGAATTGAAATTATCTAATATTTCTATAGTTTGAGATTTTTTGAATGTTTTTCCTGATGAACTTCCAAGGATAGCACCAGATAGGGAGGTGAAATTTTTTATAAAATTATTACCGGGAACTACACCAATCTCTATTGTATTGTATCAAATGGCACCATCAAAATTGAAAAACTTATTGGATAAAGGATTCATTCAACCGAGTGTTTCACCGTGGGGAGCACTAATTTTGTTTGTAAAGAAGAAAGATGGCACTGTGAGATTGTGTATTGACTATCGACAATTGAATCAGGTTATGGTGAAAAATAAATATCCATTACCTCAGATTGATGATTTGTTTGACCAACTGTAAGGGGCTATAGTGTTTTCGAAGATTGATTTAAGATCCGGGTATTATCAGATAAAGGTAAAAGACCGTGATGTACTGAAGACAACATTATTTACTCATTATAGCCATTATGAATTCTTGGTGATGCCTTTCACAGTGACGAATGCACATGCTATCTTCATAGATCTAATGAACCGGGTATTTCGACCTTTTCTTGATACTTTTGTAATTATCTTTATTGATGATATATTAGTATACTCTCATAGTTTAGAGAAACATGAAAAGCACTTGAGAATTGTTTTGCAAACTCTACGGGATAAACAGTTATATGCGAAGTTCAGTAAATGTGAGTTCTGGCTAGATAAGGTAGTCTTCTTGGGCCACGTTATCTCGACAGAGGGAATTCATGTTGATCCAAAAAAGATAGAAGCTATAATGAAATGGGAGCAACTGAACAATGTTTCAAAAGTTAGAAGTTTCCTGGGTTTAGCAAGTTATTACTGGAGATTTATACAAGACTTCTCATCTATTGTTGTCCTTTTGACTCGATTGACTCGAAAAGATGTAAAGTTTGAATGGACAAATAAATAAGAGTATATTTTTCAGGAATTGAAGACCAAATTGACTACAACACCGGTATTGACAATTCCTTTTGGGAAGGGAGATTTTGTGGTGTATAGCAATGCTTTGTATCAAGGATTAGGGGGTGTGCTAATGCAACGAGGTAAAGTAATTACTTATGCATCGAGACAATTGAAGCCACACAAAAGGAACTATCTTATACATGATTTGGAGTTGGCAACAGTAGTATTTACACTAAAAATCTGGAGGCATTATTTATATGGGGAACCTTGTGAAATCTATACGGATCATCAAAGTTTAAAGTATTTGTTTACTCAATGAGATTTGAATGCCAGACAGAGAAGTTGGATGGAACTAATCAAGAACTATGAATGAGTGATTCACTATCATCCAAGAAGAGCCAATGTGGTGGCTGATGCATTGAGCCAGAAACCCTCAGGAAAATTAGCTTGCATGAGATGTTATCAAGAAGAATTGTGTACAGAAATGACTCAATTGGGAGTAGAGTTTGACCAAAAAGTATGGATGTCATGTTAGCTCATTTTTAGGTGAGACCTTTAATGCTTGATTGAATCCGAAAATGTCAAATGTAAGATAAACAATTAAAGAAGATTAGACAACAAGTGATGGGTAAGGTAAACACTGATTTTTCTCTACTTGATGATGGTACTTTGAAGTTTGGAAACCGTCTTTGCATACCTGATGATTCAGTTCTAAAGAATGACATTTTAAACAAGGCACATCAATCAATATATGCCATGCATCCATGGAGCACAAAGATGTATAGGGAACTTCAAAAAATTTATTGGTGGCCAAGTATGAAAAAGGACATTGCAAAATTTGTGGCAAAGTGTTTAACTTGCCACCAGGTGAAACCTGAACATCAAAAGCCCTACAGGTTTGTTGCAACCTCTCTTAATTCCACAGTGGAAATGGAAACATATTACCATGGATTTTATGGGGACTTCCGAAAACTCCTAATGGTTTTGATTCTATTTGGGTGATTGTTGATAGATTGACTAAGTTAGCTCACTTTCTTTCGGTGAAGACGACTTATACACTTGATAGATATGCAAAATTATATGTGAATGAAATTGTTAGATTACATGGAGTGCCAATATCTATTGTTTCAAACAGGGATCCAAGGTTTACTTCCAGGTTTTGGTCAAGTCTTCAACAAGCTATGGGCACAACATTGAAGTTTAATACAGCTTTCCATCCTCAAACAGATGGACAATCTGAGAGAACTATTCAAACTTTAGAGGATATGTTGAGAGCATGTATGGTTGATTTCAAAGGTAGTTGGGGTGATTACATTGTCTTAATAGAATGTGCTTATAATAATAGTAATCAAACTAGCATTGGGATGGCACCATTTGAGACTTTGTATGGTAGAAGATGTCGGACTCCAATATGTTGGACTGAGGTGGGTGAAAGACAATTATTGGGTCAAAAAATGATCCACGATATGACTGAGAAAATCAAAATACTCCATGAGCATCTAAAGGTGGCACAGAGTGGACAGAAAAGTTATGCCGATAATCGTCGATGTGAACTTGAGTTCAAAATGGGAGATTAGGTATTTCTTAAAGTTTCTCCATGGAAAGGGATGCTATGATTTAGGAGGAAGGGTAAATTGAATCCAAGATACATTGGGCCTTATGCAATTATAGAGAGAGTTAGCACAGCAGCTTACAAGTTAGACTTACCTTCAAAGATGTCTAAACTACACAATGTGTTTCATGTGTCTATGTTGCGGAAGTATATAGCGGATTCATCCCATGTGTTGGTTCAGCAACCGGTGGAGTTAACAGATGATTTAAGCTATATTGAGGAGCAAGTTCAAATCTTAGGCCGAAGAGTGTAGGCCCTTCGAAATAAAATGATACCACTGGTGAAAGTTCTTTGGAGAAGCCATACAATAGAGGAAGCCACATGGGAAAGTGAGGAAGTGATGCAAAAACAGTATCCACATCTATTTTCACAAGGTAGGAGAATTTCAGGACGAAATTCTTTAAGGTGGGGAGAGTTGTGAGACCTTAACTCTCTTAATTTCATTCATGGTGAGGGATTTCAATGCATTTTATAAGGTGTTTATACTAATTGAGGTGTCTGTTTAACATGTTTTAACATGTGTGAGTTATGATGAGATCTTCATATTTTTAAGTAAGATTAAGGGGTGATTAGTGGGCTTAATCTATGGTTAATTAGCTTAATTAATCACATGAATTATTTTATGGTAATCATGTTTAATTAAATTAATCATGATTAATTATGTTAAGTTGGTGACTAGTGAAGGAAGAGGTGGAAGTTGGGTGAGGGCTTTCATGGGTAAGGGCTTTCATGGTGATGGAGGAGAAGGTAGGTGAGAGCTTTCATGGTGAAAGCCTTGAATCATCTTGGTGAACATGTTTTTAATCGTCTTTGATTTTATTTCTAGCTTAGTATTGCATTTTGGAGTATTTGGTGGACTTATGTGAAGTGTTAGGGTGGGTTGGAGTTAAAAAAAACCTTGGATTGGAGAGTCATGCTCGAGGGTTAGTGGCTGGAAAGGTTTTGGGTTGTCCTGACACCTATCTGATGCCTTGCTGACGCTCAAATTTAGGCCAAAAATAGCTTTAGGTCGTCTTCAAGCCTATCTAACGCCTTGCTGACGCTAGAATTTAGGCCAAAAATAGCTTGGGGTCATCTTGACGCCTATCTGATGCCTTGTTGACGCTCAAATATAGGCCAAAAATAGTTTTGAGTCATCCTAACGCCTATCTGACGCTCAAATTTAGGCCAAAAAAGGCTTTAAGTTATCCTGACTCCTATTTGACGCTCTTTCTGATGCTCTTCTAACATTCTCTAGTAAAATAAGCATAACTTACTCTAAAAAACTCGGATTGATGCACTGTTTGAAGTGTTGAAAAGTAGACTTATAAACCTTTCTACCTATAAAAAATTTATACTCTAATTCTTTATAGATTATAGGTTAAAGTTGAACCTTATAGATTATAGGTTTAAAGTTGAATCCTAGAATTCATAAATAGTTGCATTACTTTGAGGGTTTGGTGGAGTTGTTCTTTAGCATTTGTATTACATCTAATTAACTTGTTTATGCTGTATACTTGGTGTTAGAATATTATCTATAAATGATGGTTTATGTTCATTAATTCTTGATAAATTATACAATGTGGTTGCGAAACTAACATAGTTGTGGTGATAGGAACCAAAGAAGGTTAAGAGCCTTTAACGTCAACCAAGAAATAACATCACCAGGTGTGTGTGCAGTGATAGGTGAGGATATAAGATAGTCTTATTCATATTGAATGGATTGTTTGTCTTCTTTATGCATGGTAGTGGTGAAATCATAAGAGGTGTTAATTCATATATGAGGTAAAATTGATGTTTATTCATATGATGAGTTATGTGGAGACATTAGTGATTATTCATATAAGGTGACATTGCATACCATTCATCTTATATGCTTTGCATTACACTGGAGAAAGTTAACCACAGTGGATTAACCAAGGCTTAGTCACAGTAGACTAGTCTAAGGGTGCCACGGTGGGCATTCCTTGATAACGAGTCATCGATATAGTAGGCCAACGTTATCTAAACTTGCGCGCACATGTGGGTGACACATCTTTTGCATTTTTGTCCCTCCTTCATGAATATGCATTGTGGATGTTTATATGTCATTCTTTATGAATTTGATTATCTACCGTGAGTACGTTGACTTTTAGCTCATGCCTACACAGGTTGTTTTGGCAGGTGAGATAAAGATGGAGATTCGGTTCACTGCAATGTTGGTCTTAGCCATGGTGGCTATCATGGTTATGTTAGGATGTCTCATGGCAAGGATTGGGAAAATGTTTACCATTGTATTTACAATGTCATGTCGAGTTTTGTATGAGATATTGGGATTGAGATTTATGTTTGTATTATGTTTTCTTTTAATGTAAGTTGATAGTAGAAGACTCTAGGGAGTTTGTTTATTTGTCAAATTGGAGATGTAAATGAGTTTAATTTATGGTTTATGCTTACCATACGTTTTTTTATTATTTAGTACTTGTCTCTTGGGATTGTTGTTAAGGTGTCGCTTATAGGTACAGTGACCTGTGCAATCACATCCCTCCTAATGTGACATTAATGGTGCCTATTTAGGTTGGAGGTGTGACATCCTTGGTCATACCCCAACTAACGTGCCACTCGATGCAGTTGATATCCCACTACTTCAAACTCTCCTACCTTATTAAACGCTGGCAGAACCCCTAGCACAATCCACAGAATAGTCCCCACTCTTTCCTGGGGCATGGCCTTATCCCCAACAACTTACGCTTCCCAAATATCTTTGTTATAAGCATCAAACGGCGCAATCCCTAGAAGCAATTCTACATAAGGCCTAGGAGTGAATTCCTCCCCTTTGTCAATCACATCTCTTGGCCTCCCTTGGGGAAAACACCCAGCCATTTGGCCAAGCGGCACACCATTACAGCATTCCCATGGGCTTTCTAGGTGATACCTTCTCGTGCTTTGGGGGCCAAGCTTTTGAGCCTTTCATAGAAAAACATTTGCAGAAAATTAGTACAGACATATGTGGGGATATCATAATGTCCCATTGACCATTCCATGTTGAACTTCAGACGATCCAATTGATGGTATAGAGTCCCCAAAAATAAAGGCCCTAACGCCAAGCGCCTGCCACACAACAATGCTGCAGTTAAAAGAAACAAGGCATAAATCACCCTATCAGCCAAGGGACCTTCAAAACATGCATGGACAGCCATGCACTCAAGAAATTGACCAAATGAAAGGACTATGCAACCCTGGCCCTACTTTCCCATGCTCGTGATCCCCTCCAGCATCATCACCTTTACATCTCTTTTTTTTCTTGGACATCTATTCCAAGTCTTTCTACCAATAAACCACCCAGCTTTTGAAGGTATTCTTATCCTTTGTCCTAGATGCCTTGCTTAGATTTGCTCATAGATGCTTCATTAGATTTATTTGGGATCCTACTGTAAGCCAGTGTTTTCAACGCTCACGTAGCACCTTCCTCTAGCACGCTTACTATCACATCTTCCCCAGCACTGGTCTCTACAAGGCACATCACCACATCACCCAGGATTGGCAACCTTGTCAGTGTGCTTACATCTTCTAAAGTGGGTGTTGTTTCACCCCACCCCATGGCGAAAGTATGAGCATCCACGCACCAAAGAGAGATTTTGGTCTCCAACCAAGGCCCACTTTATTTGATCACTAGCTTGTGAGTATTCAAAATCGCAGCATGGATTCTAGGCACCTTCAACAAATCACAGTAATCAAGGTTTTCCACGATCTCCTCAGTCCAGATTTCCAAACCTCCTCCAAAAGCAGTAAAGTTACCTCAGGCCATGAATGATTAGGGCAAATCTCCTCTTTCAATCCCCAACCGCAGTATCGAATAACCTTTAATCAAGCCTGTGGCACTAGCTTCAACCTCCTCAAAGCCCAATACCATAGTTTCGCTGGCGGTAGGCCCCTCAATAAAGAACACCTCCACAGAAGGCCAAAACTGGTTCCTATCACCCTAAAGCGGTGCTCTACACTAATATTTCAAGTCTAGCACCAGCGAAGGGACTCCACTCTTCTCCTTCTTGAGACCTTTCTTCTTCCCCAAGTCTTTGTCATTTGAACCTTGGTCTGCATTCGCTGGCAATGGCGGCAGCACTCTCCCAATAACAAAGGATCTACCCATAACTTGATTCTTCGCACCATGAGTCCTCACCATTCACAAGGATAATACTCTATTAATAATACTGGGAAAAACATAGTGAAATCACTTCTTTCTTCTTAGTGAGCTCTTAAGAAAAACTTTAAGAGTTTAGCATATACTATCCAATGGCCTCCAAAAATACCTTTTGTCCATTCAAATGAAGTAAAAAGGGGGAAAATGGCTAAGCACCCTACGTTAGCCTAATGCAGGTAATGTCAACAAGGTCTTCTCCCTTTAAAGAGCATAACACAAGCATACTCCAAGGCACCCCACTTCAGCCTCGTGTAGGTGACATCAACAAAGCCATCTTCTCCAAGTGGGCCTAACCCCGTGAGTTCTCCAAGAATGCCTAACCCTGTATGATCACAAAGGCACCTCCATCAGCCTTATGTAGGTGACATTGGCAGAGTTATCTTCTCTAAGCAAGCATCCCCCATGAGGTTCTCCAAGCAAGCTCAACCTTGTGAGATCGCCAAGGTACCTCACGTCAACCTCCCTCAAGTCAGCCTTATGTAGGTGACTCCTTTCCACCCCTCCAAGCGGGCCTAACCACATGAGCTATGTATCTCCAAGTGTGCCTAACCCCGAAAATCCTCTAAGGTTCCTCCTTGATCGCCTCAACACCCACTCACCCCGTGAGCCTGGGTTCATTACGATCTCCCAGATGCCTACTCACCCTGGAGTTTGGGTTGGCCATGGATATCCTCAACATCATCAATAGAGCACCTCATGCTCAAGGTTTACCTGCCTTCCTTACTCTAGAAACTCTCCAAGAACTCCTCTCCACCCTTCGAGATCTATTAATGGATTATGGATTGGTAGCTAGAAACAAAAGAACCATTGAGCCGATCACCCCTACGGTGAGCGTGGGCACGTCCCATCAACCAACTAAGAGAGAGAAAAACTTCCAACCATATTGTTCTCAAGTGCAAGATCAATTAAGATCATTTGCCATTTAATGTTCAAATCTTCACCATTAATGCAACCTGCATTGCATTAAGTATGGTGACATGTGGCATCATCACCTGGATGGAGGAGCAACTCACATGCATGGCAGGTGTGAGGTGCCCCTCCCCATCTGATACAACTAGGCAGAGCTAACACAGTTGCTCAAAGCCATGATAGCTCTCCCGCTCGTCCTATTAGGGATCGCCAGGTGGCAATCACATTAGCCCTAATTCTTACTATATATACCAAGATTCATTTATGACTCTAAGGTTGGAATGATCACCTAGTTGTTTCGCCTGAGCTTAAGACTTCATGTCTGCACCTTGAATCCTCCAAGCCCTGAGCTTGCATACAGCCTCTCCCTCTCTCTCTCTCTCTCTCTTGGTTGCCCTTGGTTCTTTCTATGCCACCCTTTGGGAGACCCAAGCCACGTCGATGACTGCTAGGATTTCCAAAGGAATCACATGTCGGTCAACTCTACACCCCCTGATCCACCTTTTCCCACAACAATCAAGTAAAGTTATACACACAAAATTGTACATTATTTTCATGTAGAATATATAGATGTTTGTGGTTCATTCATTTTAGACCAAAATATAGCAAAAGTTGAAAGAAAGTTACGGGCAAATTTGAGAGACCAATTTTTTCATAACTCAACAAAATTTGAACTTCCGCTACTTCAGAGAGGTGACAATTTCAAAATTACTTACCCAAAAACAAAACAATTTCAAAACTTGGAAAACCATAACAACATAAATAATAAGATTCAAAATCTCACTTTCTTCACTCTTTTGGGGTTTTCTCGGTAATCAAATAGCTAAAAAAATCCACAGCTATTATCTGCAAAATACAAAACACATTCAACATTTTTCAAATTAAAGCCTGAGATCGTTATACATGCATCGATTAAAAGCTTGAGGTCGTTACAGAGCAAACCTAAGCATCACAATGCCTGAAATGCATATGAACCAGATTGAACTGAAAGAACTTGTTGGTTTTTTGAAAAATAAGTGAATCGACCAACCATTTTTTGAAAAAAACCTCCAATTGTGTGACTGATTGTTTGAAAAAAGCCGTTGACTAGCTTTGACTTTTTAAGTCTCTTTCAAAATTTTGATGTATTTGTAACCCCAAATAGTTGAACTTGGAAAGTAAAGCTAGAATTAAGCAACACTTACCATTGCTCCACCTAATTCCTTATGTTTTACTTTGTAATATAAATTATATTTAAAGTGAAACATATATGAATAAATAAAAAAATATTCAATTTATAATACTAGTTGAACTAATGAACCTTGAACTGGTAGCCTCACCAGTTTAATGTCTAGTACAGTTTTGATAACTATGTCGTACAACGTCTTATACTGTTTTGAATATTGTATTTGACTTTGATACCTTTATTAATGCACCTCTCATACTTTCAATCAATATTTTGAAAACCAGACCGGATTAGTTAATTCAACCGGTTGAACTGTTAACCACTTCAAAAAACAATCCAATCAATCCTCTAATCCTATACATAGGCTACACTAGTAAAAATCGTGACGAACAGCGGTTGAACCACAGAACTGTGAACAATTCTTTAGGATTGTCCGATTCTAAAAAATAGGAATGGGGAAATTAGGTTTTTCTCTTCACTCACTACTCCCCCGCATAGTGACGCCTTCACTTTCAAGTTACAATGGTTTCGATGGTGTTGGGGATGGGGGTATTGGTTATGTGGGGATAGTGGTTCTGTGGATGTAGGGTGTCTATGGTGGTTTAGATGGGGGTTGGTGTTTATGGGTGTCAATCGATATGGGGTGGGTGGCTATAATGGTTTCGGTAAGGGCGGGGTGTGTGGCTATAGTGGTGGTTCAGTTGTGGGTTGGGTGGCTATGGTGATATCCATAGGGTAGGAGGAGGGGTGGTGATGACGGTGGTCGATGGTGGCAGGGTTTGGGAAAGAGGGGGTAGTTGGTTTGGTTTGACCTTTTGACCAGAAAAATTGCTTTTTATATTATAAAATTATATTACAGAAAAGTGAGGGTAATAATGTAATTGAACATTGTCAATTAATGGCATCTGTTGACAAATCTTGACAAGGAAGTCATGACAACAACTTTAAATGAGTTTTTTTTTTTTTAAATTAAGGATTTTTACATTTTAATATTGGTGAAAAAATTTTATATAAAATTTATTCTTCTCGCTTTTTGATATGTAAAATTATTAATTAATATATTCAAGTTTAGATAACAAATCTTTTTTAATTAACAATATAGCTAATCCATATAGCCACCAATTACTTAAATAATATATGCAGATTGTATACAAAAAATTTTATCATTTTCATCAAATCAAAATTGACCCAACTGACATAATAAAAATTTAATTTTTTTATTTTCACCTTAGGGGATACCTGTAGATAACCCACAAACTATAAATAAAATAAAAAAGAAATTGCACTTCGTTCAATTAGCTCAAGCAACAGAATACCAAATTATTCTTTGGTAAATAAAATAGTATTCCTTACATATGCAAGTAACTTACAAAATCAAATAGAGATTGAATATATTTTGACTAGAAAGAAATTAAACAAAGTTCATCTCCATAAAAAAATAAAAAAAATTTACCTCAACAAACCGTTTGATTATGCTATTGGTAAGATTAAAATTTGTTTTTCATTTTAAAATTTTGTGATTGTACAAGAGAGAGAGAGAGAGAGAGCTATGAGGGCTTAGACAACAAAAAAGTTGGACCTTTGGATTTTATTGTATTGATAAAAGTGTATATAGTTTTTTTTTTTTTAAGTTAACTAGTGTAGTTGATTAGGGTTTCTTTTTTAAGGGCCTTTTTTCTCATTTGAACTGAGGTTTTTTTGATTATTTTGTTGTGGGTTTTTTTTTCTCATTTAGACTTATGCTCTATTTTTTTTTCTTTTCTTATGAGTCTTTTTTTCTCATTTAGACTGGGTTTTTTTGTCTTGTGGGCTTTTTTTCTATTTAAACTGTGGCTTTTTTTGAAAAAAAAAATGCCAAAATTATGTGGTGCTTAACTATAGCATATAAGGTTTTTTAAAATTTGAGGTCTTAAAAAATTAGAAGCCTAAAACAAATATTTTGCTTGCTTTATGCTAGAGTCAACCCTAGTTGAGGGTATTGTCTTGATTTTCATTAAACTTCAAGGGTGATCAGTAAAATTTACCCTTCCATTTTTATTGCTTTGAGAATGAGTGTCAGTCTTCTTTCCTTTGGGACTTGTATGTAGCGTTCCTTCCTTTATCAAGGATAAGAACATCATTACAATAAGCAAAGAACATAACTCTTACAATATATTTGGATCTTAGATCTGAGTACGGGAAAAAAAAAAGTAGTGTTAATGGTATCATCTATGGGCATAAAACCCATGAAGCAATAAACATTTCCCTTTTTTCAGCTTTTTCATTTTATTAATTCGTTTATTTATTATATTGGTTTGTTCGTTTGTTTGACAGGTACACTTATTTGGGATTTGTATAAGGAGAACATACACAAAGAACCAAAAAGCATACATCCAAAGTGTTGCACAACAAATCTCACCAAAATGATATACAGTGACATTATTGTAATTAAAAATTATTATGATAGGTGTTTTGTTTTAAAGTAAATTGCTCTTATCTGACCATATCATTCTGGTGATAAATTTTGCATGCCTTTTCTCTTTGTATAGATTTAACTGTCAAATAAAGATATTTGTTCATATAAGTGATTTGTGTGGACAGGTTATCTCATAACAATATTTGTTCTTCAAAAAAAAATAATAATAAACATGAAAATGAAAAATAGTTGTACAATGCATTCTTTTTTCTTCACCGAGTTTCTGCTACAGTGGAGCATGAAAATTTGTTTACACACTCCACCCTTTACATTATATTTGAATTTTGAATTTGTCAAAAAAAAAAAATGAAATTACTTGTACATATTTATCTTTTATAGGTAATCAAACGAAAAAACAATGGATCTGAATTCATTTTTTTATTTTATTTTGCATTTTTCTAGCCCAACGAATGTAAATAGAAGAATTTGTATTTTTCTAACCCAACGGAAGAAAGTTGAAGAACTTAGAATCTTTAACTTCATTTTTTTTCCCTTTTTTTCCCATTTCATTTACTTTTCCTTCCACTTAATCAAGAATGACCAGAACTATTCTGTATGTACATTTTTATGGGTACTAGGAGCATCCATCCCAAGTCCCTTGACTGTATATGTGGATACTCTGCTTTGCTTTGGATACCTATCCATCTTATACTTTTGTATTCTTCTATTTATAAATGGCAGGATATCTGTCTATTAGCCCGCGCCGCCCCCCCCCCCCCCCCCCCCCCCCCCCCCGACCCACCCTTAGTTGCCCTTCATTTCAAGGGGCAGAGAAGTCTATTAGCGCCCCCCCCCCCCCCCCCCCCCCCCCCCCCCCCCGGACCCACCCTTAGTTGCCCTTCATTTCAAGGGGCAGAGAATCGCATATTTAGAAGATGGACCAGCTGACCTATAGTTGAGGTTTAGGTTGAAGTAGGTGGACTTCTACAGGCAGCAGCAAAGTAGTCCCTCAGATGAGTCAAGCCTAGGCCCTTACGATCGTGCACAAATTTCTGGCAGACACTCGCCCGCCATTCCATCTTTCCAATTCACAGGATGAGGGTGTTGGCCTAAGCATGTACCTCCACCAACCGAGTTGGCCTCGCAGATCACTCAAGCCGAGGCCCTTTCACATTAAGAGACTATGCAGGCACATCCAGACTACTAATATTTTGTTTGAACTTGCATTTGTATCATGTTATTGTCACAACTGGATTTTGGACAACCTAAATATCTCGTGAATGAGACGGAGCTCAAAATAGGGTTTTTTATGTGACTTGGAGATCATATTACCTCCGGACGCGTGTGGGGTCTTTGTCCCAGCTCGCACGGTTTATTTGATTTGAAAAGAACCATTAGTTTTGAAGCTGCCACCTGACAATTAAGGTATGCTAGGACACCAAAAAGTGTGTTTTCGTAAACATTAGTTGGAAAGATTTCAATCTGTTTGAAAAGGAATTTGTGCCGATTTGAAAGGCACTTGATGGTTTGACTCCATGTTGATCTGCGTAATCCGATCTAAGCTCGGGAATCCTATTACGTGTTGGGAAGCGTATGTATTTTAAGCATGAACACCCAACCCAGCCGAAAATTGGCATCATTCATGCTCTAGAAATCTCGTTTCCAATGTCTATCAAATTTAACATCATCATCGTGCTTGTATGTATGCATCATGTCAATTGTGTGCAGCTGAGAATGATTTTGCTTATATGTTTATGTTGTGTGCGGGTGTGCATGTGTAGTGAATGCACCAATACTAGCAACATAACTGTTATACTACTTATGGATGCAATATGAATACAATGTTGCTGGTTGGAAAAGGCTTTGAAAATTTTTTCACTCGTCTAAGGGAAGTTTTGAAATGCTATTCCAATTAAGGAATAAAATGCTAATGCTTATGATGATTTCTAACCAAGCCTAAAAAGAGAATTCAAACTACCTACATATCCTAACTGTGTAGAAATTAGGCCAAACTTTATTCGGACTTGACTGGTGGCCCGAAGTTTTTGAACAGAACTCTGACTTAAAAGGTAGATTCCTTGCTTACTTAGAGAAAGGTGACCGAGCCTGG
The DNA here is from genome assembly GCA_033060915.1 of Euryodendron excelsum. Classification (NCBI taxonomy): domain Eukaryota; kingdom Viridiplantae; phylum Streptophyta; class Magnoliopsida; order Ericales; family Pentaphylacaceae; genus Euryodendron; species Euryodendron excelsum. The sequence continues at coordinate 18,654,087 of CM065379.1, read as the reverse complement.
AAAGAGGACCTAGACTGCATACGTACCCTAACTGTGTAAGGATCAAGTCAAACGTAGTTCAACTGATTAATGGCTCGGAGTTTGTGGACAAAACTCCAGCATAAAGGATATGTTTCCCCGATTGTTCGAGGAGGGATGACCAAGCCTAGGAAGAAACCTAGACTGCTTACGTGCCTTAATTATGCAAGGTTAAGGTCAATCGTAGTTCGACCGACTTTGAAATGGAAAGAGGCTGACGCCACAAAGTTTTTCGAATTTGACTGAAAAGCTATAAGAAGATTATGCTTCTTTATGCATAACTTTGATGAATGATATGAGACTTGATTTTTGACGTGGGATCTTTCCCGATTTAAAGCAATTTGGCCTATTTGAACTGCTTTGCAAAGGCTAATTTAGTCCACAAAGGAGTTTGGTATTTCTAGTATAAAAGTTTCGACTAGCGGCAACCATAAAACATAAGTAAAAAAATTCAGAATTGAAGCATGGGCCATTTTTTAGAAAATGAGTGTTTTTTGTATTAAAAAAAAAGGGCATTTTTATCATTTTAGCAGTTTTAGCATTTCTAGTACAAAAGATCTGTGTAACAGAACCGTAGAGCATATGTGTTGTTCCTATGATATTGGTATGTGCTTTTATTAAGAAAATAATGTTTTTCTAAGAAAGGGTATTTTTGTTATTTTGGTAGTTTTAGCATTTCTGGTACGGAAGATCCGTGTAATAGCAACCATAGAGCATACGTGCTATGCTTATGACGTTAGTCTGTGCTTTTGTTAAGAAAATGATATTTTTTGAAAGGGTATTTTTATCATTTTGGCAGGCCATGTATTTCTGATACAGACGATCCGTGTAACAGCAACCATAGAGCATACGTGCCATGCTTATAACGTTGGTCTGTGCTTTTATTGAGAAAATGATATTTTCTGAGAAAGGGTATTTTTATCATTTTGGCGGGCCATGTATTTCTAATACTTAAGATCCCTGTAATGGAAACTATAGACCATACGTACAGTGGCTCATGACAATGACCTAGACATTTATTTTGAAAATGCTATTTTTTGGGTTTTCTACTAGCCATTACAACAACTTATAATCAGCAAAAAATGCAGTTTTGGGTTTGAAAATGGGCATTATGACTACTCAAATGAGTCATTATACAATTTTTATGATTTTGAAAACAGGCATTATAACGGCTTATTACGGGTCAAAATACAGCTATGATGGATATGCTGATGGAGTATGCTAGTTAAAAGCCTACGTAGGCCACCAGAAACTGAGAATGAGTAAAAGCATAAATGCATGGTTCCCATTGCTTTGAATGTAATTTTGTGTACCTGGAGTGATTTCGACAGAGTTCCAATTTAGTACAGACGCAGTTTAATTACTAGAAATCAGGCAGAATGACGACTAGGCAAGGGCCTGTTTGAAGCTGGGAATCGGACATGGGTTTGGCTATACTCGAAGGATGGTAGGTGTTGGAATTCACCCCTAGTAACAGTAGATATCGACTAAGCCATGCCAAAACCGTAGTATCACAATGGCTTCAGTTAGAACCTAAACCGACTGGTTTGAATTACACCTCGTTGCTGGTGGGATTCGAGTAGCACTTCAGCCTAGCCAGAGACCGTCACGCTTCACGTTGGGCAGAGTTTCAACTAGTTGGAAGCACTATCTGACCCAAAAACCAGACAAAGTTTAGGCTAGTCGAGAAGCATTTCTGAATCCTCAATCCCAAAAAGCGGCATTATTTCAATTAGGCAAGAATGCTATCGGGACCCGCTAGTTGGGCAGAGTTTCAACTAGGATTGGGTGATTCTGGACCGGTCAATCAGACAAGGGTCCAGATAGGCTAAGGCTGACCAAGCCGGGCAATCACTTTTCTAGAGAGAAAAGTGAGAACTCTAGAAAGAGAAAGTGTGCAAGTGAATTGGTGAGAAAAATAGAAGGTAGAGGCATCCTATTTATAGGAAAATTCGGCCAAGGCATTGGTCATGCCATAAAGAACAAGTTTGTTCTTTGTGGCACTTCAACGCCATAAAGAGCAATTTTGCTCTTTGTGGCATAAGCATTGTTTTCTTCTTTGTGGCATTCCAATGCCAAATTCTTGAAGGGGGAGATGTGGAAATCTTTTTTCATGACACTGCAGTGCCTAAGACCTTGGAAATCCTTCTTCCTTCTTCATAGCACTGTAGTGCTTAAGACTTGGAAATCCTTCTTCACGGCACTGCAATACCATGAGGCTTGTCTTACTCTGTCTTGGCTTGCCCTGGTGCTGTCTGGCTTGGGGCTCTTGCTCCCGATTGACAGATCGGACTTCAAAGGGTGATATAGAATATCACCAGCCTCTGATTTAGGTCATCAGATCTTTTTAGGACTCTGGTTTGCATTCTTCAGAAGCTTTGGGCTTTCAGTTTAGGGTTTCAAAATCCCACCGTGTTACAGTCATCGAGACTCTCACTAGGTGATGCTTGGTGACGCTGAAAGATGTCAGAGATGACTAATCTTCGAGATGATGTCATCAGAGTCCGACCGAGATACAGTCATGTAGACTCTAGTTTAAGGTGACTAGAAATGACTGATCTCCAAGATGATGTGATTAGAGTTCGACCGAAATGCTGTCGCTTGGATCCCGATTTATGGTGTCATCGGAGTCTGACCAAGATGCGGTCGTCTAGACTCTGGTTTAAGGTGTCATCGGAGTCCAACCGGGATGCGATCATCTAAACTTTGGTTTAAGGTGTCATCGAAGTTCGACCGAGATGCGATCATCTAAACTTCAGTTTAAGGTGTCATCGGAGTCCAACTGGGATACGGTCATCTGGACTCCGGTTTAAAGTTTAATGTGTGTGTTTGGGGTCAAAATTTGGGTGTCAAAAGTTATCTTAATATATTGATATTTTGAAATTTATCATGTCTAGTATTGGGGCTTGGAGATACTTGCACGTTTTTGTTCTAAATGACACAAAACTTGGAACGTGGCACAGTGTTGGTACACTTGACATGCGGGGTGGCATCATCATTAGTGTCCTAGTTGGGGAGTTATAACATGTTATCACCTCGGGACACTTAGATGTCTTTGATAAGGTTGACATCGAGGTTTAGCAATGTCAAAATGGCCAAACAAACTCCGAATGACATGAAATTCAACACATGGTACATGTCAACGCCGACGATGTGGCCATTAAACACCAAGACGTGGACTTATGGTACAACCTATCCATACAAGTGAAATTTGCTTTAAAAAAAAATTTGCTGATGTAAAAGCATTTGTGGTAAAAACGTTTTAGGTTACTTGAAAGCATTTTTTTTTAAGCCTTTTTCATGTAAAGCATTTGTCTTAGAAGCATTTTTCTTTGTTAACAAAGACTGTTTTTACTTACCCCGCAAAAGTGTATAGGGAGTCTTGCTAACATGTGCCCTTAGGACATATTTTAAGTATACTTTGCTGGTTGTACAAAATATTGAAATTGTATTTTCAGAATTAACAATGACAAAAACACAACTTTTAACCTTCTGTACAACTAGGTAAAGCAAGCTTAAAATTAGTATATGTTAACATTTGCCTTAAACATGTCTTTAGCATTTAATGTTTTGATCTCTTAGATACTTGTTTTTTGAGAATCTAGAAGATGATGGAGATTGTTTTGCCTAAACCATTTAGGGTAAGCATTCCATTTGTCGCTAGGTTTGATATTGACCATACTTCTATTTTGAGAGAAGTGAAGATGATGTTGGTAATTATGCCTAAACAATTTAGGGTTAGTCTCCCCTATCGTGAAGTCAGTTCTCATGCCAAAGTCTCAAATTGAGGGTAAAAGATTCAAACAATAACTTTTGTAGGAGGCTAAGGGCTACTAGGTTGTTAGGAAGAGGTCCATGCGCTGGTGACCTTACAAAATTAATGTTTGTTTCAGAGTTTTGGATAGCTTGTTGGGAGTTTACTGAGTTTGTTGTGGGAAGATTCTAGACTACTTAAAATGACCGATATATCTTGGGTACTAAGAGTACTTTGGACTCAGTGTGCTAAAGGTATTTTATGCACGAAGGTGATAGTATCATCCATTCTACCATCCGTTGAAACCATTGATAGTATAATAGTGCAAGGACTTCACATCTTCACTGGGTCTTGGATATTACTAAATTTGAAGTTAGTTATGTTCAAATTTTTTTCTCGAGAAGAACTCCTTCAAATCGAAATGTCGTAGGCATTTATTTTCACTATTTTTGTGTGGTACTTAGACACTTACCTTATTTGTAGTGTCGAGAAAATTTAGATGAGAATTGGAGAAGGAACACTAAGGCTCCCTTTGAAATCCGAATTTTTGGTGGGAAAAAAAATGTGAAGGAAAAGTGAATAAAAATAAAAAGTATTTTTATTCACTTTTCCTTCACATTTTTCTTTTCTTTTATTTTTTCATCAAAAATCCTGGTTCCAAACAAGGGTAAGAGAATTTGATTTTCTTGATGTCACTTGACAGTCTACAAATGAGGACTTCTTCCTTATTTATACTACTCCATCTTATCAACCAACGGTGGAGTTTTATTTGATCCTATGGATGAACATGAGCTTCCAAAATAATCTATATGAACATCTTCTACTAGAGATATGTAAAGTCTCTAGAATATTCTACTCTTTATACAAATTTTCATTATTCTAGTATATTCTATACTCCTACAATAGTGCACCATGTTTATAAAACTCTCTACAAGCTTAAGTATACAAGAAGCTAGTAGAAGGTTTTAGAATAAGGAGGTCTCTAGAGCATGCCAAATATATTACCAAGTAGGTGTCTACATGGCATCTGGGTGAAAATGACATGGCGCGCTGTGATAGAAAGAACTTAGGATTGTAAGCCCAATATTCAGTCCTGTTGATTTTGTATGAAACCATTGTTTTTCATGTTGTGGTAGTGGACTTCGTCGGACTACGCAACATGTTAGGATTCACCACTCTCGAATAAAGCACAGTGGGTGGTGACTCGTCACAATTATACAAATTTAAAAACATATTTACTATGTATTCTTTTTGTACGCAGCTGTTACATATATTTCCAATGATTTCTTGATGGATGTAATCTCTAGTTTAGAGATTCAGATGGCTGATCAGTATTGCATTTAGGACTTTGTTGAAGTATCTTCATTTTTTCCTTAGGAACACTTAATATCCTAATCTGTATTTGGATTTTCTAAAGTATTGGGTGCTTTTTTTATCAGTAAAATACCCTACCAAAGTTTTTGAACCCCTGTTTGCTCCAGTACTACTCACAACATTACTCCATTTGCTATTAATTTGCACTTTTCCGTGCTAATTTGAATTTTGAATTAAAATTTTCATTAGCTAAAATTGAAGAGGGGGGTTGTGGTCCACATGGGACTTAGAACCATTACAATTAGGGTGGTTGAAGCAGATGATATCATCATTCCCAATTCTCAGTTGTTCATGCAGATTATGTATGCTCATCTTTTACTCATCTCTCTACTACGTACAATGGTTTTAGTCGCATATCATCCACATTTTCAAAATGTTTGAAAATTTTTGGATGAACTGTTTGTTTGAAAAATTACCTTTTATAATTTTGAATTTCTACTCAATGCTATAATAATGTGACCGTTGCCTTTTTTGAAAAAAAAAAAAAATTACTACAAAGCATAGTGACATGTAGTCCTTTTTATTTTCAAGTGACAGGATCATACAAAAAAAATTTGGAGAAAAATCATATTCTGTGTAAGTTTAATGTTTTGAGAATACACAGCAACATAAGCTTTGTTCAGGTCAAGTTAGAGGTCGAAGTCAGGTCCAGGACATCACATCCCATACCCATTACACATTAATACTTCGTTATAGTTGTAGAATTTGTTGAGAGGAAAGTAAAAGAAAGGAAACTGAAAATAAAGGAGCAATGTTAAAATTATTTATTTTTGTTTGGTTAGCTTAAGTGAGAAGAAAATGTAAGGGCAATTCTCAAAAAAGGAAATTTATATTTTTTTTTGTTTTAGTTATTAGTAAATACATATATATACAAATATAAGTGATTTCATTTCCTTCCTATAAGAAATTCTAGATTCAAACATAGCGGTAAAAACATAAGTTATAGTATTTAAGACACAACTGTAGAATCTGCTTTTTCAAATATTAAATTAGAATGAAATTTAAGATTCATAATTATTCTTATGTCAAGAGTCAAAAGCCTGTGAAGTCTGTTAGAACATTTCCAACACTACTATCTAAAATAACTAGTCAAAATATATTTAAAAACTACATTCTCTATTTTAACTAGTCACTTTTTGATAAATTCTCTAACACTACTCTTTATTTTAGCTTGCCACTTTGTAAACTATTTTTTTCCAATGCACACTCCAAGAAAAAGAGGACAAAAAGAGAAGAGAAAATAGGGGAGATTGATGAAATAATAATTTTTAGTGCTTAGCAGAAGCTCTCTACATTTGCAGAGCCATTTGAAGAGCTTGTTGAAGGGGCATCTGGAGATTTAGCTAAATAACAAAAAAGGTTAGGCCATTGGATGGGAATCTCTAAAAAAAAATGGACGTATTTTAGTGAAAAAGCTGCTACATACAAATTAGTTACTACAAATATGATCTGCAAATGTGATCCCTAGTTACAACAATGATCAAATTTTATACATTTTGTGATGACTATTATTATATTGAGCAGTAACTATGATGAACTACAATCAGTCTCAGTACAAGTAATAACAAAGATGAATTTTTTGATAAATGACTTGCCCAACCAACAACTCCCTTCTAAATCTCTGCAACTGGAAACCAACTTGGATTTCCTTCCACAAAGAAAAACATTATAGGAAAAATCACAAGAACAACTAGACTAGATTAAACATAAAGAGAGATTTCATTAAGCAAACAAAAACACCAGCTTGGGTGGGGAAAATAATCTCAAAGGATCAATCTTTTTTAACACAAAATTCAGTTTTCATGCCGATGTATATGCTGAAGGCACCATCTTTAACAAAAGTGACAACTGTAAACTACAACATTCTGGATTGCAAGTCAATCAGCTGCTAGTTTTCTTTTTCATGCCAAGATGCTGATCAGGCTATCACTATTTGTGATGCGACCATCATTTACAAAACATACAGGAATTCCAAAGCCAATTAAGGAAGGATTTGAGAATTTCCAAGTGAAGAATTTTCAAAAGCATTTCCGGTGCACAATGGAAGGTCCAGTTTCATCGTAATCTGCCTTGGTTATATGCTGATTTTGTGGGAACACTACTTTGGCGAGTATGGCACCTCCCACCCATGCTGAATACGCTGTCAAGTTCTCTGGCATATATTCTGGAGCCTGTAATAAGAAACAATGGATTAGAACAAAAGGCATTTTGGTAATCTCAAATATGTAGTGGTGTAATCATAATGAATGATTGAAACTGCTCACATAACTCCCCAAACCTGTGAGGCAATAAGGTTCTAGTGCTGGCTTATTAGCCTCAATGATTTGTCTAAACTAATGTTTTTCCACAAAAACAAAAAAAAACAAAATCATGAAAACTAGGACTGCAGTTGCTACTTGAAACTGCTTCATTTTTTTTTGGTGTTGGCATGCCATGTCACTAGATAGAGCATTTTGAGTAAGACAAGGTCAATTACAGGTGGACAACCAGCCTATTTCTCAAGAAGCAGCCTATCAAGCATTTTTAAAAAAGATATCAATTCCACCACTACTAAGATTATAGAAATGTATCAATGACCTTATTTGTTCTCTGAACAGGTAAGGGGGGCTTCTACGAAACCATTTCCTTAATCTAAATTACCTTAAAATCAAATAAAGCCCTAACAATAACCATATAATTCAGGGTGTAATTTTCATTTTATCAGGCATGTCATGGGAAGACTGATTAAAATAAATTTTTCTGCATTGCATTACACCCTTCCATAATTTTTGAGTAATATCAGAGATCTGATAGTAAATAGAATTAAATCAAACAACTTCTAGGTTTCTAAGAGTGAGTTCATATTGCCATCATCAGTATTTGTCAAAATACAGCAACCTATCACTTCTATAACCTCCAGGGAGTCCATGTGCCAGTCATTGCAATTTTTGCTCTTTTCGATATTACAATAACATATTGCTTCTATAATCAAGTAACTCTAACTCCTTTTGTATCTGCTAGCCCGCAACTTTTCTTCAACCTTTTTTAATCTTAAACCTAAATGTTCTTTAATCTTTAGCCCATTTCATACTCAACCACATGCAGCATTATTTTTGAGTTTCCAAGTGCTATCCTGCATCTGTTTGCTGGTACAGCTTTTTGGGAGAGTGATTGTTCATATTCATTCTGCACCGCAATGGGAAAAATCTACTTGACCACAAAGTCAACAAATCTTTTTCTATAGTGGAGACTGACTGGTAAGATAGGCAAAACCAAAAAAAAAAAAAACATCTAGTCTCATTAAGTATCAAGAGCCTCATGCATTGGGCTGCCCTGATGTGTTATCATGAAGGACGGTTATAAAGGAAAGGTAAAACCTTGAGATGATAAAATAAATTACCTTTACTAGAGAGGGACGAATAGCTGAAGAGCTAAGGCTTGCTTCTTTCTGGAACCTTTCTTCAAAACCTGCAAGAGGCAGCATATAAAGAGTGAGTCAGCACCAGCAGCAGTTCACTCCAAATCAATTATGCAACCAACAAAGCACACATATCATCTATGCATTCGGCCACTAGAAGAGATAGGTAGCACAAATGTCATAATCCCAACGTAAGAACAACTTTGTACAAACTACAAAGTATATTCAGAAGCACTTCAAAGCCAAAACTCAAAATGAAACCTGAAACTTGCATCTAACTAAATCTATGTACCATTGGTGTATCTATATTAATGCAGTCTACAGCTTGACTCAGGCATGACATTATTCAAGGCTGTTTTGCCTAAATGGAATGCTCACCAACAACAAGTAGATACCATCTACTTGAACATCGCTCCCAGAAATTTAGGCCCAAATTTTCAGATATGGTGCTTTGTGCCCATGTCAATCACCGTATTGATAGATATTATGATGGGGCAGTGTATTGCAGTAGGCTGCTCAAGTGCTCATTCAGCAACCAAAGCAACCCTCATCTGACTGTGATGCATGGATTGGACTGCTCTCTCAAATAGGGAAGATTAAGAGAACTCAAAAGATAGGGTCAACATCAGAAAGACAAGTTCCTATGCTCAAAGAATATGCAACCTTTTTTTCCCCTTCATTAACATTCATTACTTGGGTGAACCGCACAAAGCAAAAAAGACATCCATGTGTTCTTGAGTATCATTAATTAATAAATAATGAGCTAAGGTCAGGATATCATCTGGCCATGCGGATGGACAATCGATTTGATCAAACTGAATTCTCTTTCTTTCCTTTTATGGCAGGAGGCTGTGGTTAGGAAGCCAATGATATGATACAACTAAACTCAAATTACCCTCACTCATAGAAGCGTCAAAATCCCTTCCTCAATCCAAAATTCAAGACATCAATTCTTGTGGCTAAAAAAGCTGGTAAAAATATACAAAGTCATTTGCTGGTTGTATAAGGGGTAATCAAAGAGTAAGAGGTAGGGAATGAAAGGAAAGGATTTTGGGGCCTGATAAGGGGATGTTCTGGGTGCTGTTAATAGTAACCTTTGCTGGTTTTGTTTTCTTTTGCGAGCTAGGGCGCTAGGGTTGAGGAACTATGATGCTTGAGGGTTGAATAAGAGCTATGCAGATCAAGTCTTGTGGTTTTGGGGGAAAAAAAGTGCATAAAAACTAAAAAGAAAAAGATGAAAGAAGCAGAAAAAATCTAAGCATTGCACCTAGCTTGTATAAGCATCACACAATCCCAAAGAGGGTTCAAAAGCTCTGGTAACTATAAAAATTCATCTCTACTGAATTAGAAACATCACATAGATTTATATAGACTTTCAGAGAACTCCTTTTGTCCTAATAAGACTCTGATTTCCTATTTGGAACTAAAACTTCTAGGCTTTCAAAACCTATCAAAAACCAAATAAGAACTAGAAATAAAACCCATCCACCAATTGACTTCTAGTCTTAAATGCCTGGGGTCTTTGCCTATACGCCACAAACAACATGCTGCCATGTGTTGAATCAACAAATTATTCCCATGACTTTTTGTGATATTTTGAAGGCATATAGTTCTCACAAAGCTTGCCTTTCATCATTTGCCATGTGCGTATTGGCGGTAGTTCCAATGTTCTTATGTCTCCTTCAACACTTTATGACAAGCCTACAAGTCTCGTCTTGGAAAATCTTACTCTGATCATCTATCCGATCATTCATAGCAATCCAAAATCTTCACAATCAAAGCAAGCCAATCAGAAACACTATAGGATTATCTGTTCCCTCACAATCCAGGACTTCCTTCTTTAAAGTGCATTGAATGTTGACTCCTCTCCCACAAGTCTATGGCCCAACCTACTACAGAATGTTTTGGTGTTTTTACGGTTTCTTACACTCACAGGCAGAACAATGCCAATGTGCCTCAACTTTAGTAAACATAAAAATAAACTAATAAATAAAACTCACCAGTCATAGAAGCAGTGCCACCACAAAGTACTGTATTTTCCAGCAGTTGCCGGTGATTTTCAGATGACACAGTTGAGATAGTACGAACAAGCTGCTCAACTATTCCATGTGCCTCTAAACCCAAAATAGATGGTTGGAATAGAGCCTCACCTACAGTATATCTTTCTCTTCCAATGTTGATCACCTGAAAACATAATGGCAGAAAGTTGCATTCAGATATATAAAGTCACCAGACTAAGGTACGGTGAACGAAATTATGCTGATCTACCATCCTTTGTCTTTTTCACTTTTGGTTTAGTGGGACCAAAAATAAACAAAAAGAAATAAAATATGTATATAGGATACAATGAATAAACTGTGGGCAGATCTGTGTTTGAATATAGATATATCATGGGACAGTGCCACGGGCAGCTCCATCACACTCCAGGACAACTCATACACGCACCTTAGTGCGCTTCTAAAGTGCCCTAGGTGTGTCAAAACCAAGGAGGGACAGGTACCCAATGCAGCCCTTGGCAACCCGAGCGCCCAGCAGCCTTGCAGTCATGTGCCCACAGTACCGCACACGTGCATGTGAACTGCCCAACACTGCCAACCATAGCACTTATAGAAGAATCTAGTCACATCTTGCCACACTACCTTGGGTCCAATAATTAGCCTAGATGTCCTTAGCGTAGTGCTTGTCTTTTCATTTATTTCGTTCTATAGTCATCATTATAGGCTATTACTCACCCACACGTAGTGGTAAGAACTAGCAAGGGACTGTGTGGTGAGGCGCACGGTCTCGAGTTCGATTCCCCCTAGGATTAAACTCGTAAATTAAGTGAGAAGTCATGGCGATGGGTTGCTGCACTAGCTCCCTATAGGGGATTAGTCCCAGCAAAGGTAGGGATAACCCTATTATCAAAAAAAATAATCATTATAGGCTATTATGATTGCTTCACCAGTGGTCATGTTTCCTCCTGCCACTTTATAAATGCCTTAGAAAGCTATATTAGAGAAGGGTTACCAGTGTAAGTCCCTCTCCCCACTACCGTGCTAGTCTTTTGCCCTTGCTTGTATATAGTCTTGTGGAATGTTAGTGCATTACTATAACCTTGTAAACAATTATTTGAAAACTGGGAAGTGGTCCAAGAAACAGTCCAGACCGTCCCCTAAAACTGTTTGACCTGCCAGTCAAACTAGGAGACTTTTCATACCAGTAACGCTTTATTAGAACTACCACGTTTGAATAACTATAAATATCAACCCAAAAATTAGGGCTCAACCTCAGCTATTTGACTGACTTCTCCTCCTCACCTCTGCCTCTACCTCCCCTGTTCGGCAATTCCCCTTCAGGGATTCAAGCTCTCTTCTCCGGCACAACAACCCCCCCAGGTATGATCAACCTCTCTCTCTCTCTCTCTCTCTCTCTCTCTCTCTCACACACACACACACACAACCCCTCCTCACCTAGCGGACTCTGTAGTAGCTCATACCTGTACACCTTTGACAACAATACAGCTTCCGCAAATCTCAAACCCAGTGAGTCCCCCACCCCACCTGCTCTCTACATATTTGCGTTCTCAAATCCAAGTATTCCGTTTTCTTCCTTTCTACTTGCATTTTCAAATTTTCTTTTTTTTTTAATTTCCAGCTAAATATGTACATATATATATATATGTACATTTATGTCTCTTAATGTATGTCTCTATGTCTACATGTATGTGCAAGCCTAAATTTTTAGATAGAGAAAATAAAAAATTAGATCAATCTTGCTTTATAGGAAATTGTTGACTTATGTAACTCAACTGAGTTCCTATGAGAGGATAATTGAATTATTTTTAAATATTTTGTTCATTTGAATTCTATAACTTGATCTGTTATGGATGATTAGCTATAGGGATTGTTTGAAAACCCTTATGTGAATGGTTTGAATTCTTCCCAATTGCATACTGTCAATGCAATTCTTTTGCATGAACATCATAAATGATAATATGTAAAAGTTGCAGCTTAAAAAACACCCCAGAAGAAATATCCAAGAAAATTAAAACTTTTAGGGTTTTTTTTGGGTAATTATAAATTTATAATACCCTAGTTATTTATAATTTAAATATATTTATGATGTCAAACTTGATTCCGGTGGAACCAGTGACTCGGTCTCTTTTTCGGTTCACTCAACTGTCATGTTTTCAAAACATTGCTGGTAAACACACCTTTGGTTAATGCAATGGGCTTTTTTTTCTTCCAATTATGTCTTTAATTACCCATCGCTTTAGTATCTTGTATCCCTTTGCATCGAGTTGATTGCTGGTTGCTTGCTACTTGCTTGCAAGGTGTTCGAGCTAGTCTTGCCTCCAGGCCTCGCCCCATGAGAGCTGTGACAAACACCCAGGCCTTGAAAATTGATGTACTGTGCTTTCATGCTTTGAAGTTTGAACCTAATAATTTTTAGCCCATACATTAATAAATTTGATTATCCAAAAAAGTTGATCTACCAATCTATCATATCTTTCAAGAGCATTCACAATGGTTCTATCTAGGATTCCGCACACACACACACACTCTCTCTCTCTCTCTCTCTCTCTCTCTCTCTCTCTCTGTGACAAATTTCAGTAACTGATGAGTTGAGATTTATTTTACAGGTTAGTTGACAAATTCTAAATTTTAGAAATTGTGCGAACAAAACATGATATATTTGTTAGAGACGTTTCTTGGATTTTATCATGTCATTTTTTATAAGATAAGATACATTGAAAATAACTGTTTCATATTATACAGATAAGCCAATGCCTGATTAATAACTGACTTCGCAGCAAAAAACATAATAAGTTACATACAACCTCTACTTTGGTTTGGGTGATCAACTAAGTGCTTTTCCTATGATCTTCTTGAGACTAGGAATAGTTCTTGCATATATAGGAAAACCAAACACCAGAATTGTAGTTGTGGGAGTTGATAGTAACACTTGTCAAGAGAGAGAGAGAGAGGGAAAAAATATAACAAGAAGAAAGGTCTACAATGAAGAAACAACTGCACCAAGTATGGAGTGAAATACTGTTTTGGCTCAAAGTTAAAGGCACTAAGACAACTTAGACAAGGGAAAAACAAAAAGAATGTTGGTAGACACATGTGAATTTACAGGACAGCCCATGAACCAAAGAGGCTAATGGACATAGATAAAGCATATTGAACGATAGGCAAATATGCCCCCCAAACTTAATTACTTGATTTGAGTTTAACATAGAGTAGAGCTGCAATGGAGAATAGATAATCAAGCAAGGAACTGGCTGGTGCTAGGGTTGTAACAGTCTCTGTAATTCTTGCCCTATCAAAAGATGAACCAACTTAACTGCCAACATAGGTCAAGAAGACAGAAAAACAATTAAACAGAATTCAGGGCATACACATCAAAGGTATGAATACTAGATACAGCAGACAAACTCTAAAGATAGCATCAGTATTCAAAAACTTGAAGGAAAATAGCACAAATCTATATCATAAATGTGCCTCTGTGTGTGTGTGTGTGTGTGTGTGTGTGTGTGTGTGAGAGAGAGAGAGAGATCATAAGACTAGACAATTGAGTGATTTCAGTCTTGTCCTGGACCTAATATTAGATCAAGTTAGGAGAAAGACTCAAAACTGGATCACATATCCTTAGATGTATTATGTGGTTGAAAATTCAACGTACAAACCTGTCCATCAGGTAGAGTATGTTTCTCGTCCTCACAAGATAGTTGGGACTTCTCATAAGCAGCGTCATCTTCAGCACAACATGAGTACCGCTCTTTAATTTTCTCAATATCAGAGGTATTGAGATTGACCAATGGATTGGATTTACCAAGCTCCTTAACAAGCAACTTTGTCAATTCAATACCACCAATTTCAAATCTTCTTGAAGTAATATGCTGAACAGCACCTTCAATTACTGGTGCAATATCTGGTAAAGTGATCACACAGGTGACAGGACCACTCAGTTGCATATCCACTCAATAGAAAACTAAGTTTGTAGAACGATTTGAACGCAACTAAACAATTACGTACAATAGTACATCCAAAAAAAAAAAGATACAGTCCAAAAGAAAAAAGAGAACACATTTGTCGTTTGTTAAAGCTCTCATGTTTCATTCTTTGCTGACTGTATTGTTGTTAGTTTTTTGTGTTCTATTTTCGTAACCCAAATAAAACTGCATATATTTCATATTATTATTATTTATATATTAAAGTTGTTAATATACAATAATACAAAGTAATCTATATACATATATATAGTAAAATATGTTATGGGAAACTTCCTAGAAGTTTCTTCTCTCTCTCTCTCTCTCTCTCTCTCTCTCTTCTTCTTCTTCTTCTTTCTTCTCTCCCTTCCTCTCAGTTAAAGCTGATTCGGTGAGTGAGGTTGCTGTGGCGGTAGATCGAGGCTGGGGGGTGTTGGGGTTTAGATCAACGTAGTGGTGGCCGCAGGTGGGTGGTGGTCCAGTGGTGGTGATCCAGCAGTGGCTGGGGATGGTGGGATTAATGATCTGGTGGTGTTATCGTTGCAGGTTACCGTTGTGGTAAAACATGGAGAAGAGTTGTGTTGTGGGTGGGATTGAACCCATGAAAAATAGTCATTGTTCATTCTTGTGGTAACAGTGTCACACCAATATTTTGAAAACAAGGGACATCAAGATTTTGGTGTTTACAATTTTGGGCCAGGTTGGTTTTTTGTTTTTGATTTTTGGTTTTTTGAACACAAAAACAAAAAATAAACAAAAAAAAATTACCATACAGGTTTTGTGTTTGGTTTTGAAAAATTTTTGAAAACAAAAAACAAAAACGTTACCAAATAGGCCACAATGAATAAAAGTATAAAGTTGGGAATATGGGTATACCATGCAAATATATAATTTCTTTAGGTATTTGCATACTTGCAAAAAGGTAGGTGAAGTAACTGACTATGACATCCTAGTCATGAAAGCAAGTTGCTTTCCTCCCTTCAAGTTTTGGACAAGACAGATAATAATCCATTGAGTTGTGTCATTCCCATAAATTACTCCGTTTTCTTTCTTCCTAGGTGAACCCAAGATTGAGCCAACAGTGTGAAGTCCAAGCCAAGCCTGAACAGTTTAGTACTCAACCTGGAGAGGGGTATACACACATGATCATTTACTCCCACATTTTTGAGTGGTTTATAAGGCTCAGACCTTAAAGCTCACCTTCAGAATCAACGAAAAGGCCTTGGGACACAGCCTAGTAGCTTTAAGTATTCTAAAGCTGATGCCCCAAGGTGAATGCCCCCTATATGTGAGACCTTTTTAGCACTCATTAAACCCTAGAATATGTTTGTTTGCCTGAAAATCCATTCTTCAGTTACTTTACTCATAAAAACACAAAACCAAAACTTAAAAAAAAAAAAAAAGGATATTCCTGTACCAAGGTGGGGTATGTTAGTCCCATAACAGTGGACAAATCCACAAAGGTGTTTACTATCTACAAAGATGTTTACTTTCAACAAGGGTGTGCATTCTTGTTCGTTTGTAAGACATTAATGAGAGTACCAGGAACAAAGATGACATACTTAACACAGGGAAAATCAGTAAGAATGCCTTCCTGGGCAATTCATTTTTCCGCTTTGGATTCACTAAGACTATGGTTCAGTAATTGACAAAACTCTTTTGTTTCAAACACATTGTAGCCCATACTAATAACTTGCTTCTCAAACTTAACCTATCAAAGAGAGAGAAATAGAGAGAGACTAATCTTCGTTCTTCATGATGGTATTACCTCTTAAATTTTGAATGTTGTATTAATATAAATTCCAATGTCTACAAATCCATCATGTCAACCGCACTATAATGACAAAGATAAGAACACAAAATCATGCTTCTAGTGCAAGGTCACTCAGCTCTATTCCAACTCCTTGCCTTCAAAAATTCCTCTAATTCCTTTATTCCATATAGACACCCATAAAAGAGTCATTTCCCCCCTAGGAATATCATCCATGACAACTCCAATATCTACATTTTCCCTAACAAGCAAGAGGCACACATAAATCCCCAAATCTAAAGTCTCTAAATATCCATACGAAACTACCAACAGAGTAGCAAATCGAGCAAAGAGACACAAAAGATCTTTAACATGTTTTGAGCAGCCTGATGCCTTCTGTCAGAAGGGGAAAAAGAATTTCTCAGACTCGAGCCTCCACTTACCAACAAAAGCCACATTAGGCACCCACAATTCTCTATGAACTTTAAGAGGAAATTGTACGTCAACTTTAATACAGTATCATCAGTCCAAGCCAAAATAAAAGTTCAATTGTATGGAAAGTTTTGGTTTTTATGCCTAAACTTATCACAGCGTGGAGCCAGTGAGAATATCTCCTTAGACTATGCGGAGCTCATCATCATATACCAATCAAAAGGAAAGGATAGTTGTCCTAATCAACAAGCAATTATCCAAAGCCCATCATATCAGATGGACCTACATATGCTTCGCATCAACTTTGTGTAATTTCTCCCTTTTTTTTTTTTTTTTTTTTTTTTTTTGAGGAGCTAGGTTAGCCCAATGGTAGTGGCTCCTTCACTCAGGCCGAGAGGTCATGGGTTCGACTCACCCTCCCCAGGGCTTTGGCCCTCCAATGTATCCAAAAAGAAAAACTTTGTTTTTCTTGTGTTTTTTGGTGGGTGGCATCAACTTTTTTAACACTAATAAAAACATGCAAAATGAATGGCTAGGAAATGGCAGATAAAATGCCACCATCAGCAAGATTGAGTGAACATATAGAAACGTGTACGACCATGTCTTAAGGAAACATGATGAACAAAAGGCAATAATACAAGTTCACTATGCAACATTTGCATACCTATCTTCTCATGACCAATATCAACAGTGCAGCCCGAGATCCTTCCTACAGCATAAAGTGATAATACTGCTTGCTCCGATGCATAAAAGCCCGAGATGTTAAAAGTTTCAAACATCAATTGCACCAGCTGCTCTCTAACAGCCTGTTGAAGAAACTGTTCTTAGATTTCATCTGGTGCGACAAAATACAATTGTATATCAAATACATAGCTCTCACAATATATATCGCATAGCAGTTAGCCCAAAATAAAATATAAAAAATGACCTGGCTGGCCCCCACATATGTTATGACATGAAATGGCTAACAAATGGAATTGACAACTTAAGCTGCACTGACAGCAAGACATAAGAAAAACAGAAAACCATGTCCCAACTCCACACATGCATTTATACATGCAAAAAGAAACAAACACACACACTAAAATTTTTAAAAAGAATTTGCAGAATGTGACATCAATATCCCACGACACCAATTGCGTAACAGATTTTCCAAAACACTGCATCAGCAGCAGTAACATCTTACTGGCCCAGGAACATAGAATACTCAGCATGTACACTGAAATAGTCGAATTAATAAATATACTACACTAATTTTATGGCATAGATTGACATGATAAGTGTGAATGTAGCGCCTTCCATGTCCATTGCCGGCATAAAAACTGTCATGTTCCATTGCTTCATCAAACTGTCTCTACCAGGCCAAATCAACATTCATCTTTCAATCAAACCTTTTTATGTAATTGCAATCAAGCTTTATACTTCACTTCTTGTTTCTGACTTGGCTTTGTTCCAGTGCCTCTGCTCCAGCAAGATAAGCCTACAGTTTCCCCAATCTCTCATCTAGAAATAGTAACAGGATCTAGCTGTACAAAACTTCTTGATTTGATGGTTTGTAATTTCCACATCTTTCCTCAAGCTTCTGAAGCTTTCTCAACCAAAGAGATTGATCCCATCAACTAGTCAAAATTATTTGAATGAACTGGTCTTTCATTTGTACATAAACAATCTACCAATTGAGACCCAATTTATGTCGGAATTGGATCCTACCAAATTTCCAGCACTGCCATGACCAGATTCTGCAAGACTATAAATTATTAAACCTGTTTTATAAAACAGAAGTCACCCTGTTTTTTATTTAAAATAAGGCTAATAATGGGGTGTTATCATACTTACCAGAAAAAAAAAAAAAAAAGAAGGGTGTGTTATCATATGCATGCCATGAGTTTCCCATAATATCTACAATTATAGCGCACTTCTCATTATGTAAAAGCAATCAATTAGTGAGGCCTACATCGGTCCTATCACCCCAATTTACATTAGCCACATCCACTATGTTAAATTCCAAACCTCTTCCCATTTGTTCAACTTTGGCCTACTTATGCACCAGTAAGGCCCACATGTAACCTCTTCTCATTTTGAATGCACACATGATGCATATGTAATTCACTTGTTTCACAGATAATGTCGCAAATAAAATAGAGAGAGCTTTTCCTAACCTTGGGAATTGAAAGTGGATCCGTGAATAAAATTTGTCCCTCATTGCCCAGTTCCCATCCAAGGCCAGTATATAGAACGTGGTGCAATAGATCTTCCATGGCCTCCCAATCTCTAATAATACCTCGCACAATTGGATCAACAGTGACGTCATCAGATAGTGAAATGTCAGCCAACGGTCCACCTTCAGGCATTTGTTTCATTTGGGTAGGAATTATCTGAAGCATAATTTACAAAAGTTAAAATAGATTTGAAGGAGAATACGAAGACAGGTAAAAATGAGTTGACTGTAATAATGAGAACAATTTTGTTCTTCTTGCTTTTTTTTTTCTCGTACATAAAGTATACATTATGACATGCAAAGGGGGTGCAACCAAATTACAGGTGAAGTATCAAAGAGCAGCAAAAGTCAACTATGGGGGAGCATTAATCTTCCCGTAAGAATCAGAAGGGAGGAAACCCCTCTCCTCCCGAAGTCAAAAAACAAAAAGAAGAAACATAAATTCTGCAAAGTGTTCTTCCTTATGAATTGAGCATGTGAGCATTCCTTTATTTCCAAATACACCACAAATGAACAGTGGCGGACACAGGGATTACACCCATGGCGGATGCCATAGTAGGGGGAAAAATTTTGGTGGTATAGTAGTAACAACCACTGCCACTTATATTTAAGCTTTACAGCTAAGATGCAATGATACAGACTTGTATGGATAAAGGACACAGTGATTATCAAAAAGTGAGGATACGGACATGGCAAACATATATAATTTTCTATATATTTTTATTTGTAATATATATGAATGTAACATCCACAAATCACTAAAAATATTGAAAAAGGTAACAAGAGTTCAAGTTGGGCCCAAAATTGGCTCCACTGTTGCCTCAACATGAGAACATAAAGGAAGAATAAGAAGAAGAAGACCAGAAAAGGAGAAGAAAAGGAAGAAACAGTAGGGGTATGAAGTCTCCGAAGTGAAGAAGAACTACCACTGAATGAGAACAGAAAATGAAGAATTAGAAGAAAAGGAAGAGATAAAGGAATAATAACAGACCAAGAAAAGAAAAAGAAGCAGCAACAGTAGCATGAAGTCTCGTAGTGAAAAGGCAAGAGTGTCCAATATGTTTCCCGGATGTGTCCAATACATATCCCTAAGTGTCTCTGGCATGTCCCGAGCACGTCCCAATAAATTCATTTGAATTGCAGAATGCTTTGAAGTGTCAAGTCCTTACGGAAGTCGATGGAAAAATCAAATAGATGCCCTCTCTAATTTTCCAAGCAAGCTCAACAAGATAAAACAAAGGGTCTACTTCTCAAAATATTTTCAAAACCAACCAGTATAGTCTAGGAAGCACAGTCACTCTGTTTAGGGTACCGTATCTGTGTCCAACACCAACACGTATACTGGCGTGTCCTGAATTTTTACTTATTTATTTATTTTTCAATGGACACGCCTAGGACACTAGCGACACACAGGGAAACGTATTGGATACATCTAAGACATGCATTGGACACTTTTGGTGATTTGTAGATGTTAAATTCATATATATTAACCATAAAAATGTATAAATTTTTTTTTTCCCTGCATCCCTGCCGTGGCCGTGTCCGTGTCCGTGTCCGTATCTTCACTTTTTGAAAATCTTTGTCTTGTGTCTGTATATGTGTCTGTATCCGTGCTCGTGTCCGTATCCTTGATTCTTAGGGTATGACACATTGTGCAACGTCTCCTAAATAGAGTTGCTCTTCCCAAGGTTCAACACCAGTATTGACACCAGAAGATTATATACTACATGCAAGTGCATCCCACCCAAGAAAAATAAAGAATTGACCGACTGCCTATAATAAATCTTCAAAAAGTAACGAAAAAAATTTTGAGATTAAATCTCATAGTTATTAAAATTTCACAAGAAAGGAGTTATTACTTATTAGATTCACCGTGCAGTTTTAAGTAGGAACCGTACTTGTCACAGTATCATTTTTCGTAACAATGCATAAAGATACTAAAATACATCAAATATGGATCCTTCAACACATCCAATTCGTAAATACAATAATTCTTGCCGCATTTGATTGTATAATTAATAAGGGGAGCGCGAAGCAGGGAAAACTTCAAAATACAGTAAAAATTTTCTTTACCAATCCCAGCAAAATAAACTGTGACTTATAATCAATCTGCAATATATTCCACTGTGCTCATTATTCAACGTTCCAGGCACAAATCAAAATATATCAAATGCACGAAATGAGGGCAATTCAGAGGTAACTGATTCCACTTTTTGTGATTCTGGAGAAGTTGAGACACAATTTGGCACAATGAGTGTATGCTTGGATGAGTGCTTATAGGTTGTGCCATAAAAATGTAGAAGGTTACTCACAAAAAACAAAAGAAAATGTAGAACTTGATCCAAATGTGAAATACTTTGATTAGACACACTCAACTGGAGTTCTTTCACTTTATAGTTTTCTTTCCTTTTACTAATCTTTCTTAGCAGCCAAGCGGAAGGGAAATAGAAGGGAGGTGGGGGAATAAACGAAGGCAAATTAGTAATGGGATTGTTGGTTACCATAGAAGGAGCCTGATCTGGAACGGCGAAACCCGCTTTGAGGAGCTTCGACCCGGCATCAATCACCACTGCTTCCATTGCCCAAAAGAAAAAGAAATCCCTAATCTTCAATTTTCACTTCATACAGCTCTGAGAGAGAGAGAGTCCTTGTTTTTCCAAAATTTCAAGTTCTTTCCCGATCAAGGCATTTATTTGGGAACTAAAAACGTATGTTGGGGGTGTTTCGTATCCAATCCATTGTTTTTAAAAAGTTAATTTTAAAAATAATTTTTTTAAAAAATATGATTAGACATAAATTATTTTTTTTAAACTACTCATCTAAATACATTTTAAAAAAGTTATAAATATAAGTTATAAGCTATTAAATAAATTACGTCCAAACACTTTCTTAATGTGTGTAAAACTCCCCACACCCAAATATATTATTATAAATACCTAAATTATTTTAATTTAATTTGGAATCCTGTTTTTCTTAATTTCATTTGCGTTAGGTACTTCGACAATTTAATGGTTTTTTTTCTCAATCGAGTGTCCCAACTTGGGGTTCTTTGATAATTTAATGTTAACTATTTCTTCTTCTAGTGATTCATTTTCTAATTGGAAAGCTTGCATATAATCCTCAATCTACTACCTATTGGAAATGTTTTACAAAGTTTCATTTCAAACATTATTGCGTTTAAGATATTATTTATCCATTAATCAAGTAATATAGGTGTTATTTTGTGTCTCTCCATTATAATTAGTAAATGCTTATATTATTCATGTATCATACTCGTGTATATATATATATATAACTTTCATTTATCTAAAACTTAACAAAAAAATATTTGTTTTTTTTAGTTAGACTGTATAATTTACATATTAAATATTTTATGTATTATACTTTTGAATAATTTAATTCAATATTATTTTATCATATTATTAATTTTATATTTAATATATAATTATAATAGTACACATTATTGACCATTAAACTTATTCGACTTTATCAATTATAAAAAAGTTTGTATAACTTATGATTTATGTATCTTTACTAGTATCATATCATATATATTTGTGATATTTTTCTAATATTTGGTATATTTAAATTATTAAACATATTTTTTATAAATTTTTTATTAATATTTAAACTATTAAATAAAAAATTAAAATTGATAATTAACACATTCTTATATCAAGTATTAAAATAATACAATAATAAATAGAATTTATTTACTATCACTTTAATTTAGATGTTTGTTAATAATATGTTTTAAAAAATTAATATATATGAGACAAAAATACTCCCTACTAATATATATAAGAAGAAATTCCTTATAAATATTACCGTATTTTTTGTCCCAACTTTTTAACTAATGTTCGTATGATAACTAGAAAATTATATATTCTTATTTTTGTCATTCTTGTATTTTTATACTAAATTTTGTTACCATATTCTTTAAGAAAAATCGTATTAAACTCATACATATTACGTACCATTCTTTTGTCATCCCATATTTTACTAATTATGCTCTACATGTGTCTAGATAGGATATGTATACCCTTTTTCTTGACTAATATTAGAGTTCATTTTAACTTGCTGATCATCTCCCAGCCGAATATGGTAAATAAAAAAGAGAAAAACTAATTCATTCAATTGCAACAACTGGTTGTCATGTCTTGAAGGTTTAATCTCTCAATTCAATTTTTACAGATTTTTAAATTTTACAATATTTTGATTTGTTCAAAACTAAATTTTATTTTTTTTTAAATTAACCTAAAAGCTCTCACTAAATATCTATATATGTACTAATATCTATCTCTAGTTATTGTACTGATCGCATGATGTATAGTATAGATGGATTTATAACAACTAAAATATTTCCATTTAGATCATATTTTCCTAAAACATCTTTCAAAATTCAAAACCATATTGTGTATTTCCTAAATTCAATCCTTTAAATTTTTTTCTAAAATTCACATCAATTGTAACACAGTATTAGGGGGTCTTAAAATTTTACCTAGTCACCTTGCACCCGCACCCAATCCTTCTATGTTAGTGAACATATGTAAATAATAAATATCATTCACAAAAATATTTCGTAAAACACTATTTTAAATCAAAGAGATATCACAGAAAAGTGTTACTAAATATTTATATGAGAATCGCACATTGATCAGTCCAGCTATAACACATCAGCTGAACCCCATCAACTAATGGTAGATTCAGATGTGTCACCTATTAGCTGATGGTAGCATTTTTCTATTTATATTGTCTTGGGTCCTATATCATCATAGTTTGAATTGATGACCTTTAGAAATTTATATAGTTATGTTTTATGTGATCTATGTGTTTGGGGTTTGCATTGATGCATAGCGTAGTGCAGTTGTCAATTCCACACGTTATCAAGAAGTACTTGCCATTTGATCTACGTCCGAAGAAAACCAGGGCCATTTGTAAATGTCTCACCAAGATTCAAGAATCATGTAAAAATTTATACTTGTTCTTCCAGTCTAAACAATAAAAATGGGTGGTTTACAGTCTCAAATTATTAATTATAGTCACAAAGGTATAAATGTATAACGGTTATACCTTTTGTTTTCCCTCCTTCCCACAGATATATCAAACTATGTGTACTATTGTTTTCTTCACCTCATGGGATAGTAGAAATGTGTTAAAAGAATTATATTAAGACATGTAAGGATCAAGTATTCACATTTATTGTCCCTACAAAACTACACTAATAAATTTATATGAAACAACATAAACTTCAGTTGTGTCATATTTATTTAAAATTGATTGGTCTCAAGAATGCTTGCATCTTTTTTAATGGAATTTGGACATTTGTAATTCATATGGTGAGTATACTTAACACATTCTCAATTTAATTTCTAAATATACAATTAATTTTAATTATAATTCTTCACTAATCTTATTTTTTTACTGACAAATATTATGGGGCGTTGAACAAAGAAGATGTTTTCCTGTTACCGGCACATTTTTGTAGTTCCTTCAAGTTTAATGGGACAATTATTCATTGTAATTTTTACTATATCATTATATGTAATAATTCTCATTGGACCTAGACTAAGTCCAAGTATTTGTTTAAGTTACCCATACACTATGAGTGTTATCTAATTTGTAATTATTATATTTTTTTAAGTTACCAATAAATATATGCATTTAGCGGTACATAGCACGGTATCACTTATAGTTCACACATGCATAAGGAAAAAAAAAAATGCTTCAATTAATGGTTTTCTATATTCTATTTTTGTCTAAAATTATTGTACCTGAAAAATGAGGGAGCCTTTTAGAAGTCGAATGGTTCCGTTGTAGGAGCAAAGAAGGGATCAAAAATCATGGGGAGTACTGCTTGATCATTTTTAAATTATATATATATATACATATGTAGATATATGCACACAAATTATATATATATATATAAAAGTTGTATTTATCTTTATATTTTATCTCTATCTTATGTGACATTTTATATGTTTTGATATGTTTAAAATATAACGTCACAGGAATAATTGACAAGATAAGATAAAATACAATAAATATATATATATATATATATATATATATAAAATAGCTTATTCTAGTCGGATTGTTCACATAATGACTCTTCAGTGATGAGTCACCAAATTAGCTAATTGCTCAATTTTTTGATCTGATCAAATTAAATTTTCTTTCTGTAGGACTCTTTAGGGAAGCAATTTAAATATAAAATCCTAACTAATAAAGTTTCCTATTTAAGTAGGAAGCCTCAAGCTTTTAACTAATTAAGTTCTTACAAATTATCTCGTACATAATCTCTCAATAAATTATCTCAAACAATACTTAAATTATTCAACAACCATATATGCCGATTGCTCAATTTTTTTTTTTTTTTTTGATCTGATCAAATTAAAATTTTTTTCTGCAGGACTCTTTAGGGAACCAATTTAAATATAAAGTCTTAACTAATCAAGTTTTCAATTTAAATAGTAAGCCTCAAGTTCTTAACTAATTAAGTTTTTACAAATTATCTCCTACATAATCTCTCAATAAATTATCTCAAAAAGTACTTAATCACTAATTTATTTGATCTAAATTAATATAATTAGTTGCTATCCTCTCTCTTCATAATATATATCATCACAATTTTATATTATATATGATATATTTTTCAATGCAAAACATGAGATTGCCATTCTATAAATGAGACGTAATCACTCTTGACACCTAGTATATGATAAACATGAAATATGCAAGGCGTCACCCATTGCCTCCGAGAAAAAAAATTTCTGGATCAGCCCCTTACTTGGCACAAAACCGTGTCCTAAGATCGGGCTGGCTGGCTAATCTTTCAGTTATGTTTTGTCAACCCCTCCGCCCTATACTATTATTATAATAAGGGAATATCACGAGTGTTCATATTTTTCAATTACTAGAAAAATTCAACAGCAAGTGAGTCATTCACTGGAATGACGAGGATTTTTTTTTTTTTTAAATTACATGAGGACCAATAATTATTTTAATAATTACCGTTTTTTAACTACCCACCAGTCTTCTAAATCCAACCTCAGGGATTAGGTTTGCAGAATTTATTATTCAATTACTTGGAAACATTGTGTATCTCTTGTGAGAGCCAACCACTCCAATAACCCAATTGATCAGAGTCTTTTCATTTCTTTTAAGAAGTCAAGAGATCCATTCTTACCACTATTAAGAATGCTCAATTATAAAAATTACACCTAAATTAGATCAGTTGAACAGCGTAAAATAGGAGTATACTTACCTTTCAGAAAACATAAAAGTAAATCGGGAGTATATCACTTAGTGTTGGTCACTCGGGCACACTATGAGGGATAGCCTAGCTATCAATGCCTTACTTAAAATTAATAGATTGTAAGTGTTTGTCATCGTAAGTTTACTCACTAGGGTGAGTCCGAGAGCCCTACTTTGGACAAGTTCTCCCATATCATGAGAATTAAAAAAAAAAAACAGAAAATCTGGAAGTCTAAACCAATCTTTCTCTGCTACCAATTAATAGTTGGTTTCATTCAAACAAAGAGAGGCGATAAAAGAACATGACAAAATCTAGCTCTTGCGACAAAAATACGCAAAGATACATAAAATGAGGAGTGCTTATGAGAAAAATCCAAACCAAACCAACCAAAGCCCTGATCTCTCAATATACGATAAAATGCTAAATTGATAATTGAAATAAGTATTGGGAAATTCTTCTACATACTAACAAAACAAAAATGACAAAGCAACATTAACGAGTCAAGATCAAAGTCACAAACTACATTCATCTGCCCAACAAAGTGATAGGAGAAAGTAAGAAAAAAAAAAAATTCAATTTAACAGACTCGAAACTCATTTAGTAGCCAACCAAAATTGAGAGGATGCAGCAAGTATTTGCACCCTGTTAACTAACTAAAACAAGCCAATTGGACATATATATACATATTTAACGAGCTTGATGCACTTCGGAAAATTTGAACGTGAATCTTTGTTGAGACAGCATGTATTTTGGATCCTTCATTATCTTCCTCAGATCAGCACCGGCGATCTTAAATCTCTTCACAGATCAAAATTTTGGTATTAACGTCTTCATAGCATGTTCAGTGCAGTGCTTGAGAAATCTTTTAAGGATCTGTTGTTGCCGCTGGTGGCTTCCCTTAACCAAAGATTGGAACTTCAGCATCACCAGCTGAACTTGCGAGGCGAGGAAACTGAGGTGGCTTTGGCTGACTTGAGCTGTAGTTGCACTGCCCGGTTGTAGCATTAGCTTCCTGTTTGAAGTTTAGAGATGCTGCAGCAGGGAGATCTCGTGCACCAGAATCCACCTTACTGAACATGAGATCAGCAACGGTCCTGTCGATAGCATTTGTCTCTGATTCCATATTTTTCGTGTTCTCTAACCTGAATATAGAATAAGCTTTTCAATCAGAAGAGCTTATGGGTCATTGAAACAGGAACGCCAACAACATTGGTCTCAAGACAATAAAATGTAACACGGGCACTGGTTCCCCAAGCAATATTGGACACTCGTGCATAAAAATGCATTTAGAATGAAAAGAAAGAATTAACACTGGAGGCTGATTATTGATGCTACAGTAGAAGATTTTAAGAGAAGTAGAGATGACAACATGAGCTTCGTGAAGAGGAGAATAAAATAGGTTACCCCAATTTCAAAATATGACTATCAACGATTTCACAGATCAAGACCTTAATGCTGTTAGTAAATGAATTTGTAGCAGAGTTTCAGAGTACAATGAGAAAGAAAGTTCAAAGAAACCAAAGATGATGCACCCTACCCCATTTAACCCTGCTTTCCACTCTCACAGACTAACCCTTTGGCCTCTGCTCTTCCTCTCTTATCATGGATTCCTGATAGTAGTGCAAAAACCTAATAAAACTATAATAAGCAAACATAAATCACGTACCTCAATGTTTCACTGTGAACCATCAGTGAAGGGAGTTTTTCGGGGATGAGCTCTCCATTTTGGCTATGGTCCACCGTAGGTTGTTTTGAGTTCTGGGCAAGACGGTACAAAGCATCGCGAAAGCAAATTTTGGTCTTCTCAGACAACTGATGAAATCAAAAAGGAAATTTTAAGTTAATTAATTTTGTAATCATGGTGTTGGTTAGCTTTTGATTCCCAACTTAAATCACCTGAGCCATCACACTTTCAAGCTCGTGCAAGACAGATTCTTCTAGTGATGTTTCCTCATTGACATGTCCGTTCCTGATTTCAAGCTCAGATGAAGCTGCGAACTTTGCCACCTTTGCCTGGAACTAAGATTACAATGATTAGTCACGTCGAGAAACTGGATCTTGAGATAAAATCATAATACCAGTAGCACAAAGAAATTCTGTGGTCATGTATATGTTATGTGGGCATGCATGAGGGTACATATTTTCCCAATTATTCAAAGACTGGAATTATGCATGAGGGTGAATTATTTCCCCATTATTGATAGACAGGAAATCCAGTCTGTGCTTAGAACCCTGGATTGGCTTCGAGAAAAATTAGTGTCAGAAATTTATGAAAGATAAGTGGTGAAAATGGTTTCTACAGTAACAAAACCAAGCTACTCCAATGAAAGAAAATATTTCAGGCTAGGAAAATAGTTTCACGACTAAAACTTCTAGTATTAGGAAGTGTAAGACACGCAATTCAATATGCTGCTAAAAGGTCAAAACAAAACAAAAAAAACTAAAACTGAAACAAAATGCACACTTCTACTTGGTTCATAAACGGTTGCAAGCTTAATGCCTAAACAAAAAAATTCTGCCAATGAGAAAATTAATCTAGAGAAAAAAACAAAACCTTAACACAATTGCATAGTAGGAAGTTTATTGTCCAACTACTCTTCAGAGTTGAAATGGTTGTTGCAACTTTAAAGATCTGAATATGATTTATTTCCACAATCCACTTCTACTCTTGCAAACAAAAAAAAAAAAATGGATCTCGAGAAAAGTAAGAAAAAGAAACAAGACCAATTTTTTTTGTCAAGGTACACATTAAAGATCAGAATATTTGTCACAACAAATTAAACCGCTTGGGCATTTGTTACCTTTGAAAGATGTTTGGCTGTAACAGTAAAATCATGGTAAAAACGAGGAATTACCAGTATTATTAAGATCTTGGAAGACTCGCTGTGAACTATTTTAACCTAGAAGAAAATTGACATGATATGAGGAAGTGCCTGACTTGGAAACGTCAGAAATAACTGTACTAAATAGAGTTTGACATCCATTCCTATGCACCATTGAATAAAAATGTCAAAAAATGCTATAGCAAGCTTCTTTGTTAGGGACCTCCCAACAAAGCATGACCAGTGCAAAGGTCCAATGTTTGCCAGGTCCCTAGAATGAATGATATCTAGAATGATTAATCCCTTCCTTCAGATTTCTTTGCTTTCTTTACTAAAATGGATAGGCACCCTTTTGACTCATTTGGAGGGGAGAAAGGTAGCTTACTGCTTTGAGACAACTGGTTTCTTATAAAATTCACTTCCAAAATAAAATTCCTTTTTACTTATGCACTTAGAATAAGCTCTAGAGATTAACATGAAAATTCAGAGCAGAAATAATAGGAGTTGCTTAATTAAAGGTAGTCTTCCTTGAGGTCAACCAGCACTCTCAAGAGTCAAGGCAGTGGTTACAAAAAATAGCAAGGAGTGCAAAGACTGATAATAAATACTTCTCTTCTACACAAGAAAGGCAAGGCTCCCTTAACCATACTGATGGCTCTAGGGCATTCGGTATTAAAGAAAACAATTGAGACTTTAAAATTAAAACCTTCCAACCCAAGCCATTCATCATGCCTTAAGTTTGCTAGTTCATGGACTGAATGGTTCCACTGTCAGGTCCGACAAGACAGTCTGTGATGCCACAGAAACCAACATTCAATCTATAGCAAGAAGAAAAAGAACAACATGATTTGATCCTTAAAACTAAATATATATAATGTAATTAAGTGGATCAATGCTTTCACTAAGGTATATTTCCAAAATAAATGGAGAAAAATAAGTTTATGATTTGATATGCAAAACTAAATATAATTACACTGCAATTAAGAGGATCAATGCTTTCAGGAAGGTATATCTACGCACCTGGTTTTGTCTAACTAACAGTGGTTATAAACCTGAGAACCAGACCATCCGATGGTTCAAACAGTTCAACTATCCGGTCCAGTCCAGGCTTGACAACTTTGGTGCTAAATACTAGTTCCGAACTTCGCCAACTAATACACAAATGGAAATCTCACCTTTAGTGGTGGGTTATCTTGTTGCCTCGAATTGTGAGGAGTATGAAGAGTAGCAACTTCTCCGTGCCCCCAATCAACTGATGGAGAAAAGGCATGTGTTTTGAGGTACTTTGAGCTTCCCATGCCCATAAAGTGGCTTGCGTTATAGTCCGACTCTATAATCATGTCTTTCGAGAGAAGATCAGCGGGCAATACACCATATTCAAATTCGGGAAAGAAGTTAAATGATCCACGAAGATTATCCATGCTAGTTGGGTCTTCTTCAAGTAACGAACTTCTGTATGAAAAGAAAACAATGAGTTAAAGACTCGAACAAGAAGACACCACCCCCCTTTAACTAAAAATAGGTAAACCACAAAACACGAGGCATTTGAGCACCCATGAGAACTGAATGACTCCATTATGTTATACAAGGGTGAAAATATTGGGCTAAGATAAGATAATGGACCACTTATGACTGCATCAAATTAATTTTTGGACTTCACAAAATGAAACCCTAAACAATTTTTCTTACTACTGTTGGTTGTGAGGGTTTTGTTTTCTTATTATGGTCCAGCTTAGAATGCTGGATTCATATACAAGATAAACTATAAATCATAATGGAGCTTTCAGTTGTGATAGTGCATTCAAACATGCGTTTGACTAATAAGGCATTTCCTAAACTACGGATTTTCAAAACAATTAAATCAAATATCTCAACACAAGAGGTTATGCTTGTACAAGAAAATGTCATCTGTCTGATAAGTTCTGGTGAAGTCATTGAGCTGGTAATCCGGTGTTTCACATGAGCTCGTGTCCTGCTGAAGCGAACCCTCCTGATATCCTTGATACACATTTGAATTACTAGAATGCTCCTCTTCATGTGCAGAGAGGTCCATGTCAACTTCTTCATACAGGCGTTTCCCATTGAAGTTGTGTCCTTCGCGAAGTGAACTTGGTTGAGTGGCAAAGCATTTGTTCATAGACTTGAAACTTTCTGATGCAGATACCCCCCACTGTGACCAACTGTT
Organism: Euryodendron excelsum; assembly: GCA_033060915.1. Taxonomy (NCBI): domain Eukaryota; kingdom Viridiplantae; phylum Streptophyta; class Magnoliopsida; order Ericales; family Pentaphylacaceae; genus Euryodendron; species Euryodendron excelsum. The sequence continues at coordinate 18,622,902 of CM065379.1, read as the reverse complement.
TGGGGATGGAAGCCTGTCCAATGGTTCCTGATCTCTCGGAACAACAAGATCATCAACACCACTGCGAAAGTACCAATCCATGGATCTATCTGAACAAAATGAATTAAAACTTACAATAAACAAAGCCACTCAAAATTCAAGTCCAGCAATTGATATAAACAACAGGAAAAATGACATATTAAAAACAAAATAAAAATAGACATTCACATGGAGCTTTTAAGGGGATGTACTAATATAACCATATATGAAGATATTAAGGCAATCAGAGAAAATTCACCTCGTCAAAATCACAGAGGCAAAAACCCAATTTTTGAACCAAATCGGTAAAATAGTAGAGTAAATGGTAGTGGAAAGACTTTCAATAATTTATAGACCAACCCAGAGTAAAAAATTACGCAAGTATCAAATACAAATCATGAGGAACTATCAAAAAGCAAAAGCATATATGAACATCCACAGTAAAATAGAAGAGTAAATGGTAGTGGCATCAGCTTCAATAATTTAGAGACCAACCTAGAGTAAAAAATCAATCAGGTATCAAATCCAAATCATGAGAAAGTATCAAAAAGAAAAAGGTATGTATGAACATGCCCAACAAAAATAAAAATTTCCAATATGAAAGCTTAAATTACTTTAGTGCAGGAAAGGAAAAAAAAAAACCTTCAGCCTATACACACACAGCCACATAAAAACTTTTTTTAATAAATATGTTGAAAAATGAATTTACAAACAACTAATGCGTTAAGAGGAAAAAAGTCACCTATCAAGGTCAATCCTAGCCACATAACATGTTAAGATTCAGATAAAACTAGGGCTTAGAGCAAAGAACTTCAAAGATGGCATATTGGTTCCGTATTAAACGGAAAATTGATGGAAATCATACCTGAGATGGGATAATCAGAGAAGTGGAGAAGACCCAGTATAAGATTCAGTAAAAGAACAGGGAATCAACGAACAAAGGCGATTGAAATGGTTGAAACCCTTGATGTGTTTCCTTCTGAATCGAAGTGAGAGTATTGAAGATTTCAAGCAGAAATACACAGGGCGGCTGTGGGTTTTGTAAAATAGTGAGAGACAGAGGGGGAGGGCTAGTTGATGTATGTTTTTGTGGCTGAGGATTGATGGCCGAACGAATGGTTGACAACCCTCCATCTAAAACTGCGATGCTATTGGTCCACGTGGAAATACTTGTGGTGCAGGAGTGAGGAGGACCCAGCTGCCAGCGTACCCTCGTTATATGAATTCCCCGAAATACCCCTTTACTTATTCCAGTTGGGTGGCGTCGCACCACCGGTCGAGGAGGGCGAGATTTGCCATTTTGAGGGGGACACGTTGGCCAGTAAGGGAAGCTGGCGTATCAGGTTTGGGATTTGGTTTGGCCGACGCGTATATCAGCGAGGATGGAGAGCCAAACACGTGGCAGAGCCAAGGATTCGGGAAACAGCCAATGAGGATTTTTGTAAGCAAGTTTAGGGGAAACACATGGGAAAGAAGGAAAAAGGTGCAACTTGGTTCATTTGATTTAAGGATAAGACTACTACTACTGCTGCTGCCTCGTAGTGTTATTGTTTTCAAATTAAAGAAGAAAGGCAAGTAGGAGAATCTCACGATCTCCGTTTGCAAAAAGTCTCTCTCGATTGGTGGGTGGTGGGGGCCTAACATGGTCCAACTTTGTCTTGCAACTAGTGGTTTTAGATTTTTTTTTCTTTTCCTACCGTACAATCAAAAATTGTTATACAGAATTTAATGTAAAGTCAGTTAGCCAACACCTGAAGCCTATGACAATTGTAATTGTTCAAAATACTAAAATCCGAACTAAAAAGATAAATATTAACAAATAAGATGATAATTTTAATCTAATTTAACTAACTTTTTTTAGATTTAATAGGATAAGTGAGAGTAATGAGCTCATATATTATTTGGGCCACCATTTGTATACAAAATTTACGTTTAGAATGGCGTTGATAAATGAAAGACTCTGATTTTAGAACTAAAACATATATCACGATAACTCTTAGTTGAAAAATATAATCGTTATATCATTTTGGTGAAATTTTTTATATTTTTTTTTAGAAATAGCAATTTTTATTTTCTTATTACTTCAACCATGTTAATTTTTTTATTTTAGAAATGACTTTTTGTCAGTGAAAATAGACAAAAAAACGAAACTTAATACCAATAATAAATCTATTTTTGGGAAATGTTGAAGTGTTGATATGGAAAACATAGTTTAGCGGTTAGATAGCACTGAGTGTTCAATAGTAATTTTTATTAAATAATAACATGTGGTGGGGTGAATACATCAGCAACTTAAATGTATGATGTAGTGAAAAGACTTTTAAAAAAATATTCTATTAGATTTTGTCATGTGTTAATTTTTTTTTAAAAGTCTCTTACTATACCATATATTTAGATTACTAATGTATTCATCTACTATATATTACTATTTAATAAGATTTATTACCGACTGTCAGTACTGTAGATTTTTTCCCGTTGACGTGGCAGGAGGGAAAGGATTTGTTTCCTGTTGAATTATGTTATTCTTTTCCATCTCACTTTTCGGGTCAGTGCTGTTGAGTGTCTTCATTTTTCAATACTTGGTTTGGGAGCTTTTGGGGCCCTGTCTATCTTTTTCATGGTTGTGGAAGAGTAACGAGTCAATTGTTATTGATGGATGTTGTACGTTACACGATCCATTCAAGACTCAAGGTTTGGTGTTATCTGTACACCGCTTTAAACTCGTAACGGATTAAATTTCTCCATTCTGTTTTGGTTTCACTTAAGTTTGATCAAATTCAGGTTAAGACGGTTTAAATTCATATAGAATTTTAAAATATAATTAATTCTTTAAAAATAAAAATAATACAAATTATCAAAATACAAAAATCATATAAAATTAATAAATAAAGAGATCAAATTTTAATTATAAGAGGTAACATTAGAACTCTCATATTTTCATTAATATAATGATGTGTTGTATTATTAAAATATAAAAAGAATGTTTAGGAATTTCGGGACGGTGTGAGGTTGAGTGTTCTAAACCCTATCTCGTCCTAAATCCGTTTTGGGTTATACTTTTTTTTTACATATCTCGTCCCTAATCCGTTTATTTGTAATCCAAATCCTTCCTATTATGGAGGGGTGAAGCACAATTCGAATTTTTCTAATCAAATTACCATCCCTAAGAAGGACATGGTATCTTAACTTGTTCAAAAAATAATTTTTGAAAACTGTTGTGCAAAAAGAAATATTTCATTCTAGTGAGATTTTTTGTGCATTTTTTTTTCTAAAGAAGAATAGCATTTTTTATTTTCTTATTCCTTTAAACGAGTTATGTTTCATTTCATATTTAGAAATTGTTTTCTACTCATGAAAACAGAAAAAAAAAAAATAATAATAGAACGAGCCATAGATTTAATTTTCAGAAAAATTATGAGTTCAAACTTCAAAGTGCTAATGTGGTAGGACAGAAAGGATTAAACTTTTTGTTTGCTTAGCACATTTTTCTGTCTCCCACGTTTCGGTTCAATGATGTGTGTCTTCATCTTACAATACTTGGTTCGGAGTATATCTTGTCCATGGTTGGGTTACTGGGTAGGACGAAGGGTAGGAGGAAGGATTATAAATCAATGGTTATTAATGAAACATCATAGATGAACGTTTCTCGTACATGACACGATAGGTTCCGCACCAAGAATTTTGTTGAGGGGGTTATGGAAAAGTAAGGTAAATTTTTTTTTAATTTTCTTGAGGGACTACGAAAAAAATTCTTGAATTTAGGAAGGTTTAGGTAATTTTTTTTTTTTTTTTGAATTTTCTTGGGGGCTGATACAAAGATTATTGCATTTTTGGAAGGTAAAAGTAATTTTTTTTTAATTCTGTTGGGGCTAAAAAAATGTTTTTGAATTTCGAAAGATTAAGAGGAAAAATTTTGAAATTTTAGGAGGGCCAATGTATACTCTTATACCCTTTCCTAATGACAAAAGAGAAGGGCATTTTTTTTAAACTTGTTTCAAAAACTGTTTTGGAAAAAATTTCCTAAAAACATCTTATTTTTAAGAAAACAATGAATTCTGAAAAATTATTTTTATACGAACATAAAGATGTCTGGGGAAAATTTTCTGCAAAGGTTGTTGAAGACGTAAGCTGAGCATAAAATGGCTGTGCAATTCTCATACTATTTTGCCCCACATAGGTCCACATGGTACAATACTATCGGTTTTGCGTTAACCCTCATGGATTTAAAGCATGTTGTTCTATGTACAGAGCTGTGCTATGCCTATACGTATGACATATCGCTCCAACTTCACAAAGGGATGTGTGATTTTGGTAATTTTTTTCTCAGGTTAGTAATATATCGCACCCTTATATTTTATTCTAAATTTCACTTCATAACTTTCATTTTTCATTGTAACAATTAATTTACAGTTATAAGTTGTTATAATGTTAATCTTTTGCTGACTTTTATTTAAAAAATAAATAGAAAATTTTACTGTGACAAGCACATGACCTTTTTTTAAAGGATAACAATCATTTTATCCATCTAATTTTGTCTCAATTTTCAGTATCATCTCTCAACATTGATTTCTTTTATTTAAGTCATCCAATTTTCAAAAGAAAGTCGATGTGGTTTAACTTTTCAATATAGGTAAGAAAATTAAAGATTAATTATACTTTGGAACTCGAAATTATAACTTAATATCACTTTATTCCATTGAACTAAAAATAATTACATTTTCATCATGATAGAATATAATTAAAATTAGGGGTTAGTTTTGTCAAATTTTTATACTAATATCTAAAACAAAGAAAAATAATAATTTCATGGTTATGAAATGTTATAAATCATTTCAAAATGTCTAAGAAAATGGCCAAAATGATTTTCAAAATTTTGCTTGTATGAACCACTAATTATTGACCCTACCAATATCAAGGAGATTTTTTAAACTAAACATTTGCTAACCCGAGACAAAAAAAAAAAAATATATATATTATATCAGATCAAAAATGTTACAAGTATTAAATTTGTTTATTATGTTAATGGTGTCAATACAAACTTCGATTTTAATAATTTAAGAGTAAGAATGTAACAACTTTTAGTTTAGCTGATAAAGTGAAACTGAATCCTAATTGAGAGGGTCAAAGTGTAATTATTTTTAAATTTTGTGAACCTATTTTAAAATATTGGATTACGTTAACCTTCTTTTGAAAGTTGAATGATCTAAATAGAAAAAATTAAAGTTGAGGAAGACATTAAAATTTAAAATAAAGTTAGATGACAAAACGATTGTTTACCTTTTTCAAAAAATCAAAAATGTGAAATGTATGGATTGTGAATTAGATCTTATCTATTTATTCGAATTATTGTCGCTTTGGGGACACAGTGGCTATCTCCCAAAAAAAAAAGCTTCTAGCGCCAAGGTTATCCTTTGCTAGAACTATAGAGGCTTGTAAGGAGGTCAAGTTTTTGTCCCAACGAGACACAATTTGTAATTTGCTATAACCCCTCTAAGTCCAAGGGGATATGGCTCTCTAAGTCCCTCGAGCCTATAAGCGCACCAAATCCTATAAAGCCCACTTAAGCACCAACTAATGCCACGTAGACATAAACTGAAAGTTTAGGAGCCATTGGATTATTAAATTAAACGAAAGCCCATACTCCAAAAGCCCATTAGCATCCAAATTCTTGAAACCAAAAACCTACGAAGTTACATGAAGAAAGACTAGGTTGTCACTTGGTTTAAGGTTCCAAGACACCATATCGTTAATTGAGAATTCATGTGTAAGGCCTAGTCCCTTTGTCATCAGAGAATCTAGTTTGGGGGCTCAAGTAGAAGATCAAAAGGAAATAGTTACCACCGACCTTTCTCGACCGATTAAGGTTGGCCTCTTCTAGGGATTGTGATAGGCCCAATATGCTAGACACAAAGAAACAAAATAAACCCCAAATCTTACCCACCTTGCTCAACCGGCCAAGGTTTCCCTTTCCCTCTACTCAAGGTACATCAATTAAACCCCAAATGGCCAAATATGCTAAGCTATATAAAGAAACAAAGTAATAAATCCAATCAGATGCTTCATAGATTGTGGTTGTAAACTCAACACTACCATAAGGACTTGATCTTTCTCAGAAAGTTGAGTGATCATCTTAATTAGCATCTTTAGCTCTCCATCTTTCAAGAATTCAACAAAGGAATATATATCAACCGTGCGTTTAGGTCAAGCTCTCTAAACCTACTTGTTGCGTCTAAGTCAAGCTCTCTGCATCTATTTCTCCGTCTATATATCATCCCTACCTCTGTTTTCACATTTGCTTCTATCTGTCCCTATTCCTGACCATCTGTGTCAGAGCTTTGCTTTTGCTTTTGCTTTTGTTGTTCCTCTAGTGTTGGGAGTTCCACCCTCCAATACATTACCAGTTGTTTTTGCTTTATCTGTTGAGTGCACAACTCTAATATCAAATTGTTGAGTACACAGCGGAATCACTAAAAAAATACTCAAAGAAAATTTATTAATACAACACAGTTGTACACAACAAGAGTGTACCCAAATGAACACTACAAAATCTCACTCACACTTGCAGCACCTCACGTAACACCACACTTGATTACTTCACACTAAGCTGATTTCTGAATTCACACACTAGACTCACTCTTGCACATGACATCACACCACGCTATACGTTACATCACTTTACTTTACACTCATTCGCTCACTTCACTCTCTATATCCAAGAGTTGCACCAAGTGCCCTTTATATAGGTTGCAATGTCAATGGAACCACTTACTATTAAGTCGGCAAGAGAACTTTCTAGTAAGTAATAGACTACTAGAAAATCTAGTGACCCCAGGAAGTATGATCTAGAGAGAACCTTCTAAAAAGAGAACCAGCTAGAGAAATTTAGTGTTGATTCTCAACACTCCCCCTCAACACTAAATTTCTCTTCTTGAACTGCAATAATAAATTCCTTTGTGAATCTTCCACGGGACATCACCTATGAGTTTTCGATCACCATCTTTAACAGTCACAGTGTTACTACCATTTTTCTCGCTCTCCTCACTATGGATATTTTGGATGATGCCTTTATGGATCAATCAAATTAGTGGTAGCCATCCCACAATTTGTGCCTTGGTTGGAGCCTTTGTTGGACCAATAGAGCAACGAAGAAAGGTCGTTTTCATAGGAGTTGTCATTGCCTTCTCATTAGAATAAACACGGATCACCTTCAACGAGAGGTTCAAATTCATAGCTTCTTCAAACCTGCCTATGCCAATACCCTTCTTAGTATCTGCTCCTTTGTCCAAGCCTATAACAACTTGGGCACTAGTTCTTTATGGCTACTTAAGAGAACTTACAACACCAGAGCGAGAACCATCATTCGATCCTTGTTCCAACTCTTCTTCTTCATCCTTGACATTTTCATTACATTCAAAATTTTCATCTCTTCCAGTCTCATACTCCATGTCCGTAACTAATGGCTCTTCTTTAAGTGCGCTTGCAACCTCTCCTCCTTAGGACATCATCTTCAAAGTCGTTTCATTGAGACTATTCAAGTTCTTAATCAAAGATTCTTGGTGATGCTCTTGACTGATCAACCAAACAAGAGACCTATGTCTCTTTCATCATAGAATCAACACTCTCTTCTGGCGGTGCTTCGATAAGTGGCTCAAGCTCTACCACTGCACTTGATGCAATGATAGGTTGCTCCTTGATCATTCGCATGTCGTAGTAGATCTCATCTTCTTCTGAGCATGCCTCCTCACCGAACCTCATTATAACGAAGGATGTTTGACAATTCCACTCTTCTTCACTCTTATACTCATGTTGGTGATCACCAAGCCTCGTAGCGAATGATGCTTCCCATTTTGCTTCGCTATCACTCTTTTGTTGGAGATCATCAACCCTTATTGTAGTGAAGGATACGTCAAAATCCCATTTATCTTCACTAACAGCCTCCTGCTATTGATCATTCAATGTCACTAGGTTTCCCTCAGTGAATTTTCTCCTCAGTCGACAATCTCGTGCAAAGTGCCCCATCTTGCCATAGTTGTAGCACTCGTCACTTGACCTATTGAAATTCTTGGGACCTTGATATCTATCTTGACGCTTTTGAGCTCCCCCTAATTGGGAACTCCACTTTTGCTGACTTTTCAAATCATCTTCATCACTACCGTCATCTTTTCTATTCTTATTTCTAGTGCCTCCTTGTCATTTCCATCGTTTGGGTCAGCCTCTCTTGTTACTGCTAAAGAGTGCTTCCTCCTCATTCTTTAGTGAGACCCCAGCAGTTTGTTTAGCCAAACTTTCTTAGTTGGCCGATAAATTCTCTAATTGTTCAAGAGAAGGTTGTGTTGGCCAACCATGTATGACTGTAATGAAACTTCGATACTCAGGTCTCAACCCATGTATAATAATCCTTCTCATCGGGGCTTCATTTATTTTTGAAGATGGATCTAATTCAGAAATTTCTCGGCAAAGATATGTAAGTGCCCCATTTTTGCCCGCTTGGCAATCTTCGATCCAACCAGACTCACATTTAACAGACATAGACATATTCTAGTCTAAATCAAATTTTCAAACTCAATCCAATCAATCAATCGCTTCGTAGGCTTGCTGAGCCCAAAAGAGAAAAAATGACCAAAATGCCCTTGGGGCATTGCTCCGTCTAATTCCAGTTGGCACGTCTTCCTAGAGACGGTAAGTCCCCATTTTAATCTCAAATCTAATTTCAAGTCTAATTCCAATTTGAATCAAATTTGGCATGCTTTTTGAGAAAATTGATCCACCAGGAGATAAAACCATCCAGTCCAACACGTTTTTCTAGAAAACTCTTCGGAATGGTAAGTCCCTTCAAAGCCGTCGACCAAGATGGAACCCAAGTCCCCGAGAAGGTAGAACGGTTCACCTTTGGCGCCTATTAGCTCGCCAATGAAGAATGTCCATTATTCAGCATGTCTTTCGAGAAAGTTAATTCTTCAGACGATAAGTCCACATAGCAGCTTCTTGAGATCAGGTAATCTCCAAAATGAACGCACGCCGTCAGAGTGACAGAAATACTCGCAAATATCATAATCGTCAGAGTGGCAGAAACACTCGCAAACAGATTGACATTGGGAATTGCCAACAAACCCCCTATGTCACCGGACCAAATTCGCCTCTTGGCCATAACACGTTTACCAAAGGACGAAATACCTTTGAAAACCAACTCGTCACAGACCGTCAGAGTGACGGAAACACTCAAAACCTAGGTCAACACCAATGCTTGCTAGCCCATTTAGGTAAAAAATGACCAAACTACCCCTTGGGCCTTTTCAGCACGCTTCTCGAGAAAGTATCTAAGTTCTCAGAGTGGTAAGTCCACCCTTCCAAGATCATCCCAAAGATGATCTGGCATGCTTAAGTGCCTTCCAATAGGTTCCAGACCAATTTCGAGACCATCCGGTCAAAATGACCATTTTGCCCCTAGGCCTCCGAGCGCCTCCGAGAACTACACCGGCTCTGGGTATCAAACTGGTAACCTCCCAAGGATAGTATTCTCAACTTCCAATAACTTTCTGGATCATTCCAAGTCTATTCCAACAAACTCGGTGCAAAATGACCGTTTTACCCTTAGTGGGCCAGTTGCCTTTTCCAACCACACCAGCTCTAGGTATCAAACAGAAAACATTTTAAAACACTCTAGATAGTGTTTCCAAACCTTTAAGTCCTCTCATGAATCATTCCGAGTCCATTCCAGTAGTTTTTCGGTCAGGTTGACTGTTTTGCCCCTAATATCTCGGTCGACCATCCCGACGTTGTTTTTCAAGCCCATTACCCTTGAGACACTATTTCAAGAGTTTCTACCCATTTCTGTCCTTTCGGATCATTTCCGACCTTTCGAAACATTTTCGGACCTTTCGGAGTCACTCCTAGCGAAGGCAAACCAAAAATTGTATGGTAGTTACTAATATAGGTGCCGAAATTTTTGCCTTGCGTATCAAGGATTGAAAGATATGTTGCTTGCCTACCTTAAAACTTTCCTAAGTGGCTGGAACCACTAGCAATGGTGCCAACCCAAAGATTAGGAGTGGCGCCAAAAGGAAATTCACCCTGGCACCACTGCAACAGGAGCCATGTCAATCTTCTGTCCATAAATACAGAGCTTCCTCCTGCATGAAAAGAGCCCGCAAACTCAGTTCAAAAACTCTGCTTTTTGAATTACAAAGCTCAAAGTCTTACCAAAACCCTAGCCTCTCTAGTCTTTTCAAACCCTAGCCACCATACACTTAACCCTAACACCCATACACACTTTATACACTTATACACAAGCCTCCAAAGCCTCCATTAAAGACCCAAAGTGCTACAACTTGGAAGCTCTCAAGGATCAAACAAAGCAAGAAAACAAGAAGAATACAAGGTAAGCTCTCTCTTTATGTTTATGTATTTCCCCCCTCTATCTTCTTACTCCTAACCTACTTGGGTTTTCTTCTATTTTAGTCATGATCTTTTCCCCCCCTTTCTTGCATACTTGAAACAAGGGTTTTCCTGATTCATGTGTAGGAAGAATACTTAAAAGTCACTGTGATGGGGGCTTTCTTCTAATTCAACCTTAGAGCATGTGGATTTGGCCCTCTTGATTATGTTGTGAGGCATAAACCTTGTGTGTTCATGTCCTTATTTAGTGCATATCATGTTCATACATCTTTACAAAATTGTTTTCAAAAGTTGTTTTCAAAGTTTACATCAAAATCATCTTTCAAAACTTACATTCAAAATCTAGTTTTCAAAATCACACTCCTAGAGTGATTCTAGCCAATTCATGGTTAGGGTTGCTTTAGGAAAATGTTATATTTATTGTGACCATCAAGGTCTATATTTTAGGTGTAAACCCTAACTTGTTTCCCTTAAAACCATAATCTTAAGATGATTCTAGCCATTTTATGGTCAGGGTTGTTTTAAAAGGGTGCGATATTTAATGAGATCATATTAGTCCATATTTCAAATCCATGTTGCTTTTAAAACCACCAACTTAGAATGGTTCTAATCTCTCTATAGTTAGAATCATTTTAGGAAAGTGAAAACTTTCAAAAGGTTTTCAAAAAGTCTATATTCAAACTCCTTTTCAAATTACTTTCTAAAAACTCTCTTCAAGCCCCTTTTCAAAATTGCTTCTCAAAATACTTTTTAAAATCTCTTTTCAAAAATTCAATTTCTAAAAAAATCCTTTCTAAAAACGCCTTTCAAAAAATCTATTTTCCAAAAAGCTCTTTTCAAACTCCCTTCAAAAAATTCTCTTCAAAAATTCTCTATCTAAAATCTCTCTTCGAGTCTTCTTTCTAGAAACTCTCTTTAAACGATCTTTTTCAAAAACTCTTTTTCTTGGAGTCCAAGTCAAGCCCTAGATTTCATGGTTGGGAAACCCTAATTTTCTTTCCTAAAAATATGACTTCCTCTTTTTCTTCAAATCAAAGTTCCCAAAAAACTATCTTTTACATCAAATCTTATATTTTCAAAATCTCATTTTCTACATAAAATCATAGGTTTTCAAATCCTAGATTTTCAAACTTCAACATTTCCAACTTCATGTCAAATCTAATCTTTCAATTTAGGAAACTAAATCAAGTCCTCCAATTTTAGAAACCAAATCAAATCATCTTTTTTTGGAAATAAAATCTAATCTTCCATTTTAGGAAATAGAAATCAAATTTTTTTAATTTCAAACCTTTCCGAATTTCAATCTTTCTAATTTCAAAACTTTCTTAAGTTCAAACTTTCCAAAATTCAAGTCTTTCTAAATTCAAAACTTTCCTAAGATGGAACTTTCCTATTTTGAAACTTTCCTAATTCGAAGATTTCCAAGTCCAATCTTTCTTAAACCCTGACTTGCCAAATCATTCCAAGTCAAGTGTTTTCTAAATCAAATCAAATCTCTTTTCAAATATTCTTTAAATCTCATTTTCCTAATTCAAACCTTTCCTAAATCCAACTTTCTAAAATCAAACTTTTCAAATCTAAATCAAACCTTCCTGAGTCAATTACATGTCCCAATCTTAGGTTACCTAAACCCTAGGATACCTAAACCTTAGTTCAACCTTAATCCTAAGTTAGGAAGCTTCAATTATTTTGTCAAAATCCTTTCTAAACCAAGACGGTTTTTCAACTTCAATCCAAGTAAAAAAGTTTTCAAAACTCAACTCTTTCTTTCCAAAATCAAATCCAAGTTCTCTTTTAAAGTTCAAACCCTTTTCCAAATTCAATTCTAAGTCTAGGTTTACTTTCAAAGCAAATTTTAATTTCAAATCTTCTATTCGAAGTTTAAATCAAACATTTTCTTCAAATTAAACTCTTTTCAAATCAAATCTTTTCAAATCAAAATTTTCAAAAACCTTAAAGTGTCTATTTTTAATGGGACTCTTGTTCGAACTACGACGGACCTGATTCTCAAAAAGGGATACGTAGGTAACCTTCATAGGTGCGTTCACAACATTTTTCTAACTTCCAATTTTATGATCTATTTCAAGTTTCTAATTCTAAAATCTATTTTCAAATCTCCAATACTAACTTCTTTAAAAAATCAAATCTATCTTTTCAATTCTATTTCAAAATCAAATCAAATTCTTGGACTTGCATATCATGCATCATGTCAAGCTTTTCTTTAAAAGTTCTCTTCTAAAGTGGATAATATTGGACATTTATTAATCAAAGATTTCGAATGAGTGAACCTAGGGTGAATAGACATGTAGGTACTGCGAGGGCGGGGTATGGTGATGACTTAATGCGTCTTCCCTACACGTAACCAACTTTCGAACCTGGATCACTATTTTCAAATACCAAAATGGAGTTATTTTCAAAAAAGGCTTAAATATTTCCAAAGATTGACAAACAACCTATTTTCTAAAAACCCTCTCTTGAGGAAGTTTTCAAAATCTTTTCAAAAACCTTAAGTGTAATATTCGAATTGTGCTTAATTTTAGGTGACCTAACTCACCTTAATCAAATTAGGTTGGGACTCCAAATCTTTTTTCAAAATCCCTTAATCAAATCAATTTTCAATTCAAACTTAGTCGTACTCGTTATTCTAGGAGGATGAGTTCTAACGAGAGAGTACCGTATTTTTTCCACTTGTGTGTATTTTTCTCGAGTGCGAAAAATCGGGGTGTGACAGCCGACGACTCCACTGGGAATGCTTAGAGGGTTAGGCCATTTTCATGTCTATTCACCCACATCCATTTGGAGTCTTTGATTAATTTGTCCAATTCTATCCACTTAAAAAACTTTTAAAATCAAGTTTTTCCAAGTTGTTTTCAAAAACATGTTATTATTTGCATTCAATTACATTCAATTATTCAATCTTGCATTAAGTTCATCATTCAAGAACTGGCTTTTGCATATTTAATTACCCCTTGTCTTCTTGGCAACCCTATCATGCTATATATGTCATGAATGTATGGAATGGATAGGATAGATGAGAGTTGTTGGGCCCTTTCCTCTGCTTTTCAAAACTTCACACACACACTGCATGTACACAAGCATTTGCGTACTTGCATTCTTTACCTAAAATGTCCCTTCTAGTTAGAAGGGAGAATGATATATTGGTTGTGGGCAAGATGCTGTGTCAGTTTCTTTGCCTACGACCTCTTGGTGGTTCCCTCGCTCAGATCACCAACTGATCATGGCACCACCTTAGGGAGTGGGCCTAGGTTTGATGATCTGGGAACCGAGCCTTCTTAGGAAGCATTAGTAAACCCTCAACCTCATGCTTATATAGACACCTTGCATAGCTGAACCTTTGCCAGATTTAAGACACGCACATCGTTTTCAAAATCATGGAGGAAAGGGCGACTGCTTTACTTTCCTTTAAACCGGTCTATTCCTGTTGTTGTACTGCTTGTATTCCTGTTGTTATGATGCCTGTATAACTGCTCATGCATCCATGTTTACTTTACAAATGCATTCCCTCTCTCTCTCTCTACTCTGTGCATCTATGTTCATGCATTTAATATTTCATGTCAAGACAAGAGTTCCAAAGTAACTCAAGTTACTACATTTTCATGCATATGATCAACCCAAAGAGAGTGACACCAAGTTTACTCTCCCTTACATTAAACCTATCAAAATCCTAAGGATTCCCATGTAACCCTAAGAAATCATAGCACGCATTTTAAGTCATTTCATAAGAGGGACCCCAATCCCTCTAGGCTCACGGAGATAGGGTTGCCAAGAAGACAAGGGGTAATTAAATAAGGTCTCTCAATGACCTCATCAATATCAAAGAAGTCGAATCCAAAGACTTAAGAGTAGTTTAGGATCCCAAATGTGAAAGTAGATAAGTGGAAGTCCCAAGGAAATTGTTCCTGCTCCCCCTATTAAACTGTATTTTAATTCCGTTGTATTTAAACTCTAAAGATCAGGGTACTCCTATTATTTCTCATGAATGAATGAATGTATGTCCCACTCAAACGGTAAGGTATCTGCATACAGGGGCAAAACTCTTATCTCCAAAAAGTGAGCCAAATGCATCAGGTTTAGTTTCCCTCTCAAAGTAGGGGCACCCCTAGGATATACATTGCATAAAAACTTCAAAATCAAGATGCTAACTTATCTTTTGTTTCTTATCTTCTATTTTGCCCCCTTCATCTCCAAGTACCAAGAAAATTGAAAGTAGAAGCAAGACAATAAGGGGGTCTTCTAAACTATTTTTTTACTGTTATCATACTGCTTACATGTTCACTTCTATTATGCTCATGCATCCCTATCCATTCTGCGACAAGCATTCCAAGAAACTCAAGTCATTTCATTCTTATGCATCTAATCAACTGTAGAAAGAAAAGAGCAGTCTAATCTCATGTAAATCGAACCTACCACAACTCCTTAGGGTTCTTCAACCCTAAGGATTCATGGTATGCATAGAACCATATCTCAAGAGAGACCCAAATCTCTCTTTGGCCATAGAGGCGGGATTGCCCAAACAAAGAAATATCAATCGGCTCATGCCAAAGAGGTATTGTATTGTATAAGGGGTAAAAACCCCGTCTCCAAAACAGACGCAGCATCATGTCGTGCCCAGATTTTTCGCACTTGAGGAGTACACACACTAGCAAGAAAAACACTGTACTCTCTCGTTAGAACTCATCCTCCTAGAAGAATGAGTGCGACTAAGTTTAAATTGAAAATTGATTTGAATAAAGGGTTTTTGGAAAAAGTTTGGAGTCGCCACCTAACTTAATTAAGGTGAGTTAGGTCACCTAAAAACTAAGCAAAATCCGAGAATCACACTTAGGGTTTTTAAAACGATTTTGAAAATACTTCTTCAAGAGAGGGTTTTTAAGAAAACAGGTTGTTTGATAACCTTTGAAAAACATTTTAGCCCCTTTTTGAAAATAAACTCCATTTTGGTATTTGAAAACAGTGATCCTAGGTTTGGAGGTTGGTTACGTGTAGGGAAGACGCACTAAGCCATCACCCTACCTTGCCCTTGCGGTACCTATATGTATATTTACCCTAGATTCACCCATGAGAGTCTTCAACTAACAAATATCCAATCCTATCCACTTTAGAAAAAGAATGTTTAAAAAGACATGATGCATGATATGCAAATGCAAGAAAAGAAAGTTGAAAAATAGATTTGGAAAGAAATTGATTTGAAAGAAATTTGAAATTGGAAATAGAAATTTGGAATTGGAAGTTTGAAATAGATTATGGAATTAGAGATTTGAAAAAGGTTGTGGAAATAGAAATTTGAAAAAGGTTGTGACCGCACCCATGAGGGTTGCCTACGTATCTTTTTTGAGGATTCAGGTCAGTCGTAGTTCAGACAAGAGTCCGATAGAAAATAGTAGATTGGATTTGAAAAAGAGTTTGATTTGAACTTAGAAGATTGGAAATTGGAAATTGGAAATTGGAATTGAAGGATTAGGAAATTGAACTTTGATTTGGAAAGATGGAAGTTGGAGAAAAGATTTGGACTTGTTTTGGAAAGATTGAGATATAGGAAAGGTTCATTTTAGGAAAGTTCATTTTAGGAAAGTTTCCATTTTAGGAAAGTCTTGGTTTAGGAAAGTTTTGAT
The DNA here is from genome assembly GCA_033060915.1 of Euryodendron excelsum. Taxonomy (NCBI): domain Eukaryota; kingdom Viridiplantae; phylum Streptophyta; class Magnoliopsida; order Ericales; family Pentaphylacaceae; genus Euryodendron; species Euryodendron excelsum. The sequence goes on along the minus strand of CM065379.1, from coordinate 18,606,856 downwards.
TTAGGAAAGTTTTGGTTTTAGGAAAGTTTTGAAATAAGAAAGGTTTTGAAATACGGAAAAGGTTTCATTTTAAGAAAGTATTGGAATTGGAAAGTTTTGAATTTAGAATGTTTTGAAATCGGAAAGTTTTGAAAGTAAGAAAGTTTTGAGTTTAGAAAGTTTTAGATTTAGAAAGATTTGAAATTTAGGGAAGTTTAGAATTTTAGAAGGATTCAAAGTTTGAGTTTAAGAAGGATTTGAAAACTTAGATTTTGGAAAGGGATGAAATTAGGAAAGGATTGAATTAGGAAAGATTTGAAAGCTTAATGTTTAAGGAAAGATTTAAAAGTTTTGGGAAACTTATGGTTTAGGAAGGTACTAGATTAGGAAGGAATTGAATTAGGAAAGATTTGGAGTTAGAAAGATTGAGATTCCTATTTTCTAAAACAAGGGATTAGATTTTGTTTCTAAAAGGAGATATTTTGATTTTATTTCAAAAAACGGAGGATAGGAACTAGTTTTCTAAATGGGAGATTGGATTCAGTTTCCTAAAGGGAAGTTGGATTTGGCATGAATTTGGAAAGATGGAGTTTTTAGAAATCCTAGTTTTGGGAAGACTATAGTTTTGACATAGAAAAGGGGTTTTGGAAACCTAGGTTTTAAGGCAAGATTGAAAATCATGTTTTTGAAAAAAGAAATTGGGGTTTCCTAATTATGACTCTAAGGTTTAACTTGGGCACCAAGGAAAGGGACTTTTGGAAAATGAGTTTTTAAAAAGGGAATCTTAGGAAGGCAATCCTAGAGAGGAGTTTTTAGAAAGTGAATTTTGAAAAGAAATCCTAGAGAGGAGTTTTTAGAAAGTTAATTTTGAAAAGAGAGAGTTTTTAGAAGGGGATCTTTGGAAGGAGATTGTTGGAAAGAGTTTTTAGGAAAGAGATTTAGAGAGAGAGTTTTCTAAGAAGGAAACCTAGGGAGTGTTTTTAGGAAAGGAATTTTGAAAAGAGTTTAAAAAGAAGTTTTGAAAAATAGATTTTTGGAGGGAGTTTTTAGAAAACAATTTTGGAAAGGAGATTGGAGAGAGTTGTTGGAAAAGAGATTTTTAGAAAGAAAGATTTTTGAAAAGAAAGTTTTTAGAAAGTATATAAAATATCTCACTTTCCTAAAATGATTCTAACCATAAGAAGGTTAGAATCACTTTAAGATAGTGGTTTTGAAAAACAACAATGTTTTAAAAATATGGACCATATTGACCACTTTAAATGTAACACTTTCCTAAAGCAACCCTAACCACGGAAAGGCTAGAATCACCTTAGGATTGTGATTTTCAAAACAAGTCTCGGAAAAGAAGGTTTTGATGCAAGTTTGAAAACAATATTAATGCAAGTTTTGAAAACAATATTAATGCAAGTTTTGAAAACAAGTTTGAAAACGAATTTTAGAAGAATGCAAGATCATGATATGCATAAAGCAAATTGAGGTCGTGAACATACAAGGTTAAAGGCTTCACCACATAATCAAAGGGGCCGAATCTACGTGATCTTTGGTTAGACTAAAAGAAAGCCCCCGACACAGTGACCTTCCAAAAGCCTAATCCTACACATGGATCGGGAAATCCCTTGTTTTAAGCATACAAGAAGGAAGGGAAGAAGATGGGGGATTAAAATAGAAGAAAACCCAAGTGGGTTCAGAGGGAGAAGAGAGAGGGGGAAGATGCGTAAACGTAAATAAGAAGCCTACCTTGTGTCTTCTTTATTTTGCATAGCTTTACACGCTTTGCTTTGCTTTCTTCACTTCAATCTTCAAGAGTTTGTCTTCGATCTTCAAAGCTTTGTAGTTGCAACAATCCAAGCCTTTAATGGAGGGTTTGAGGCTAGTGTATGAGTATATGAGAGTGTGTATGAGTGTATAAGAGGCTAAGGTTTGTGTATGGAGGCTAGGGTTTGAAAAACCTAAATGAGAATAGGGTTTAGAGAGACTACGAGCTCTGTATATCAAAAAGTAGGGTTTCTAGATTGAGTTTGCAGACCTCTTTCACGCTGGAAGTGGCTCTGTATTTATAGAGAGAAGAATGACCTGAAGCCTGTTGCAGTGGCGCTAGGCCAAAAAACCTTCTAGCGCCACTCTTAGTGGTGCCACCCAATTAGGAAAGTTTTAAGGTCGGTAAATAACGTATCTTGAGAAGATTTAGGTGCTTGTACTAGTGACTACCATGCAATTTTTAGCCTAGCTTCACTAGGAGTGATTTCGGAAGGTTCGAGAAGCATTTAAAGGACCGGGAATGGCCTGGAAGTCCGAAAAAGGGTAGGAACCCTCAGAACAAGGTTCCGGAGGTATTTAACCTGGAAAAGGATGACAAGAATTGTCGGAAAGGTTGACCGGGCTATTAGGAGCAAAACGGTCAATTGGGCCGGAAAGCTACCGGGAGGGACTCGGAGTGTCCCGGAAGATAGCTCGAGGTTTGGAAACATTATTTAGAAACATCCCAAGAGGTTATCGGTTTGATACCCAAAGCTGATGTGGCTAGAAAAAGGCGACTGACCCACTAGGGGCAAAACGGTCATTTTGCACTGGGTTTACCAGGACTGAATCAGAATGATTCGGAAAGATAAAGGAAAGTTGGGAATACTATAAAAAGCATTCTCGGGAGGTTACCGGTTTGATACCCAGAGCCGTTGTGGTCCCCGAGGCATTCGGATGCCTAGGGACAAAATGGTCATCTTGATCGGAAAGCCTCATAATTGGCCCGAAACTGACTAGAAGGCACCTAATCATGCCGGATCGTCTCTAAGATGATGTTGGAAAGGTGGACTTATCATTCTGAGGACTTAGGTATGATCTCAAGGAACGTGCCGAAAAATGGCCCAAGGGCAGTTTGGTCATTTTTCACCTGAGTGGGCTAGCAGGCATTGGTGTTGACTTGGATTTTGAGTGTTTCTGTCACTCTGACGACGGTTCCGTGATACAGGGGTTTGTTGGCAATTCCCTATATCGACCTGTTTGCGAGTATTTTCGCTACTCTGATAGTTGCGATGTTTGCAAGTACTTCCGCTGCTCTGACGGTTCGTGATCATTCCCGAGACTACCTGATCTCGGAAAGCTACTAAAGGGACTTAGTGCCTAAGAAGTCAACTCTCTCGGAAGGCATGCCGAAACAGACATTTCCGTATTGGCGGGCTAGTAGGCGCCAAAGGTGGACCGTTTTACCATCTAGGGGACTTGGGGTCTCCTCCCGGTCGACGGGTTTGAAGAGACTTACCGTTCTAAAGAAACTTTCTTCGGAAAACGTGCCAGACAGGATAGACTTACTGTCTCGAGGAATCAACTTTCTCGAGAGAGGGATTAGAATTGGAATTGGAAAAGGAGACTTACCGTCTTCGAAAGACGCGCCTATTGGAATTGGAAAGGAGATTTGCTTATTAGACTAAATTTGAGTGATTTTATGTGATTATGTGAAGAGGGTTTTCTATAAGAATTGGGGGTTTGTTCCTATAGGCTTCTGCACTAGGTTTTTGGCTAGACTTTTATGCCCTGTGCCTTAGAAAAATGTGTTTAACAATCGTGTGAAGTTTCGTGATTTTTTGAAAACTTTGTGAATTTTTAATTTTTTTGAAAAATAGAAAAATACTTAGAAAAATAGGAAAAATAAAGAAAATTAGGAAATTGATGAAATTAATGGAGTTTAAAATTTAGAAAAATTTTGGAATATTTTAGAAAATATTTAAAATGATTTTAAGGAATTTTAGGACATTTTTGAAAATCATTGATTTATTGAAAAAATAAAACATGTGTTTTGAAAACTTTGAAAATTTAAAAAATGTGCGCGGGTGTTGATGTCATGTGATTGTAACTTTGTGAAGTGCACGGTTTGTGTTTTGTGTTGATGTTTTGAGTGTTGTAGGGACCATTTTTAAACTAAACTCTGTTGAAAATTTTTTAGAAATTCAGAAAAAGGGTTGGAAAAATTTTGGAGTAAAATGTTTTTGATGGAAAAAGATATAAAACCGTTAAGGCAAGGCCTTTTTGGCGGAGAAGGTCGAGAAACTCGGGGGCCTTGAAAACTATTGGAAGAAAAATTTAGGAAGAACATTTTGGAAACCAAGATTTGGAAACAAACAAATTTTTTACTTTGAAGGACTCGGGATTTTGATGAAAATTTTAGAGGATTGAGTTTGAAGAAAACCTTTTGGGAGGAAGAAGTTAAGGAACATTTTAGGAAACCTCTGGGAGATGTTTTTAGAGACGAAATTTTGAATGAAAAGTTTAGGAAACCTTTTAGGTTAGTTTGAATAGAATGTATACGGAAGTTATGTTATTTATTTTTCTCTTATTCTTTTTTATGTTTTCTCTTTGGTTATTATTATTTTTCCTTTACTTTTATTTCTTATCTTCATGTACCGTATATTAACACCTCTTACCTTGCTTACCTTTCCAGAATGGTAGATGCGAGCAATGATAGTTCTAAGTGGAGACGTCGCTCAGGGAAGGCGGCTCAGACAGATTCCACCGGTGGTTCCAGTCGATCCAGAGGTAGCCGACGATCTACGGAGCACGCGTCATCTAGCCAGAGTGGTCGGGGGAGTAGGCCACCTGTCGACCCCTTTTCTCCAGTTGAACAGGCCTTTGTAGAGGAGATCGGTGCTAAGGAGGAGGTACCGTGTCTTAGGGATCAGGTGACCGGTTATGGGAGAGCCTCCTCTAGACATAGGCAGATAGATGTTGACTTGGGTGACTTGGAGGTATCGGACATCCCACCGCTCGGGGATCTTGCTTATCACCCCAGCGTATATTCTATACAGCATTTGCCCCCTCCGCGGGTACATACAGCTTTTAGAGGGGCCGTTTATCAAGTCTTCGTGACCATGCAATAGGCTGCCCCATCATATCGTGCTTTCTTGGCTAAGATTGTATTCAGAGCTTTCATGGAATTACAGGCTAATCGCCTAAAGCGATATTTGGTACTGGCACTTATTGAGGGGTGGTTCGGGGAGACCGGGACCTTCCATTTTGTCGGCTTCGAGTTAGGACCCATTCCCTTGGACTGGGCCAACATCACAGGGCTTTCCTTTGTCAGTTGGCGGATCACCTTACAACCAGTCAGTAGGGACGACGCGTGCGTGCTGCTGGACTTGCCCCCTCCTGAGCGTTCTACCTTTCCAGTCTCTTGGCTCAGTCAGGATGACCGTACCTTTGCTGCTGAGCCATCGCCTGCCAGGCTGGACATTATGAGACGGGGACTTGTTTTGTACATCATCTTTAGCTGTTTCTGTAACAACAACAAGTTGCTTGTGCCTTTTCATTTGGTGAGCACAGTAGCTGATCTTGGGGGTCCTTCTCCTTCAGCTGTTTCCTTCGATTGATGTGGGTTCGAACTTCTTCCCGTTGGGGTAGCATGACTAGTTTCTGGCCCTTTCTTTCTGGTGGAGCTATGAGTACCTGCCTGTTCATCGCCCTACAGTTGTTGAGGACGACCTTTATCCTCGTGCTTTGAGGTGGGCTCGTGATCGAGTGGCCCAGCGATCGGAGATTACTAACTTTGTGATGCTACGGGCGAACCTGGAGTTAATTTAGGCGAGAGACATGACTTGGCGGCCCTTCATTCGATCAGTTCATTATGAGACAGTGCGGTACTTAGTTCCGTTGTCCTTGTCGAGGGATGCTTTTCTCAGTGATGATACTTGGGAGTCCTATCTAGGAGAGCGACACTGGCGGCAGTTTCATGAGGAGTTCTGATCAGCAGGAGCTCCGCCAGAGTATATGTTTGGAGCCTTGGTGGCGGGAGTGCCTATCCCCTAGCAGGAGCGCCAGCCGGGTGCCGAGTTCTTGCTTCCTCCAGATACGGACTACGCTGAACACTTCGGGGCTCATTTTGTCAGTGCTTTCACCCAATTTGAGGTAATAGTCGGTGGGTATGCTGTTGGCCAGGAGGGGGTTGACTTGTGGGTAGTGCCGTAGGACATGTGCCCCAGGCTGAGTTTGCTGCTGTAAAGGATCAGAGGGATCGATACCAGATGGAGCGAGATCAGTATCAGGTAGAGGTGGCTTCCTTGACGGCTCGGATAACTCAGATGGGAGATGGCGGGGTATGTCGTCTTTTCTCTCCTTCTTTGTGCTTTATTGTTGTTTAGTTTTTCTTTCATATGGCTGATTTCGGTTCTATCTTCTCTGTAGGATGCTGGTGCTTCGAGTAGTTATCTGCTTCCTCCGATACCGGGTTTCGAGAATTTCGATCCAGATGACATTGACTTTGATTTTTGATAGATGCCCTTTGCCCCTATTCCTGAGATGTATTTATGTCAGACAGTTTTATTTTGTAAGTTTTGTACAAAGACGAATATTTATGGTATTTAGATGCATGGATAGGCAGAGACATTTATGATTGATTTTTTTTTTTCCAGCTAAGTGTATGATCCGATGCATGTGATAGATGATGATGTTGTGTATCTATTACATAAGTTAATGTTTAAGCTGTGTTGGTGACTTCTATTTCTACAGGGAGTTATATCCTATGTATGCAAAGCTCATGCCGATTTTTTTTTTTAAAATGTATGCTCATATTAGAAATATATTAACTAACAGAATGACAAGGGGTGCTGTCGAACTCGGTATCTTTGGAATGGTAACTCCTTCCTTTTCGGGGGTCTCACCTTTCCTCTGGCTCAACTTTACCTTGATTGGATGACAACACTTCACACCTTTTTCAACCTTTTGATTGCCTCCGACTCTCTGCCTCGGGGTTTGTGTATATGATTATTAGGCTGAAACTCTCAACTCTCGGAGTTTTAGCAACAGCTTACCTGACCTTTAGCAGAGTGATAAGTGGCCAGTTCTTCAATCCGAGGAGACTTTGCTTTAGGACCATAACGTAGGCTAGGTTATGGGGTTTTCGAAACGATGGGATATGTAGGCTCAAATTCAATGTTGTTTTCAACGGGGTTTAGATCCATACCATCCTTAACTATTTTTTTTCCAATAGGGTTAGCATCCGTTCTTGGCTTTAGCAACGTATCTAGCTCATTTAGATTAAGCAATCTATTTTCAATCAGAGTGGACTTTAGTAGGGTTGTAATGTAGGCCATGGTTTTGGGATTTTGCAAGAAAAGGTAAAGGCTCGAACCTATTGTTTCTACTGGATTTCTTTGTAACCTAGGATCACCTTTAAATTTCCTGCTTGCTTTTACTATATACTTCTCAGGGTGAAAATGGCTCTTCTCTTTCATCCTTTCCATATGCTTTTTGAGAGAAATATGACTCTTGTCTCTTTCGATCTTCATATTATGCTTTTGAAGATGACTCAATCATGGTTTTCTTCAGGCCTTTCCTAAGATTTTTTTTTTTTGGGCCTCTTACGCCTTGGCAACTCCTTTCCTTTGCTTTTTTCTTTTTATCTCTTTTCTTTCTTTTTATGAAACGAATAATTCTTCAACCCCTTTTCCTTAGACCTTTTCCTTGGTAGTTCAATCTAACCCAATGTGGGCGGTGATCCCTAAGTTGGGGTTTTCTTGAAAAACGATAGATGGCTCAACGAGTTTGGCATGGGGTTGCTTTTGACTGTATGAAAAATGAAATGAGGGCCTCTCTTCACTTTGAACCAGATTTCTTGATCCATAGAGCCTTCAATGCTGCCTTAGCATGGTGGAGGTGGATACCATTCGTAGAGTTCTTAACTATTGTTTGCCCTAGTGTGGGGAGGTCGGTCTTTGATCGGTGTTGACAAGGAAAACTTCGTTTGATGCGAGGTACTAGGGGCTAAGCAAAGGGAATATAAACACTTCTTCTTTTACATGAAAGATGGCTCTTCTTCATTTTGATAATCTGGCCACACATCACTTAGCTTTGGAGTCTTGCAAGTGTTACCTCTGGGTAGTTTCCTCACTCATCCCTATCCTCTCTCTCTTTGGAAAGCTGATCATTTGGCGAGTGGTTAACTCATGCTTATCATCCCTTCAAGTCGGATCATTCCATAAGATAGACCATGCCCCTTGCGTAGAAAGTAGTTACTATTCACAAGAGAAAAGAGGATAACAACAATGAATAAAAAGATTTAGTCATTTCATTATACTAGTGGAAAGCATATAGTTCTGTTTAAAGAAACAAAAATGCAGACATTAATTTAAGGATGAAATGTAAAGGGATAGAAAGAGGGTGGGTGAAAACACCCTTCTCTTGTACACTTTTGATGGAAACCCATTTCAATACGGCCTTGGGACAATGCCCACGTCTTCGATACTCCACTCGTGATTCGGGTCCTTGGCCAGGGCAGGACAGACAAAGGTTTCTTTTAGGGCTTCGGACATATTGGTAGTGGTGGTGCGGTTGGTAGCTTCATTGATCGTCTTGCCTTCATTTGTTTGCTCCAGAGTTTCTCTAACAAACCAGTTAGGTAGCTCGTCTTCTTCCAGCTTGATGGATCGAGCCCGGGGTTTTTGGATCTGGCTTCCAGCCGTGGCTCGGTGTTCCTCAGGTGTACACAATGGGGGATTCTTATCACTGAGTTTGGACAGCTCCTGGTCAATCTTCTTCACAGATTCATATACGAGTTCATCTTCGGGGACTAGCATTTTATCGGGGTTAGACCGTAACCAGGCATGACACTGCTCCACATCTTCCCATTCCATTTCCTCCCCGCCCTTGTAATATATCTCTTGGCATGCAATAAAACACACCTTGTTGTTACCAAACTTTGTAATGACATTAACAGTGGGATCTGATGGAGGGCTTGTAGTGACATTCGAGGAAGGATTTGCTAGTCGTAAGTCGATGATCTCGTTGTCTATCAGGTCTTGAATCTTATGTTTGAGAGTCCAGCATTCTTCGGTGTCATGTCCTTGGCCACCCGAATGGTACTCGCAATACGCCTTTGGGTTAAAATGAGGTGGCAGAGGATTAGGTCGAGGTCGAGGTCGAGGGGGTATAGGCAAGTTTAGTGAAACCTTGATCTTTTGATCTCATTCGCCTAGGTGTCTTAGATGACCTAGAAGGGTGGGGATCAAGTTCTGGTGCAACAACTATTGGGTCAGTGGTTTGGGAATTGGAGGAGCTTCAGGTTTTATGTTTCAAAGTGGGACAATTTCTGATGTCAAGTCCCAGCGGATGGGACTGGTACTCATAGGATAGATTATAGGATTCAGGGGTGTGGCTAAAGGTTGGTTTAAGGGATGCCGGAATGCGACACACGACCTGTGGAGATTGTTGGTGAGCTATGGTCGGGGCATAGTTTTGGTCTTCCTTCTTCATCCTTTTTCGTCCTTCATGGGTTTGGGCTTGCGAGGACTCTGCTTGGTCATGGGTTGTGTGGGATAAGAGTGAAGAAATTATGCTTTCCATTTTGGTCATCCTATGTCTGACTCCTCTCACTTCTGCTAGTAGTAGAGTTAAGGTATCGAGAGTAAGTGATTCTATGGGTGTTTCTTAGCTTTTGGCCTATAAGATGGGGAGAACAAGGAGAGGTACTTGAAACTAACAAAGGAAAAGAGTTAGTATTTTATCTTGACAAGTCCTTATGCAATGCATGCTCTAGGGTGCCCCTCTTTAGGAGGGAAACTACACATGGTGTATTGTTTCACTTTTAGAGATAGAGAATTTGCCCTTGTATGCAGATGCCTTACCGTCAACTAGGAACCTTTCCTTTGTTCACGCATTTATTCACTCACTCATTCGTGAAAAATAAAGAAATACATTTAACTTCGAGTTTAATATACAAAAGAATTGGAATACCTTTTACTAGGGTGAGGGGGAACATTTTCCTTTGGGGTTACATTTATCTAATTTTACATATAAAATCCTAAACTACCCTTGAGTCTTCAGATTCGCCTTCCTTGGATTCGATGTCGAGGGTGTCGCTGAGAGACCTTGTTGATCGATTGCCCCTTATCTTCTTGGCAATCCTATCTTCGTGAGTATAGAGGGACTGGGGCCCCTCTTATGGAATGAATTGATGTGCATGCCATGAGTCCTTAGGGTTACCTGGAAATCTTTAGGGTTTGGGTAGGTTTAATACAAGGGAGAGTGAACTAGGTGTCACTCTCTTTGGGTTGATCATATGTATGAGAATGCGGTGACTTGAGTTACTTGGAACTCTCGTCTTGACATGGAATACAGGATGAATGAAAATGGATGCATAGAGTATAAGGAAAGAGAATACAGTTGAAGTGCATATGCATGTATGAGCAGTTAGATAGTCATTATAACAGTAAGAATATAGTCATTATAACAACAGGAATAAAAAGATATAAATGAAAGTAAGAGCAGTCGCCCTTTCCTCCATGGTTTTGAAAAACAGTGTGCATGTCTTAAATCCGACAGAAGTTCGGCTATGCAAGGTGTCTATATAAGTATGAGTTTGAGGGTTTGCTAATGCGTTCTAAAAAGGCTCGGTCCCCAGATCTTCAAACCTAGGCCCACTTCTCGAGGTGGTGCCATAATCAGTTGGTGATCTGAGCGGGGGAACCATCAATAGGCCGTAGGTGAAGAAACTGACACAACATCTTGCCCACAACCAATATACCGTTCCCCTTTTCTAACTAGAAGGGCCATATCAGGGTAAAATGCAAGTGCACGTGCAGTATGTGTGTGATTTTTTAAAGCGGAGGAAAGAGCCCAACAACTCACATTCATCCTGTTCATCACATTCATGCATGACAGTTAAAATTAAACAAAAAGCGCACCTACAAAACAAAGATGCAAGAATTAGTATATGGAAGACAAACTTAATACAAGATAATATGAATAAATGCATGTTTTTTTTTTTTGAAAATAATTTTTAAAGTTTGGTTTTGAAAATTTAAAGTGAATAGGATTGAACAAGTTAATTGAAGACTCTATATGGGTGAAGGGCGAAGGGACATAACTATGGCCTAACCCTCTAAGTGTCCTCAGTGGAGTCGCCAGTTGTCGCGTCCAGATTTTTCGCACTCAAGGAATACACACACAAGCGGGAAAAATGATGTACTCTGTCGTTAGAACTCATCCTCCTAGAAGAATGAGTGTGACTAGGTTTGAATTGAAAATTGATTTGAATAAAGGGTTTTTGAAAAATATTTTGGAGTCGCCGCCTAACTTAATTAAGGTGAGTTAGGTCACCTAAAAACTAAGTACAATCCGATGACTACACTTAGGGTTTTTGAAAACGATTTTGAAAATACTACCTTAAGAGAGGGTTTTTAGAAAAATAGGTTATTTAGCAACCTTTGGAAAATAGTTAAGCCCTTTTTTGAAAATAACTCTATTTTGTTTTTTGAAAACAGTGATTTAAGTTTGGAGGTTGGTCACGTGTAGGGAAGATGCACTAAGCCATCATCACCCTACCCCGCCCTTGCGGTACTTACATGTCTATTTATCCTAAATTCACCTATGAGAGTCTTCAACTAACAAATGTCCAATCCTATCCACTTTAGAAAAAATTTTTGAAAAAAATAATGCTTGATATGCAAGTGCAAGAAAAAAAGAGTTAGAAAATAGATTTGGAAAAGAAGAATCGAAGCTTGAAATTGGAAAGAAAGTTTAGAAATTGAAATTGAGGATTGAAAATAGACTTTTGATATTGGAAACATGAAATAGATTATGAAATTGAATATTTGAAAAGAGTTATGGAAATAGAAACTTGAAAAATATTGTAGAATTAGAAATTTGAAAAACGTTGTGACCGCACCCATGATGGTTGCATACGTATCCTTTTAGTAGAATCAGGTTAGTTGTAGTTCGGACAAGAGTCTGATAGAAAATAGAAGGTTTGATTTGAAAAAGGAGTTGAATTGGAATTTGGATTTAATTTGAATTTAGAATAAAGGATTGGAATTTGGAATTTGGAATTGAAAAGATTGGACTTTGATTTGGAAAGATGGAAGTTGGAGGAAAGATTTGGACTTGTTTTTAGAAAGATTGAGATTTGGAAAACCTAGACTTAAGAAGATAGGATTTGGACTTGAGATTAAGAAAGATTTGACTCGAATGTTGGATTTGGAAGATTAGGATAGATTGGATTTAGGACGAGTTCGAATTAGGAAAAGTTCGAATTAGGAAAGTTTTGAAATAGGAAATGTTTTGAAATAGGAAAGTTACATTTTAGGAAAATTTTGAAATTAAGAAAGTATTGAAAGTTGGAAATTTTTTAGAATTTAGAAAGTTTAGAATTTAAGAAAGTTTAGAATTTTGGAAAGATTCGACTTAAGAAAGTTTTGGATTTAGAAAGTTTTAACTTAAGGAAGGTTTCGTTTCTTGGAAGTTTTGACTTAAGAAAGTTTTAGATTTGGAAATATTTGATTTAAGAAAGTTTTGAAAAAAACTTAGATTTGGAAAGTCAAGATTTGGAAAGGTATAGAATTAGGAAATCGTAGAATTAAGAAAGATTTGGAAGCTTGAGGTATAAGAAAAGATTTAAAAGTTTAAGTTTGGGAAACCTATGGTTTAGGAAGGTAGGAGATTAGGGAGGATTTAAATTAGGAAAGGTTTAGATTTGGAAGGATTGGGATTCCTAAAACAAAAGATTGGATTTGGTTTCTAAAAAGAGGTGTTTTGATTTTGTTTCCAAAAACGGAGGATTGGTTCTAGTTTCCTAAATGGGAAGATTGGATTTGGTTTCCTAAAGGGAAGATTGGACTTGGCATGGAATTGGAAAGTGAAGTTTTAGAAACCTTAGATTTGGAAGACTATAGTTTTGATGTAGAAAATAAATTTTGGAAACTTATGATTTTGGTGTAAAGAAGGAGATTTTGGAAACCTAGGTTTTAAGGCAAGATTGAAAATCATGTGTTTGGGAAGGAAAATTAGGGTTTTCTAATCGCTGGCTCTAGGGCTTGACTTGGGCTCTAAGAAAGAGATTTTGGAAAAGTGAGTTTTTAGAAAGGGAGATTTTTTGAAGGAAATCCTAGAGAGGAGTTTTTAGAAAGGAATTTGAAAAGAGAGAGTTTTTGAAAGGGAATTTTCGGAAGGAGATTGTTGAAAAGAGTTTTTAGGAAAGAGATTTAAGAAGGAAACCTATGGAGTGTTTTTAGGAATGAAATTTTGAAGAGAGCTTTTTGGAAGGGAGTTTAAAAAGAAGTTTTGAAAAATAGATTTTTAGAGGGAGTTTTTGAAAACAATTTTTGAAAGGAATTTAAAGAGAGTTTATGGAAAGCATGTTAGAAAAGAGATTTTTAGGAGAATATTTTTTAGAAGAGATTTTTTAGAAAGTATATAAAATATCTCACTTTCCTAAAGCGATTCTAACCATAAGAAGGTTAGAACCACTTTAAGATAGTGGTTTTGATAACAACCATGTTTTTGAAAATATGGACCATATTGGTCACTTTAAATATAACACTTTTCTAAAGCAACCTTAACCACGAAAAAGGCTAGAATCACCCTAGGATTGTGATTTTGAAAACAAGTTTCGAAAAAGAAGATTTTGATGCAAATTTGAAAACGATGTTAATGCAAGTTTTTGAAAACAAGTTTAAAAATGAATTTTGGAAGAATGCAAGATTATAATATGCACAATGCAAGTTGGGGTCGTGAACATACAAGGTTAAAAGCTTCACCACATAATCAAGGGGGCCTAACCCACGTGGTCTCCGGTTAGACTAAAAAAAAGCCCCCGATATGGTGACCCTCCAATAGCCTAATCCTACACATGGACCGGTAAGTTTCTTGTTTCAAGCATGCAAGAAAGGGGGGGAAGAAGATGGGGGATTAAAATAGAAGAAAACCTAAGTCGGTTAGGAGAGAGACGAGAGGGGGAAGATGCGTAAACTTAAAGAGAAAGCTTATCTTGTGTCTTGTTCATTTTGCTTTGCTTTGCGCGCTTTATTTTTCTTACTTTGCTTTGGTCTTCGCTTTAGTCTTCGTCTTGATCTTCGAGAGCTTGTCTTCAGTCTTCAAAACTTCGTACTTGCAGCAATCCAAGTCTTCAATGAAGGCTTTGGAGGCTAGTGTATAAGTGTATAGCAGTATATGTGACTGTATAGGAGGCTAGGGTTTGAAAAACCTAAAAGAGACTAGGGTTTTGGGAGGCTACGAGCTCTGTGTATCGAAAAGTAGGGTTTTTAGACTGAGTTTGTGGACCTCTTTCGCGCTGGAGGAGGCTTTGTATTTATAAAGAGAAGAATGACCTGGCGCTTGTTGCAGTGGCGACAGGCTTAAAAACCTCCAAGTGGCGCCACCCCAAATATTGGCTTGGCGCCACTTAGGAAAGTTTTAAGGTCGGTAAGCAACGTATCTTCAAAAGATTTGGGCGCTTGTACTAGTGACTACCATGCAATTTTTAGCCTGACTTTACTATGAGTGACTCCGGAAGGTCCGTGAAGAATTTAAGGGATCGGGAATGGCCTAAAAGGCCGAAAAAGGGTAGGAACCCTTAGCATAGGGTCCCAGGAGGTATTTGACTTGAAAAAGGATGACAAGAATTATCGGAAGGGTTAACCGAGCCATTAGGGGCAAAACGGTCAATCGGGCCAAAAAGCTGCAGAGACGGACTCAGAATGTCCCGGAAGAAGACTCGAGATTTGGAAACATTATTTAGAATGTTCCCAAAGGTTACCGGTTTGATACCTAGAGTTGGTGTGGTCAAAAAAGGCGACCAACCTACCAGGGGCAAAACGGTTATTTCGCACTGGGTTTGCCGGAACTCACTCGGAATGATCTGAAAAGGTAATGAAAGGTTGAGAATACTATAGGAAGCATTCTTGGGAGGTTACCGGTTTGATACCTAGAGCCGGTATGGTCCTCAGGGCGCTTGAATGCCTAGGGGTAAAATGGTCATCTCAACCGGAAAGTCTCAAAATTGGCTAAAAGGCACCTAATCATGCCGGATCGTCTCTAGGACGATCTTGGAAGGGTGGACTTATCATTATGAGGACTTAGGTACTTTATTGAGAAACGTGTCGAAAAATGGTCCTATGGGCAGTTTGATCATTTTTTATTGAAGTGAGCTAGTAGGCACCGGTGTTGACCTGCATTTTGAGTGTTTCTGCCACTCTAACGGTGGTCCCATGATACAGGAGTTTGTTGTCAATTCCCTATATTGATCTGTTCGCGAGTATTTCTACTACTCTGACGGTTGCAATGTTTGCGAGTACTTCCGCTACTCTGACGGTTGCGATGGTTGCGAGTACTTCCGCTACTCTAACGGTTCGCAATCATTCCCGAAACTGCCTGATCTCGGGAAGCTGTTAAATGGACTTAGCGCTTGCGGAATCAAATTTCTCAAAAGGGGTGCCGAAAAGGACATTTCTGCATTGGCGGGCTAACAGGCGCCAAAGGTGGACCGTTCTAACATCTCGGGGACTTGGGTTCTCGTCCCGGTCGACAGGTTTGAAAGGACTTAACGTTTCGAAGAAACTTTCTTTAGAAAACGTGCCGGACAGGATAGACTTACCGTCTCGAGGAATCAACTTTCTCAAGAGAGGGATTGAAATTGGACTGGAAAAGGGAACTTACCATCTTCAGGAAAGACGCGCCTACGGGATTGGATTGAACAACGCCTACAAGGGCATTTTGGTCATTTTGCTTCTATTTTGGCCTAGTGCCCCCGCGAAGCTATGAATTGACGGAATTAGACTTAGAAAAGTTGATTTAGTTTGGGAATATGTCCACATTGACTTGAATACAAGTCTGGACGGACTGTGAACTACCAAACGGGCAAAAATGGGGTGCTTACAATCTCATGCTTCGAAGGTAGTCAGCCCAGGCCGCAACAATTCGTAGGAACCTCTCATCATCCGCAATAGCTCTCTAAGATCTCACCAAGGAGCGTATATGGTCAAGCTCAAGGTATCATGTATGCTGGAATAGAAGAGTAACAAATAAATGCCCGATCGCCCAAAGCTGGAAGAGCGCAACACATCTCCGAAAATGAGCATCAACCCTTTACTGAAATCTGGTAAGGCTCACAAAGGACCAGAGAAAGATCTCTCACTCATCTGGGGGATAGCTATCATGCCAAGCTCTCAGTCGACTCAAAATCACGTCTGCCATTCTGAAGATCAAAAGTAAGAATGTCGACATATGGTAAGTATAGCTCAAAAAGATAAAATAGATAAAAAAAAAAAAAGAAGGAAAACGAATAAAGGAAAAATGAAAAAGATTTCAAATGATAAGTCAAAATGAATTCCCTTCAAATTTTGATTTTAAAAGTAAAGTTTTAGGTCAAAATAAATTTTTCTATATATTTTTCCCTTGAAAAAATGTCAAGTTTTGAGTCAAAAAGAGTTTCCTATACTTTTTGCTTTGAAAAGATTTCAAATGATAAGTCAAAATGAATTTTCTATACATTTTGTCTTTAAAAGTTCAAATCTTGAGTCAAAATGAATTTTCTACACATTTTGTCTTCAAAGGTCAAGTTTCGAGTCAAGATGAATTTTTTATACAAAAGAAGTTGAGTTTCAAGTCAAAATGAATTTCCTACACATTTTGATTTTTAAAAGTCAAGTTTCAACTCAAAATGAATTTTCTATGCATTTTGTCTTAAAAAATGTCAAGTTTTGAGTCGAAAAAAATTTCTTATACTTTTTTGACTTTCAAAAAATTTTCCATTTTGAGTCAAAATGAATTTTCTAAATATTTTGTCTCCAAAAAGTCAATTTCAAGTCAAAGTGAATTTTCTACCCATTTTGTCCAAATTTCAAATCCAAATGGTTTCTAATTCAAAATCCACAGTTCATTTTTAAAAATCAAATCTAAAAAATTTTCAATAAAGTCTATCTCAAGTTACTTCCTCAAAAAGATTTCTATTCTAATCAAGTGTCAAGAGTTTCTAAAAATACTTTGCCTTCAAAACCTCCTGTTCAAAATCAATTCCTAAAATTCTTAAGTTGTCCATCTTCTAAAATTCTTTTTAAAGTCTAAAGTTTCCAAAATCCATTTTCAAAATTGTTCTGAGTGCTTCCCTCAAAAATTTTTTTTTTCAAAATTCTATTTTTAAAACCTTTTCTTAAGTTTTCTTCCAATAGTTTTAGGTCTCCCTGAGTTTCTCGGGCCTTCTTTGCCGAAAAGGCCCCACATTTAAAGGTTTTACCTCTTTTTCCTTCAAAAAAATTTCATTTCAAAATTTCCAACTCTTTCTTCATTTCAAAAATTTTGTTCGAGTTTCTCAGGGTTTTCTCTGCCTAAAAGACCCCACTCTCAAATGTTTTATCTTTTTCCTCAAAAACAAAAAAATTCTATTTCAAAAATTTCTAACTCTTTCTTCATTTAAAAAAAAAATTTGATTTCAAAAATATCTTTTTAGGCTTTCTAACCTTATTTCCTTCAAAAAGTAAAATCTTAAAATCATTTCTTCGGTTTTCCATGCTTTATCTTTCAAAAGCCTCGTTCTTAAAAAAAAAATGTTTTCAAACTTTCTTCCTAAGAAAATTTTTCGTACTAAAAAACATTTCATAGGTTTTTTTTAAACTTTTTTCGGGTTTTTAAGCTTTCACCTCAAAAAACCTATTTTCAAAACTCTAAGTTTTCAAACTTTTTCCTCGAAAGTTTTATTTCAAGTTTTAAAGATTTTCCAAAACCGTTCTTATTCAAACTTTTTCCTCGAAAGTTTTATTTCCAGTTCAAAAAGTGATTTCAAAATCATTTCAAACAATCAACTGCAACTTCAAAATCAAGTTTTTTAAAAATTCCTGATTTCAAAATCCAAACAATCTAGTTTTTTGACTCAAAATCTTCAAACTCCGTGCCTCCGATCGCGCGCGGTCAACATGGGACTCTTACTTTATCATTTTCTACATTTGTTAAGTAAAGACAAAAAAAGAGAGGCAGCTGTAAGCAACCCAATTTTGCCCACTCGGCAATCTTCGGTCTGACTGGACTCAAATTTATACCGACATAGACACATTTAAGTCTAAATCAATTTTCTAGACTCAATCTAATCAATCAATCACTTAGCAGGCTCGCCGGGCCCAACAGAGGCAAAGCGACCAAAATGCCCTTAGGGCATTGTTCGGTCTAATTCCAATCGGCACGTCTTCCTAGAGATGGTAGGTCCCCTTTTCAATCTCAAATCCAGTTTCAAGTCCAATTCTAATTCGAATCAAATTCGACATGTCTTTCAAGAAAATTGATCCCTTATACAATAAGACCATCCAGTCCGGCACGTTTTCTGAGAAGACTCTTTGGAACGGTAAGTCCCTTCAAATCTGTCGACTGGGACGGAACCCAAGTCCCTGTGATGGTAGAACGGTCTACCTTTGGTGCTTGCTAGCCCGCTAATGAAGAATGTTTGTTATTCAGCACGTCTTTTGAAAAAGTTGATTCCTCAGACGATAAGTCCATATAGTAGCTTCTCGAGATCAGGCAGTCTCCGGAATGAACGCACGCCATCAGAGTGGCGGAAACACTCGCAAACATCACAACTGTTTGAGTGACGGAAACACTTGTAAACAGGTCGACATTATGAATTGCCAACAAACCCCCTATGTCACTGGACCAAATTCGCCTTTTGGCCGTGACATGTTTACCAAAGGACGAGATACCTTTAGAAACCAACTCATTATAGATCGTCACAATGATGAAAATACTCAAAACCCGGGTCAACACCAGTGCCTGTTAGCCCACTCCAGTGAAAAATGACCAAACTGCCCTTTGGGCCTTTTCGGCACGCTTCTCGAGAAAGTACCTAAGTCCTTAGAGCGGTAAGTCTACCCTTCCAAGATCATCCCAAAGATGATCTGGCATGCTTAAGTGCTTTCTAGTCGGTTCCAGACTAATTTCGAGACCATCCGGTCAAAATGATCACTTTGCCCCTAGGCATCCGAGCGCTTCTAGGAACCACACCGGCTCTGAGTATCAAACAGGTAACCTCCCAAGGATGCTTCTAATAGTATTCTCAATGTTCTAATACCTTTTCGGTTCATTCTGAGTTTATTATGGCAAACTCAGTGCAAAATGATCGTTTTGCCCTTGATGGATCGGTCGTTTTTTCCAACCACACTGGCTCTAGGTATCAAATTGGAAACCTTCCAGAACACTCTAGATAGTGTTTCCAAACCTTTAAGTCCTCTCATGAGTCATTCCGAGTCCATTCTGGTAGTTTTTCGATCAAGTTGACCGTTTTGCCCCTAATAGCTCGATTGACCATTCTAACATTGTTTTTCAAGCCCGTTACCCCCGGGGACACTATTTCAAGGATTTATACCCATTTTTGGCTTTTCGGACCATTCCCGGCCTTTCGGACCATTCTTGACCTTCCGGAACATTCTCAGGCCTTCTAAAGTTACTATTAATGATGCCAAACCAAAAATTATATGGTAGTCACTAATACAGGCGCCCAAATCTTTTGCCATGCATATCAAGGGTTGAAAGATACATTGCTTGCCGATCTTAAAACTTTCCTAAGAAGTGCCAAGCCAATGAGTGGCCTGGCGCCACTCAGAAGAAAATTCACTCTGACGCCACTGCAACAGGCGCCAGGTCAATCTTCTGTCTATAAATACAGAGTTTCGTCCTACGTGAAAAGAGTCTATAAACTCAGTTAAAAAATTATGTCTTTCGAATTACAGAGCTCGAAGTCTAGCCAAAACCCTAGCCTCTCTAGTCTCTTCAAACCCTAACCACCATACACTTAACCCTAGCACGTATACACACTCTATACACTTATAGACAAGCCTCCAAAGCCTCCATTGAAAACTCAAGGTGCTGCAACTTGGAAGCTCTCAAGGATCAAGCAAAGCAAAGCAACAAAGTAAGAAAACAAGAAGAATACAAGGTAGGCTCTCTCTTTATATTTATGTATTTCCCCCTCTCTCTTTTTACTCCTAACCCACTTGGATTTTCTTCTATTTTAATCCATATCTTCTTTCCCCCTTTCTTGCATGCTTGAAACAAGGGTTTCCCTGATTCATGTGTAGAAAGAATAGTTGAAAGTCACCATGTCGAGATTTTTTTTCTAATTCAACCTTAGATCATATGGATTCTGCCATCTTGATTATGTGATGAAGCCTAAACCTTGTATGGTTATGTCCCTACTTGCATTGTGCATATCACGTTCATACATCTCTTTAAAATTGTTTGCATCAAAATTATCTTTCAAAACTTGCATTTAAAATTACACTCCTAGAGTGATTCTAGAAAATTCATGGTTAGGGTTGCTTTAGGAAAATATTATATTCATTGTGACTATCAAGGTCCATATTTTGGGTGTAAACCCTAACTTGTTTTCCATCAAAATCACAATCTTAAAATAATTCCAGCCATTCCATGGTTAGGGTTGTTTTAAAAGGGTGTGATATTCAATGGGATCATATTGGTCCATATTTTCAATCCATGTTGTTTTCAAAACCACCAACTTAGAATGGTTCTAATCTCTCCATAGTTAGAATCATTGTAGGAAAGTGAAAACATTCGAAAAGTTTTCAAAAGTCCATATTCAAACTCTTTTTCAAATTACTTTCCAAAAACTCTCTTCAAGCCCCTTTTCAAAATTACTTCTCAAAATACTTTCTAAAAGCTCTTTTGAAAAATTTATTTACTAAAAAAATCCTTTCTAAAAACGTTATTCAAAAAATATATTTTCCAAAAAGCTCTTTTTAAACTCCCTTCCAAAAATTCTCTTAAAAAATTCTCTGTCTAAAATCTCTTTTCAAGTCTTCTTCCTAGAAACTTTCTTAAACAGATCTTTTTTCCAAGTCAAGACCTATATTTCATGGTTAGAAAACCCTAATTTTCTTTCCTAAAAACATGACTTCCTCTTTTGCTTCAAATCAAAGTTCTCAAAAAACTATCTTTTACATCAAGTCTTAGGGTCTGTTTGGTAACGCTGTCAATTTTTGTTTTTTGCTGTGTGTTTTTGTTTTGTGTTTTTGCTGTGTGTTTTTTGTGGTTTGATGATGAGCGTTTATAGGTTATCCTTGTGCCAATAATACTAGACCAATGTTTTTGTAAGAGAAAATACACCCATTTTAGTGTTTTTAGTTTTTTTTTTTCGAATTTTGTAAAAAACTAAAAAAAAATTTAAACAAACGGCGTTTTTTGTTTTTTTTTTTGGAAACAAAAAAGAAAAAACGTTACCAAACGAGGCCTTAGATTTCCAAAATCTCATTTTCTACATAAAATCACAGGTTTTCAAATCCTAGACTTCCAAACTTCAACCTTTCCAACTCCATGTCAAATCCAAATTTTCAATTTAGGCAACTAAATCAAGTCCTCCAATTTTAGAAACCAAATCAAATCTTCTGTTTTGGAAATAAAATCTAATCTTCCATTTTAGGAAATAGAAATCAAATCTTTCCTAATTTCATACCTTTTGAATTTCAATCTTTCTAATTTCAAAACTTTCCTAAGTTCAAACTTTCCAAAATTTAAGTCTTTCTAAATTCAAAACTTTCCTAAGATGGAACTTTCCTATTTTGAAACTTTCCTAATTCAAAGATTTGCAAGTCCAATCTTTCTTAAACCCTAACTTGCCAAACCATTCCAAGTCAAGTGTTTTCTAAATCAAATCAAATCTCTTTTCAAATCTTCTTTAAATTCCACTTTCCTAATTCGAATCTTTCCTAATTCAAACCTTTCCTAAATCTAACTTTCTAAAATCAAACTTTTCAAATCTAAATCAAACCTTCTCAAGTCAATTACATGTCCCAATCTTAGGTTACCTAAACCCTAGGATACTTAAACCTTAGTTCAACCCTAATCCTAAGTTAGGAAGTTTCAATTATTTTCTAAAACTCCTTTCTGAGCCAAGATGGTTTTCCAACTTCAATCTAAGTTGAAATGTTTTCAAAACTTAACTCCTTCTTTTCGAAATCAAATCCAAGTTCTCTTTCAAAGTTCAAACCCTTTTTCAAGTTCAATTCTAAGTCTATGTTCACTTTAGTATCACATTTCAATTTTAAATCTTCTATTCCAAGTTCAAATCAAACCTTTTTTTCAAATCAAACTTTTCAAAAACCTCAAATTGTCTATTTTCAATCGGACTCTTATTCAAACTACGACTAACTTGATTTCCAAAAAGGGATACGTAAGCAACCCTCATAGATGCGGTCACAATCTTTTTCAAACTTTCGATTCCTTGATCTATTTCAAGTTTCTAATTCTAAAATCTATTTTCAAATCTCTAATTTCAACTTCTAAAAATCTTCTTTCAAAAATCAAATCTATCTTTTCAAATCCATTTCAAAATCAAATCAAGTCTTTTCAAATCTATTTTCAAAATCAAATCAAATTCTTGTACTTGCATATCATGCATCATGTCAAGCTTCTCTTTAAAAGTTCTCTTCTAAAGTGAATAGTATTGGACATTCATTAATCAAAGATTTCAAATGAGTGAACCTAGGGTAAATAGACATGTAGATACTGCATAGGCGGGGTAGGGTGATGACTTAGTGCATCTTTCTTATAGGTAACCAACCTCCAAACCTAGATCGTTATTTTCAAAGACCAAAATGGAGTTATTTTCAAAATGGGCTTAAATATTTTCAAAGGATGACAAACAACCTATTTTCTAAAACCCTCTATTGAGAAAGTTTTTAAAATCTTTTCAAAAATCCTAAGTGTAATATTCGAATTGTGCTTAGTTTTAAGTGACCTAATTCACCTTAATCAAGTTAGGTGGCGACTCCAAATATTTTTCAAAATCCCTTAATCAAATTAATTTTTAATTTAAACCTAGTTGCACTCATTATTCTAGGAGGATGAGTTCTAATGAGAGAGCATTATGTTTTTTTCACTTGTGTGTATTTTCCTCGAGTGCGAAAAATTGGGGCGTGACAAGATACTCTACCTAAGTGAAGTAATCATTAATTGTCAGCTGCTTCTATGTGGTGAATATCAGCTTGCCCTCAAGTAGTTGAAGCAGCATATCATTATTCCTTAAGAACCGAGCAGCTAGTTTATCCCAAGCCTCCTTCAGTGTGGTAGCGTTCCTTATATGCTTTAGCATATCCTTCTTGATGGTCATCTTAATCACGAACATTGCCTTCTCGACCTTGATTTGCCACTTTTGGAGTCCCTTGACATTTTTTTGTAGAAGGTGGCGTAGTATCGCTACCGCCAACAACTTTCCACAAATCATACCCTTGCAAATAAGACTCCACGCACGTTTGCCACGTGCTGTAGTTCTAGCTGTTGAGCTTCTCCATCATGCCCGTGAACTGGAGATCCACCATCGTGACTTGGTACAACCACTCGTACTACCAAGCAAGCCTTCTCCCAGACAAACAGCTTCACAATCCCAGATTGTGCATGTACAATAATCTCTCCCTTGTACGACACCTTCAACCATGGTACCTAACCGCCAAGCTTTACTCTAGTCACCTGCCTAACTAAATCTTCCTCTAGGCAACGTTCTGAAAATTGGTCCCCGACTAATAGACTCTGTTAATTTTTTCATGTGGCAATGCCTTGAAAAACCTAGTCATTGACCGCGTGGCTCTAATATATCCCTTGTGTGACGACCTTCAAAAAAACATATCCATTACCAACCTCGCTCTGATACCAAATTGTTGAGTGCGCAGCTCTGATACCAAATTGTTGAGTACATAGTAGAATCACTCAAAAAATACCCAAAGAAAATTTATTGATACAACACAGTTGTACACAACAAGAGTGTACCCAAATGCACACTACAAAATCTCACTCACACTCACAACACCTTACGTGACACCACACTTGATTACTTCACACTAAACTAACTTCTAAATCCACACAGTAGACTCGCTCTTGCACATGACATGACATCACACCACACTACCTCATATCACTTTACTTTACACTCATTTGCTCACTTCACTCTACATCCAGGAGCTACACCAAGTGCCCTTTATATAGGTTGCAATGTTGGTGGAACCACTTACTATTAAGTCGGCAAAAGAACTTTCTAGTAAGTAATAGATTACTAGAAAATCTAGTGACCCAAGGAAATATGACCTAGAGAGATCAAGAGAAAGCTCTTGAGAGAACCTTCTAGAAAGAGAACCACCTAAAGAAATTTAGCGTTGATTCTCATCATCAGTATTCATTAGTGCTGTGAAGGTTTCAAGTTCTAGATCAGCTCTGCTTCCTTCACCCTCAATCTCGCTTACAGGTGTCACAATCTTTTTTTTTTTTTAATAAAACAATGTTAGAAGAGGAGCAAGAGCAAGAGTAAGAGTGCTCTGCATAAAGACAAGTTATGAAAAATTTTCTTCAGGAGTACTAAATTTGACCATAATACCTTGTTTTGATCATAATTCGAATTACATATTGATTTTGCATATGATTCCTTTTCGATGAGTATTGAAAATACATTCATGATAGTACATGCACGTGAAATTTTAGGGTCTTTTAATTTGTGGTTTGACAGAAATTTCATTTGAAGTTGTTAGTTTTAGACAAATTTTAGTTAAGTTGCAAAATTTTGGTTGGGTTGTAACAGTGTCGACACATATTCTTTTGGTATCGACACAATTGGACAGAAACTCATTTTTGTTGGTCACTAGTTTGTAAGTGTGGACACATATTTTTGGTGATGTCAACATCTTGAAGTAGAGTGAGTGATGAAATATTTTGTAGATAAAGGTGTCAACACCTATTGTTAGTGGTGTCTACACCTTGAGGCAGAAACTTTAAACAGGACTTAGAAGGCAGTGGGGGCGCGTAACACCTCTTTATGGGGTCCGACACCTACACTTAGGTAACTTAATTTTACATTTTTTTAGAGTTTCAAACATGATCTAATCCATGTAACTCCGATATAAGTTCCATAGAGCATTTAGCCTTTAAAATAATCTCATTATTTAACCTTTTGGTTAGCATATTTTCTTCTTTATCCATATTATATTCTTTTTCTTTTACACATTTTATCTCATGCTCTCGGGTTACGGGATCCAAGGTGTGACAATAAAGCTCTTGAATACAAAGTAAATAAACAACTAGTAAAGTTTAAAATATAAATAAACAATGGGCAAAAATATACAAACTAAATAGAATTCACTAACTATTTGAGTTAGTATTTTCATCTAAGATTGCGAAAACTTCACTTATATCATCCTAAATAGCCTACTCCTGATCTCATCCAATACCATATGACTTGAATTAGCATACCCTAATGCTACTACAAGCTGATGTTAGTAGATCAAGTGCCATGAATTACATGAAAATTCCTTTCATATGTTTTTCACCATACCATAAAATCAAAATTTTCTACTTTCTCGTAGATAAGAATTATGCAAACTTGGTCTCTAAATATTTGCAAAGTTTAGTGCGTGAAGAAAAAGGATTTTTATTTCCAATATTGGCACGTATAGACCGAAATGGGTCACCACTACTCAAAGAAAATGAAAAAGAAGTAGTTCTTGTATTATTTGTCTATTTAGATTGTAAGCACCCCATTTTTGACCGCTCGGCAATGTACACTCCGTCCAGACTTGTTTTCAAGTCATTGTGGGCATATTCTTATCGAAACCAATTCTCTAGGTCCAAATTCCGTCTTTCCATCGCTTCGCGGGCCTGTCAGGCCCAAATAGAGGCAAAATGACCAAAATGCCCTTAGGGGGCATTGTTCTTTCTTATTCCAATTCCAATCCCTCTCTCGAGACAGTTTATTCCTCGAGACGGTCCGAGTAGCAACACTACTCACAAAACCGTTAGAGTGGCGGAAACACTCACAATCCATGCACGTCTCCTCGGAGACAGTAAGACCCCTTTCCAATCCCACTCTCGAGACAGTTTATTCCTCGAGACGGTCCGAGTAGCAAAACTACTCACAAAACCGTTAGAGTGACGGAAACACTCACAATCCAGGCACGTCTTCTCGGAGACGGCAAGACCCCTTTCCAATCCCTCTCGAGAGACAGTTTATTCCTCGAGACGGTTCGAGTAGCGGAAATACTCACAAAACCGTTGGAGTAGTGGAAATACTCACAAAACCGTTAGAGTAGCGAAAATACTCACAAAACCGTTGGAGTAGCGAAAATACTCACAAAACTGTTAGAGTAGCGGAAATACTCACAAAACTGTTAGAGTAGCGGAAATACTCAACCGTTAGAGTAGCGGAAATACTCACAAAACCGTTAGAGTAGCGGAAATACTCACAAATAGGTCGATATAGGGAATTGGCAACAAATCCCTGTGTCACGTCGACCACCGTTAAAGTGGCGGAAACACTCAAAACCCAGGTCAACACCCGTGTCTGTTAGCTCACTTCGGTAAAAAATGACCAGACTGCCCTTAGGACCTTTTCCGAGACTTTCCGATCAAGATGACCATTTTGTCCTTAAGCATCCGAATGCCCCGGGAACCACACCGGCTCTGGGTATCAAACCGGTAACCTCCTGAGACTACTTTTTATAGTATTCTCAATCTTTTTTTACCTTTCCGGATCATTCCGAGTCAGTTCCGGCCAACCCGGTACAAAATGACCATTTTGCCCCTAGAGGGCCAGTCTCCTTCTTTGACCACACCGGCTCTGGGTATCAAACCGGTAATGAACCGAGAATACTTTTTATAGTGTTCTCAACCTCCCCTTACCTTTCCGGACCATTCCGAGTCAGTTCCGGCAAACCCGGTACAAAATGACCGTTTTGCCCCTAGTGGGCCGGTCTCCTTTTCTGACCACGCCGGCTCTGGGAATCAAACCAGCAACCTCTGGGAACATTCTAAATAATGTTTCCAGATCCCAAGTCTTTTTCCGGGACAATCCGAGTTCGCCCCAGCAGCTTCCTAGTCCGATTGATCGTTTTGCCTCTAAGGGCCCGGTCAACCTTTCCGACACATCTTATCCTCACTTTTCAAGTCAAATACCTCCAGGACACTATTTTAAGTGTTCCTGCTCCTTTCTGGCCTTTCGGGTCATTCCCGGCTCCTTCAAATCATTCCTGGACTTTCCGGAGTCGCTCTTAGTGAAGCCAAGCTAAAAATTGCATGGTAGTCACTAGTACAGGCGCCCAAATCTAGTCAAAGATACGTTGCTTGCCGACCTTAAACATTTCCTAATTGGCTGGCGCCACTAGTAGTGGTGCCAAGCCAGAAAATGGCCTGGCGCCAGTGTAAAGTTTGCCCTGGCGCCACTGCAACAGGCGCTGGGTTTGTCCAACTTCTATAAATATAGAGCCTCATTCAACGTGAAAGGGGTTTGCAAACTTAACCTAAAAATCCTATATTTCGATATACAGAGCTTGAGCACCTCCAAAACCCTAGCCTCCCTAGGTTTTCCCAAACCCTAGCCACTATACACAAACCCTAGCCTCCTATACACTCATACACTCCCCCATACACTCATACACTAGCCTTCAACCATCCTTTGAAGACTTGAAGAGCTGCCATCCGAAGCTTGAAGACAACTCTTGAAGACTGAAGGTGAAGATCAAGACAAAAATCGAAGACCGAAGACAGTGCGGCGCGCAAAATAAAGAAGACATACGGTAAGCTTTCTCTTTAATTTTCTGTACTTTCCCCCTCTCTCTTCTCTCTCCAACCCACTTGGGTTTTCTCTATTTTAATCCCCCATCTCTTTCCCCCCCTTTATTTGCATGCTTGAAACAAGGGGATTCCCGGTCCATATGTAGGATTGGGCTATTGGAGAGTCACCGTGTCGGGGGCTTTCTTCTAGTCTAACCAAAGACCACGTGGGTCCGGCCCCCTTGATTATGTAGTGAAGCCTTAACCTTGTATGTTTACGACCCCAAATTGCATTGTGCATATCATAGTCTTGCATCTTCCAAAAACCGTTTTCAAAGTTGTTTTTCAAAACATTTTCAAACTTGTTTTCAAAATTGCATCAAAATCTCTTTTTCAAAAACTTATTTTCAAAACCACAATTCTAGGGTAATTCTAGCCTTTCGATGGCTAGGGTTGCTTTAGGAAAGTGTTACATTAAAGTGACCTTTTTGGTCTATATTTTCAAATCTTATTGTTTTCCAAAACCACTTTCTTAAAGTGGTTCTAGCCTTCTTATGGCTAGAATCGCTTTAGGAAAGTGAGACGTTTTCATACTTTCTAAAAACTCTCTTTTCAAAAAGTTTCTCTTCCTAAAAATCTCTTTTTCAACATACTTTCCTAAAACTCTCCTCTCCAAAATTGTTTTCAAAAACTCCCATTCAAAATCTATTTTTCAAAATCTCCTTTTTCAACTCCTTTCCAAAACTCTCTCTCCTAAAAATTCACTTTCTAAAAATGCTCCCTAAAAATCTTTCCAAAAACTCTCTTTTTCAAAATCTCCCTTCTAGAAATTCCTCTTTAGGATTTTCCTTCCAAAAAACACGTTTCTAAAAACACACTTTCCAAAACTCCTTTTCTTTAAAATCTTTTTCCAAAAACTCCCACTTCAAATTCACTTTCCAAAAACTCCTTCCTAGGATTCCCTCCTAGAAAGCCTTCGTTTCCAAAAACGTGCTTTCCAAAAACCCCTTCCTTGGAGCCCAAGTCAAGCCCTAGAACCCACCATTAGGAAACCCTAATTTTCTTTCCAAAAACATGGTTTTCAAACTTTGCCTCTAACCTGGGTTTCCAAAATCTCTTGTTTTCACATCAAAACTATACATGTTTTCAAAACCTATTTTCTACGTCAAAACTATAATTTTTCAAAACTAGGGTTTCTAGAATCTCCTTTTCCAAATCCTTGCCAAATCTTGTCTTCCCTTTAGGAAACCAACTCAAATCTCCCCGTTTAGAAAACTAGATCCCGTCCTCCATTTTTGGAAACAAAATCAAATCTTTTCTTTTAGAAACCAAATCTAATCCCTTCCAAATCCAAATCTTTCCTAATTCAAATCCTTCTTAAACTTCCACTTTCCTAAACCCTAAGTTTCCAAAAACCTGAACATAAAAATCTTTCCTAATTCCACCCTTTCCTAATTCAACCCCCTTTCCAAATTTTAACTTTCTAAATTCAAGCTTTTAAACCTTTCCTAAATTCAAACCTTTCTTAATTTCAAGATTTTCTAAAACTCTAAAACTTTCTAAAATCTTAAATCTTTCTAAACTCTAAAACTTTCTAAATCCTAAACTTTTCAAATTTCAAATCTTTTCAAATCCAAAGTTTCCTAAATTCAAAACTTTCTTAAGTTAAATCTTTCTAAACTTCCAAGCTTTCTAAATTCTAAATCTTTTCAAAACTTCAACATCTTTCCAAATCCAAAACTTTCCTATTTTCAAAACTTCCTTATTTTCAAAACCTTTCCTTTTTCAAAACCTTTCTTAAAATGGAGCTTTCTTAATTCAAAACTTTCTAAACTCAAAGCTTTCTTAATTCAAAACTTTCCCTTTCTTAATTCAAACATTTCCTAAGTTGAAAACTTCCTTTTTTCAAACGTTTCCAAAAATGAAACTTTCCAATTTTCAAAGCTTCCTTATTTCAAAACATTTCAATTTTCAAAACTTTCCTAAACCTAAACCTTTCCTAATTCAAAACTTTCCAAAAATGGAACTTTCCTAATTCGGAACTTTTCTAAATCAGGCCTTTCCTAATTCAAACCCTTCCTAAATCCAATCCTTTCCTAAATCTTCCAAGTCCAACATTCAAGTCAAATCTTTCTAAATCTTTCTAAATCTCAAGTCTTTCCTAAGTCTCCTATCTTTCCTAAGTCTAGGTTTCTTAAACCTCAATCTTTCCAAAACCAGTTCAGTCTTCTCAATTTCAATTTCCAACCTCCTTTTCTAATCTCAAATCAAATCCAATTTTCAATTCAATCTCTCTCTTCTAATCCAATCTCTCTCTTCAAATCAATCTATTTTCAATCGGACTCCGGTCCGAACTACGACTGACCTGATTCCCCCAAAGGGATACGTAGGCAACCTTCATAAGTGCGGTCACAATACTTTTCAAACTTTCAATTCCACCCTCATGGGTGCGGTTTCCAAAATCTTTTCAAATCTAAAATTTCAATTTCCAATTTCTATTTCCAAATTTCTACTTTCAATTTTCAAACTTTCCAATTTCAATTTCATCTCTTCAAATCTATTTTCAAATCAAATCAATTTCAAATCAACCTCTTTTCAAATTTATTTTTCAATTCTCTTTCCTTACGCTTGCATACCATGCATCATGTTAGTTTTCAAGCATTGTTTTTTCAAAGTGGATAGGATTGGACATGGGTTAATTAAAGACTCTCATAGGTGAATCTAGGGTAGATTGACATATAGGTACTGAAAGGGCGGGGTAGGGTGATAGCTTAGTGCGTCTTCCCTACACGTAACCAACCTTCGAACCTAGATCACTGTTTTCAAAGACCAAAAAGGAGTTATTTTTTTAAAAAGGGCTAAATATTTTCCAAAAGTTGCCAAACAACCTGTTTTTCTAAAAACCCTCTCTTGAGGATGTTTTCCAAAATCGTTTTCTAAAAACCCTAAGTGTAGTCCTCGGATTATTCTTAGTTTTTAGGTGACCTAACTCACCTTAATCAAGTTAGGTGGCGACTCCGAATCTTTTTCAAAAGCCCTTTATTCAAACCAGTTTTTCAATTCAAACCTAGTCGCACTCATTCTTTTAAGAGGGTGAGTTCTAACGAGAGAGTACAGCATTTTTCCCGCTTGTGTGAGTATTCCTCGAGTGCGAAAAATCTGGGCGCGACATAGATTCATATGTATACATGGAAGCTAATGAATTATTTATATCTCCTATAGTTATATGAAACGAAGTGCTTAAATTTTCAAGATTTCCATTGAGTATCAATTACACACCAATTAAATTAATCATAGGATCCATTACCATAGCCAAATAAAAAAAGTAGGTGGCATATAATCTCAATATATTTTAATTTGTGACAATCCAAATCATATTCATGCGCGTCAATTTTCACAGCGAAAGTTTGTATGAGAATATTTGATATATAAATAAGAGCAACGAATTCAAATTACATCTCTTTGATTCTTTTGGGTGAGTTCCCATGAATATTACTTATAGCAAAGGACTTGTGCACATGACCGTGTGGGCTCCAGAAGCAATGTAGTTGGGCATTAGTAATTGGTTGTGAGACCGCACGATCTATCAAAGTATTTGTGATTGATGTGGGCACCTCACGAATACCTGAGGAGATAAGAGGGAAAATTGATTACATGAACTTGGTTTTACGTGTGTTGAGTCTCACATCAAAAATTTTATAGAGAATCTTGGATCTATAAGTAGGAATAATGAATCTAAATGACTAACACTTTTGGGTAATCTCTCGTGGTGTTAGTTAACTACCTTAAAAGGAGTTGTATGACCTTAGGCCATGTGTCTTGCAAACATCTTTTAATCTTTTCAAAAAACTTCAAATCCATTTCTAATATGTTTCGAACCGTTTTTCAATACGATGAAGTTTTCCAATTCTTTTTCAAAGTTTTGAGTGACTTAGTTTGTCAGTTTTGGCTATTACATCCCAAGACCTTTTTATTGTCATGATCATAGCCATTAGGCTTTAAAACCACCTAGGGATTGTTATTAGTTTGTGTCTCTTAGCTATCATAGATTATCATTGCCATTTTGGCAAGAACAACTTTCAAAAAGAGGCCTAAAATCCATCTTGATCAATCTCAGATCGAAACTCCTTTCACACATGCTTTCTATTTCAGTTACATATTCTAGTCGCTAAACCTATTCACTCTACTTCTAAAGTCCATTCCATGCAAGTTTCATACCACACTTCCTTTTTAGAATCAATATTTCCTAGAATGTGCTTTCCAAAACCCTAAAAATGCTTCCAATTATGTGTTTCCAAAATTGTCTTCCAAGACTCAAAAAATGGTTCTAAAAAGTCAATACTATTTTCAAAAAGTGTTTTTAAAACTAAAAGCATTTGTATATGGAACTAATATTCTCATATGATTAATTTTCTAAAGAAAAAGATGCAATATCAATAATGCTCCGAAAAGAGGCAAACATTTTCAAATTAAACTAATTTATATTGTAGGGGCATGTATTTTCTTTCCTCAATATTTTCAATGCCTGAAAAGGAGTAGCACGTGTTTTAATTTTCAATATCAAATCAAACTTGCTCTCAACCCAAAAAGAGATACATGCATTACGAAACAAGAAACTTGTTTCCGAGAATAAAAATGGCTAAATCCTCAAAATTCTTTTCCAATCTCAAGCTCTAAAAAATGGCATGTAACATCTCGAAGTTTACTCTCCCTACCCTCCCACTGGTATATCTCTTATTCTCAAGCCTTGCAAATCTATCCGGAAGAGTGGTACTTATATTTTCTCAAAAACACGTACATCAAAGACATTTTGCATATCCAAAAAGAGTGCTAAGAATTGGGTGACATAATGTGCCTAATATTATCCCTACTTATACCCGAGTCTATGGACTCATTTTTTATTCATATCACCAATTCAAAACCAACATTAACAAGAGAGGTTAGTGTAGCGTCGTCCCTACCCATATGCTTATGGTTATGGGTTCAACTCATCCTTTTTCTATCCAAGTTTTTGGCCCTAAGATGTACTAACAAATTGAATACAAAGGAAATCAAAATTAGAGTTGTCAATATTGTGTTGGCCACAATACTATTTTTTTCATTGGTTCAGTGTGTACCGGTACTAGTGCATTACCATACGTTCCAGAGCTATAACTATAAATATTTGTTTATTAAAAAATATAATTTTACTTAAAAAGTTTGATGTACATAATAGAATTAAGATTACTCACGTTAAGTATTGTTCAAGACTAAATTATTTTTGCATAACATAAACATATTATCCAACCTACTTAAAAGACATTTATTGTTTGGTACATATTCAATACAAGTTCTAATAGTCATATAGCATAAAAATATATTTAAGGTAAATTATTTTATTACAAAATACAAAAGCTCTAGTATTGTTCGGTATCGGCCAGTATTGAACGCTATCGTATTATACTATTGGTATTGATCAATATGGAACTCACCTGCGTAGAGTATGATATTGACAAAAATGGCCTAATTTGAGTTCCAATCAATTTTCTTTTTTGGGAGACTTAATATATTTTAACTTCATGTTAGGTAGGGACTCTTTAATTTCAATCAAGGCTCTTGTTCATTTTCAAACTAGGTGTCAACCCGTTCAATGCATGCGGTTGATTATGGCTCGCTTACGGTATTAAGAAACATATCATATATAATATAAAATTGTCATGGTATATATTATGAAGAGAGAGAATAGTACATTAGTAAAAAAAAAAATTCATTACTATTAGAATATATGGTTTCTTTATAGATTAGAATTATTTGTTTAGTTTTCTATTTTCTATTACTTGTTCTCCACTCCTCTTTGGCCTAATATAGAGACACCCTCTCAATGCAATAACTACTTATTTATTTCATCAATACATCAATATAACACAATGCATTAGGATATAGAGATTCCGTTTTCTCTTCAAGGTTTCCTAGTTTCTTCTTTTATTTTAATATTGTATCAAAGTCAGGATCTTTAGCCTCTTTTGGGAGACAACTTTTCACAATCAATCTCGTCACTTTAGCTAGGGCTTGTGCTACCCATCATCTAGCTACCCTTTTTCAACCAATCTGTGCTTGCTCTAGATCAACCCAAACCCAAGTCTTTATTTGGACCAGAACAGCCCCTTTCATGCCTACGTTGTATTTCAATAATAGGGCACTAAGGCCACCAGCCACATCAAGTCGAACTACGACCACCAGTAGCCAACGCGCCACCGCCTTCTCCAGTCCTCCTCCTCATCACAATAGTACCATTGTCAAACTAGAGCCCATTTCATCCCATCAACACACATCGCTAACTAGACTCCATCTTTATCTCTTCGTGTGCTTTATGTAGTGTAAGCCACCTGATTTCGCACTTGCTTTAGAGTTGTCATTGAGCTTCTTTTAGAGTTTCCTATCTCAGTAGGCATCTACTTCAAGCGTTGAATCTTGGCTTCCCATCAATGGGCCTACCATCCATCTCAGTAGGCGTTTACCTCAAGAGCTGAACTTTGGCTTCTTATCAATGTATTAGAGATCTACACTAAAAGACATATTTTATGTAATGGCTTTAATATTTATTAATAAATTAGTTATTCTATTTTGATAAGAATCTGTGTGAGTAATGTTTTCCTTACTTTATTTATTTAATGATTATGAATGTGTGTCTATTATTCTATATAGTAGATGATCTAATGTGTAAAATATGACTTATACACTGAAGATTAGATCATCAGTTCTTATGGAATATAAGTTTATAGTTCACACTCTTAGATGGAACTGGATACACTATCAGTAGAACTGTAACACAAAATTTTAATAGGTCTATCTTGACTATAGGGAACTATATAGTTCTAACTCCTTATATTGGTATACTTAATGTGTATTAAATAAGACTGTATTAAGGTAATTATTTTTATACTGACTATATAAAATAATTAATAGTTCATGATTAGTATGAGTGCTTCTGCTTTTAATCTTAATATAATTATTAGACGTATGCATGTAGGCCCTATTTGGTAACACTATTAGTTTTTATTTTTTGTTGTGTGTTTTTTTTTTTTTTGTATTTTTTATGGTCTATTGACGGGCATTTGTAGATTACCGTTGTGCCCATTTTAGTATTTTTTGTTTTCTTTTTTCAAATTTTGTAAACAACTAAAACCAAAAAATATTAAACAATCATTATTTTTTAAATTTTTGAAAAAAAAAAACGTTACCAAACAAGGTCGTATTGTTTATAGTTTTGATTCACAAAAGAGTAAAATTTTTTATGGGTCAATAAACTCACTGAGTTAAATGATAACATTACATATATGGTGAATATTAATTATTGATAGAATCTACGTCCCAGTATAAGTATTGACGATACCTCCTTGAGGAAGTTTTATAAGTTTTGATTATGTCAAACTATGCAAGTGGATTATGAATCAGACATATCAAATAAATTAAGTGGAATGTTTCAAGAAATTAAATAAGTTTATTAAATTTAATTTTCAGTAATTTAATTTAATAGAAGGGTATCTGTGATCTTAATGTAGAGAGATAAATAAGCATTTACTACTACAGAGTTCGAAATATAATTTCTAGTATGACAGAGGGTGCAATTATAATTTATTTGTGGTATAAATTATAATTAATATAAATAGTGATTAATCATGGTTAGATTAGGAATCCTTTATTTGTGTAGGAATCCATAGTCATATTAATCCTATGGTCCCTACTGTAGCCTCTGTATATACGAACTCTTTGAGTAGCTAAAGTTACTTTTACTCATAATTGAGAGATACACGTTTTTGTGAGATCAAGAAACCCTACCAGCTGTGAGTCCCCTCTCTCTGGAGTAAGGCATGTACGAGGGATATAGTAGAAGTCTGAAGATTGAGTTCGAGCAGTTGATTCATGCTTGTTACTGATTTTTACTATTCAAGATCAAAGCAGAGAGATTTTGAAGATCATACTTATTGCAATTCAGGCTCAAACTAGAAAAATCTCGAAGGTATGATACTAATTATGTAAGTAAGTTTTTTTTTAATCAGATCAAAATTTTTTGATATTATGCTTATGCACTATAGCTGAGTCAAGTGAAATTTCACAGTCCCCAACAATTAGTATTAGAGTCTCGGTTGATACTGCAAACAAATAATACTAACCATGTTCTTTAATAATCGGTTTCATGCATGCTTAGGGTAGAACACAAATTGTGCTAATCTCTATTTTGCAGCGTTGTGCTTGGTTATTATGATCACATGAATGTATGTTGTGTGATGTTATTTTTACATGATTATTAGATTGTGAACTCCGGTTTAAGGAGGCATAGAATCGGATGTAATAATTAATTTTTACGAAGCATGAAAACTCCACTATTTTGGAGAATTTGATTTATTGTATTCTAAAGTCCACTGTTATGAAGAATACGATATGTTGTAATTAAAGAATAAGGAGGAACGGTAGTGGCTCTTGAACAGGGACAAAAAATGAGAAAAACCCTTAAGATGTGAGGAAAACCCCTAACGACGTGATGTGGTATTTCGTTTAGGTTTTAGGGGTGCTGCCCTCGAACCCCTACGACCTGATTGGCCAAGTCGATCCCTATTAGCGAAGTGGTAGACAAGGATTCTCGGTGTCATGGTACGGTTGGACTTCTTATTGCTTTGGAGTTACTATTTGACAATAATAACTAGGATCTTAATTATATCTTGTTTATTCATGATTGTTATCTTGTATGTTCTTGTTGTTATAATACTAGAATTGGAGAATATAGATAATAGATAAAGAAACTTTAAGTTGTGTTTTAATTAGATAAATTTAAATTTTCAATTTTGGATATACATGTGCAACTAGATAGTAAAATTGATTATCAAGTTTTAAATTAAAATTTTTTTTTCTAAAATTGAGAAAGTTTGGAATTTTCTTTGTTACACATATATGAGTCACCAATATTAAAATAATATATTTATTGGATAATTAAATACATGTTTATATCTCTCATGTATTAAATAACTAAGTAGGCGAAAAAAAATTATTACACATAAATTCCATGGTCCCATCACTAGTTTACAAGCGAAGTAATTTGTTCTAAGTACTGGTATTAGTACTAACCTCCCCATCAAATGGAATAAGTTGTATACTCACTCAGTATAAACTCTAATAATTGTTAATATTGAGTTAACTTTCCATATAAGTGACTTATAACGGGACAATAGGTCTAGAATTATGTGTTGGTTTACACTTAGCTATAAATAGTAGTATTCTCACCATCTGAGTCACTGCTATTATTTAAAGGACCAAAATTAAGTTAGCTATTTAATTTTGTTTGACATAGCTACTTGCCTAAATACTAAAATTAATAAGTCTTATCCTGTCAAGATAAATATTAAATAGTAGACAACTTCCCATCGAGGCATGTTATTTACGGTGTACTAGGCTGCTAGTGGATTCTTTTAAGATATTATTGGAGGAAACTATATTTTAATGATTGAATTTAATATTTATTATTGCTTATCATATTTTGTTATAATATGTGATTCTCAAGATTAAAATGGCTTTCAATCCAATTGTTATTATTTTCGAAGAAAACAAACTGATTGAACCAAATTATATTAACTGCAAAAAGAACTTGGATATTTTGCTGACTGTAGAAAAGTACAAGTTTGTACTCACTGAGGTCTGTTCGTAGCAACCTGTTGACGGGCCAACCAATGAGAAAACTGGGGCTTACTTGAAGTGGATAAAAGCTGATGAGATATCGCAGTGTTACATTTTGGTATCCACGTGAAATGTTCTGCAACATCAGTATCAGTTTATGCCCACTGCCTATGACATGATGACAAGCCTCAAAGAGATGTTTAGGGATCAGAATCGTGCTGCTAGGCTGGTTGCCATGAGAGTTTTGATGAACACAACTATGGTTGAAAGGACCTCAATAAGGGATCATATTCTGAAGATGATGAGTCTTCTGAATGAAGTAGAGATTATTGGAGTTAAAATCAAATGGAAAACCCAAGTTAATGTCATTCTTTAGTCGCTGCCTGATTCTTTTAAGCAGTTATGCCTTAATTATAACATGAATAAGTTCTCTTATTTAATAGCAAAGCTTCTTAAAAGGTTCAAGCAGCTGAGTGCCTTATCAAGAAGCCAATTGTTGCTCTAGTGATTGAGAAAGGTTTTACTTCTAAACCAAAAGGTAAGAAGAAGTAGAAAAAGGTTCAGAAATAAAAGACAATTCCTCAGGCACCTCATGGGCCTCATGCAGGAGTAAAAAAAGTCTAAAGGCAAGTGTTTCATATGCAAGCAATTGAGGCACTGAAAGCTGTAATGTTCAGTTTATCTAGCCAAACAAAACAATAAATGTAAATCCCATTAACTAGTGGTTGAAACATATTTAGCGGTGTTATCTATTGGCACCTGGTGTGTAATTACAGGAGCCACTAATCATATATGCAATTCTTTGCAAGGGTTTCAACAAACCCACCAACTTAGTGATAGAGAGATCTACATATTTATGGGAAATGCCACAAGAGTGTTAGCAGTTGCAGTAGGAGATATTAGTATTTCATTTGGTAGAGATAGGACTTTAGTATTAAAAGACTTTCTTTATGTACATTCCATTAGAAAAAATTTGATTTTAGTTTCTAGATTGGTTGATAATGGATATTCTGTTTATTTTAGGAACTTAATTATTATTAAGTTAAATAAACATTTTATC
Organism: Euryodendron excelsum; assembly: GCA_033060915.1. Lineage (NCBI taxonomy): Eukaryota > Viridiplantae > Streptophyta > Magnoliopsida > Ericales > Pentaphylacaceae > Euryodendron > Euryodendron excelsum. Next base: position 18,568,893 of record CM065379.1, on the reverse strand, counting down.
TGTTCCAGTATATTAGTAGATGGTCTTTATATCATTAATCATATCTCTCCTACACTGCAGCTAAATGAACTGAATAACACTAATACACTACCATGTAAGAGAAAGAAACCTTCTGAACTTAACCAAACTTATCTTTGGCACCTATGCCTAGGGCATATTAATTTGAGATGGATTTCTAGACTAGTTCAGAATGGGCCATTAGATTTATTGAAAGTGGAGGTACTGCCAATTTATGAATCCTTCTTGTAAGGTAAGATGACCAAGTGGCTCTTTTTGGCCAAAGACAATAGGTCAAAAGAGGTATTAGAATTGGTTCACTCTGATTTATGTGGCCTGATGAATATCCAGGCTAGAGGTGGCTTTGAGTATTTTGTCATTTTTATTAATGATTACTAAAGATATATGTATATTTATTTGATGCGTCGTACGTCTGAATGCTTTAAAAAATTTATAGTATTTAAGCCAGAAAAGGAGAAGCGTCATGGTAAATGTATCAAGACACTACGATCTGATCATGGTGGCAAGTACCTCTTAAGAGAATTTATAGATTATTTATCAGATGAAGGAATTGAATCGCAATTGTTTGCACTTGGTATGCCATAACAGAATGGTGCAGTAGAAAGAAGGAATATAACTCTTATAGATACGGTCAGATTTATGATGAGTTATTCAGATTTGCCAAATTCGTTTAGGGACATGTACTTAAAACAACAGCATACATTCTGAACTTGGTGTTACCATCTAAGTCAGTACCAATTACTCCCACAAAATTGTGGAATGGGCACAAACCTAGGTTACGACATGTTCAGATATGGGGTAGTCCAACAAACGTGCTAAAAGGGAAAGCATATAAGCTGCAATCAAGAACACATGTCTGTTTCTTTGTTAGGCATCATAGAAGCATGAAATGTGGTTTATTTTATTGTCCTAAGAATCAAAAGGTCATTATTAGCACCAATACCCGATTCTTAGAAGATAATTATGTAATAAACCACAAACCCATAAGTAGAATTGTTCTAGAAGAGCTAAGAGAAGATAAACTAGCACAAACTTCTTCAATACCAACAGTACAGGAACTAGCATCACAAGACCGAGTCATTGACATCCCATTGCCTCGTCGTAGTGGGAAGAATATTGTAACTTAGGCTGATACTGAAGCATTAAGTGCATATACCATCAACATATCTGTTCCATAATTAGGGCATGATGATGGTGCACAAGGATCAGAATTAGTAAAATAATTCACTAGTAATATACAGACACAGATTATGCGTCATTGTAGTAGGAGGGTTGTACACCAACTTAGTTAGTATATATTGTTGAGAGAGTCTTATGACAGGACCTCTAATGAACTGGATATCGAACCCGTGAACAACAATGAAACACTTCAAGACAAAAACGCAGAACTTTTGACAAAAGCTATGAAATCAGAGATGTAGTCTATGTATCTAATCAAGTTTGGAATTTTGTAGAACCACCCAAAGGGTAAAACCCATAGGATGCAAGTGGCTCTATAAAAAGAAGAGAGGAGCAGATGGGAAGATAAAAACATTCAAGGCTAGGGTTGGTGCGAAAGGGTTCACTAATAAAGAGGTCATCGACTATGAGAAAACCTTTTCGCCGGTAACCATGCTAAAGTCTATCCTAATTCTCTTATCCATTACAGTTCATTTCGATTATGAAGTTTGACAAATGGATGTCAAGATAGCTTTCCTTAATGAAAGTCTTAATGATTACATCTATGTGATGCAACCAAATGGTTTCGTAGCAAAAGGCTAAGAGCATATGATGTGCAAGCTTAAGAAGTCCATTTATAGACTTAAGCAGGCGTCTAGGTCTTGGAACACTCGTTTTGATCAGGACTATTAAGTCTTATGATTTTGATCAATGCATTAATAAGTTGTGTGTATATAAGAAACATAGTGAAAACGTGGTGGTATTCTTGGTGCTATACGTGGATAATATATTGCTTATTGGAAACTATGTAGGGGTGTTATCTTCGGTTAAAGTATAGTTATCTGGATAGTTCGATATGAAGGACTTGGGAGAAGTCGATCACATCCTTGGGATCAATCTTTTGAGAGATCACAAGCAAAAAATGCTAAGCTTATCTCAAACTATTTATATCAATACAATTCTTGCCCATTTTAGCGTGCAGGATTCGAAGAAAAGGTATCTCTCTTTCAGTCATGGAATCTCTCTAACCAATGATCAGTGTCCTAAGACACCGATTGAAGTAGAGAACATGAAAGCAATTCCTTATGCATCAGCATTAGAAAGCCTCATATATGTTATGCTTTGCACTAGACCTGACATCTGTTTTGCCATAGGCATAATCAGCAAATATCAATCAAACCTAGGGCGGGAACACTAGATTGGAGTAAAGACTACAATCAAGTATCTGAAAATGACTAGAGACTATATGTTAGTTTACCAAGCAGATGGTCTAGTACATATTAGGTACACAGACTCAGATTTTCAGTCAGATAAGGATTCCAAGAAATCAACCTCGGGGAATATGTTTGCCTTAAGAGGTGGAACCATTAGTTGAAGGAGTATCAAGCAATCATGTGTTACTAATTCCACCATGAAGGCTGGATATATGGTAGCCTTTGAGGCAGCCAAGGAGACTATTTGGCGTAGAAACTTTCTGTTGGATCTAAGAGAGGTGCCTTCAGTACAATCGCCTATTACAGTTTATTGTGATAATAGCCGGGTGATTGCTAACTCGAAGAAACCTAAAACCCACAAGAGAGCAAAACACATCAAGCACATATATCACTTGATATAAGACATAGTGCATAGAGGTGATGTGGTGGTTACCAAGATTGCATCAGTAGACAACCTAGCAGACCTTTTTACAAATAGCTTACTAGCCAAGACTTTTGATAGTTATTTAGAGGGATGAGAGTTAGATACATTACAGTATGGCTTTGAGTCTAAGTGAGAGATTGTTAGAGATTTATACTAAAAAAACATGATTTATGTAATGGTTTTAGTATTTATTAATAAATTAGTCATTTTGTTTTAATGACAATCTGTGTGAGTAATGTTTGCCTTGCATTATTTATTTAATTATTATGCATGTGTGTCTTTTATTCTATATAATAGAAGATCTGGTGTGTAGAATACGGTTTACACACAAAAAATTAAAGTATCGGTTCTTATGAAATATAAGCTTATAGTTCACATTTTTAGATGGAACTGAACACACTATCAGTAGGACTGTAGTACAAAGTTTTAATAAGTCTGTCTTGACTATAGGAAACGGTATAGTTCCAATTCATTGTACTAGTACACTTAGCATGTATTGAATAGGATTGTGTTAAGGTAATTTTTGTTATACTGGTTATATAAAACAGTTAATATCTCACGATTGTTATGAGTACTTATGCTCTAAATCTTAATATAATTATTAGACACGTACATATAGTGTTCATTGTTTTGATTCACAAAAGAGTGAGATTCTTTATGAGTCAATAAACTCAGTGAGTTGGATGATAACATTACGTGTGTGGTGAATTTTAATTATTGATGGAATTCACATCCCGATATAGGGATTGATGATACCCCCTTAAGAAAGCTTATAAATTTTGATTATGTCAAACTCTCTAGGTGGATTATGAATCTAACATATCAAATAAGTTAAGTAAAAGGTCTTAAGGAATTAAATAAATTTATTAAATTTAATTGTCAGTAACTTAATTTAATAAATGGGTATTTGTGATCTTAACATTGAGAGATAAATAAGCATTTACCAATATGGAGTTCGAAATATAATTTTTAGTATGACAAGGAGTGCGATTATAATTTATTAGTGGTATAAATTATAATTTACATAAATAGGAATTAATTCTATTGGATTAGGATTCCTTATTTGCGTAGGAAGCTCCAATCATACTAATCCTGTGGTCTCTAATGTTGTATCTATATATACACACTTTATGAGTAGCAAGAGTTACACTTACTCAAAATCGAGAGATACATAGAAAAAAAGAAATCTTAGCAGTTGTGAGCCTACTCTGCAGAGTAAGGCGTATACAAGGGATACAACAGAAGGCTGAAGGTTGAGTTCAAGCAGTTGATTCGTGCTTGTTGCTATTACTTATGGTTTGAGATCAAAGCAGAGAGATTTCGAATATTATACTTGTTGCTTTTGGGATCAAATCAGAGAGATCTCGAAGGTATGATACTAATCACGTAGATTAGTTTTTGTTAATCAGATTAGAATATTTTGGTATTATGCGTATATACTAAAGTTAGGTTAAGGAAAATTCCGTAGTCCCCAACATAATGAGCCTTTTATCCATCTCAGTAGTTGTTTTAGCACAAGCACCAAACTTAAGGCTCTTCGTCAACGAGCCATTCATCCATCTTAGTACGCGTTTTATTTACCAGCACTAAACTCTGTCTCCTAATCAATAAGCCCTTCAGTCATCAGTCTCGCTAGAAACAATCTTACTTTGCCACATGCCCGCACATTCTGCAATTCTTCACCATACGCTTGTCTTGCGTGTATAATCATTGAGCCTCTCTGATTTCCTTACTTAAGTTTAAGGGGAATGTTAGAATATATGGATTTCCTTATACATTAGAATATATAGTTTCATTATTTGTTTAATTTCCTATTTTACATTACTTGTTCCCTACTCCTCTTTGACTTATGTATAGAGGCTTCGTCTCTATTTAATAACTATTTCATCAATACATCAATATAACATAATACATTATGATACAGAGATTCTATTTTCTCTCTAGGATTTCTTCTTGTCTCCCTTTTATTCTAACAATTACATTTTTTTTACTCATGTACCCAATTTAATAAGAGAGAGCTTCAAAGTAAACATGTTAACATCTAAAGATATAAAAATAAATACATTGCAAAAAGTATAAAGAGAGATAGGAAGATGCCTTTGTTGGAAGATTTGAAAATTTAGAACATCTAAAGAGAGATAAATTAATATACGGCAAAATGTACAAAGAAAGATAGATGAATACCTTTGTTTGAAAATTTACAAAAGTTCTATTACGTTTTACCATCATAGATCTACAAAATATATATAGAGATTATGAGTTTGTATTAATATATTTATTAGAAGGAAAGCACTGAAACTTTTAAGCAATTAAAATTTAAGAGAGTTCTTTTACGTACAAGATATATCTATATTTCTCCTGTTACATATTTAAATGAGAGTAATATTTTAAGAGATATTTATCTACATAGGTCGATCCTAATTAAAAAAATATTATTTTATATTTAAATATTAAGTTTCATAAAGAGTCATGATAAGAAAATTAATTTAATCAGATTAAAAATAAAACTGAAGTTTTATCTCTTTGGTGACTCCATCATTGAAGAGTCCTTTTGTGATGGTGGCTGGGCCTTCTTGCTCACCACTTCTCTCATGTGGTATATATATGTTTCGATATTTGTGTATTTATTTTGGATAAGAAATTATAGTCATTTGATTAATTTTTGTTGAACTTATTCCCAATAGTACAAATATGCCGGGTAGTATCACATTAAGTATATATACATATAGACATGATCTGCTTCACAATCTTATCTTTTATATATATATACACATATATACATATTATATTTTATTTTATCTTATATTGTCAATTGTCCTTGTAACGTGTCATTTTAAAATTATGACAACATATAGAACGTCACATAAGACGAAGGCAAAATATAAAACAAACACAACTTTTATATATATTTCAATCCCGGTCGAAGATACTTAGATTCTTTGACTCGTCTTCCTAACAAAACATGCCAAGTGCTAGGCGCCACAAAGATGGTTCATACGTGATGTGTTGGTGTATTGAATGAATTGTGGTCTTATGAACGCAATTGTGGCTCGTTTGAATCACTCACTTGGTTAAAGCCATGATTGCAACCAGTTGGGAAGACCCACTGGTGAACCGGTCCAAAAAGTTAGATTATCAACCCAAAGTTAGGATAGGCTCAGATGCCCTAATTTTTAAAAAACCAAAACGCTTCTACAATGTTCTACTTACAACCCTTTTCAAAATCCCATTTTCCTGAACTTCAATTTGACAATAAGTTTCATTCCACCCATGTTTGGGCTTAAATCAACCTTTCAATATCAAAAAATTTAATTTCAAACATGTCGTTTTCTCTTTGCTATTGTGAGCCTTTTAACATACTAAAAAGTCTTTCACACTTTTTGGATTAAGGGGGAAAGGAAAGGTTTTGAGAAGAAAGGTGTTAGTTACCTCTTGTTTGGACAACTTTTTGAGAAGGGAAGGACAAACAGATGGAGAGATTGTGAAGTGAGGATCCAAGGGAGGGCTCACTTCATGCAATTCCCTTCCCCCTCTTCACTTTCAAAATTGAGAGGAATGGAAAAAAAGTGAAGTGTTTGTTATTATTTTATTTTAAATATCAATTATATCTATCAATTTAATAACTAAAAAAATAAGGTTTGATACATTAGATATACATAATAATGAAAGAGCATTATACACCTTATCCCCTTTTATCAATTGTTGTCAAGGAGAAAAAGTCACTCTCTTTCCCTTGGTTAACCAAAAAAGAATAGGAGTACTTTCCTTTCCTTCCCTCCCCTCCCCCACCTAACTAACACACTCCCGTCGCTTCCCTTTCTATCCATCCATCCATCCAAACAGAGCCTTCATATAATTGCTGTTGTATTTGAAAGTGCTAAACTAGTGCACTGCTACATCGAATGGTTTACTAAATAAACAAAGGCCCTTTATTCATTTTTACCAATTAAGGTTTCAAAAAACCTCGCTCAAAGGAAACAGAATTATATTTGCTAGCAATTAAGATGTTATTGCCCTCTTACTGAAACATTAAACATATATAAAACTTTTAAAAATTAGTAGGCCAAAAGACGAAAATAAAAGAATCAACTTATCACATTTAAATGGCACACTTTTATTTTTACTGTACATACAAAATTGTAACTTCTCAAAGAAATTTAACCAAAATGTAAGTAATGCTACTGATTTTTCAAGGAAATATAGCAAACATGCAAGCACCTTAAGATAATAGTCCATCCTCACTTCAATAGATACATTTCAGTTTCTCCTGAAACAAAGCATTGCATGAAAGCTCAGAGGTCTCGAACTGAAACACCATTTGGAGTTTAGGATTGTACAAATGAAAATAAAAATATATATATATATATTAAAACCATTCTTGGTGCAAGCAATGGTATTCATTCCCATTGAAATGCATAGACAAACTGTCCCTATTTCACAGTTTATTTAAGATAATTAATTACGACCAACCGGTAAAAACATCATCCTAACTACCCATTCTTCACATTCCCAATTTGTTCTGTCTTCTGTCAACAAGAAGTCAATTTACCAGGTTGAATCTTCCTTTCCCTACACAAGCGAGCACGAGGCAACAACCAGACACATTTTTGAGCCAAACTAACCATTATTTACTTTGTAAGAAGCAAAAGCCTCACCAAGCAGCTAAGGCATGTTTGCTTCCTCCAGGAGACAAGTGACTTTCCATTTTTTACAGAAGAGAACAAAGTTTAGGCTGTGATCATGAAGGAAAGACAAAAGTCATTTCTTCCCTTCTAAGTCAAGCAAGTGCCCATTCAAAGTAATGGCAATGGGCACCTCTAGCGATAGTCCAGTTCCCACAACCAAAGAAGAAGCTCCCTTGCGTTGGACCTGGCTTACGAACCATCCCTTTGCTGCTCTTCACCCCACAGTAACAATAAGGGTGAAAGTGGATCAGAGGACCATTCAGATCCTTCAGTTTTTGAGGGTGAAATGGAGGGAGGGTCAGGTAATCCTGGGGCTGCTTCCATGTCAAGGAATGGTCAGTAGACTGACACATCAGTGAGTCGGTAATAGTGAATTTGAAGCCCTTGCGCATTAGGAGAGCAAGTAAGCGGGCAGTATTTTTGGCATCATCCAGGCCACAATGAGCACGGCCCTGCCACACCAGGCCAGACATCTGAACTGCCTCCTTCAGATTGCACCTCACACCACCATAAACCTCCTGGAAAGGAACTTTCAAGTTGATCCATCTGATAAACCAAGTAGTTATAATCATGTAAATGTCCACATGCGTATTAATACAAGTGTAAAAACTGTTTTTGAGCCAAACCAAATTAATTAATGAAGCAAAATTCAAGTAAACAAACTGATCATTTACCTGTTGAAGTAAGCAGGCTTTCGGATCTTCTTGTATCGGCACTCAGATTCCAACATCACCCGACAATCCCAATTTGACCAAGTAACTACAGCAAAGTTGGTATACTTTATTCCCTTCTTCTCAAGCCATTTATCATGTCTAAGGAGGGCTTCGCTCAGAGTAACACCTCTATCAACCTAAAACCACACAATCCAGCAAGAATAAGTTCAAGGCTTACAGAAAAAGGCACTCAGTCAGAAACTTATAATGACAACAGAAAGGAGGCTCAAGGCCGCATGGTTTAAACAGAAACTAATGCACAAAAGCACATACATCCTAAGATTGTTCAGCTCTGTTTCATGTACCCCACTTAATCAATTTTCTCATATTTCACATAATGCTCTTTTAAAGGTCCTCATTTTGCCTCAATATCAACATATACTGTAACCAGGCTAGCCTGGTTACAACATCCAAGGCCATTGTACTGCATTTTCCAGTTCAGCCCTTTATGAACACCATGTGGAATTACTGAATGTATGTCATATTACAACATTCCACGGCCATTGTCCTCACATTTTCCAGTTCAGCCCTTTATGAAGACCACATGAAGTTCAGGCACACTCCTATTATTTCACAGAGGTGGCGTTTTTATATTTTACTTTTCTTCTTGACAAGTAAAGAAGTGAGCATCTTTTACAATCACCTCTAAAACCCATAAAAGTGGTGTTTTTGTTCATTCCTGCTCTAGGTTAATAACATATAATACTGTCTACTTACCCTAATTATTGCTAACAGCGCATGTGGCTTTAAATTTCTCTTTATTTTTTTAAAATTAATTTATTTCTCCCGCCATGGTTGGAAGTATGGCTCTAGATCTCCTTAACTTGGGTTGGTGAGAATTAATCCATTGGTGGGCAAGTCTCTGCCACTATCCCCAAGAGACTGAAGAATTTTTGTCCTCTTTCTCAACTATGCTACAAGATGTGCCTTGCTTAGGATTCTCTATAACCTTGCCTCGTGTGGGGAAACCCGCAGACAAGATATCCGCATCATGGGACTCAAGTACAGTCTCACTACCATCATGTGCTCATTTTTCAACACGACCCTTAGAGCTTTCATGAAGCATATGCTCCCATTCTCTAAGGCCTGACTTCCCAAACTTACGAGAAGGATTGTGCAGATGAGCTGTAAACTTCATGCTCATACATTTGCCTAAAATAGGCTATTTGCCAATCCAAAAACTCACTAAAATGGTAGGAACTGATTTAAATAGCAAGTGATTAAGGATGCAGGCAGCAGTCAAAGATTCACCTCCACTAAGGAAGAGGTCAAAAGTACCATTCCTCCACTATCAACTCAACCATATCTATTAATGATTGATTCTACCTTTTCGCTACAACATTTTGAGGCGTATTGAAAAGAATGCTCAACTTTCCAAGCATTCCTTGTCATTCACAGACCACTACAAATCCAGAGATAACTAAATGATTAATATTAACCAAACCCAAGTAGTTGGTACTAAAACTTGGAGTCGAGTTTCTCTAACGAGATATAGGATAGTACTACCAAGACCAGTACCCATAATAGACCCAGTCCTCTTGGATTCAACCATCTAGAATGGAGCCACAAACTCATGGATTTTCCACGTTGTTCAATTCAGATCCTACTAATCTGCTTTGGGTAATTCAGGTAGTCAAGTTACTGGGTGGCCACTAGCACCCTTGCAATCAACACGAAGGATAAGGAGAATACTGAGAAGCACTTTTCACATAATGATCCTTTGCATCTCATTCTTGCAGTACCTACCTTCCAGCAGTTGTAAAAAAGCCACAAGAACACAAAAATAACTCAAGAATCTGATCCACATGGTCACAAGAAATAGAGAACAGTACAGCAGGTGGTCCCAGACTTAAAAATAATTTGCAGCACTTTGTTCTACTCCCCAAAACCATGAAAGGAAAAAAAACAAAGGCCCAATCAAAAAAAATAATTTGCAGCGCTTTGTTCTACTCCCCAAAACCATAAAAGGAAAAAAACAAAGGGCCAATCAAATTGCCATGCAGTATCTCCATGACACCCTTCCTGAGCTTCTGTCCACCAAAGATGTACTCCAGATCACTAAGCTTGAGCCTCCCTCGCAATTTACTTAATTTCAATCCTAGTGACGGTCAACCCATTGATCTAATTAAATGGAAGATTCATTGCAGTAAATTTCATTACATGGTGGGTAACACTACCAAAGTTAATGAGGTTTGTTTCCTGAAGAATCCAGGTATGAAAGGAATTCAAATGCATCTATGAAATTACCTGCATGGCTATACGCACATACACATCCATATATCTCGATGGAAAGCTATCAATTGCAAAAGAAATGTTTTTAAACTCATGTTCTTGTTCTTGATGCTGACATTATTTTTATGCAGAATCGACGAAAAGCAAGACCTATGCACCTACACTAACTCTCACATCATTACACCAAATAAAAGATGCATCACAAATCAGTAGAAATTGTCCTAGAACATTTATTCAACTATTCCATGGCTCAAAAGTTAATAATTGATGGCAATAATATACTTATTTATTACTGGAATAGAGGTCTTCAGCTTGGAAGCCACATAATCTTGGAAGTCATATCAAGCTAGGACTTGGACCTCTGAACATCCCACTGGAATCCGTTACCAAAGTAATTGATTAGCCCACATATGGTTTAGACAAGCACAACATCAAAATAAAAATGCCAAGGTATCTTCTAACATAAAAGCTGTAACAACACACATTATACAACAGTACAATGTTGGAGACAGACTAAAAAACTCTAAGCTATCATAAACATATAGAATTTATCCAATATCCTAAATCATTAAAAAGTTGCCCTAACATTAAAATAGAATGAAAATATAGTTAAATCCAGCGAAATACTTCATAGAGTATCATATTAAAGACTAAAAAATATCAAAGCTGATTGACCAATCAAGTGGTACTATATTCAGATAGTATAATTTTCAATATTTATCTGGTCTACAGATTTCCTCTTTCTGAGCCCTCTACACTCTATCACTCCTCTACCCCTTTCGCTCTCTCTATCTCCATTCTTACGGCAGTTTTGTCAACAAACATGTCTTGGCTCAATTATCTAACCTAACCCTTAAGAAGGCCTTGCCACAGGTGGGTGCTCTGCTTTACTGTGATTGACAAAGGCTAGGCTAGATTTGGTAATACCCCAAACAAATGAAAAGAGATCAGAACAACATCCAACATAAGCTTCAACAATCAGGGCCGTAATTAATGGTATCGACATATAATTATTTGAAGCACAGAAAACCAATGAGCATATTTAGGACAAAAGGTATACCCTACAACATTCTTATTCACTGCTCAAATTTCCAAGGCACAATAAAGCATAATTGAAGACAATAAGGTTAGGGTTAGGTCGACCTTATCTATGCTAACTAAGTTTCAGTGCCATTTTAATGCATTTTGACCTGACATAATAAACCTTTTATTAGATAGGTCAAAAAAAAGTAGTTGGAAAATTGATTGGGTGGTCATCTTGTCCATACTGCATTGAAGAAGGAAAATAAATGAAGTTTCTCTTGTACTAAATAACATAGCTATAAGGACACATTTTCCAATGAAATATACAATAATTCTCTTCATTATAGATTACATTAGAGATTAGATGGTCAACTGCATCCTGCATCCCGCATCATCCGTATTTCCTCTAGTTCTGCATTCTACTTTGTGATCCTGAAGCTGGCAGGAGGGAAGCAGTGCTATGATAGAATAAATTTTAGGGGGAATTTGGAAACAATCCAAAACCAGCTTATTGAGACCTATCAGGATCTAATTTGCAAATACTATAAAATCAAACATTTAGCTTCCAAACACAAACAAAGAAAATGTTTAAAAATATCTCAAATGGTTTATGAGAAAAACCCTATTGAGCAAAAATAGGGTACATGTTCTTACATATACATATACATATACATATATGTATATATTCTGCAGACATCCTTGATGATGTCAATGTAAGCATGCAGATTATTTCTCTCTGACTCTCCATATTCCATCTTATGCTATCACTGGTCAAATGAAGAAGGCGTAACAGTCATTCATTTTTTGGCCTGAATTTCTTCAATTCTCGTAATGAGAAGATATATTGCCAGTCAATTTTGGGGGGTGGAGGGGACAAAGAGGGTAAATTTGTGCCCTGCCTTGGACATGTTCTCCTCAACCCCACCTTCGTTTTGTCATCTCTCAGACCCATTATTCCAAGAAGACTTCCAGTGAAAGACAATATTTCTAGAGGCATACATTATCCACTAAACATAGAGCAAGGATTTCACTCTCCAAAGTCTCGTATAACCTTTAATTAACTAAGCAATCAGCTTCCCTTTTTCGGATGCTAACAAAAACTTCAGAATATATGGTGTTGGAACTACAACGTAAATTGATGAAAGATACTAATATGACAACTACAGTATCACTGTCCTCAATTCGGATATCCAAAAATACGAATAAACTGGAAAGAAAAAGAAAAAGAAAAGGAGACACTAAAGTGTGGTACATACTATCCAGTATATTCTGCCCAGTAAATTTCCCCTCAGTTTAAGTGGTTCTGCAGTTAGTCTTAGTAGCACAAGTAACACGTGAGAGTCATATTGCCACCACTTACACCAAATAGACAAGTGTAAAGGGTTTTTCTTTCTTCAAGTGGACAAAGTAAATAAATAAAAACTCTTTAAGCCTTAATATTCTGGACGATTAACTAAACAATTTCCAGCAGATTAAAACATTGACCAAACCTGAATTTGCTGGATGCCAGTGAGATCCTTGCAGAAATCACTCAGGAGCTGGTTGCAAGTTGGCCGCACGTATGTCTGGAAACAAGCTTCCAATTGCCCAGTCATACTACTCACTATCACAGATGGGAACTCAATTATCTCTTGTGGATGAGGGTTCTTACCCTTGTCACATGTAGCTTCAAAGTCTATAACCACAAAAAATTGAAAATCTTGGAACTGGTACTCATAAGGGTAACTTTGAGGGAAGAAATGGAATGGGGCATATTGGAAATGGTTATCAATCGGGAAAGGATAAAATTGGCTCTCAAAAGCATTCAATTGACACTGCTGTACATTATTAGGGTCAGGATGAAAGGTTGACCATGAGCCAAAGTCATTTGGGTAGGTGGGTTTTTTATGAAATTCATTTGCAGATTCAAGGGATTTGCTGTTTAATGAGCAGTCTGGTTCCACAATATTCCCACTTGGATGAGCATAGACTTCATCTTTGAGCTCTTGAAAGCCTTCAATGAGACTCCCATTATAGTGCAGATTGTGAGGGTATCCCTTGAGCTGGAGGCATGTCATGGATGCCTCACAGTTCCTTTGCATAGTTTCTATGATGAAAAGAAAGAACAAAAAATTTCTTAGAATATTGAACGTATAAAAATCCCATTACCAGCATCAAATTAGATAGATTAACTGCCCTGCACAATCAGAGTACAAACAATGGACACAGTGCCAGTATTTCCAATGGCATAACTCAGAATTTGGATCTAATATATCTAATTGTTTAGAGAATAGAGTAAAATTGGTAGTGCCAGACAATAACATATTTACTAGAAAATGAGGCATTCTAAAAGAACCAGAGACTAAAACCCCCACAGTGCACAATCAGCTAATAACCCCCTAACTACCACCCCCAACACCCACCCACCCACCCACACGCGCACAAAAAAAAAAAAAAAGCACAAAACGCACACATAAGAAATACCATGACTCAACAAAACATTGAACCCTACAACACATTCTTGGAACCATGGCGGGAGATACCACTCAAGCTAACGAATGGTGGTATCATGCTCTGAAATACTTGGAGATCATATAAAAAAGTAATGGAACTGTATTTCTTTGTTTCTAGGGTTTTGGTAGTGAAACACTTCTTTCTCAAGTTAAAAGTCTTGCAAACAAAACTCACTGAGACAGTTTTATGCTTCATTGTTTGTAGAAAAAGCAAAAGAAAAGATGCTTGCACACACAGCTTCCCTTGATGCCAAAAAGAAAATGCATGAAATTATATGATAAGACCAACAAGCAAGCTAACAGAGCTATCTTCAAAATATTAGCTATACGGAGAACAAAGAGTAAGATTCTTGACGCAAGCCAAGTTCTTCCATGAAGTTTCCATTTGTGAAGACAATTCTATTTTATCTCTGATATGGTGATCGAACATATTGCACTAACACACAATCAACAGAGGCAAGTGTGTCAGATAGATACAGCAACTATGCTTGTACATAAGTGGTAGCGCAACTATGCCTCTAGTACTAACCATGTGTGTGACAACCCACCTCTCCACCTTCAACTCCTTTTTCAACATTAATTCAATCGTTTGGTTAAACATGTATGGTAAGATGTGGAAGCCCGAAACCAAAGTTGAAGCCTTTTTAGTGAAGGGAAGTGTTCCTGCCTTCTTGTTTTAGACATTAGTTTCTTAGTTTGTTGAACTAGTTTTTAGTTAAGTACTAAGTTTTTTATTCTTGTAGAGGACATTGAGGTCCATTTTGGCATTAAATCCTTACAAGAAATTTGTTACTTTAGACTTCTGTTCTTTTTCATCTTTTGAGTTCCTACTTTGAGTCAAATTTAGAGAATTTATTGGTCCCGGACATGCTAAAAATGCTTCTAAAGTGAATTTGAATATTTTAGCTAATACAAAACTCACTGAGATCATTTTATGTTTCATTGTTTGAAAAAAAGCAAAAATAAGATGAATGCACACACAGCTTCCCTTGATGCCAAAAAAGAAAGTCCATGGAATTAATCATATGATAAGACCATCAAGCAAGCTAACAGAGATATCTTCAAAATATTATCTATATTGAGAACAAAGGGTAAGGTTCTTGATGCAAGCCAAATTCTTCCATTAAGATGCCAATTGTGGAAGACAGTTCTATTTTATCTCTAATTTGCAGGTGAGGGACTCACGGGTGATCGACTATATTGCACTAACACACAATCAACAGACTTATGAAAAAACAAACATGCCAAGACAGTGGCAGATGGATACAGCAAGTACGTGTGTACACACATGGTAGTGCTAGTGTGTCTCTAGTCCTAACCATGTGTTTGATAACTCAACTCTCCAACTTCTACTCCTTTTTTAACATTATTTTAATTGTTTGGCTAAACATTTATGCTAAGATGTGGAAGCCTGAAACCCAAGTTGAAGCCTTTTTAGCGAAGGGAAAGTGTTCATACCTTATAGTTGGGACATTAGTTTCTTAGTTTGCTGAAATAGTTTTTAGTTGAGTTCTACTAAGTTTTTAATTTTGTTTTTTGAAGTTTGAATTTTATTTTAGTATTAAACCTTTCCAGGAAAATTGGTACTTTAGACTTCAGTTCTTTTTCATCTTTTGAGGTCCTACTCTGAGTCAAATTTGAATACTTTTAACCAATACAGAATTATAGCCAATTGAGAGCAAAAATAAGTCCTCTTTGTTTACCATACCAATTTTAATGTTTTGGCCAATCGTAACCAAATGAACGTGTAGCTAATTGAGAATGAAAGTTAAAGGTTAATAAATGAAAATTTGGGACTTTAAGGTTAATCTCTTCTCCTAGTTGATCTTTATATATTGTTAATCCATAATCACCATCATTTTCTACAATTTTTTTTTTTAAGAGTTGGTTAACAAAAGCGCTTTCCATAATTTTCCAACCATTAAGCCCATAATTTTCTGACCATTACACCTAATTGAAATACTCCAAAGACTAAGCAGCTGCAATCCAGAACGTATATTAGGTTGACTGCTGAAAATCCAATAACCTACTAACTTCAAAACTCCATCTAATCAAATCCTCTTCCATTTTAACAAAGTGCACAAATTATATGAACATAGGAAACCCTACTCATGAGTTTTTTAGTGCTACATACAGCGCGTGATCTATTCCAAGGGCCGGGGTATTCAGGGCCAATAGCATGAGCTATTTGAGTTTTTTGTGCATTTTTTTTTTTTTTTGGGTAAAAGAATTTACTCTTAATCAAATATTTAAGAAATGCTGCATGCAACAATAAGATAGCCAATATGTGTCAAGGAGTGGGAAGAAGTACTCCTGACTGAGAAGTGTCCAAAAGTTTTGGTGTTCAAAATGCCTACTACACTATAGTTCCTCTTATGCAAGTGTTTATGTCACTAGTGTAAAGATTAAATGAGGTATTAATCTAAATTCAAAAATCTTTCGCTTCCAAATCCTTGCTGCTATTAGCCGAATATTTATGAGTTGCCCCTTTTTTTCTCCTAGACGGGCCACTCAACCCATTCCAAAACATGGACATGTTTTTTAACTTTATTATGAATGAACTTTATAATTAATCTGAAAGATAAGATTCCACGGTCCAATGGATTTAATTTGGAGGTTAATAGTCCGAAGCTCTACATTAGGAAGCTCAAAACCATATCTTTGCTGACATTTTCGTTTCTTCTCTTGGAAAGACATATTTTCTTTGGGGGTGGTAGAGTGCCTCCAATAAAGAATACATTATCTAATTTGTTCCCCATCCATGATAGCCTAGCTGAAAATATCTTTCAAGTACTTCCTGTAAAAAGGTAGAAGAGTGTCTTGAAGAATAATTTTCTAGTATCTGGTGAGTGCGACTCCCAATGATGGATCCTAGTAATGGAGCTAATCCCATTCAACAGAACTTTCCGCTTTAAGAGTCTGGAAAAATTTTACGATATTTATAAAGGATTCAAATGTAAAACCAGCCTCTTAAAGCCAGCCCACACAAGGGGGTGACAAAGTTAGATTCTTTAGATCGGAGGTGAGGACAGGTTATCCTAAGGATTTATTATCTAAGACATAGAAGGCTTTAGTGCCCAGGTATATGCTGTTACTTAGATAGTTACACCTAATCCACATGCATTTTTGAACGATTAAGAGAATGTCGGTGCCAAATACTGAAGCCTAAGGGCAACTATTTGTGGGATCACTTTCATGGCTCTTCACCCTTAGTTAAAATATTTTCCAATGCTCCAAGGGTTCAATACTTTGCACTAGGAAATAAGCTTCCTAAGTGGTCAGGAATTCTGGGCAAGATTCTCACTGCCAAACCCACTAAATGCATAGGTCTTGAGGTTTTTAATCCTTTTATCTGTGTGGCAGTGCTTATTTAGTGTTTTTTGTTATTTTGTACAAGATTTATCACATGTTTGCTCTTCACCCAAAGGTTCCCTTGCTGACAGCATGATCTCCTCTTAAACTCACACATAAGGATCTCGACAAGATTATGCTCTGGCATCTTTCATTGGCTATGAGAATCAAAATTGTTCTCTTTCCTTTTTTTTTTAGGGGAATAAGCATGTGTATTAAAAATAGAGTCCATCTACAAAGACAAGTTGACTTCCATGTAAAACAGATAATTTTCTTGCACAATGCTGGTCACATTGTGCTTATGTATATAAATTACACGTAATCATGCTTACAGGTTGTTGGAACCTTTGTTGATAGCCTTTGACATAATTTCTGAGCCTCTAATCACAAAGCATTAATTATATCGACCGTAAACCACCAAATAAGGAGACAGCAACGCTGCGTAGTCCACAACCAAAATGTTGAGCCAGTCCACCATTTTATGGATCAAAGAAATCCTGAATGAAAGATATTGATAGTGGAAACCTAGTGGACAAGCTGAATCACAATCCAAAGTGTACCAACCAAAGCATATGCTTGGGCCACCAAATAGTCTCTTCATTCCTGACACACTATACTTATTTGGAAAATAAGTACATGCTAGCAAACTCTCTTGCGCAGATAACTATAATTTTCTTTCATATGGAATGAAGTCTTACACCTCCCCAAATGTACTTCTGCTGTTTGCAGTTCAACAAGATGCTTATAGGCATCCTGGACTCAGGTATAGGTGTCAGGCGCGGATACGTGTCCAAGTGTCGGATTCATCTAATTCTCATGTCCAAGGACACTGGGACACAGCTAGATTTCATATTTTTTAAATACTTCTTTTGTTTTTTTTGAGGTAAAATAGCATTTACAAGCTAAAATATAACATTTCATACATAAAATGAAAGTCTTATGCTTAATTTTATAGTAAATTCAATTCGTTATACATCCTTGTTAGATGCATGTCCAACTAGTGTCGAGTGTCGAGTGTCCGACACGGGTACTTCACAAATTTAGAAAAGTCTAGGAAAACATTGTTTGTAGGAGTACATTTGATTAAATGCTTGAAGAATCTCATCCAACCTTTCTCTATTTGCTAGTGGGCAAGGTGACCGCTAAAGCAAAGTATTTAGCCCTTCTTCACATCACCTTCCCTAGCTTTGGTGGGGACGGGAATCTGAAGCTCTTGCATTATTTGACGGAGTTTTGAACTGGAATTTATCTGTTATTGAGGATTTGCTAGCATCAACAATACAAATGCAGGGATCATCTACCATTAAACAACATCAACATGAAACCATTAATAAGACACTGCACTAGGTTATGCTCATCCTCCGTGATAAGTTTCAATCAAACACTTGATGGGTTTATAAATGAACAGCCCTTTCCCAAATGCTTGGATATTAAGATTATCTCAAATCTTGAGTTTCAAAACTTGCTCCATAGCATGCATTCCATGCACAAAATGGCATAGTCACTACTCAATTAGCCATTAACAAGTTGATGTCCAATAACGGTGCACGCCTGAAGCAACCAAAAGTTTGCTTCTAAATTTGATGCCCAATCACAATAAATTATGAACCTCTGATCCCAGATAAAAATACATTCCCTTTCAAACATCTGACACTAGGAAACAGCACAGAAAGTTCAGAGTCTGTGATCATTGAAATTTCAAATTAGTATAATAACAATTACACAGCTTATCAAAAACCTTCCATAGCGACTCATGTTAAAACCAAATCATCTCATTGTATGACAAACAACATAAAGAATCGTTCGGTCTTGGACCCATTTACAGTACCTGTGTGAAAACTTCGCCACGATACCAACATGCAAACGAAGGAGAGTTCAAATCAAATACTAAAACACTCAAACCAGAGATCAAGAGATCAAAGGTCCCGGAGAGAGACAGCATACCTTTATGCTCTACGGCGATCATAATCTTGTAGATAGTTAAGATCCACAAGCAAGTACATCAGATCTTCCTCCAAATTTTCTCACCTAAAAACACATCAATTAACAGAAGTATAACAAACCCAAATTCAGAGACTGAACAAATGTATATACGCATATAGTTGCATTTGTATCAATTCATGTGTATGAATATGGATATATCGTAAGAGAGAGTGAAGGATTTGGAGAGAGAGAGAGAGACAGAGAAGGGTACATTTTTTTTATCTGGAGAGAGCGAGAGAGAGATGTTGGACGAGGAGGGGGGTTACTGGTTAGGTCATGCCCTTTAACAAAGAGGTTGTTGCTTTGCTAGCAAATGATTACATTTTACCAGAGCTAGGTACAGTCATTTGATGCACCGAACTGCAGAACCTTTTTCTGACGAATCTCTGTTTTGCCCTGGCAATAGAACTTCCCTAAAAAAAGGGAACAAAGTTTCAAAAGGTAAGGGATAGTAGTTCAGAATATGTGGGCCCCACCTTTCCCACGTATCTGGTTTGGCGGTGACACGTGTTCCTTGTGCGGGAGTACCGTAGAATAAGCCTGGAGCCTGGCTGTACTTGCGTATCAGGTACAACAAAATAGCAGCGCACACGCTATTGTGCCTTAATTTTTTGTTTACTTTTTTTTTCTCACGTATGTGTCATATGAGAAAAAAATCTAGTGCTACGCTCCTGATCCAACTTTCCTGGGATTGATATTGTATTATATAATTTAATAAATACTTATTATATATTATTCAAAAACAAAAAACATTAGCGCTGTGCGATTCTCTTATTGATAATTTATTTATGTAACATTGTTTTGTCAAAATTTCCCTATCAATAACAACAGCATGAGATATTAAACTAGGAACCTTAAACCTCTCACAGATTTTATTAACTATAATGAGTATTATTTTGTTTTTTTATTTTATTCTACTAAATTTGCTACTAGTTTTGTTAGAGTAATTTCGACATGGCTCAATTTGTATAGCATCAGTCTGTTTTCCCTTACCTTGACAAAATGCCAACACGAGACAAACAGGCATACTTTAAAAAACAAATAATAAATAAATAAGAAATTTCCATATTTCTTTTTACGTGTTACTAAAGTCTCATCTAAATTATAATTAAAAATTGTAACTATATAAAGAAATATCTACACAAGAAAACGTCAACATTGCTTGATCTGTTATTGTAAGCCAGAAACGTTCCAATGATTAAATTAGCAACCATGTATATTCGCTCAGCAAAACAAAACAAAGAAAAAATAAAAAAAAATAAGCAAACATGTATATTAAGATAAGAAATTATTGCTCTTAAATCATAAATTTTTTTTTACATTTTCTTTCCATAGCTTGAAGTGTCTCAAGATAAATCAATCTTAGAGAAGAAATTTTTAGTTCAAAGCTCAAGCATACTCCCAAATTCGATCAGACTAAGGTATATTGTTCTATTCCATCTTCGAAGCATTCTGGCATACCTGCATATGGTAGAGGATGGTCGGTGATGGCCAAAAAATGGTCAAAAAGTCTCAAAATCTGACCAAGTTTTGTTTTTTCGTAAAAACTTGCATTTGTTATAAAGCAAGAAAATATAAACCAAATAAAACATATATGAACACAAGATATAATAAGTTAGTTCTTCCCAAACTATTAAATATTAATTAATTAGTTCTTCTGAAATTATTTGGAGATAAATCTTTTGAATCTAAGACTTTATTAATATTACAAAACCAAATAAAATACAATTTGATCTCTGAGGATTTACCTATACTCTCTTTTCTTCTCTTTTCTCTTTTCTTCTTTTCTTTATATTATTTCTCTATTATTTTATTGTTTCTCGAACTATCTCCCGAGCTTCTATATTTATATTAATTTGAATACATCGGCAATTCGAAGTCGGCTGTGAGGCAACAACATTTAATTCTTTGATAGCCGCACTCAAAATTTGTAATAATCAAAGGTCATCCACGTATGCATAACATAATACTTTTTCTTGGGTGATCGTAAAATAATACAATATATTTTTCTTTAGGTATATTAAAAAATATCTCATTAAAACCTTACTAGGAAAACTTAGTGGGAAAAATCTTAGCAAAGGAAAAAGAGTATAGTACTTAACTCCTCCTCATGAATATGTACAATAAGAACTTGTTTGCTTCATGAAAAACTTCTGAGATGGCACAGACCAATGCTATGCACATGTTTCTCAAATACTGTAGTTGGTAGTGCTTTAGTAAATAATTTTGTCAAATTATTACTTGAACGTATTTGTTGGACATTAATATCACCGTTATTCTGGAGCTCATGTGTATAAAAAAATTTCTTGGAGAAATATGCTTTGTTCTGTCACATTTGATGTAGTCTTCCTTAATTTGTATAATACATACTGCATTATCTTCGTATAATATTGTCGAGGTATCTTTGATTATAGATATTCCGCAACTTTCTTGAATATGTTGAACCATAGATCTTAGCTAGATGTACTCTTGGTTTACTTTATGAATTGCAATTATCTCAAAATGATTTGAAGAAGTTGTAGTTAATGTTTGCTTCACATATTGCCATGATATATCAATGTTACCATAAATAAACACATATGTAGTTTGAGACCGAGTTTTATGTGGATCAGAAAGGTAACTAGCGTATGCATAGCTAATTAATTATCATTGTGACTCCTTTAAATAGAATAAACTTATATCAATTGTCCCTCAAAGATAACACAGTATATGTTTAATTCCTTTTTAATATATTTGCATTGGTGTATAACTATATCTTGTCAATAAGTTGACAGAGAATATTATATCAGGTCTTGTTACAATTTACAAGACACATAGGAGCACCAATTGCACTAAGATATGGTACTTTAGGACCAAGAAATTCTTCACCACCTCTTGGAGGATGAAAATAATTGTTTTGTACATCTAGCGATCGGACAACTATTGGAGAACTTAATGGTTGATATTTGTTTATGTAAAATTGCTTTAAAACTTTTTCAACATGTGCCGATTGATGGACAAGAATTCCATTTGATAAGTGCTCAATCTGTAATCCAAGGCAAAACTTTGTTCTCCCAAGATCTTTGATTTCAAACTCATTCTTTAAATAATTAACAGTTTTAGTAATCTCTTCAAGAGTTCTTGCAAGATTCAGATTATCAACATAGACTGGAATGATAATAAATTCGGATTCCGATTTCTTAATGAAAATGCATGGACAAATTATATTGTTTAAATATCCTTATTTCAATAGATATTCACTTAAACGATTGTACCACATGCAACAGGATTATTTTAATCAGTATAAAGATTGATGAACCTTGATAGAATATAAGCTATGGGGTTTTGAGATGTATGTTTCAGACATTTTAAATCCTTCCGGTATTTTGATATATATTTGGTTTTCTAACTCTTCATATAAGTAGGCTATCACTATATCCATTAGATGCATATCCATTCCTTCAGAGATTATCAAGCTAATCAAGAATCTGAATGTAATTGTATTCATTACAAGAGAGTAAGTCTCATCATAGTCAATACCAGATCTTTGCGAGAAACCTTGTGCTACAAGCTGTGCTTTATATCGTATTATTTTATTTTTCTCATTTTGCTTTCTTATGAATACCCATTTCATATCCAACTGATTTTACATCTTTAGGTGTTTGGACTATATGTCCAAATACTTTACATTGTGCTAATGAGTTTAATTTTCCTTCAATAGCATCTTTCCATTTTGGCCAATCATTTCTTTGTCGACATTCGTCGACTGCCTGTGGTTCAGTTTTTTCATTACTTCTGGTAATATCAAAAGCCACTTTAAACGAAAATATGTTATCCACAACCATCTTATTTCTATTCCAGCTTTCTCATGTATTTATATAACTTCTTGCGATCTCATTATTTTCAGGTACCATTTCATTTACATGAGATATCACTTCAGGAGGTTCCTTTTATAGGGATTCTTTTTCAAAAATCTCTTCTTCAGAAAGTTTAGATATTATGGTCTATTCAGGAGCACCAACTTGCTTATACATTTTTTTATGTCTTCCTTTTTCTCGAAATAGTGTCTTTTACATCAATAGGCCTCCCACGCTTCAAGTGTACTTTAAATTCATTTGATGTTGTACTAATAGATTATCCTACAAGGATATCAATACATGGAGTATTAACAGTTGGTATATATGATTCTGTCACCTTCTTTATGTTAGTGAACACATTAGACAATTGATTTATAATTGTTTGTAAATGAATGATTCTGTGAATTTCTTATTCACATTGATTCGTTCGAGGATCAATATAAGACAGTGTTGAAACGTTCTAACCGATCTCTCATTACTTTTCTAATTGCGTCTTTTCTCCCCTAATAATGAGAAAACTGACTCATCAAAATGATAATTATAAGCATCCCATTTTTGCGCGCTCGGCAATCTTCGGCCCGACTGGATCTAGTTTTCAAACCTCACAGTACGTGCAAGCCCAAGACGGGTTTTTCAAACTCCAATCCAGTTAACTAGTCGCTTTTTGGACCCATAAGGCTCAACTAAAGCCATAAACATCATCATGCCCCTAGGCATTCTAGGCAGCTTTCCGAGACCAAGCGGTCTTGAGAACTAGCGCCATCCAGGTAGCTTCCGGAGGTCGAGTGATCTTGGGGACCAACACCTTATCAAATTCGAGACGGTTCACTTCTGGTGCCTGCTAGCCTGCCAATGTGCAATGTCTGTCATTCGGTAGTTCTCCGAGACTAGGCGTTCTTGGAGATTAATACCACCCTCACAGGTAGCTTCTAAGACCAGGCGTTCTCAGAAACCAACACCACCCTACAGGTAGCTCTCTGAGATTGGGCGGTCTTAGGGACCAACACCGGACAGGTAGTTTTTTGAGACCGAGCGGTCTCGAGAACCAACACCTAGGTCAACACCGGCGCCTGCTAGCCCGACTCAGTGAAAAATGACCAAACTTGCCCCTCCAGGCACATCCTGATAAAGTTCAAAATCCCTCAAGACGGTAAATCCACCTTTCCAAAGTGTTACTAAATAGTTAGGCGTATTCAATATGCCATTTTGTCCAACTCCGATCCTGTTTTGGCTAACTCTAGTCAAAATGACCATTTTACCCCTAAACACCCTAGGACAGCACAAATCCCACCGAATAGTGAAAAACTCTTTCGGGATCATCTCTGAATGACTCGGCACGCTTAACATAACACTCTGGTCCATTCCTGACATTTTTCAATCGAGCTCGGTCAAAATGACCATTTTGCCCCTAGTGACCAAAACGCGCCCTGAAACTACACTGTTCTTAGAATATTGAATGACGGGTCTTGTCATATATCTTTGTTTAACCTAAGGTGGACCTTACGATACTAAACACTCCTGACTCAACGAAAGTTCCCTTGGAGCATCTCATAGAATCTCTGCCAAGATTGTCTTTTCTCCCGATTCCCTAGTTATAACACACCGTCAAATGACTTGAGAATATGTAAACCAGGGAATTCCCGAAAGCTTGTTCATAGGTCGTTCCATCGATACGGCTCGATCGGATAGATCGCTTCCCAAAGCCCCTTATCGTATGGCTCGAAGACCATTACTTTTAGCAACCCTTGGAGCGTCTCATGGACGCTCTGCTAACATTAACTTTTTCTCCAATTTCCTGATTATAACGCACCATCAAACGACTTGAGAAATGCGTAAATTAGGGAATTCCCGAAATTATTTCCAGAGTACTTTCCTTCGGTACAGTCTAATCGGGGAGATCGCTTCCCGAAGGCCTCGATCATGCGACACACAAACTGCTACTTTTGAACCCCCACGGAGCGTATCATAGACGCTCCACAAAATGTAATTTCATGCATACTTCCCGAGACCATATCTCACATTTTCGAACATCGTTCAGACTTTCCGAAAACTCAGAAGTTCACGAGAAACCCTAGGAGAACACCATGGATGCAACTAATTCCTCTGTAACCTTCCCGATTGGCACAATTATCGAGGTAAAGTTTAAATGAACACTCACGGCGACAGAGCGTATGTTACATGCCCCTAGATTTTGATCAGATCGATCAAAATTTGCTTAACACTTAAGATTTAGCCAATACAATGGGTGTCATGTGGCATTCTGTCAATGTAACACTACTGGTGCATGTAGTATATGAGCCAAGGTAAATTTTGCCCAGGCGCAGGTCTCCCCAGGGTGGCCTATAAATACAAGTCTCGCCCTTTATATATTGGAGAATCAAAAATTGGGGCGAAACTTTGCACAAACAGCTCTAGAAATCCGAAACCCTCCATATACTCCTCTCTCCAAACACTTAGGTTATAGTTCACCTCACTTTAACCCATACACCTCACCTATAAGGCCCTCCATGCCATAGAAAATCTTATTCCAGCCCCTTCCAAGTCTATTCAAGATCAAGTCCAAGTATTTAATAAAGTTTGAGAGTGTTTGAAGGCAAAAGGTGGTATTTCTTTTTATATTTTTGTCTTCCCCCACTCCTCTCTTCTCCCTCCTAACCTACTTAGGCTTTTCTCTATTTTAATCCCCATCTTCTACCCCCCATTCTTACATACTTGAGACAAGATAGCTCTTACCTCATACCTAGAGAAAAGCTAGTGTAGGCTACCGTGTAGGGGGATCTCTCACTAGCCTACTTTAAGATGATATGGCCTTAGAGCCCCTTGATTATGTAATGTAGCCTCTAGCCTTGTATGAAGTCATAACCCTCTTTGCATATGATTATCTTGTTCATGTTTTGTGTGTTTGGCTTTATTTTCATGTTTATAGCCATACTATTCCCATTTCCATGTCATTTTCAAGCTTGTTATTCTAATGATCCCTTCAAAGTGGTTATAAGAGTTGGTCCTTTGAAATTTAGGATGAGACCCTAAGTAATCATGCCTTAGAAAAGCTCCACATTAACCCCTAATTCACATTTTTGCATCCTTGAATTCCAACTTGCATAAAAATAGTTTTCAAACTCTTTGATTTCTAAAGTTTCTATTTTCTCAAGTTTAGTTGTTGGAATGGCCCCATGTAACCCTCTCTTGAGTGATCTCCTTTTACATTGGCCATAGGAATCCTATCTTGTTAGAATGGTTTCCTTTAAAAGTGGTTTTCAAAGCCTTCTTCTTAAACATGGTTTTCAAAAATTTATTCTCTTCATTTTTGTATTAAAAATGGTTTTCAAAACTTGTCTGATTGCATTTTAAAAGTGCAATTATAAGGCCTTAATTAGTACTTTGTTAGTAGTAGTTTATGAGTATATATGTCTTTTGAGTCATGTTTGATATTAATTAAGTTTATTATGCTTTATGTAGGTTTTGAGTTTCAATGGAGTGATTTCGAATGCAATTTAATCATAAGTTTCAAGAGGTTGCTGTCAAGGTACAAGCTGCTAAAGATGTGGTACAAGTTGCTAAAGCACATAGAGCTGAAATTTTGAAAGCCTATATCTCGCGAACCAGAAAGGCTATTCAGGCCCATAATATGTCGATTTCATATAACTTTTTGAGACTTACAACTTTAGTGAAGTGACCCAGCCCATCGGAGCACTCAGTAGAATTCGTCCGTACAACTAACGACTAGTTAGATATAGATTAGTAGGTAGTAGAATAGGTTTAGGTGTTCTATGTTCTGAAGGAGGAGAAGAATTCTAGGGTTTTTCTAGGGTTTGGAAGGAGGAATCATCTAATCCTTTGGGGGCTATGAACTTTTCATCTTTCAAGGGAGCATCTTAATCTTTAGTTTTTATCTTTATTTTTCTTTCTTGTTCTTATTGTGAGTTTTGGATTATATTTCTTTAATTATTATTTCTATTCTTGCAACATTTATCATGTTTTTCAGTAGCTAAATTCGTTCTTGGTATGGGTTGAACTAGGTTATAAGTAGATATTCAACATAGTTATTTGTTTTCCAATGTTTCAAGACCTTGAATCAAGATTCATTTTCTTGCCCATGAATATTTTCGAAAACAATATTCTTAATCATATCTAGCATGTATGTATAGACTGATTTGTAAGCAGGGATACGTACATCTAGAATTTCTGATAAGGATATTGATTACAATTACATATATATTCCTAGTAAGAGTACTTTAGAAATCTACTGTTCTTGATTAAGCTTCAAACATACCTTGTAGACAGGTTTATAAATTGGGACATGTATGAATGGGACCCTGGTATGAGCACTAATAAATAACTGAATATTGACTCTAAAAGGGTGATCGAAACTTGAAGTCCGTTAATCAAAACTATCTTAGGAACCTACCTGTAGGCTTATTACTGGATCAAACCCTGCCAAGACCTTTTTATAATATTTGAATTCATCCTTAAAAATTAGTTTAATTTATTTTCTGATAATTTAGATCAATTATTTCCTACAATTGATTTTTATTTTTTTTTGGAAGCTTTCCTGTGATTTTAATTGACTCTGAGCTCGTTATTATTTTGTTCTGATTATAGACCTTACGAGGTTAAGTTTATTTCTTGTGTTCCCTGTGGATCGACCTCAGATTTACTGAGATATTATTACTACATCGCAACTGTACACTGGTGAATATAAATTGCACTATTTAAGAGCGATCAGTTTTTGGCGCCGTTGCCGGGGACATTACAAAGCAAATAAGCTAAGGTAAGAAAAACAAACAGGGCAAAAATAAAAATATACAAAAATAAAAATAAAGCAAACGAACTCGAGAGGAATTGATTCCTGCAGAACAGCTTCACCATCAAACTACAACAACGAGGAAATTCAATCGCTTAATTGGGTAACCTCGTTCCATCCATACTATCTATGAGCATACTAGATTTTCTTTTCTTTATTTTACTAGTTTCTTTTAGATAAATTATATATTTGTTTAGTGGAGGTTTAGGGTTTAATTGCAAATTGGTGGATATTTTATGTGGAGATTGATGGTTCAGTTGGAAATTTAAATTAAATATTATTTATCTCTACTTCACTGTTGTGGCAGATTGGTGCATTTATGTGCATTGCATTGCATGTCAGTTTGGTGAAGGGACAGTACATATAGACTTTTGAGAACAACCCCACCTGTTTACGCCACTCGGTTTAGAATTTTTTTCTGATACTACACCAATACTTATAGACTTTGACATGACCCACTTACTAGGTGATGATGGGAATATAGATGGGGGTAATAACATGCAACCCCCACAACCCCAAGTACCTGCACCACCACAGAGAATTATGAGAGATTATCTAAATCCACAAAGACAGACTCTAAACTTTTGCATTATATTACCTCCTGACCAAAATGTATTCAACCTTATGTCAAGTATCATGCAATTAATCACACATTTTCATGGGATGGATTCTGAAAATCCATGTACCCATCTTAAAGCGTTTGAAGAGATTTGTAATATGTGTTTTGATAATACGTGCTCTGTCGAGACCATCCGTCTCAAATTGTTTCCATTCTCATTGAAGGATAAAGCTAAAATTTGGTTAAATTCTTTAAGGCCGAGGTTTATTCCATCATGGGATGTCCTTTAGGCCGAGTTCCTAAAAAAGTTCTTTCCTGAGCATCGCACAGAGGTGATTCGTCGCCAAATTTTACAGTACACTCCTTTTGAAAATGAAACATTTTGCCATAGTTGGGAGCAATATAAAGAACTTTTGAATTCATGTTCGCATCATGGACAAGACCCATGTAGGTTGGTTAGTACTTTCTTTTCTGTCTTGACTCCCAAACTCAAAAGGTTTGTGGAGACAATGTGCAACGGGTCTTTCTATGATAAATCTCCAGAAGTGGCTTATGATTTTTTTGACTTCCTAGTTGATAACGTGAGAGATTGGGACACCACAGGGACTAAAAATCCCGAGATTAGAAACAACTTAAGGACATGCACCTTATATCCGTTAAGGCATTTAGATGAGGATAATTCTAAGATAGCCACATTGACTAAGCGATTAGAGGCCCTAGAAATGAAAAAAATTGCAGCAGTTGAGAGTGAAACCCAAGTTAATTGTAGTGTGTGCGATAGTAATGAGCATAGGACAGATCTTTCTCCCACAATTCCAGCCTTTAGGGAAGTGTTGCATAGTCAAGTAAATGCTATTGCCCCTTATAGTAAACCATCACAAGCCCCACAAGGACAAGGAAACCCATATGCACCTACATATAACCCAGGGTGGAGGAACCATCCCAACTTCAGTTGGAGGAATGATGGTAACTTAGCACCCCAATAATTTTAACACCCACTGCAATTTAATAGCTCCTTTAATCAATACCAAGCACAAGGTCAACAATTTTCAACACTAACAACAAACGTGTACAGACCACTTCCTCTAAAACCTGTAGAGGATCTTTTGACCCAATTCATACAGGTACAACAAGCAACTAATGCTAGACTTGATAAATCTACCGAAGAGTTAAAGACTTTGTTTGCTCAATCATTAACTAAAGAGAAAGGCACATTCCCTGCTCAACCATTACCTAACCCTAATAGGCAAGCTCATGGTGTAGAGATAAATCCAAATCTGCCAAATCATGAGCAAGTTCAAGCAGTAACCACCTTAAGGAGTGAAAAAGCCATAGATAAAACTATTCCAAGTAAAGAGTCTGCACCTAGGGAGGGCACTAGTGAGAGAGTAGAAAAAACATTAGAAGAGGATAGAGACAATCCTAAAGAGGTAGTGGAAGAGTTAGGAAAGAAGCCTAGGGACGATGAGTCTAGTGATAAATCTGTAGACATTGACAAAGAGAATTTGTCACGTGTTCCATTTCCTCATAGATTAGCCAAACCGAAGCAAGAACTAATAAATTCTAAAATTTATGAGGTATTCAAGCAAGTGAAAATCAATATTCCATTCCTAGATGCCATTAAGCAGATCCTGTCATACGCAAAGTTCTTAAAGGACTTGTGCACCATAAAGAGACGGCTCATTGTAAGAGAAGCCTCTTTTCTGAACCAAGAAGCTAGAGAGGTTCTACAAGTAAATCTTCCACCAAAATACAAGGACCTAGGGAGTCCGACCATTCCATGGATAATTGGAGATCATAGGGTTGATAATGCTTTGCTAGATCTAGGATCTAGTGTGAACCTGCTACCTTTTTCTGTTTATCAACAGTTAGGGTTAGGAGAGTTGAAACTTACTAGAATCACCCTTCAATTAGCTGATCGATCGATTAAGATTCCTAGGGGCATGATGGAAGATGTGCTTATCCAAGTGGATAAATTCTACTTCCTGGTTGATTTTGTAGTGTTAGACACCATGGGAAACTCAAATGATCATTCTCCTATCTCAGTCATTTTAGGTCGTCCCTTCCTAGCAACATCCAATGCTATTATTCGTTGTAGGGGCGGGGAGTTAAACTTATCTTTTGAAAACATGACTGTAGATATGAACATCTTCTATGCGGGTAAGAAACCGGGAGAGTGTGAAGACATAAGGGAGATTAGCATGATAGATATTCTAGTACAAGAACATTTTAATAGAGAATTCTTGACAGATCCACTTGAGAGAGCCTTAATTCAAAATGAACAAATAGAGTGTTTAGAAGAAATGGTGATAAATGAGGAAGCAGCAGAGTGCATTCTTGCTATGTCTGTGAGTCATTGGACCCAATGTGTTGAGCCATTAGGGCTCAATGCTTGTAAACCTGAACCATCAGAAGTAAAAGCTCTTATTCTGGAGCGAAAGCCATTGCCATCTACTCTTAAATATATATTTTTAGGCGATAGTAAATCTTACCCAGTACTGATATCTTCTAGCCTGTCTGAAAGCCAAGAGGATTGATTGAAGAATGTGCTTTTAAAGCATCGCAAAGCCATAGGGTGGTCAATTGCTGATTTATATGGTATTAGCCCATTAGTTTGCACACATCGCACATACTTAGAGGAAGAGGCTAAACCTGTTCGCCAAATGCAAAGGCAATTGAGCCCAAATATAAAGAAGTAGTTAGAGGAGAAGTTTTGAAACTTCTTAATGCGGGTATTATTTACCTAATAGCAGACTTTAGGTGGATGAGCCCTACTCAAGTGGTCCCTAAAAAGTTTGGAGTAACAGTGGTGAAAAATGACAAAGATGAATTACTACCAACTAAGATGCAGACAGGATGGCAAATGTGCATCGACTATAGACGTCTGAATGCCGTCACCACCAAAGACCACTTTCCATTACCATTCCTTGATCAAGTCATAGAGCGAGCGTCGGGTAGAGCTTATTATTGATTTTTGGATGGGTACTTGGGATACAATCAAATTGAAATAGCCCCAGAAGATCAAGATAAAACTATCTTTACTTGTCCGTTTGGCACGTATGCTTATAAAAGAATGTCTTTCGGTCTGTACAATGCACCAGCCACTTTCCAAAGATGCATGATGAGCTTATTTAGTGATATGGTAGAAAGAATCTTGGAAGTCTTTATGGACAATTTTTCTGTTTATGAGAACACCTATGGCCAATGCCTAGAAAATTTGAAAAAAGTTTTGCAAAGATGTAAGGAGACCAATTTGGTTCTTAATTGGGAGAAGTGTCATTTTATGGTGACACAAGGGATAATGTTAGGACAAATAATTTCAAATAAGGGGATAAAAGTTGACAAAGCTAAGATCGACCTTATTCATAACCTTCCACCCCCTACAAATGTTAAAGATGTCCGTTCATTTTTAGGGCACGCCGGGTTTTATCGACGATTCATTCCAGGTTTTAGTGCTATTTCTCGTCCTATGTGTCATTTGTTATCCACGGATGTTCCATTCGAATGGACATCCCCTTGCCAACAAGCTTTTGACAAGTTAAAAGTACTCTTGACCACTGCACCCATCATGTAAACCCCCGATTGGTCTCTACCTTTTGAACTCATGTGCGACACGAGTGACTTTGTTATAGGGGCGGTGCTTGGTCAAAGAAAGGACAAGAAATCATATGCCATCTATTATGCTTGTAAAACTTTAAATGACGCACAAATGAACTACACTACCACCGAGAAAGAGCTTATTGTTGTGGTCTTTGCACTTGATAAGTTTAGATCTTACTTAGTCGGCTCACTCGTCATAGTTTATACTGATCATGCCGCATTTAAGTACTTGCTCACTAAACCAGACGCTAAGCCACGACTAATTTGTTGGATTCTATTCCTTCAGGAGTTTTATTTAGAAATTCGGGACAAAAAAGGGGTAGAAAATGTGGTAGCTGATCACTTGTCTCGCCTTCCTGTTGATGGTGGAGACCAAGACAAATCTCCCATTTCAGAACACTTCTTGATGAACAACTTTTCTCCATCCAGTCTGTTACTCATTCTAGTACCCATTCCTTTGCGGATATAGCTAATTACTTGGCTTCAGATAAGATTCCATCTCAATGGTCATCCAATGATAAAAAGAATTTTTTCGAAACGTTAGAGTTTTCATGTGGGATGACCCATACCTTTATAAGTATTGCTCTGATCAGGTGATTCGACGTTATGTACCAGATAATGAATTCCAATCCATAATTAATTTTTGCCACTCATATGCTTGTGGTGGGCATTTCTCCACCAAGAAAATAATTGCCAAAGTTCTCCAATGTGGATTTTATTGGCCCACTATGTTTAAAGATGTCCATACTTTTTGTACTGCTTGTGATAGATGTCAAAGACTAGATACTTTCACTAGAAGAAATATGATGCCCTTGAATCCCATAACTGTCATAGAAATATTTGATTGTTGGGGTATCGACTTTATGGGGCCGTTTCCTAGTTCTTGCATTTATACATTTTAGTGGGTATTGATTATGTATCTAAGTGGGTAGAGGCAGTAACATCCTGTACAAATGATCACTAAGTGGTGATTAAATTTCTAAAAGAAAACATCTTTTCAAGATTTGGGATGCCGCGTGATATTATAAGTGATGGTGGAACTACTTCTGTAATAGACCCGTTGGGGTCCTGATGCGCAGATATGGAGTGCTCCACAAAGTTGGAACGCCCTACCACCCACAAACCAGTGGCCAAGTCGAACTCGCCAATAAGGAAATAAAACATATTTTAGAAAAAACTATGAACCCCAACCGCAAGGATTGGTCCTTAAGGTTGGTGGATGCACTCTGGGCGTACCGGATTGCATGCAAAACACAGTTAGGCATGTCACCCTATCGGCTCGTTTATGGCAAAGCTTGCCATTTACCCGTTGAAGTTCAACACAAAGCTTACTGTGCTATTAGGCAAATGAATGAAAACCCCGATGACGCTGGACATTATTGAAAACTTCAACTCTCAGAGTTGGATGAAATACATACCGACGCGTATGAAAATGCGCGAATTTCTAAGATGAAGATGAAAGTTCTTCACGACCAACACATTTCTCGAAAATCTTTTGACATTGGTCAAAAAGTTCTTTTGTACAACACCCGGTTACATTTGTTTCCTGGAAAGTTGAGTAGTAAATGGTCGGGACCTTATGTAGTGAAGACAGTCCACGAGAATGGGGCCATTAAAATTCGAAACCCCACAAATGACAATCACTTCAGAGTCAATGGTCATCGTCTAAAACATTATGTTGAGAGTTTTGTGGCAGAAATATAGACATTATGTCTCGACGATCCTCCTCCATTAGAGTAATATCCATAGGGGTAATTGTGTATAATAGTGTTGTTTTATTTATTTTTGTGTTCTTTCTTGTGACTTGTGTGCTTTTCATCACGTAAATTTGTGTCCTTCTCTTTCCTCTTGCGTCCATTAAGGGCAATGTGCAAACTAAGTTTTTTTATTTTTTGGGAGGGAGGGGGGGGGGGAGATCAATCTTGTGATGTATTGCACACTTGATTTAAAAAAAAAAATTTAAAATATTAGCCGTCCGGACGCCCCTCAAGGCTCGTCCAGATGCCTTTTCACACTTAGAATTTTTTTCGTAGTTAGAGGAACACAGGCACTAGCCGTTCGGACACCCCTCGGCCTCGTCCGAATGCCTTTCGTGCCTTAGAAAAATTTTTGAACAGGTTTGTGTAATGCCACTGGCCGTTTGGACGCCTCCCTACACTTAGAAAAAATTTTGAGTTTGAGTTACAAGGTTACTGGCCGTCTGGACGCCTCGTCTGGACGCCCTTCATGCCTTAGAAAACTTTTTAAGTCGGTTGTGACAAGCT
This sequence comes from Euryodendron excelsum, assembly GCA_033060915.1. Classification (NCBI taxonomy): domain Eukaryota; kingdom Viridiplantae; phylum Streptophyta; class Magnoliopsida; order Ericales; family Pentaphylacaceae; genus Euryodendron; species Euryodendron excelsum. Next base: position 18,534,537 of record CM065379.1, on the reverse strand, counting down.
CGCTGGCCGTCCGGACGCCCCTGACCCTATTCGGACGCCCCTGAGGGACCGTCCGGACGCATGCTCCCCATTCGGACGCCCATATTTGCCCGTCTAGACGCCCCGATTTAAGTCGAACGACACCGTTTTGGACCCCCCATCCGAATGCCCTCCCGGGTCCGTCTAGACACCCTGTGTTTTTATAAAAGCCCCGTATTTCTCCGTTTTGTCTCATTCACACACCCACAAAATTCCTGTTTAGAGAGAGAGAGAGCATCCGGACGAGGCGACGAAGTCCTACCAATTTGAAGAGTCGTGACCCTTCAACTTCCCGCCTTTTTCTCTTCTACGAAAACTACGTAACCTCTCCTATTCCTTTTTGAATTGTTTTCTTTGATATTTATGCTTAGTTAGCATTAAGACTGTGCTATAATTATGATTGTGTGGTGGTGTGTGTTGCAACTTGTTTTGTGAAGTTGTTTTGATGGCACCGAAAGGAAGTAAAAAATCCTCTAAAAAGTCTTTGGCCATAGAAGCCTTTGAACCCGATTATTCTTCGGACTATGACCCAGAAATTTTCATCGGTCGTTAAGCCTTTTTAGACTTTTGAAAAACTTGGGCGAGTAAAGCCGCGGCCGTAGAGCGAAACATAGAACTATGGAATTTTGGGGGTGGGTTTGTTTTAGAAGTCGAATTTGAGAGATGGGGTTGGAAGGACCTAGCCGCCTATAGGGGGGAATACATGTTAACCCGTTGTGCGGAACTTATAACTAATATCCGAGTGGCAGAAAAAAATGAGGGTCAAGAGAGGCTAGTGACTTGGGTGAGAGGGAGAGACATAGAAATTACCCCTGCCACCTTTTGTTGTCATTATGGGCTTAGGCGTGAGCCTAATGCCGAGTTTTGCCATGGGGTTGGGACTTCGAGCCTCACTGAGATGGCACAGGAGATTTTAGAAGATGATCAGTCCTAGGCTGAGAGGAAGACCCAATGCGAGAAAAAGTTTTTAAAACTGAGTTACCTTCCACTGTTTCTTTTCTCATGCCATAGTTTGTTACCCCAGGCCCGTTATGCCCAGGTCAGCCTAGCCTGAGCCCAACTAATGTGGGCTATTAGAACCCAAAAGACCATAGACTTGCCGAGATATATGTTCCTCCAGCTCTATCATGATGCCACCAATATCACCCGAGGGGACAACATTCCATTTGTATGTATGTTTACCTTCCTGATCCTTGAGTCTAGAGTCTACCCACCGTCATTTTTTCAAGAAAATCTTCCAAGGGTGCCATCAATATGACTTCTATTCACAAGTCAGAAGCATAGTATAGCAGTCACAAGAAAAAGAGGGCTGAGGATGATGATGAAGAGGGGGAAAGGACCATCGGCTGAGGGAAGTGACTGTACTGGGCAGTCTTCGCTGGATAAGGTAGTAGAGATGTTGGAGTTACAGGCACTGACGTAGCAACAACACACCCAGCTTTTGGAGGCTCAAGCCAATGCCTTTGAGACTTTTTAGATGGAGGTTTATGGTCGGTTTGATAGGATTGACAAGGAGCAAAAGCGGCATGGCCAGGCTATTGAGGAGCTACAGAGAGAGATATCCCGTTTGGTGTGGGATCCATCCATTGATATGTAGTGGATAGTGTTTGCTTGAGTTTAGATCATGTGCCTTCTGGATTGTTGTATAATTGATCTAAAACTCTTATTTTTATATGTTTGGATATTATGTTTGTGTTTATGAGTTTAGATTGTGCGTCACGTTGTGGCGGTCTAAAACTCTATTTTAGTTAGAACTGTTTGTGTTTGTTTTTTTTTATTTATGTTAATGGAGTACTGTTTATCTTAATTTATGTTATGTCATTCCTTTTATTTATTGTATTTTGTTTATTCATTATTATAAGTTTTCCTAAGAACAGGACAAATAAAGCAATCTCGATAACCATGTCACTCAAAAGAAGTAAAAACAAATCACAACAGGGAATCAAACAATTCGCTAACTCTCGCGAGAGGGAGATGTACCTGAACTCATTTCAAGGGCGGCAAGTGTTGATTGAACGCCAAGTGCAACTTTCAGATTTTGCTGACAGGTTTTTGAAATCTACACTCATACAGAGGGGTTGGCTTCCGATGTTAAGGAGAGAAGGCCCGGTGAACGTTGACATGTTACGAGAATTTTATGCCTATTCAAGTGTGTCTGAGACACCCGAACTCTCCATTTAATCCAAAGTAAGGGGACATGTGATCACTATTGCGGCGAATGATATCTGTGAACTTCTAACTTTGCCACGGGTTCCAAGGCCGGACTTTAAGCAATTTGAAGGAAATTCACCTCCTATTGATGTGCTTTGTGTGGAGTTACAGAAAATACCATCAGTGAGTCATCATTCCATCATACCCATGTCGTCTTTAAAAAGGGAGTACAGGCTATTGAATTTGATTCTTTTCTCAAATATTCTCCCTGAAGTGGATTCGGGTGTTGTAGTAGATCACTATAGGTGTTTTTGGCTGTACATTATCGGTAAAAGGTATACAATTGATCTGCCTACTATGACGTTGACTATTATGAGGGAAGCATGCTATTCATCTGGCGAGTTACCCTATGGGTTGTTCATTACCCAACTTTTGGAGCAGGTTGGAGTGCCCACATTACCTTCAAACACCATTGCACATTCGGGTCATCCGTTATCCGGTTTGGATGCTTTGAGTACCCAAGTGCCTCAGCAGAGTGACCTACCCATTTTAGTTCCATGACAGCAATAGCCTGCCATGTCCACTCCATTCGCAACTGTTGAATCCCTGCAAAGGCAAATTTATGAGTTGAAGGCGGAGTTGGATTTGCTGAAGAGTCACACTTCGGTGGCCTCGACTTCAAAGGCTTCGGAGCATGGTCCTACCCGTTTGTCTTAGAGTTCTTGGGGAAAGCTTGATTGAGTAGTTGTACAGTTAGTAGTATTTTATTTTCTTTGAGGATATTTTGTTTTTTTTTGTTTTGCTTTTTTTCTATTTTCTTTGGGTACTCTATTTCTTTTGGAAAAAAAAAAGAAAAAAAAAAGAAAAGAAAAAAAAGAGAAAAAAAAAACAAAATGAAAAAAAATATACTTTGTTATGCCTAGCTAACCAGTTATAGGTGTGCTCACATTGATTCGCCTTTGGAGACCGGAACTGAGTTGGTAAGAGTTGAGTAGCATATGGTTCATCGATCATGGTCGATATCTTCAACACTTTAATTTATATTTTTATTGCTTAGTATTATTTATGTTAGGAGTGTTGAAAATGTTTTTGTTTTAGAACTATATTTATGTTCATGTCAATACAATCTTGGAATTGAGAATGATTGGAGGCATTCATTGGACTAAACTTGAGCTTAATTGTCTAGTTAACTTCTGACAATGATGAATTACAAGTTTTTGCCATGAAAACATTACAAGCAAGAGACTACATTATGATGCATTGTCGTGTTATATGACTTCTTGTGTTGATAATTGTGTGCATTTTTCATCCTTAAATAGTGGAGATTGTACCTTGTGAGCATTAGGGTCAATTTATCTTCTTTTCGGAGTGGATTTACATTTACTCGATGATACTTCTTTCATGTTCTATTCTTTCAATAGCCTCATTACACTTGATTTTGATTCATAAGTTAGGTAATGAGTAAGATTATTGACATTTATACTATCTTGAATTTCGAACTTAATATACTTCGGATACGTTTTGAGGTCATTATATTCTTCTTGGACACATAATTTCTAGATTCTGTCTCTTGAGCCTTGTATACATCATCCTTGATAGAGCCAAATCATTGTTGAAATATTTCCCATCAAAGAGATGTGATCGTGGTGCTAGTGAAGAGCTTGAAAAGAAGGGAATGATGTATTTGTGATGTGATAAAAAAAAAAAGAAAAAAGAAGAAAAGAGATATCAAAAACAGTGAAAAAATAATAAGAAAAAAAATATGAAAAAAATGAAAAAAAAATGAGAAGCATTGTCATATGAATGGGGAGTTGAAAGCACGGTTTTGGTGATCATTGGATGCCTTAAGCATAAATGTTTTGAGTAGTTTATTTGTAAGCACCCCATTTTTGCCCGCTCAGCAATCTCCGGCCTAACCGGCTTCAGTTTCCAACATCATAACACATGCAGGTTCAAGATGAGCCTTACAATCTCCAATCCAACCAACTGGTCACTTCTCGGGTCCACAAGGACCCATTGGAGCCATAAACACCATTATCCAGGCAGTTTTTCGGACCGGGCGGTCCCAAAAACCAACGCCATCCAGGTAGCTTCCTGGGATCAAGCGATCTTAGGGGCCAACACCTCATCAAATTCTAGATGGTTCACTTCTGGCGCCTGCTAGCCCGCCAACATAGAATGTCCGTCATTTGGTAGTTCTCTGAGACCGGCGTTCTCAAAGACCAACACCACCCTTCTAGATAGCTTTCTGGGATCGAGCATTCTCAAGAACCAACACCACCCCTACAGGTAGTTCTATAAGAACTGGGCATTCTTAGAGACCAACACCGTACAGGTAGTTTTTCGAGACTGGGCGGTCTCGAGAACCAACACTTAGGTCAACACCGGCGCCTGCTAGCCCGACTCAGTGAAAAATAACCAAACCTGCCCCTTGGGTCTCCAGGCACGTTTTGGGAAAGTTTAAAATCCCTCAAAACGATAAATCCATCTGTCCAGAGTGTTGTTAAACCATTAGGCGTCCCTCGCACGCCATTTGGTCCAAATTCGGTCCTATTCCGGCCCACTCCAGTCAAAATGATCGTTTTACCCCTAAACACCTCAACACTGCACAAACCCCGCCGAACGGTAAAAGACTCTCTCAAATCATCCCTGAACAATCCTACACACTTAACACAACACACCAAACCATTCCTGACCATTTTCAGCCAATCCGGGTTAAAGTGACCGAATTGCCCCTGGAAATCCAAACATGCCTCGAAACAGCACTGGCCTTAGGACTTCTAGTAAAGGGTTTCACCACACGCGCTTGTTTAACTCGAGGAGGACCCTACGACACTAAACTCACACGACTCGATAAAAGTTTCCTGGAGAGTCTCGCAGACGCTCCGCCTAAATTGTCTTTTCTCCCGATTCCCTGGTTATAACGCACCGTCAACTGACTTGAGAAATGCGTAAATCAGGGAATTCTCGAAAGCTCGTTCATAGATCTTTCCATCGATACGACTCGATCGAATAGATCACTTCCTGAAGCCCTCCATCGTACGATGCAAAAACTATAACTTTTAGTAACCATTGGAGCATCTCGCAGACGCTTCGCCAAGGTTGACTTTTTCTCCGATTCCCTAATTAAAACGGACCATCAAATGACTTGAGAAACGCGTAAATCTAAGAATTTCCAAAAATATTTCTAGAGTATTTTCCATCGGTACGGTCCGATTGAATGGATCGCTGCCTGAAGGCCTCGATCACACGAAACGAAAAAAACCTTGGAGCGTATCACAGACGCTCTGGAAAAGTGACCTTTTTGGCACACTTCCTAAAACGATATCACTCACCTCCAAACATAATTCAAACTTTCTAAAAGCATGAAAGTTCACCGAAGGCCCTGGGAGAACATCCCAAGTGCGACCGATTTCCCCAATACCTTCTCGATGGACTCAATTATCGAGACAAAGTTTGGACGAACCTTCCTAGTGATGGAGCGTATGCTACATGCGCTCAAATTTTGATCAGATCAACCAACTTTCGATCAACAGTCGAGATTTATCCAGTACATGGGGTGCCACGTGTCATTCTGGCAATTGAACAGTACCTGTGTCTGTGCTACATGTGCAGGGTCAAATTTTGGCCAGGCGCAGGCCTGTTCCAGAATCTCTATAAATACCAGACCACCCTTTGCATATTCCAACTCCAATTTTCTGATGTGAAGCTCTGCTGAAGTCACTCCAAAACTGCGAGTCTCTATACACACTTCATCCCTCCAACACTTAGCTTAGATTCCATCATCCCTAAGCCTATATACTTCACATATAAAGCCTTATACACCATCAAAGACTCCCTACCAGCCCTCTAAGCCTTCTTGAAGTCATTCAAGCTCCAATCAAAGCATCTTTGGAAGACCATAAGTGTGTTGAAGGCAAAAGGTGATATCTCTTTTATATTTGTGTCTTTCCCCACTCTTCTCTTCTCCCTCCTAGCCTATTTAGGCTATTCTCTATTTTAATCCTCATCTTCAACCCCCCCTTTCTTGCGAGTTTGAGCTAAGATGGCTCTTAGATCATGCCTAGAGGAAAACAAGTGAGAGTCACCGTGTAGGGGGATCTCTTACTAGCCTACTTTAAGATGGTATGGCCTAGGAGCCCCTTGTTTATGTGGTGTAGCCTAAAAACCTTGCATGTGATCATGACCCCTTGCATGTTACTATTTTGATCATGTTTTGTATGCTTGACTCATTTTATGCATATTGTCATGTTCTACAATGCTTATATTGCTCTTATTTTCATGGCATTCCCAAGCTCTATATTTCTTTCAAAAGTTGTTCCCAGAGTTGGTCCCTTGAAGTTTAGGATGAGACCTTAGGAGTCATGCTTTAGAAAATCCCCCACCATCCCTTAATTCACTCTTTTGCATCATTGCATTTCAACTTGCATAAAAGTTGCTTTTAAACTCTCTAATTTCCAAGGTTTCTATTCTCTCAAATTTAGTGGTTAAAATGGTCCCATAGAACCCTCTTTTGAGTGGTCTCCCTTTACATTGGCCATATGAGCCCTAAATTGTTAGAATGGTTCCCTTTTCTCTTTATGCTTGCCTAAGAATGATATTCAAACTCTTTGATTTCTATAGTTTCTATTCTCTCAAGTTTAGTGGTTGGAATGACCCCATGGAACCCTCACTTGAGAGGTATCCCTTACATAGGCCATATGAACGTTAACTTGCTAGAATAGTTTCTTTTAAAAATGATTTTCAAAATCTCCTTCTTAAAAATGGTTTTCAAGAGTTCATTCTCTCCAACTTTGTATTAAAAGTGATTTTTCAAAGGTTATCACCATTGTGTTGATTCTTAAAATCTATACTCTTGTCAAGATAATGGTTATAATGGTCATAAAGAAACCTTCTTCGAAATGGTCTCTAAACATTAACCATATAAACTATACTCTTGGCTAAAGCCCAAATTTTCATGGAAATGATCTCCAAAAAGGGTTGTCCACCAAAGTCCATTGCATAACATGTTTGGTTTTCCAAAACTCTTTCCAAAAGTGCATTAAACCAACTTCAAAAACCATTTTCTAATCCAACCCTAGATTAACTTGCTCCTAGTTGTCCAACCCTAGGTTAACTTGACCCTAGTTGTCAAACCCAAGGTTAACTTGATCCTAGTTATCCAACCCTAGGTTAACTTGACCCTAGTTCACTCACCTTAGGTTAACTTAACCCTAGTTAGCTAACCTTAAGTCACCTTAACCCTAGGTTAACCTAACCCAAGTTAGTAAACCTTAGGTCACCCTTAACCATAAGCTAACCCAATATAGGTTAATATGCTTCAAGGTTTCAACTCATGAACCCTTTTTGAATGATCATTCAATTTTAAACTATTCACATTACCCATTTCTCCAATACCCCCTACTCTCGTGATTTCAAAATACCAACTTCATAAACTCTTCAATTGTCCCTACACGCCACCTTCAAGGCATTTCCAAAAATGCTTTCAAAAGGTCACAAACCTGGGGTGTGCCTAGCCTCCTAATGGTTAGAGATTCCAAGGAAAAGTGATAAATCGAGAACAACCCCTAAGGTTGTCCATATTAGAATTTCAAAGCCTTAGCCATTTCCAAAAACCATTTTCCAAAACTAATTCATTAAAACATTCCTCTAAGGTTTTCAAAGCAAGACTTCAAAAACACTTTCAAGTTCTCTTGAGTCATGACAAAGCCTTGTTCCAAAACTTCCTTAAGGTGATCCAAGATCATTTTCAAAACACTCCACCATCCAATTTCAAGTCAAAACTTCAAAGACCACCTTCAACTTCCAAGACCTCCAAGAGTCTTCAACTTCCAAAGACTTCAAAGTGTCTTAAACTTTTTCAAAGACCCCAAAGTGTCTTCAAACCTTCCAAAGGCCCTAATGCGCCTATTTTTCATCGGGCTCTTGCTCAAACTACGCTTGACCTGATTCTCGCCAAATGAGATACATAGGCAACCTAAAATGGTGTGGTTATAACTTTTATTCCAACTCCAATCCCTTTTTTAAAAATTCTAATCAATTCAAAGTTCCTATTCCAAACTCTTTCGAAACCCTTATTATTTTCAAACTTCTTCCAAAAACTTACATTATGCATCATCCATCCGAAAAGTGATGACTAGACCCCGTTTTAAAATTCTAAAGTGGATATTAGGTGGACAATGGTAACTGATTATTCTAATGAGTGAACAAAGGGTGATTAGATATGTAGGTACCAAAAGGGCGGGGTAGAGTAATGATCCTAGGATATCTTCCCTACACGTAACCAATCCCTGAACCATAGATTTTTGTTTTCAAATGACCAAAATGGAGTTATTTTTCAAAAGGTCTTAAATATTTCCAAATGTTGCCAAACAACCTATTTCCTCAAAACCCTCTCTTGAAGGAGTTTTCAAAACCATTTTCCAAAAAAACCCTAAGTTTAATCTTCGGATTAACACTTAGTTTTAGGTGCCCTAACTCACCTTAATCAAGTTAGGTGGCGACTCCTATTTTTCTGAAAAGCCCTTAGTCAAACCAATTTTCCAACCTAGTCGCACTTGTCCTTCTAGGAGGATGAGGTCTAGTGACAGAGTTCCGTGCTTTAGGGTCTCCGAGCCGAAAGGACCTTGGACATCCAAAAACCAGGGCGCAATAGCTGGCGACTCGATTAGGGAATACTTAGAGGGTTAGGCCATTAACATGTCTCTTCACCCTTCACTCACCAAGAATCTCCAGCTACTTTGTCCAGTTTTATCCACTCTTCAAAATTTTCAAGTTTCCAAAGCAAACCTTATTTTTCAAAACAATTTTCAAATAAGTGTCATCGCTTGCATTCATTGCCTACAATCATGCTTTTGCATTGACCATCCATTTTACCTTGCATTGAGTTTTTCAAAAAGTTACTAATTCTTTGCATTTATCTTTTGTAGGTGGACCTTTGTTCACATTTTTGTTTCATGTCTTATTTATTGCCATGTATGTGAATGAATGGATAGGATGTGATGTGTGATGTTGGGACCTTTCCTCCATTTTTGAAAATTTCACACACACTTGGTGCGCTCATTTGCATTTGCATCTTACACGTATAACTTGGTTACTACCCTTCTAGATAGAAGGAGGAACAGTATATTGACTGTGGGCGGATGCTGTGTCAGTTTCTTAGCCTATGGTCTCTTGATAGTTCCCTCACTCGAACCACCAATCAAAGATGGAGTTCACCCTTTCGGGAGTAGACGCCAGAGGTTTGAAGGTTCGGAAACCGAGCTTTTTAGGAAGCATTAGTATACCCCCAACCTCAGCCTCATGTAGCACCCCATGCATAGCTGAACCTCTGTTGGATTTAGGACACACGCGTCAATTTCAAAATCAAGGAGGAAAGGGCGACTGCTTTATTTTTTCTTATAAATTGTTTAATCCCTACTGTTATGCTATCTAATTCATACATCATAACTGCTCATGCATCGAAACTCACTTCAAGACAAGAGTTCTCAAAGTAACTCAAGACCTTCTCGTCTAATTCAATCAACCCCTAAAGAAAGGCTCAAAGACCTTCTCGTCTAATTCAAGCCAACCCAAAACTCCTAAGGGTACTACGAGACTCTAAGGATTCATGGCATGCATCAAAGTTATCTCATAAAGAGGGGCCCTAATTGTCGCGCCCAGATTTTTCGCACTCGAGGAATACTCACACAAGCGGGAAAAATGCTGTACTCTCTCGTTAGAACTCACCCTCCTAAAAGAATGAGCGCGACTAGGTTTGAATTGAAAAATTGGTTTGAATAAAGGGCTTTTGAAAAAGATTCAGAGTCGCCACCTAACTTGATTAAAGTGAGTTAGGTCACCTAAAAACTAAGAATAATCCGAAGACTACACTTAGGGTTTTTGAAAATATCTCCTCAAGAGAGGGTTTTTTAGAAAAACAGGTTGTTTGGCAAGCTTTGAAAAATATTTAGCCCTTTTTGAAAAATAACTCCGTTTGGTCTTTGAAAACAGTGATTCTAAATTCGGAGGTTGGTTACGTGTAGGGAAGACGCACTAAGCCATCACCCTACCCCGCCCTTTCGGTACCTACATGTCAATCTACCCTAGATTCACCTATGAGAGTCTTTAATTAACTCATGTCCAATCCTATCCACTTTAAAAAACAATGTTTGAAAACTAACATGATGCATGATATGCAAGTGTAAAATAAGAGAGAATTGAAAAATAAATTTAGAAATAAATTTGAAAAGAATTTGATTTGAAAATAGATTTAAAGAGATGGAATTTGAAATTGGAAAGTTTGAAAACTTGGAAATAGGAATTTGAAAATAGAAATTTCGAAATTGGAGTTTTGAAAATTGATTGGAATTTGAGATTTGAAAAATGTGGAGACCGCACCCGTGAGGGTGGAATTGAAAGTTTGAAAAGTGTTGTGACCGCACCTATGAAGGTTGCCTACGTATCCCTTTGGGAGAATCAGGTCAGTCGTAGTTCGGACCGTAGTCCGATTGAAAAGAGATTAATTTGAAGAGATAAATTGGATTGGAAGAAAGAGAATAAATTGAAAATTGGATTTGATTTGAGATTAGAAGAGGAGATTGGAAATTGAAATTGAGAAGATTGGACTTACTTTTGAAAGATTGATTTTGGAAAGACTTGATTTTAGGAAACCTAGACTTAGGAAAGGGAAGAGACTTAGAAAAGATTTGACTTGACTTGGAAGGTTTAAGAAATTAGGGAAGATTGGATTTAGAAAATGTTTGAATTAGGAAATGTTCGATTTAGGAAGGTTTTAGAATTAGGAAAGTTTCAACTTAGGAAAGCTTTGAATTTGAAATGTTTCAACTTTAGGAAAGTTTTGAATTAAGAAAGTTTCGAATTAGGAAAGTTTTCAAATTAGGAAATTTTTTGAAATACGGAAGTTTTGAAAATAGGAAAGTTTCGAGTTTAGAAAGTTTTCGAAAAAGGAAATGTTTTAAGATTAGGAAAGTTCCCCAATTAGGAAAGTTTTGAAAATCGGAAAGTTTTGAATTTAGAAATGTTTTGAATTAGGAAAAGTTTAGTTTAAGAAAGGCTTAGAATTTGGAAAGTTTCAAGTTAAGAAAGTTTTGAATTTTGGAATGTTTGAAAAAAGGAAAGTTTTGAATTTGGAAAGTTTTGAAACCAAGGAAGTTTTGAAAATAAGAAAGTTTCGTTTTGGGAAAAGTTTGAAAAAGGAAAGTTTTCAGTTTAGGAAATATTTGAATTAAGAAAGTTTTGAGTTTAGAAAAGCCTTAGATTTAAAAAGATTTTGAAGTTCTGGAATGTTTAGAATTTAGAAAGTTTGGAAGTTTAGAAAGATTTAACTTGAGAAAGTTTCAAATTTAGAAAGTTTAAGATTTAGAAAGTTTTAGAGTTTTAGAAACTCTTGAGATTAAGAAAGGTTGAGGTTAGGAAAAGTTTGAAAGCTTAGATTTGAAAAGTTAAGATTTGAAAAGAGGGTAGAATTAGGAAAGAGTTGAATTAGGGGAGATTTGAAAGTTGAGTTTTAAAATTTAAGAAAGATTCTTATGTTCAAGTTTTGGAAACTTAAAATTTAGGTAAGTGGAAGTTTAGGAAGGATTTGAATTAGGAAAGATTTGGATTTAAAAGGGATTGGATTTGGTTTCTAACAGAAAAGATTTGATTTTGTTTCCAAAAATGGAGGACGGGATCTAGTTTCCTAAACGGGGAGATTTGATTCGGTTTCCTAAAGGGAAGGTAGAATTTAGCAAGGATTTGGAAAAGGAGATTCTAGAAACCCTAGGTTTGGAAAATTATAGTTTTGACGTAGAAAAGAGGTTTTGGAAACATGTATAGTTTGGATGTGAAAACAAGAGATTTTGGAAACCTAGGTTTGGGGCAAAGTTTGAAAATCATATTTTTGAAAAGAAAATTAGGGTTTCCTAATTGTGGGCTCTAAGGCTTGACTTGGGCTCTAAGGAAAGAGGATTTTGGAAAGTGCGTTTTTAGAAATGAAGGTTTTCTAGAAGGGAATCCTAGGGAGTAACTTTTGGAAAGTGAATTTGAAGAGGGAGTTTTTGGAAAAAGATTTTTGGAAAGAGGGAGTTTTTGGAAAGTGTGTTTTTGGAAACATAGGTTTTGGGAGGAAAAATCCAAGAGGGGAGTTTCTAAAAGGAAGATTTTTGGAAAGAGAGTTTTTTAGAAAGATTTTTAGAAGGAGATTGTTGGAGAGAGTTTTTTTAGAAAAGTGAATGTAGGAAGTGTTTTTAGAAAGTGAATTTTGAGGAGAAAGAGTTTTTGGAAAGGAGTGGAAAAAGGGAGTTTTGAAAAATAGATTTTGGAAGGGAGTTTTTGAAAACAATTTTGAAGAGGAGAGTTTTAAGAAAGTATGTTGAAAAAGAGATTTTTAGGAAGGGATTTTTGAAGAGAGAGTTTTTTGAAAAGTATGAAAACGTCTCACTTTCCTAAAACGATTCTAGCCATAAGAGGGTTAGAACCACTTTAAGAAATTGGTTTTGGAAAACAATAAGATTTGAAAATATAGACTAAAAAGGTCACTTTTAATGTAACACTTTCCTAAAGCAACCCTAGCCATGGAAAGGCTAGAATCACCCTTGAATTGTGGTTTTGAAAATAAGTTTTTGAAAAAGAGATTTTGATGCAATTTTGAAAACAAGTTTGAAAACGATTTGAAAAACAACTTTGAAAACGGTTTTTGGAAAATGCAAGACTATGATATGCACAATGCAATTTGGGGTCGTGAACATACAAGGTTAAGGCTTCACCACATAATCAAGGGAGCCGGACCCACGTGGTCTTTGGTTAGACTAGAAGAAAGCCCCCGACACAGTGACTCTCCAATAGCCCAATCCTACACATGGACTGGGAATCCCCTTGTTTCAAGCATGCAAAGAAAGGGGGGGAAAGAGATGGGGGATTAAAATAGAGAAAACCCAAGTGGGTTAGGAGAGAGAAGAGAGAGGGGGGAAGTGTGAAAATTTAAATAGAAAGCCTACCGTATGTCTTCTTTATTATTTTGCGCGCCATGCAGTCTTCGGTCTTCATCTTGATCTTCTTCTTTAACCTTCAAGGGCTGTCTTCAAACTTTAGATGGCAGCTCTTCAAGTCTTCAAAGGATGGTTGAAGGCTAGTGTATGAGTGTATGGGGGTGTATATGAGTGTATAGGAGGCTAGGGTTTGTATAGGGTGGCTAGGGCTTGGAAAACCTAAGGAGGCTAGGGTTTAGGAGGTGCTCGAGCTCTGTATATCGAAATATGTGATTTCTAGGTTAAGTTTGCAGACCCCCTTCACGTTGAATGAGGCTCTGTATTTATAGAGGGAGGAATACACTGGCGCCTGTTGCAGTGGCGCCAAGCCAAAATTCCTTCTAGCGCCACTCATAGTGGCGCTAGGCCAAATATTGGCTTGGCGCCACTACTAGTGGCGCCAGCCAATTAGGAAACTATTAAGGTTAGCAAACAATGTATCTTTGACTAGATTTGGGCGCCTGTACTAGTGACTACCATGCAATTTTTAGCCTGGCTTCACTAGGAGTGACTCCAAAAAGTCCGGGAAGGAGTTTGGAAGACCGGGGATGACCTGGAAGGCCGGAAAAGAGCAGGAACACTTAGAATAGTGTCCCGTAGGTATTTGACTTGAAAAGTAAGGATAGAACGTGTTGGAAGGGTTGACCGGGCCTTTAGGGGCAAAACAGTCAATCTGGTCGGGAAGCTATCGGGACGAACTCTGACTGTCCTGGAAGAAGACTCGAGATTTGGAAACATTATTCAGAATGTTCCCAAAGGTTGCCGGTTTGATTCCCAGAGTCGGTGTGGTAGGAAAAGGTGATCGGCCCCCTAGGGGCAAAACGGTCATTTCGCACCGGGTTTGCCGGAACTAACTTGGAATGATCTGAAAAGGTAAAGGAAGGTTGAGAATACTATAAGAAGTAATCTCAGGAGGTTACCGGTTTGATACCCAGAGTCGGTGTGGTCGAAGAAGGAGACCAGCCCTCTAAGGGCAAAACGGTCATTTTGTACCAGGTTGGCCGGAACTGACTCGGAATGATTCGGAAAGGTAAAGGAAGGTTGAGAATACTATAAAAAGTATTCTCGAGACATTACCGGTTTGATACCCAGAGCTGGTGTGGTTCCGGAGGCATTCGGATGCTTAGGGGCAAAATGGTCATCTTGACCGGAAAGTCTCGGAAAAGGTCCAAGGGACAGTTTGGTCATTTTTCACCAAAGTGGGTTAACAAACACTGGTGTTGACCTGGGTTTTGAGTGTTTCCGCCACTCTAACGGCGGTCGTCGTGACACAGGGGTTTGTTACCAATTTCCTATATCGACCTATTTGTGAGTATTTCCGCTACTCTAACAGTTTTGTGAGTAGTTTCGCTACTCGAACCGTATCGAGGAATAAACTGTCTCGAGAGAGGGATTGGAAAGGGGACTTACCGTCTCCGAAGAGACGTGCCTGGATTGGAACCATCTCGAGGAATAAATTGTCTCGAGAGTGGGATTGGAAAAGGGATTTATCGTCTCCGCAAAGACATGCCTAGAATGGAACCGTTTCCAGAAATAAACTGTCTCGAGAGTGGGATTGAAAAGGGGTCTTACCGTCTTCCAAGAGATGTGCCTGGAGTGGAACCGTCTCGAGGAATAAACTATCGCGAGAGTGGGATTAGAAAGGGGTCTTACCGTCTCCAAAGAGACGTGCCTGGAATGGAACCGTCTTGAGGAATAAACTGTCTCGAGAGTGGGATTGGAAAAGGGACTTATCGTCTCCGCAGAGACGTGCCTAGAATGGAACCGTCTCGAGGAATAAATTGTCTCGAGAGTGGGATTGGAAAGGGGTCTTACCGTCTCCGAGGAGACGTGCCTGGATTGGAACCGTCTGGAGGAATAAACTGTCTCGAGAGTGGGATTGGAAAGGGGTCTTACCGTCTTCGAAGAGACGTGCCTGGATTGGAACCGTCTCGAGGAATAAACTGTCTCGAGAGAGGGGTTGGAAACGAAAAGGAAAGGACAATACCCCTAAGGGCATTTTGGTCAATTTGCCTCCATTTGGGCCTAACAGGCCCGCGAAGCGACGTAAAGACGGAATTTGGACCTAGAGAATTGGTTTCGATTGGAATATGGCTACAATGACTTGAAAACAAGTCTGGACGGAGTGTAGACTGTCGAGCGGTCAAAAATGGAGTGCTTACACTAATCCCTCTTCGCTCATGGAGATAGGGTTGCCAAGAAGACAAGAGAACAATTCAAATCAAAGGCTCCTACCAATAAAGTAGATCCAGAGGCTCAAGAGTAGTTTGGGGTTCTATGATGTAAATATAGAATAGGTGGAAGTCCCAAGGAAAATGTTCCCCCTCCCCATTTCTATGTATTTTTGAGAAATTTTATGTACTAAAAAGAATTCATCTTAATAAAATCGTTCTTATTATCAAATGAATATACGAATGAATGGATGAACATGGTTAAGTATAGTATTTGCATGCAGGGGCAGTCCCCTATCTTCAGACATGAGCCAAAGCACCACGTTTAGTTCCCCCTCAAAAGGCAGGGGCATCCTTAGGCCATGTATCGCATAAAACCTTTCCAAATCAAGAACCTAACATAGAACCCCTTTTGTTTTGTTTATTTATTTATTTATTTTCTTTCTTCCCCCATCTCATCAAAAGACTAGCCATAGCTTTGGTGAGACTACTTGCATTGTAGGTCACCATTGCTCTAAAAAAAGGAAGAAGAGGAACACGAGTGACCCTCGTCCTTCGAACGCCGGTCCGTACCCGACAAAGAACAACACAAATGTCGAGCGAAGGCAATATTCTCGATCAATAAAACAATTCAGTGACACACGAAGAAGTGAATGAAATGAAGGCGAAAATAGACGAAATGTTCAAACTCATACAACTAATGGCTTTCAAAGGGCTTGTCATGAACCCATATGCATCCATATCCTATCCTAAGGAAACTGAAGCAATCCCACCATGGGTCGTCCTGCGAACTGACGGTACAACAAAGAGTAAGGAGATCCCTAAAGCGGTACAACTAGAGGAAGGAGAAGAGGACAACCCTGAAACTATCTTGCTATTTGCCATTTCAAAGAAGGAAGGCCTGGACCCTCTCGATCTCAAGATACAAGGCTTAGAGGAGTCCCTGCACAGCCTCCAAGGTCATGACACCTTCAGTGGGATGTCGTACGACAAACTCTGCTTCTTCCCTAACCACCCGAGGCCGCCTAAGTTCAAAATGCCTTACTTTTAGAAGTATGATGGGAGTGGGGACCCTGTCGCACACATAAGGTTATACGCTGGGGCACTAAGTGAACATGGGAATGACTCCAAACTTCTAATGCAATTGTTCCAACACAGCCTAACTGGGCCCGCTTTACAATGGTTTGCTCGCCTAGACTTGAGGAAAATAACAACTTGGAATGAATTAGTCATAGCCTTCCGATCTCAATATCGGCATAACAGTGACTTGACCGTGGACAGATGTGCCTTAATGGTGATGAATCGAGGCCAAAAAGAGACCTTTAAAAGCTATGCTTTGAGATGGAAAGAGGCAGCTGCGCAAGTTAACCCTCCACTGCTAGAGAAAGAATACGTACAGCTGTTTGTGAACACCTTCCAAGGACTGTACTATGAGCGCCTGTGCTTGAGTATCGGAAAAAGCTTTTCTGAGCTGATAATGCAAGGGGAAATGATTGAGAGTGGGCTGAAAACTGGTAGAATCACTGACCCCTAGGCCAAGACAAGCGAGGGGTTTGCGAATGCTGCCAAGAAGGTGGCAACCACTCGGGGCACTGGCAAGAAAGGGGGAGAAGTATATGTTATCCTACCTACGTAGCAGCAACCATATTACCCCCAATACCAAGCTCGACCTTCACCACCCGCTCCCATCATCAACATCCCCGTTGCTGCTACCCAAGCACCTCCAACTGGACCTGCTGCAGCCCGACCATACTTTAACCTTAACAAAAACAACAACCGACGGAACCAAAAGTTCACACGTTTGGCATGCACCCAGACAGAGGCCTATCATGAGCTTCTCAAGGCCAAACATATAAACCCTATTCCCCCGTAGTCATTGCTAAGCCCACTACCGCCAACTTTCAACCCTGCCCTTACCTGCGAGTACCATTCTGGGGGACAGGGGCATGGCACAAAATCTTGTTTCTCTTTAAAGCATAAGATTCAAGACTTCATTGACAATATGGTCATCAACACCCAAGAAACAAAGCCGGTCCCCACGTCTAATGTCACGATAAATCCCTTACCAGACCATGCTGTTAACATCATCACCGAGGATGGAGCAGATCCTGATGGCATCATAACCGCAGAGTACTTTAAGGGTGAGTTAGACACTGAAAGTGATTGGGAGGAAGAACTGCCGCCATGCCCTATCTATCTCTACAATACAAGTGGGGAGTAAGACCTTTTCGACTGCCTGTGGATGAACCTATTGCAAACATTCCCAATGATACTGCACCTGTTGATGGCTGGGGAGAACAATTCCTACATCCTATATATGTTGAAGTCGAGGCTCGCTTGAAAGAGGAGCTTTTCAATTACGAGGACATGGGCTGGGGCATCTATGAGCCGAAACTGGCAAACCCACCATTTGAATTCAACGAAGGCGATCTGGATAGCTTGTTTGCAGAAATTGACAAGAAGGAGGTTGAAAAAGAAGAAGCCAAGGAAAAGTCATCATAAGCCTCTGAAGAAGGCTTGGTTATGAAGTCCCAAGAAGCCAAGCAAGAGAAGACTGCCCAACTAAAGGGAAGCCAGCAGGAGTCCTAAGAAGGGACACACAACCCCACTAACCCCGCTAAAGAAGAAGAAGGAAAAGGAGGAAGCCCTGGCTACACTATAACTGTTGATCTCTGCCACCTCGCAGTTGACGCATCAATTCGCCCAGCGCAACCAAGTGAAGAAGCCGGTAAATGGAACATGAAGGAGGCAGGCATGGTCCCAAAGCCTACCTGAAGAAGTGATTACCAAATGGATGTTCTTCTACCAAACTTTGCCTTTACTTTCTTGTTAATCTTTGTTTCGTTAACTCTACTTTCATCTTTTACTAATCAAGAGCTCATCATGTAAACAAAACTTTTGAAATGAAAGAAGTTGAAATTTGCATTTATCATCTTTGGTACTTGCTCTTTCTCAGAACTTTCCTTTCTTGTTGTTATACCCTAACTTGAAAGGAGGGATGGTACGTGCATCCTCGCCTGTGGGGACCATTCTGATCCAAAAGATAGATAGCAAAAGGAAGCAAAGAGAGTGGGTCACAAAAAAGGTGGCTTCCGAAGGACGCTATGGCAAAGCAGTCGGCAGTTAGACCATCGAAAGGAAGAGAAGCCCTCATTTCAAAGTCCTTGGAATAACAAAAGTAATTCCCTTGATCAGCCCACTTAAGCCTCAAGTGATTTTCATTCAAACACTTTAACTAGGAACCACCCCCCACAATGGGGCAAGAGCGAGTAGTAGAACAATTAAGGTAACCCCTATCTGTGTCAAAGGATGACGCCAAAAGCTCTAAAGTTGAACTTTATAGACTAAGCAATCTTGTCTGGAAGGAAGAGGGGCCATCTATTCTACTACCATACAATTAAAAGAATCCTCTTTGAAAAATCCCTTTTGAGCCAAATTATATTCCTTCAAAAAAACCCGCACTAGTGATCACCCCCTACAATGGGCAAAAGCAAGTTCGGGGGAAAAAGTGACAAAAAGGGAGTGTGGAGGGAAAGGAAGCCCCCTCCTGCATTGAAAGGGACAAGTAACAAGGCAAAACCCCCAAAAAAAAAAAAAATATCATAACCTGGCCATATTTCAACCTATAGAAAGTCCCCTCAGATCAGGAAAGATTGCTTAGCCTAAGCAAGTTCAAAAGGAAATGGCGATATCCGAAAAAAAAAAGGGAACAAAGCAGCAAAAGCCTACTTAAGGTGGTTCTGTTTACTATTGCCCAAGACAAAAAAAAAAAAAAAAATCGTTTGAGCCTGAATACCCCTTCATTCATCACCTTTAACCTAGCTTACATTACGGTCCAAAGTAAAGTCTTTTCAGATTGAGGATGGAAACTGCCCGTTCCTTTACTAAAGGCTACTTCGACTGTCACCTGGAGAGTCTACCAGATCAAACATAAGGTCTCTGAGAAAAATGAGTGAGTTGGGGATTCTTAGATAGGAGAAATGAAGGTCGAATCCAAAAATGAAAACCCTAGGAATGGGGCGACTGCTATCTCGCCATGACAGGAAAAAGGCGCAACAAAAAGGGGAATCTCCAAAGAAAGAGCAAAGTGCCGAAATGATAATTTCCGGGGAATGCCCGATCTACCTCTAGACCTGTCTTCATAAAGTCATACGCACGCCTGTGCACTTTGCCTGACATGAGTAATAATGCACCCACCTTTTTCACATCTGCTTAAAGTTTGAACATATCCACCATTTCTTATGCATACCATGATTTTTGTACCCCTGTGTTTGCATTTATACCCATCATATACCCACATAACATATATGACAAGACAAGAAGGAAGAAATAATCATCATCGCGTGCAAGAAACAAAAATAATGTACATAAAATCATCATACAGTCATAATCTATGAGGGCCAACATATGGCCTCAAAAACATAAAACAATCCAGCCAAACGAACTGAACTACAACTGTGTCAACAGATAAAAAGGGGTGCCTCAAGGAGTAGGGTCATCACCCAAACCAAAATCATCCAAGTCCGGCACATACAGAGAGGGCTGGCTAGAGGAAGCTCCTGCGTCAAAAGGACCCTAACCAAAGAAAAAGGCAAAAAAAGAAGAAGTGCTAGCGTCAGAACACAGGGGACGCATAAGGAACATGAAAATAATGGACCATAAATAACATACCCAACGGGCCTCCATTAGAGATATGCGGGCAGTCAGGGTCTCCACCTTAGCACGATACTGATCTCGTGTCTGGCAAGCTGCTAGGTACTCCTCCTTAGAAATAAAGCCTTGAGCTCGATGCCAAAGCTCCACCACCTCATGGCCAGCCACCTATCCTCCGACCACCAGATCCAGCTGGGTGAAAGCGCCAATAGATCTCGCCCAGAAGTGAGCCTCATAATCCACATCCGGCGGAAGTAGGAACTACTCACCAGGAACCCTGACTATATAAGGGATCTCTACCCCAGCCCGATAAAGTCCAAACATATACTGGGGATGATCCATGGCCGCGCGGAAGGTAGTATGAAGCTATCGCCAGTGACGCTCCCTGAGGTACGTCTCCCATGACACAGGGCCCCTAAAGGTGATCCGCGACCTGGATAAAAGGATAACGTCTCTCATGCTGGCATACTAGGTGGACCAGTGATAAGGTGCCCAAGTCACATCTCGAGGCCTTAACAACTCTAAGTTAGCCCTGAGGGCTACAAAATTTGTGAGCAAGGATCACTATACTACTTGTTTCTTGGCCCACCTCGTGGCCTGTGGGAAGGCATCACCCGCTAACACCTTTGGTCGGCGAACTGGTAAATACTTATAGCTCAACCACACCAGAAACGGCCAAAAGCTCTTCAAGCGCCCCTAGGAGCTGGATGTCCTCACCTTTATCCCTCGTAAGAAACAGGTAAAGGTAAAAGCGCCCTAATCGGTATAGTCTAGCATATCCAGGTCCGCTACCAGGCTCACTAGAGACAAAGGGACCGTCAACCTATTATTGTTGCAAAAGCAACTAAAGACGACGTATAACACTAATCGGCGCCTCATAATAATCTGGTCATCTGGAGAGGGCTCAAAAGCAAAAGTTGTCTCTGCTGAGCATAAAAGCGAAGCGGGAAAACTTGAACCTCCAATCCCCGGTAGCCCCAAAAGAAGAAGGGCGTCCTCCAGAGGCACATCTCGCAAGGAAATCAGAATCCCTTTGAAGGATAGTCTGGTAATCATAGCCCAGTTGACAGGAGTAGGCCCCAACTCAAAACCCACCAAGTGAACGGTCCCTGTCTCCCCAAACCACCGCTCTAACTGCCCTGTAGTGATCCCGTGATTAAGTCTATCCGTCTGCAAGGTCATAAAAGCTCCAAAATCGAACCGATGCAAAAAGTCCTGATAGGATGGAGCGAACGCCTGTATAGCCCTCAAGGCCAAGATACTTGCCCTTCTAAAGGAACTGTGGGTAGATGATGGCATCCAGCCATAGCGCGAGTATAGGCTCGGGTGGAACGCCAAGTCTCGTAGCGGGGGAATATCAAGAATCGCTAGCTGGTCGTTGGTGAATGAAGTATCCTTCTGCCTATCTCGAACGGAAGCCATACCATACTTTGTCCGCGGGTCCACGGACGAGTCAGCATCATCCTCCAATCTCTCATCGGGAGCCGTCGACGGCTATCCCATCACGAAGCTCCCACTAGAAGCTGTCCAGCTCCAAGATCGCTGCAACCCACTACGGCCACCCCGAGGGGAATCAACTCTACCACTACTCCGTGCAGGACCACCCCTACTTCCTCCTTGCGCTGGGCCACCCCAGCTGCTACTCCGAGTTGAGCCGCTTTGGCTACAGCCCCTAGCCGAGCTACCCCGGCTGCTGCCGCCCTCCTCGATCTTTATTTGCGGTGCCTTCCTATGGTGCCTCCTGTCTAGACCGTCACCCTCGGCCTCCGACATCCTGCAAAATGACAACATTCAAAAGAATCAATCAGTCACCATATGTGAAAAGCGCAAAGAGAAAAAGATAAATGCGTCAATATATATACAAAAACAAAAGAAAGAAAAGAACAAAAAAAAAAGAAGAGAAAAAAAAAGAGAGAAAAAAAAGAAAAAAAAAAAAAAGAGAGAAAAGAAAAAAAAAAGAGAAGAGAGAAAAAAAAGAAAAGAATAAAAAGAGAAAGAAAAAAGGGGGAAAAAAGAAAAAAATGGAAGGGCTTGGGCCCCGTTTATCACCTTTAAAATTTCCAACTGTTTTTCAAGCTTTTCCCTCAAAAAGTTTGGCTTCAAAATTTCAAAATCAGGTTTTTCGGGTTTTCTCCTTCGAAAACCCTGGTTCAAAAATTTTCTAAGGGTTTTCAAGCTTTTTTCTCAAAAAGTTTGGTTTCAAAATTAAAAATCGGTTTCTCGGGTTTTCCCCTTAAAAAACCCCGTTTCACGATTTTCTAACAGTTTTCCGAGCTTTTTCCTCAAAAAGTCTCATTTTAAAATTTTAAACCGGTTTTTGGGGTTTTCTCCTTCAAAAACCTTGGTTCAAAAATTTCCTAACGATTTTCAAGCTTTTTCCTCAAAAAGTTTGGTTTCGAAATTTCAAAACCAGTTTTTCGGGTTTCTCCTTCAAAAACCCTGGTTCAAAAGTCTTTTAACAGTTTTCAAGCTTGTTCCTTAAAAAGTTTGGTTTCGAAATTTCAAAGCCGGTTTTTCCCGGTTTTCTCCTTCAAAAAACCCTGGTTCAAAAGTCTTCTAAGGGTTTTCAAGCTTTTTTCTCAAAAAGTTTGGTTCGAAAAGTCCAAATCGGTTTCTCGGGTTTTTCTCTTTCAAAAACCCTAGTTCAAAACTTTTCTAAGGGTTTTCAAGCTTTTTCCTCAAAAAGTTTGGTTTCAAAATTCAAAATCGGTTTCTCAGATTTTCCCCTTTAAAAATCATGTTTCACAATTTTCTAACGGTTTTTCGGGGTTTTTTTTTTTTTTTCTCAAAAAGTCCCATTTCAAAATTTCAAACTGGTTTTTTGGGTTTTCTCCTTCAAAAATCCTGGTTCAAAAATTTTCTAACAGTTTTCAAGATTTTTCCTCAAAAAGTTTGGTTTCGAAATTTCAAAGCCGATTTTTTCAGGCTTTCTCCTTCAAAAAACCCTAGTTCAAAAGTCTTTTAAGGATTTTCAAGCTTTTTCCTCAAAAAGTTTGGTTCCAAAAGTCCAGATCGGTTTCTCGGGTTTTCTCCTTCAAAAATCTTGATTCAAAAATTTTCTAATGGTTTTCAAAACTTTTTCTCAAAAAAGTCTAATATTAAAACTTTGAACTGGTTTCTCGAGGTTTTCCCCTTAAAAATTCCGTTTTAAAATTTCAAACCGATTTCCCGGGCTTTCACCTTCAAAAGCCCTGTTCCACAAGTTCTCTAAAGTTACGTTTTCTCCGGGCTTTCTCTCACTTAAAAGCCCCTTTGTCAAAAAAATTTGCTTTACTGAAAGGTTTTAAAGCTAAAAGTTAAGATTGTTGAAAATTTCGTCAGAATTTCGCCTTAAAGAGTCATTACCCCAAAATTTGACAAGTCACAAACACAGCCCAGAACAATCTCAAACCGTCCACCACATCAGTTAAAACAATCACGCCCCCACAGCATGCGGCCTGTCCTTAAACATAATTTTTAGGGCATTTCCTTTAGCTTCCAAATTTTTCGGTTTCGATTTTATTTCCAAAAAATTTTGCAAAAGTTCCCAGAACGTTTAAGAGTGTCACCATAATTTTCTAAAAATGTCTTGTGATTTTTCGACTTCAACGGGACCTGTTTTCTAATTTTCTTTAATTTCTCCTATTTTTCAAAAATCCAAAAATTTAAAATTTATTCAGAAAATTACAAAGTTTCATACAATTGTTCTACGCATTTTTCTATGACATCCGGTGCAAAAATCACACATAAGCACATAATTCCCAAGCTTGTGGAGGCGATTTTTTTCGAATCCTGCAGAAACCCACTTTTACAAACATGAAAAATCATTCAAAATGCGGTCAAATCTCCATCAAATCACAAAAGCAATCCGATTATTGTGTTCTAAACATCCTAAAACATAGGGTTACATAGATCATTTGTAAGAAACAGAGATATATACATCAAAATCGAAGAAACTATCGAAAACTAAGCTTTGAAGTTTTCGGTGAGAAACAAACTTTCCGATGAGAATCCGACGACAATGACGACTTTCGACAAGTGCCCGATGTGCCCCAGCACTTCTCTAACGATTCTCAAGCAAAACCCCTCGAAATCCTTCAGAGAAAATTCCAAAATCAACAAAAAACTCAAAAACGCAACACTGAAAACACGAACCTACTCTGTTTATATGCCATGGGCTGGCGCATGTAGCAGACACACTAGCACAAGAATCCAACTGGCCCATGTATTAGATGCGCAGGGCTTAAATCACCAAATGCACGTGTATTACATGCGCTCGGCCCTTCAGCTTCCCGCCAAAATCTGTTTCAAGCCTCCAAAAGTCCGAATTTGCTCTTAAGGCTTTGCCAAAAGCCGAAAGTCGAGCTTTCAACATTCACTCGTGAGAATTGAATGCCCTAAACCAAACCATGTCAAGCCGGCAACCCGACTCCTGGTCAAAATGCAAAAGTTTTTGAATTCCAAAGCTTTCCAAATTGGCGACTCACAAGAGGTTCCAAAGCATTCAAAATTCATCGGCACATCGTCCCTTCAATCGCCTCGCGACCAAAAAGGGATTCTTACTTTGTTATTTTTCTGCCTTCGGCAGGCAAAGCCAGAAAAAGAGGGGCAGTTGTAAGTATCCAATTTTTGCCTGCTCGGCAATCTTCGGCCCGACTGGGTTTGGTTTCCAACATCACAACACATGCAGGTTCAAGATGAGCCTTACAATCTCCAATCCAACCAACTGGTCGCTTCTCGGGTCCACAAAGACCCGCTGGAGCCATAAACACCATTATTCCAGGCAGTTTTTCGGACCGGGGGGTCCCGGAAACCAACGCCATCTAGGTAGCTTCCCGGGATTGGGCGATCTCGGGGGCCAACACCTCATCAAATTTCAGACGGTTCATTTCTAGCGCCTACTAGCCCGCCAATGTAGAATGTCCGTCATTTGGTAGTTCTCCGAGAACCGGCATTCTTAGAGACCAACACCACCCTTCCAGGTAGTTTTTTGGGACCAGGCGTTCTCAAGAACCAACACCACCCCTACAGGTAGTTCTATAAGAACCGTGCGTTCCTAGAGACCAACACCGCACAGGTAGTTTTCCGAGACCAAGCGGTCTCGAGAACTAACACCTAGGTCAACACCAGCGCCTGCTAGTCCGACTCGGTGAAAAATGACCAAACTTGCCCCTTGGGCCTCCGAGCACATTTTAGGAAAGTTTAAAATCCCTCAAAACGATAAGTCCATCCGTCCAGAGTGTTGTTAAACCATTAGGTGTCCCTCGCACGCTATTTGGTTCAAATCCGGTCCTATTCCGGTCTACTCCAGTCAAAATGACCGTTTTGCCCCTGAACACCTTAACACTACACAAACCCCGCCGAATAGTAAAAGACTCTCCCAAAACCGTCCCTGAATAACCCTACATGCTTAACACAACACACCAATCCATTCCTGACCATTTCCAGCCAATCAGGATCAAAGTGACCAAATTGCCCCTGGAAATCCAAACATGGCTCGAAATAGCACCGGCCTCAGGACTTCGAGCAAAGGGTTTCACCACATGCCCTTGTTTAAGCCGAGGAGGACCCTACGACACTAAACTCACACGACTCGATAAAAGTTTCCTAGAGCGTCGCGCAGACGCTTCGCCTAAATTATTTTTTCTTCCGATTCCCTAGTTATAACGCACCGTCAACTAACTTGAGAAATGCGTAAATTAGGGAATTCTTGAAAGCTTGTTCATAGATTTTTGCATCCAAACGGCTCAATTGAATAGATCGCTTCCTAAAGCCCTCCATCGTATGGTGCGAAAACTATAACTTTCAGCAACCCTTGGAGCGTCTCGCAAACACTCTGCCAAGGTTGACTTTTTTCCTCAATTCCCTAATCAAAACATACCGTTAATGTGATATCCCGAACCTCTATTTATTTCTATTAATGAGAATTTCTAGTATATATAATGTTTGATGTTAATTATTTCTCCTTTTGGGTCAAAAATGACCAATGAGAGCCTTGGTGTAACTTAAACCTATGGGTGAGACACATGGGATTATTCCCATGTGTATTATCTTTTACACACATAAGTGCACACAACTCACATATGTTCAACCGATTGAGAAGGAAGAGAAGGAGAAGAGGAGAAGAGAAAGAGGAGGAAGAAGCTTGAGGAAGAGCTTGAAGCAATAGAAGACTTAACCAAACTTGAAGAAAGGTAAGGTTCCATTTTCTTCTCCAATGGTATATGTGTATATATCTATCTTTGTGTGGTGTGTTGTTGGATTGTTGTGAGTGACTCTTTTGAGTCCCAAATTAGCTAAGTATAGGATGTTGAAAGCCCCATTGAAAGATTTGAGGATTTGGGATGTGAAATCCCCAACTTATGCAAGTTAGGGCTTGGGTTCCTAAAATCCTAGATCCCTTCGATTTTCTTGTTTAAAGTGTTTGATTTTATGTTATTGTGGTCTTCTTGGGTCAATCTTTGGACCCTAGAAGCATTGGAAGAGTTTGTGAGAGTTTTGATGGAGTTTGGTTTTGATTTGAGTGAGGTTTGGAGTTTTTTTGGGTTGAAATATGGGTATTTAACTTTGGAGTGAACTCCTTAGTTTTTGGAGGCGACTCCTTGTCCTAGTGAACTCCCAAATTTATTAATTTAGCTTTGGAGTGGACTCCTTGGTTTTTGGAGGTGACTCATTGTCCTAATGAACTCCCAGATTTATTCGTTTAGCTTGGGAGGCGACTCTTTATTTTTGGAGCTGACACTTTTGTCCTAGTGAACTTCCAGATTTGTTTCTTCAGCTCAGGAGGTGACTCTTTAGTCTCCGGAGGCGACACTTTTGCCTAGAGAACTCCTAGATTTGTTTCTTTAGCTCAGGAGGTGACTGTTTAGTCTCTGGAGGTGACACTTTTGCCCAGGGAACTCCCAGATTTGTTTCTTCAGCTCAGGAGGTGACTCCTCTGTTTCTAGAGCTGACACCTTCGTCCAGCCCCCGGTTTCACTTTTTAGCTCAGATACTGTTTTGTAAAATAGGTATAACTCTCTCTAGAAAACTCAGATTGATGCAATATTTGAAGATTTGGAAAGTAGACTCATAGACCTTTGTATCCATATAAAGTTTGAACTCTAATTCCTTATAGATTGAGAGATATTGAATTTTGAAGTTGACCCAAAATTCTGCCAGTAATATTCTTCTTCCAAAATTTTAACCCATTTTCTATGGGGCATAACTTCTTCATCCGAAATGTGTTTTTAGCATATGACCTATCAAATTAAAGCCTTTTAAGCCTATTTTCAAATGGAACTAACCTAGAATGTAAAATCTTCCTTGGCAAGTGTTGAGACGTGATGAAGGAGTCGATGTCCCAGCTTTCATGTTCAAACCTCAACCTTATGTTCTCATTTTACGTTGTTGCTTTGCCTTGGAGTCTTGTATTGATATTTCCATACTTCTATGTGTATTTTATGTAGGAACACCTTGTCTACCACTCATTCTATCGGAGAGAGGTGAGTAATGATATCCCTTGAGTAAAACTCTATTAATTTCCAAATGTTTTAAATTCACCTACATATCATGCAATGTTTTCCATATATTTCAATGCATCAATGTTTATGATCAAATATAAATGTCATATCTTGAAATGCATGCAAGCAATACTTATGTTATGAATGAAAATCATGGACTATAAGGTTTAAATGAAAGAGATGCTAAGTTTCTAATGTATGGTGCCAACTTGGGTTTTCTCGTGGCAAGACCTTAATCTAGCCCTATAGTTCTACGATAGGGGATGGGAAATAAACTATCTAGTCCTACGATAGGGGACAGGAAATAAACTATCTATGTTGGGAGACGTCCTTGGCCTAAAGAGTCTTAGCGTGATCTACATGGTTACTATGGAGCCTAGCTCATATGTTGAGTTGTAGCACACTTATGTTTTGAACTGAGAACTATGATATGTTCACATGTTTTACGACAAGATATGAAATGTTATCTCAAGAATAATGTTATGTTGCATCTCTTCTTATGATACTATGTTTTGAAATATTAAAACATTTCAAATGATGGTTACGTTACCTTTGAGTTCCAAGTCTACGCTTTAAAAGTTTAAAAGCTCATTGCTTATGCATAAATGATTATCTATCCTTATATGTTGGATATAAATGCTAGTCCATGATATTTTCTCGCTCATGCATCATTGTTATTTACTAAGCATTAGCTTACGTTTTCTCAAATGATTTTCAGGTAGCTAATCCGAGAGGCCCTAGAGCGAGGCCATACGTGGATTTTGATCTACGGCCCACGGGCCTATGTTTTGTATTATGTTTGAGGGCTAGACCCAATGTTTTGTAATGATATAATGTTATAACTTCAGTGGACCTTGATCAGGTCCTTATGAATATTATGTTTTGAATTAGGCACAGCTCTATCATGTATGACATGGATTATATTTCAAGTTATAAAAGTTTCCATTTTGCAAATTTTAAATGAGTATGCACAGGTGATCAACCGGTTTAATGTAATGCGGCCTTGGGTAGCCTTGCTACTGGCTGGTCATGTATCCTAAATCCGTATAGGCCGGGTTACGGGTCGTGACAGTCAAATGACTTGAGAAACGCGTAAATCTGGAAATTCCCAAAAATATTTCCAGAGTACTTTCCATCGGTACGGTCCAATCGAATGGATCACTGCTCGAAGACCTCGATCACACGAAACGAAAATAACCACTTTCAAACAGCCTCGGAGCGTATCACAGACGCTCCGCAAAAGTGACCTTTTTGGCACACTTCCCAAGATGATATCACTCGCCTCCAAACATAATTCAAACTTTCTGAAAACATGAAAGTTCACCGGAGGCCCTGGGAGAACATCCCAGTGCGATCGATTCTCTCGAAACCTTCCTGATTGGCTCAATTATCGAGGCAAAGTTTGGACGAACCTTCTCGGTGATGGAGCGTATGCTACATACGCTGAAATTTTGATCAGATCGACCAACTTTTAATCAACAGTTGAGATTTATCCAGTACATGGGGTGCCACATGTCATTCTAGTAATGGAATAGTACCTGCGCATGTGTTACATGCACAGGGTCAAATTTTGGCCAGGTGCATATAGCATATGCGCTAGGCCTGTTCCAGAATCTCTATAAATACCAGACCACCCTTTGCATATTCCAAATCCGATTTTCTAATACAAAGCTCTGCTGAAGTCACTCCAGAACTACGAGTCTCTATACACACTTCATCCCTCCAACACATAGCTTAGATTCCATCATCCCCAAGCCTATATACTTTAGATATAAAGCCTTATACACCATCAAACACTCCCTACTAGCCCTCTAAGCCTTCTTGAAGTCATTCAAGCTCCAATCAAAGCATATTTGGAAGACCACAAGTGTGTTGAAGGCAAAAGGTGGTATCTCTTTTATATTTGTGTCTTCCCCCACTCTTCTCTTCTCTCTCCTAGCCTATTTAGGCTATTCTCTATTTTAATTCCCATTTTCAACCCCCCTTTTCTTGCATGCTTGAGCCAAGAGGGCTCTTAGATCATGCCTAGAGGAAAGCAAGTGAGAGCCACCATGTAGGGGGATCTCTCACTAGCCTACTTTAAGATAGTATGGCCTAGGAGCCCCTTGTTTATGTGGTGTAGCCTAAAAGCCTTGTATGTGATCATGATCCCTTGCATGTTACTATTTTGATCATGTTTTGTATGCTTGACTTCATTTTATGCATATTGTCATGTTCTACAATGCTTATATTGCTCTTATTTTCATGGCATTCCCAAGCTCTATATTTCTTTTAAAAATTGTTCCAAGAGTTGGTCCCTTGAAGTTTAAGATAAGGCTTTAGGAGTCATGCCTTAGAAAATCCTCCACTACCCTCTAATTCACTCTTTTGCATCATTGCACTTCAACTTGCATAAAAGTTGCTTTCAAACTCTCTAATTTTCAAGGTTTCCATTCTCTCAAATTTAGTGGTTAAAATGGCCCCATAGAACCCTCTCTGGAGTGGTCTCCTTTTACATTGGCCATAGGAGCCCTAAATTGTTAGAATGGTTCTCTTTTCTCTTTATGCTTGCCTAAGAATGATATTCAAACTCTTTGATTTCTATGGTTTCTATTCTCTCAAGTTTAGTGGTTGGAATGGCCCCATGGAACCCTCACTTGAGAGGTATCCCTTACATAGGCCATATGAACGTTAACTTGCCAGAATAGTTTCCTTTAAAAATGATTTTCAAAATCTCTTTCTTAAAAATGGTTTTCAAGAGTTCATTCTCTCCATCTTTGTATTAAAAATGGTTTTTCAAAGGTTATCACCATTATGTTGATTCTTAAAATTCATACTCTTGTCAAGATAATGGTTATAATGGTCATAAAGAAACCTTATTCGAAATGGTCTCTAAATATTAACCATATAAACCATACTCTTGGCTAAAATCGAAATTTTCATGGAAATGATTTCCAAAAAGGGTTGTCCATCAAAGTCCATTACATAACATGTTTGGTTTTCCAAAACTCTTTTCAAAAGTGCATTAAACCAACTTTCAAAACCATTTTCTAATCCAGCCCTAGATTAACTTGACCCTAGTTGTCCAACCCTAGGTTAACTTGACCCTAGTTATCCAACCCTAGTTTAACTTGACCCTAGTTATCTAACCCTAGGTTAACTTGATCCTAGTTGTCCAACCCAAGGTGAACTTGGCCCTAGTTATCCAACCCTAGGTTAACTTGACCCTAGTTCACTCACCTTAGGTTAACTTAAACCTAGTTAGCTAACCTTAAGTCACCTTAACCCTAGGTTAACCTAACCCAAGTTAGTGAACCTTAGGTCACCCTTAACCATAAGCTAACCCAATACAGGTTAATATGCTTCAAGGTTCCAACTCATGAACCCTTTTTGAATAATCTTTCAATTTTAAACTATTCACATTACCCATTTCTCCAATACCTCATACTCTCATGATTTCAAAAAACCAACTCCGTAAACTCTTTAATTGTCCCTACATGCCACCTTCAAGACATTTTCAAAAATGCTTTCAAAAGGTTACAAACCTAGGGTGTCCCTAGCCCCCTCATGGTTAGAGATTCCAAGGAAAAGTGATAAATCGAGAACAACCCCTAAGGTTGTCCATATTAGGATTTCAAACCCTTAGCCATTTCCAAAAACTACTTTCCAAAACTAATTCATCAAAACATTCCTCTAAGGTTTTCAAAACAAGACTTCAAAAACACTTTCAAGTTCTCTTGAGTCATGACAAAGCCTTGTTCCCAAACTCCCTTAAGGTGATCCAAGATCATTTTAAAAACACTCCACCATCCAATTTCAAGTCAAAACTTCAAAGACCACAAAGAGTCTTCAACTTCCAAGACCTCCAAGAGTCTTCAACTTCCAAAGACTTTAAAGTGTCTTAAACTTTTCCAAAGACCTCAAAGTGTCTTAAACTTTTCCAAAGACCTCAAAGTATCTTAAACTTTTTCAAAGACCCCAAAGTGTCTTCAAACCTTCCAAAGGCCCTAATGCACCTATTTTCCATCAAGCTCTTGCCCGAACTACGATTGACCTGATTCTCGCCAAATAAGATACGTAGGCATCCTAAAATGGTGCGGTCATAACTTTTATTCCAACTCCAATCCCTTTTTCAAAAATTCTAATCAATTCAAAGTTCCTATTCCAAACTCTTTCAAAACCCTTATTATTTTCAAACTTCTTCCAAAAACTTGCATCATGCATCATCCATTCGAAAAGTGATGACTAGACCCCGTTTTCAAAATTTTAAAGTGGATATTAAATGAACAATGGTAACCGGTTATTATAGTGAGTGAACAAAGGGTTATTAGACATGTAGGTACCGAAAGGGTGGGGTGGGGTGATGATCCTAGGATATCTTCCCTACACGTAACCAACTCCCGAACCATATATTTTTGTTTTCAAATGACGAAAATGGAGTTATTTTCCAAAAGGGCTTAAATCTTTCTAAAGGTTGCTAAACAACCTATGTCCTTAAAACTCTCTTTTGAGGGAGTTTTCAAAACCCTTTTCCAAAAAAACCCTAAGTTTAATCTTCGGATTAACACTTAGTTTTAGGTGCCCTAACTCACCTTAATCAAGTTAGGTGCCGACTCCTATTTTTCTGAAAAGCCCTTAGTCAAACCAATTTTCCAACCTAGTCGCACTTGTCCTTCTAGGAGGATGAGGTCTAGTGATAGAGTTCCGTGCTTTAGAGTCTCCGAGCCGAAAGGACCTTGGACACCCAAAAACCGGGGCGCGACATTATTCTCTCTCTCTCCATACATTTTTCTTCTTCATTCAGACGGTTGTAGTTGATCCGAAGTATACATGAGTTGAAAATTCTTTTGAGTATAAGTATCTTTGTCAATTTCTTGATTATTACTTTGACTGTGAATATTCTTTCATGAGGCTATGTCAAGTCTTATACACTTACGTTTTGGCTGTTTTTGTTATTGGATTGCTCTTATTGCATAACATATACAATTACTCTTATGACGAGCTTTCCATTGAGAGACCCATGTGTTCATATTTTTGTGAGTGTATGCCTTGTGAGCATTTGAATCAAAGCGTGAAGGATGTTAGTGCATGCTATGGATACACTTGGGTTATGTTGCATTGTTAGTGCATTGACATGTGCATCTTTCTTGTAACTTTCATGTCTTAGCCTTGCATGACTCATGTTGGAAGTTGAGTTGAGAATTACCTTGGGCGAGTTCTCATATACCTTAATTGTTTTCTCTATCATTGATTATTTGAAATGAACAATTGTTTGTGAGTATTATCATTGTAAGCCCTCATGAGACATCACTCGTCCACTAAGGGTAATTTAAGGGTTTAAAGGCTTGATGCATAAGCTAAATGTATTCATGACTCTTACAAAAGTAGAGATCATGTTTTTGGTTTTTAGTGTTTTGCTAGGGACTAGCAAAAATCTAGTTGGGAGGTGTGATTGCATTTCAAAAGCACAATTATAAGGCCTTAATTAGTACTTTGTTAGTATTAGTTTATAAGTATATGTCTTTTTAGTTATGTTTTGATATTAATTAAGTTTACTATGCTTTATGTAGGTTTTGGGCTTAAATGGAGTGATTTCGAATGCAATTTAATCATAGGTTTCAAAAAGTTGCTATCAAGGTACAAGCTGCTGAAGCTGTGGTACAAGTTGCTGAAGCACGCAGAGTTGAAACTTTGAAAGCCCATATCTCGTGAACCAGAAAGGCTATTTAGGCTTTAATATATCGATTTCATATAACTTTTCGAGACCTACAACTTTTGTGAAGTGACCCAGCCCATCGGAGTACTCAGTAGAATTTTTCCGTACGACTAACGACGGAATGTATAGATTGATTCACTTTTTAGTTAGATATAGATTAGTAGGTAATAGAATAGGTTTAGGAGTTCTATGTTCTGAAGGAGGAGAAGAATTCTAAGGTTTTTCTAGGGTTTGAAAGGAGGAGTCATCCAATATTTTGGAGGCTACAAATTTTTTCATCTTTTAAGGGAGTATCTTAATCTTTAGTTTTTATCTTTATTTTTCTTTCTTGTTCTTATTGTGAGCTCCGGATTATATTTATTTAATGCACCATTTTATTTTTTTAATTATTATTTCCATTCTTGCAACCTTTATCATATTTTTCAGTAGCTAAATCCATTCTTGGTATGAGTTGAAAAAGTAACTAGGTAACAGGTAGAGATTCAAGATAGTTATTTATTTTCCAAGGTTTCAAGACCTTGGATCAAGATTCATTTTCTTGCCCATGAATATCTTCGAAAACAATATTCTTGATCATATCTAGCATGTATGTATAGACTGATTTGTAAGCAGGGATACGTATACCTAGAATTTTTGATAAGGATATTTATTACAATTGCATATATGCTCCTAGTAAGAGTACTTTAGAAATCTACTGTTCTTGATTAAGCTTCAAACATACCTTGTAGACAGGTTTATAAACTGGGACAGGTATGAATGTGACCCTGGTATGAGTACTAGTAAATAACTGAATATTGACTCTAAAAGGGTGATCGAATCTTGAAATCTGTTAATCAAAACTATCTTGGGAACCTACCTGTGGGCCTATTACTGGATCAAACCCTGCCAAGACCTTTTTATAATATTTGAATTCATCCTTAAAAATTAGTTTAATTTTATTGTATGATAATTTAGATTAATCATCTCCTACAATTGATTTTTATTTTCTTTTTTTGGAAGCTTTCCTGTGATTTTAATTGACTCTGAGCTCATTATTATTTTTTTCTGATTGTAGACCTTTCCAGGTTAAGTTTATTTCTTGTGTTCCCTGTGGATCGATCTCGGACTTATCAAGATATTATTACTGCATCGCAACAGCACACTGGCAAAAATAAATTGCATTATTCAGGAGCGATCATTGTCATTATTATGTTGATTTTCAAAGTTCTTACTCTTTTCAAGATAAGGGTTTTAATGGTTCTAAAGGAAACATTTTTCGGAATGGTTTTCAAATATCGACCATATAAACCGTATACTTGACTAGAGTCAATTTTCATGGAAATGATCTTCAAAAGATTTGTTCACAAGAGTCCTTTGCATAACATAATTTGTTTTCCAAAACCTCTTTAAAAAATGCATAAAGCCACCTTCCAACTCTAGGTTAAGTTAACCCTAGTTGTCCAACCTTATGTCAACCAAACCCTAGGTTAACCTAACCATAGCTAGTTAACCCTAGGAAGCCCAACCCTAATTAGTTAACCGTAGTTCAATCCAACCCTAGGTTAACTTGACCCTCGCTATCCAACCTTAGGTTAATCTAACCAAAATTAGTTAACCGTAGGTCACCTTAACCCTAGGTTAACTTGACCCTAATTGTCTAACCCTATGTTAAACTAATCCAAGTTAGTTAACACTAGGTTAACCTAACTCTAGTTAGTTAACCCTAGGTCAATCTAACCCAAGATTAGTGAACCCTAGGTCACCTTGACCCTAGGATAACCTAACCCTAAATTAGTTAACCTTAGGTCACCCTAACCCTAGTTCGACCTAACCAAGGTTAGTAAGCTTTAAGGTCCCAACTCAAAGACCCATTTTCAAACCCATTTTCAAATACAAAAACCCCTTGCATTACATATTTCCCAAAACAGCCCACTCTCTTGAGATTTCCAAAATAAACTCTACACTTTTTTCAAATGCTTCCAAGAGCTTCTCTTAAACTTATCTCAACTAAAATGGCTAGACATTTAACATTTTTCAAAAATTATTTTCAAAATGTCTCCAAAAACTCACAACCCTAAAAGTGTCCCTAAGCCTTTACGGTTAGGGATTCTAAGGGAAGGTGATATATTAAATACAACATCCAAGGTTGTCCATATTAGGGTTCCAAAGCCGTAGGTGTTTTCAAAAACTACTTTCAAAAGCTTTTCGAAAACAAGTTTATTAAAACATTTCTACCTCCAAGGTTTTCAAAACAAGATTTTAAAACATTTTCAAAACTCTTTTGAGTTATTTCGAAGCACTTTCAAAACTTCCTCGAGTAGTTCCAAAAATATTTCAAAACACTTCAAAACCCTATTTCAAGAGCATTTTTCAAAAACCTTCAAGTTCTATTCTAAAAACACTCCAACATCCGACTTTAAATCAAAATTCTCAAATCATTTTTTCAAAGACCACAAAGTGTCTTCAAACATTCCAAAGGCCCTAATGCGCATATTTTTCATCAGGTTCTTGCCCGAACTATAAATGACCTGATTCGCGCCAAATGAGATACGTAGACAACCTAGAATGGTACGGTCATAACTTTTATTGCAACTTAAGTCATTTTTTTTTTTTAAAACTCTATCAATTCGAGATATCTATTTCAAACTCCTTCAAGAATTCCATGCTTTCAAATATTTTTCTCAAAACTTGCATCATGCATCATTCATCCAAAAAGTGATGACCAAACCTCGTTTTCAAAACTCTAAATTGGATATTAAGTGGATAATGGTAACCGGTTATTCTAGTGAGTGAACAAAAGTTGATTAGACATGTAGGTACCGAAAGGGTGGGGTAGGGTGATGATCTTAGGTTATCTTCTTACACGTAACCAACCCCCAGACCATAGATTCCTGTTTCGAATGACCAAAATGGAGTTATTTTCAAAAAAGACTTAAAAAATTTTTTAAGGTTGCCAAACAACCTATTTTCTTAAAAACTCTCTCTTAAGAAAGTTTTTCAAAACATTTTTCAAAAATCCTAAGTTTAATCTTTGGATTATACTTAGTTTTACGTACCCTAACTCACCTTAATCAAGTTAGGTGGCGACTCCTATTTTTCTAAAAAAGCCCTTCAACAAATCAATTTCAAGTTTAAACCTAGTCGCACTCGTCTTTCTAGGAGGATGAGTTCTAATGATAAAGTTCTGTGCTTTTTTCTGAGCTGAAAGGACTTGGTCAAAAACTGGGGCGTGACAACAGTCTGCAAAATGTGCCTTAAAGACATAACCTATTAAGGGCTCCAAATATCTAATAATAAATGGAGAAATCCCAAGTTGACGTTAAAGATCCATTTTAGTACGCTGTGAGGGTGAAATTGGAACATATATAGCACAACCAAAAACTCGTAAGTGAGAAATATTTAGTTATTGACCAGTGACAAGCTGTAATGGTGAGTATTAATGATAAGCAGTTGATCGGACATAAACTAATGACGCAACATATAATATGGTATGTCCCCAAGCAAAAATGGGTAATCTTGTTTTCATAAGTGAAAGTCGAGCAATTAACTGAAGTCTTTTTTTATAAAGGTTTCTGCAAGACTATTTTGTGTATGTGTGTGAGCAATTGGGTGTTCAACATCAATCCCTATTGACATGCAATGATCATCAAAGGCTTGAGATGTAAATTCACTAGCATTATCTAGTCGTATTGACTTAATTGGGTAATCTAAAAACTGTGCTCGTAATTAAATAATTTGGGTAAGAAGTCTAGTGAAAGCAGTATTACAGGTAGAAAGTTAACAAACATGTGAAATATATAAAGAGGATACAATGGGTAACTTTCTCAAATAGTGTATAAGCAATTGGAAGTACAAAGAATACCCAATAAAGAGAATGTTACAATTCGGTGTAGAGAATCAACTTTCAGTCTATTGTATATCACTTAAATCCTTAGATTCTTGTATATATATACTGTGGGATCTTTATATATGGCCTTGAATTGATTCTAGCCATTGGTGGTGGTTGAGAGTGCATTAATGTGAGATCAAGTTAAGAGACCATTTGAAAAACTAGCTGTTACAGTCCAAGAGTCGACTCTTTTTCTGAAAGGGTCAACCCTTTTTGTTCTGTTGTAATCTTCCTCAGCTCTTTGTTTCAATGTGTCGACTCTTGAGAAGTAGGGGTCGACTCTTTTAGAGTTTTGTTTGACATTACCAAGGTTTTGTCCAAATGTGTTGACTCCTAAAGAATGAGGGGTCGACTCTTTTAGTTTTTGTCCAAACTTCATTAAGGCTCTGTTCAAATGTGTCGACTCCTAGAAAATGAGGGGTTGACTCTTTTAGTTTTTAACCAAACTTCATCAAGGCTCTGTCCAAAGGTGTCAACCCTTGAGAAACGAGGAGTCAACCCTTTTTGGACCTTCTTCAAGACTTTGCATTCTGAACTGAAAAGTTAACTCATGAGTTAGCAGGGGTCGACCTTTTTCATCAGAATCCTTTTTATCCAATCCACTGTCTGAATGAGTCAACTTATGAGTCGACCCTTTTTTCCAGTAATTCCATATCTTTTGCAAGTTTTCTTTATCCAATTTCAAAGTCTTCAAGCTCTTCAATAATCATCCAAATGAAGCTTTTAAGGCTTAAAATGATTTCTTCAAAGCAAGTTGATTTCCAAAAACACCTTCAATCTCTTTGAGATAAATTTAAACAAATTTGATTCCTTGTAGAGTTGTTCAATCAACATAGCTTTCTTTATTAATCCAAGACTTCTTCAACATAGCTTCCAAGTCTTGTGATATTTTCTTCCATATTTTCAAGATCTTCAAATCTTTCAAGAAAGCTTCCATGTCTTAAAATCTCTTTTTTTCAACTGATGTAGATCTCATTACACTTGATATCGATCTACTTTTTATTTATGCTGATCTCCTTATAGTTGATGCTGATCTTCTTTTCATTTACAACGATCTCCTTTTCAAGTCCATCTTTTCAATTCTAAGTGATCATCAATCATAATTTTGTTGAAAGGTCTTCATTGAATGTGTCTACCTATTATGCTCACCAACCTTCAACAATACTTGGTATGCTTGCTGACTCGCACCAAATGTGTGCTTGAGATAATTCCAAGTGTAGGATGGCAAGTAATATATACTCGGAGTACGAGATCGTTCCCACAAGGAGCAGTTTATGCAGGATCGAAAGAACTAGTACAATCCTCTCAATTGCTCACAAAAATCAAAACAAATTATTTCTAAAAGAAAATAAAATTATGATTATTTTGGAAAATGTTTGATTATCTAAACTAACTAACAAGCAACGATAAATAACTTGAACAAGGTTTGATTATAAAGTAATAAGAACAAGTCTCAGGATCAATCGATCAAACCAATAGTGTCTCTTGGAATTCCAAAGGAGATAATTTTGTAACTCAAATCCTTCGACTACGTCGTGAGTCTTGGATTCAAAAGATTTAGCTATAAAAACCACCTGTTCTTCAAAATTCAACTTCTATAATAAATTGAGTTGTTAGATTCAAGGACGAATACTATCGATTCGTGCAGCACATATACTGAATACAAACTCATGCATAAATATTACCGAACATAATCAAACACCCAAGTTATCAAAGATTTCTAAAACGCAGAAGAAAAAGAAAGATAAAAACAGAAAATTGAACTTTGAAAGTCAAACTCTCACCTCCTTTGTTCATCTAAGAGCTTTAATTGGCCTTCACGATCAATCCTGAGATGGGAAGGTTTAGCTATTTATCTCCATCTATGAAAAGCTCAAAATAATTGAATGAACATTGAAAATATCAATTTAGTACAAAGAAACAAAAGAAATCTCGAATTGAATGCAAGGAATCTAGAAAACTTGTATTGAAGTGAATCTGATTACAAAGAAGCAACAACCTAATAAATCTAAGCTATTCTAGTGTAAAAACTGTAAAAATCCTCTACAATGGCCGCCCCTTTCGAACATAAACTGAGTAGGTATTTATAAGGATCGCAGTCCAAACCCTAGAAATAATTAGAGTTTTGCCTTGCCGTTCGAATGACAAAACTAGCGTTCGAACGCCGCTAATAATTTTTCTTCACCGTTCGAACTACAAGACCCATCGTTCGAATGCTAGGCCATTTTTGCTCCACTTTTGCCTCTTGCCATTTGAACTCTACTTTCGCGTTCAAACTCTAGAGCCCTTTTTCACCCTTTTTGGTTTCAATTTGTTTGAGGCTCTTAGAGTCAGAATTCAGTGACTCTCATTAGACACAAACATGTGTAACTTGAAGAGAGCTTTCCAATGGCATATCATTCATCCTATTCCGATAAACAAGGAAAAACTTGTACATTTTTCGAGACAGGGCCCTGGTAACGTTTCTTGACAAGCCATGCCCGCAAATTGGATTACTTCTTTAACTCCAAATCAACTCCCTTAGGTTTACATACCTGAAATATGATTAAGTACGGGGTTAAATACAATATATAGAAAAAAGAGTATAATTAACCCTAATTTACGGCTAGCAAAGATTGTTTAGTGGCGATAGATTGCACTTATGTAGTCTAATCACACCCTCCAACTAATCTTTTGCTAGTCCCTAGCAAAATTAAAAAAAGAAAACATAATCTCCACTTTCGTAGGAGTCCCGGGTGTATTTAGCAAACACACTAAGCCTTTAAACCCCTAGGTTATTCTATTGGATGAGTGGTGTCTCGTGAGGGTTTCTAGAGATGGTATCCACAAATATCAATCATAAAAAATAATTTACGACAACAGTTCCCAAATACATAACAATATAAAGAATTCAAATCAACCCTTGCTCGACATACAAATTACAAAGCTATCAAGTGAAATATGATTGAGAGACTCAAGTGTCTGAATACACTTGTATTACTGAAAGTCAACCATTACGCATTCAATAATCACATCCTAATGTTTTGATTCTAATCTCTCCAGTCATACACTCAAAAATATTTGAATACATAGGTTCTCTTAATGAAAAGTTCATTTTATGAGTAAAAGTAAAGCACATGCAATAGAGCCATTCCAAAACATCAAAAACTGCTAGATAAGTAGTGTATTGACTTGGCAAAGCTTCATGAAAGAATGTTTACAGTTGAAGCAACAAGTAGGAATTTGACATGATGACTCATACATGTGAGAATTTAAAAACTTATGCAATCCCAAGCATTAAAGGCCATATGAATAAGAGAAGAGTCAAAGGATAGAGAGAAAGCAAGTGGTAAAGGATCTCAACATGTGCCTTGCGCACTACACATGATGATTAGTAAACATTCACTTCTAAAATTTTTTCTTTCTTTTCTCTTTTCAACATCAATGATTTCTCAGCTCCCTTCCATCACATATCTTTGTCCTTTGATCACTATAATAATAATTTTTTTTTTTAACACAACTTCACAAATTGGCTAGCAATGCACCACTTCCCTACTTATGGGAATAATTCAACATTGACACGATTTTCGATATCATACGTATACAATTACCAAAATAGAAATTTAAAGGACTCAAGAGAAGTGAATTGGCCTTAAGGAATAGTCTGCGAAACACAATAAGTTTAAAACTTCAAACATGTGTAAGGGGTCATAATTCTGACTCCTTACTCAACACGTAAAACAAAATCAAATAATGAATGAAGCTATTCAAACAATAGAATTTCAATAGTTATATCCTCAAGTAAATGTAAATCACTCAAAAAGGCGATTATTAGGCTTTAAAACTCACGAGGTTCAATCTCCACTTCTTTGATGAAATTACATGAACTTGTAATAATTTTACTTCAGTGAAATTACCCGTGCACAGTGTAAGCTATCCTCTCTCTTTTGATGTAATACAGACAGTCATGTATTAAAATATGCAAGTTTGTAGAATCAACATGGTAATCCACTCAATAATGCAAAGCAATGGTCACTAGTTGTCTCAGCCTCTACAATTACAAAACACAATATTTTTGATATGGTCCTAGTTCCCAAGAAAATCTCAACACATCCTTAATGTAAAATGTATTTACTTAACTTTAGAATGCGAAGAGTCATATGACGTTACAAAGGAACAAAAAAACTGACTTGTTTCGGATGAATTCAACGTGCATTGGATACATAACAACCTGCCTCAATAACTCATTAAATCCAATTGGTACTATGCATAAATTATATCAAAATATTTGAAACAATAGTTCTATCTATCAAATTTCAAAAATCAATAATCCATAACATCCAAAAACAGCTATACATCCAAAAAAAGAAGACAAAAGTGCTAGACTGAAAAGTAAATTCATTAACTAACGACATAGTCTAAACTCCTAAAGGCCACCCTCCTCATCATCATCAGCAACATCATCCCCTCCAGCCGGCGGCTACCCCCTTATCGTCATGGCAAGCATCTCCTGAAGGATAGCAATATGCCTTTCTACATGATCATCAATATTCTCCAACCGAGTATTGGTCAAAGTAATCAAGGCATCCAATTTCTGCCTTTGCTACTCCACAATGGCCTGTAAACTAGCACCCTGGGCCCCCAAGCTTTCTCTTTATCCATGCACTCCCCCAACTTTTAACTTTTTCTTTAACTCCTCCATCTCTCTCTTTCTCTTTTTTTAGCCCTCAGAACGGCTCAAAGTGTTATCATTTATGAGACTCTCTTGATCCTATGTAATGAGATCCTGGGAAATCTTTACTTTTGAGTCCTTAATTAACTTGGTAAGCATGCATGTAAAGGGAATCGATCCCCAAGGATTAGGATGTGTATAGGCATGGTAAATCTACATGAACATATATCAAGTCAAGTCAATGAACTTCCCCATCCCAATGGCCCAAAGCGGCTACGCTCGGTTCAGACTCATGTCCATGGTCCTTTTTAATGGCAGCAAAGAGTGGCAGGAAAATAAAAACATGATGAGTTATTTAGCTCTCAACTTTAACTTATTATACTGCACCTCCCCATCCCAAGTTTCTCTCGATTTGAGCAAATCCTCACAAATGACTGGCAAAGGAGGGGCCCCTACATCGGGATACTCGAACTTGGGAATTTCTACCCGCCTGAGCCTGAAGTATCTCGAGAACGTATCGAGATTTAAAATTATTTCCTTTCCCCTGACGTAAGTCTTGATCCGCTCACTCCCCTTTTCAGCTATCAGGGAAGAGATGTTAGCCATGAAGTCGGCATATAGGGTCAAAATGCATTCACCCTTATACATGGCAAACTCTTGCCAACCTCTATCAGTAAACTCTTTTTCCCACCCAAACTCGCTAAAGGCATTGAACTTTATCTTTCGCTCAGTAATTGCTCTGTTTCAGACCCAAACTTTTTTATATGCCTTCTCTTCATGGATTCTAAGAATCGAGTGGCATCATAGACCTCCTTAGAAGCACTTGCCGCTGGAGCCTTCCCCTTAGCCTCCTTAGACTTAGCTAGATTTTTGGCCATAGTCTTAGCCTTGTTATTCATGTTTACAACCTGACAAACCCCCTAACACCTACAAACATAACACAAACAAACAACACGGCATCCTATCACAACATAGTTTAACAATATGCGTATGTAATAGGAGGTGCGTGCCTAATGCCCAACAGGCTAAATTGGGTGGTCATTGTGCCTAGAAATGGCTATGATATCCTATATGCCTTAAGAAGTACCCACCTCTATCGAATTATGTCTTCTTGGTTACCCAAGCATTTTATCAAATACTTAATGTGCACATGCGTTGGTGGGGTTTTAACATGTAAATTTTTATAAGGCAAGCACTCCCCCAATATCATAGTGAAGGCTAGAGAGCCTTTGAGATCCAATGGAACCCAATAGCACCCTTATTCTAAGTGTAAACATCCAAGGGGCATTTTATCAAACACATGGTGGGCACTGCTTTGCTAGTATGCCTAAAACATGATTCTTAGAGATTCAACTACCAATTACACACCTGTGCACACCCATGCAAGTGAAGTCCAAACCCTAATCAATATCATGTGAAGCCCAGGTTTGTACACAATGAGAAAACTAGGGATGTAAGGCATATAAAAAATGAACATTTACCTTAGTTGAAATCTAGGAAAGAGAAGGGGTTCGCCCACAAATGCCGTAGGTAGCCTCGGATTGAAGGAAAAATGGAGTGTAAAGTCTCTCCCTCTCAATTCCCGTTTCTCTCTCTTGTCTCTCGGCTTTCTCTCTCGTGCACTTGGAGTAAAATGAAACGAAGCAAAACCCCCCGTTAGCCTCATTTAACCCAAAATTTTCACTCAACATTTGAATGCCAATACGGGTGTTCGAACGCTAGGCTTAAATTGGGGTTTCTTTTGAAGCTTGCCATTCGAACGCTGGGATAGCTGTTCAAACGCCAAGGCAAAATCGCAATAACTTGCTCTCCGGCCATTTGAACGCTCCATTTTTGTGGTCAAATGGCTGGCCAAAAATTCAAGACAAGCCTCAAACCATTCGAATGCCAAGATGAAGCTTTTGAACGCCAGGCCAAAATTTTAATTTTCCCTTTTTTTTTTTGAATACTTAACGTAAATACAAATCTAACCTAACCTATGTAACTATACTAAAATTAAATTATAAACACCTAAAACACACACTATAAAGTAGACCCCCTCCCCCCCCCAAAAAAAACACCCAAAAAAAAAAAAAAAAAAAAACTAGAGACGAGCATAGTCCGTCATGCGCAAAAAAGAAAACAAAACAAAAAGACACTACGACGGACGGGTGGGGAAGACAAAAGGGCATGACAACACCCATTGCCCCCCCCCCCCCCCCCCCCCCCCCCCCCCCCCCCCCCCCCCCCCCCCCCCCCCCCCCAACAAAACTAGGGTAAAACTACCTCCGATGCGACTCGATCCTAACAAGTCTACTTTTCCCGACT
This sequence comes from Euryodendron excelsum, assembly GCA_033060915.1. Classification (NCBI taxonomy): domain Eukaryota; kingdom Viridiplantae; phylum Streptophyta; class Magnoliopsida; order Ericales; family Pentaphylacaceae; genus Euryodendron; species Euryodendron excelsum. Next base: position 18,490,533 of record CM065379.1, on the reverse strand, counting down.
TTAGCTCAAGGTAGGGCTTTAGGCACGGCCTATTGACTTTAAAGTTATTATCATTCTTGGGATTTTCTATTTCAATTGCCCCATGAGGTGAAACATTCCGCACTACAAAAGATTCGAACCATCTATTCTGAAGCTTACCCAGAAACAAATGCAACTGGGAATTGTATAGAAGGACCTTTTGATCAACCTCAAAAGATTTACGAAGGATGTGTTGGTCATATAGTGATTTCATCTTTGCTTTAGAAATGTCTTCATTCTCATAAGCATTGTTCTGGTTTTCATCAGTTCATTGAGTTGTAATCTCTTAAGTCAGCCAGCCTCATCTAAATTCTCATTAAATTGGCAGATTACCCAATAAGCCTTGTGTTCTACTTTTACTGGAAGGTGGCATGCCTTTTTGTACATAAGCCTATATGGAGAAGACCCTAAAATGGTTTTATAAGCTGTCCTATATGCCCACAAAGCATCTACCAACCTCAAGGGCCAATTCTTTCAGTTAGGGTTAACAATTTTCTCAATGATTTGCTTAATTTCTCTATTTGCCAACTCCACTTGGCCTTGGGTTTGGAGATGATAAGGTGTACCAACCTTATGTATCACCCCGTACTTTCTCATCAATAAAGCTACAAGTTTATTACAAAACTGAGAGCCACCGTTATTGATTATAGCTCATGGCATACCAAACCTAGAAAAGACATATTCCTTCAAGAACTTGACTACAACATCATGGTCATTAATACGTGCCGGTATAGCTTCTACCCAGTTAGACATGTAGTCTACGGCCACTAAAATGTAAAGATACTCACATGAACTAGGAAAGGGTCCCATAAAATTGGTACCCCAACAATCAAAAGCCTCAAGAATGATGATAGGGGTAAGAGGCATCATGTGCCTCCTAAAAAGACTTCTTAGACATTGGCATCTATCACAGGATGTACAAAAAATGTGGACATCTCTAAACATGGTGGGCTAGTAGAATCCACTTTGCAAGATCTTGGCAGTGGTTTTATGAGAGGAAAAGTGCCCACCGCATGCCTGTGAATGACAAAACTCGATAATACTTTTCACCTCATTGTCAAGAACACATCGACAGATTACTTGATTTGGACAATGTTTAAAAAGATATGGATCCTCCCAAGAAAAATACCTCACATGTCTAAAGAATTTCTTCCTATCAATGCTAGACCATTTCGAGGGAATCTTACCGGTAGCTATGTAGTTAGTTATGTCGGCATACTATGGTGTCATGGACCGTGTAAGTGCATGAGCATAGAAGAGTTGCTCATTTGGAAAGTATTCATTGATTAGAAGGGGTCCTTGGGCATTCCCATCAGTAGGGAGTCTTGAGAGATGGTCGGCAATTACATTTTGACCCCTAACTTATCTCTAGTCTTTATATAAACTCTTAAAGCAAGAGAATCCACCGGATGAGTTGTGGTTTTGCATTGGGCTTATTTAACAAATACTTAAGTACGGAATGATCGGTGCATATGATAACCAAAGGTCTGACTAAGTATGACCTAAACTTGTTTAATGCAAAGACCATGACGAGAAGCTCTTTTTTTGTTGTGGTATAGTTCAGTTGGGCTTTATTGAGGGTTTTGCTAGCATAGTATATCACGTATGGGTTCTTGTCTAACCTTTGCCCTAAAACAGCCCCCACCATATAATCACTCACATCACACATTAACTTAAAAGGTAAAGACCAGTTGGGTGATCTAATAATAGGTGCAGTGGTTAGAAGCCCTTTGAGTTTGTCGAAGGCTTTTTGGCATTGAGGTGTCCAAACAAATGGAACTTCCTGTGAAAGTAAATGGCACAAAGGTCTAGAAATAGCACTAAACCCTTCAATGAATCGCTGGTAGAATTTGGCATGCCCAAGAAAAGACCTAATATCTCTAACATTCTTAGGGGTAGAGAGGCGTAAGATTAACTCAACCTTAGCTTGATTTACCTCTATCTCTTTACTGGACACTATATGTCCAAGAACTATACCTTATATTACCATAAAGTGACACTTCTCCCAATTGAGCACTAGATTGCGCTCCTTGTATCTCTCCAAAACTTTCTCAAGGTGCTCTAAACAAGCATCAAAAGTATCCCCGTAAACCAAGAAGTCATCCAGGACAACTTCGAGAATCTTCTCAACCATGTCACTAAAGATAGATATAATGCACCTTTGAAAGGTGGCCAATGCATTGCATAGGCCAAAGGGCATTCTCTCATACATATAGGTGCCAAATGGGCATGTGAATGTAGTCTTATCTTAGTCTTCTAGTGTGACCTCTATCTGGTTATAGCCGGAATACCCATCTAAGAAATAGTAATATGCTCGGTACGCTACTCGTTCTAGGACTTAGTCCAAGAACGGAAGTGGGAAGTGATCTTTTCTAGTGGATGCATTGAGTTTACGGTAGTCTATACACATTTGCCAACATATTTGAATTCTAGTAGGAACTAGTTCATTAAGCTCGTTCTTTACTACCGTAACTCCCGACTTCTTAGGGACAACTTGGGTTAGACTAAGCCACTTAGAATCAGAGATGAGGTATATAATACCTATATCGAGAAGCTTCAATACTTCTCCTCTGATGACCCTTTTCATGTTAGGGTTTAAGTGTCTTTGCATTTGATGCACCGATTTAGAATCTTTTTCAAGATATATACAATGAGTACACATGAGAAGACTAGTACTGTGAAGGTCTGCTATAGTCCAAGCTAGAGCTTTTCTATGACTCTTGAGCACTTTTAACACAGATTCCTGTTAACCTTCAGACATGCTAGAGGATATAACAACTAAATAGGATTCACCTTCACCTAAGAATGCATATTTTAAAGTAGAAGGAAAGGGTTTCCTTTCTGGAGTGGGTGATTTTTGCTTAAAAGGGACTGGATTTATGGCATTTGGGGTAAGGGGTTCAAAAGCAGGGGTCCAATGACCCACATGCATGCAAGGCCCACTCCCTTCCCCAACTCTAGATGGGTCCCTATAACTTGTACACTCGGATTCCAATTGGTCATTAGGTTCACTCCAAACTAGAGCCCCCTAAATTGGATCCTCTATGGACTCACAGTCCACATGCTCTTGTATAATAGACTTAATAAAGTCTACCTCCCCAATGTTATCTGTCTCTCTTTTTTGCTTACCCACAGTGAATATGTTCATCTCTAAGGTCATATTACCAAATGAAAGTTTCAGTAACCCATTCCTACAATGAATAATAGCATTACCCATTGTAAGGAAGGGTCATCCTAGAATGACAGGGATATGATGCTTAGAGGACTCAATGTCTATTGGTTGGGTATCTAATACAATGAAATCAACAAGGTAGTATACATTGTCTACTTAAATGAGAACATCATCTATGATCACCCTAGAGACCTTAACAGAACGATCAACCAACTCTAATGTAACTCGGGTAGGGCTCAACTCTATTAGACCTAGTTCTTTATAAACAGAATATGGAAGAAGATTCATACTAGAACCTAGGTCAAGAAGGGCTCAATCTATTCTATGGCCTTCTATGATGCACGAAATAGTAGGACAACCAAGGTCCTTATACTTCGGCGTGGTTTTGCATTGAAGGATGACGCTCTGGCTTTCATTCATCATTATCGTCTCGTTTATGTGCAACTTTCTTTTCACAGTACACAAGTTCTTCAAGAACTTGGCATAGGAAAGTATTTGTTTGATGGCATCTAAGATAGGAATATTGACTCAAACCTGTTTAAATATATCAGAGATTTCAGAGTTCAGAGACTCTTTCTTAGGTTTAGTCAATTTATGGGGAAATAGGGTGTGTTTCAAATCTTCAATGCTCACTCCTTTAGATGCATCAATTAATTTTTTAGACAGTTCAGAATGTTTCTCATTTTCTTTTTCTTCATTCTCATTATTTTTTTCACTCTTTTCTCTCTCTTGTTTATATCCTAACCCTACAGACTCATCCTTATTCCCTTGGTTGTTTTCTTTAGGAGTGATGGTTTTATCTAGTTGTTTTCCGCTCCTAAGGGTAGTGATGGCTTGAACCTATTCATGTGCAGTGTCAACGTAGTTTGCAGGTTTAGGGTTTAGTTGGGCTTGGGCAGGAAATCATCCTTGTGTTTGTTGAGTCATCAAAATCTTATGGATATCTTTGACTATGGTGTTGGTTTCCCCATGTGATTGTTTCAGATTTGTGACCCTAGTTGTGAGTGCGCTTAGATCGTTGGTCACTTGGTTGTTCTCATTATTTCTCTTATGAGGAGGTTGGTATTGTGCCTATTGAGGTATGTATGGTTGTGATACCGGTTGTGTGGAATAGGGCATTGATTGACTTTGGAAAGTTTGTGGTGGTGGTTGAAAGAATTGTGGGGATTGTTGGAATGGTTAAGAGTTTTGAGGACCCTCTTGTTTCTACCCAAAATTAGGGTGATTCCTCCAACTTGGGTTATATTTATTGGAGTAGGGATTATTCTCACTCCTTTAGTTTTGGTACTCTCCTTGAAATTGACCAACCGCATTTACTTGGCCATAAAGTACTTCCCTTACCCCCTGTATAACTGGACATGATGAAGTGTCATGATCCAATGTGTCACAAACTAAGCATAGTGAGGGTGTATCAACTGGTACGGAAGTGGTGGCCTTAGAAGTTTTCAAAGCCACTAATTTGCGCATGAGTGACGTGACTTTAGCTTGTAGGTCTTCTACTTCTCCTAATTGGTGTTTGACTCCGACATGTGTGGTAGTGGGTTTGTTTATGTGATTTTGAGTCCCCTACTAGCCCAATCTCTTGCCAAGTTGGCTAGATAGTCGAAGTAATTATATGACTTTGTGAGGTTTTTGTCTGGATAGGTTCCTGAGCACATAGATTCTATAAACATCTTCAATTGAGGAGTTAATGAAGAATAAAACGTGTTTATGATGTGCCATTTTGGGAAACTGTGATGTGGACATGCAAATAATAGGTCCTTGAACCTTTTCTAACATTGGAAGAAAGTCTCACCACTAAATGGTGCAAATTGAGAGATGACATGTCATAGTGCCTTAGTGCAATTTTCAGAGAAGAACTTTTTCAAGAACTCCCTTTGAAGTGTATTCTATGAATATATGGACATAGGTCTTAGTGAATTAAACCACGTGTTGTCCCTGTCCTTTAGAGTGAATGAGAAGAGTTTTAAAAGTAAAACCTCCCAAGGATATGCGTTGTCTTGAAAAATAGAGCATACATCCTCAAAGTCTTTGATATGCGTGTATGGTTACTCTGAATCAAAGCCATGAAACTGGAGCATGGCTTGTAGCATTCCTAGTTTAAGATATAGAATGGTTTGATGTGCAGGAAGTATGATGGCAGATGTAGGTGTTTGCCTTAAAGGGTTCATGTAGTCCCTCATATTCGATTTTAGGCTTTTGCGTCCTCGGCGTTGCTTCTCCTTTCATAGACATTGTTTCGGCCATTTTGCCCGTTTTGTCCATTATTTTCACCTTTTGGGACATGTTCCAGTGGATCATCAATGTTTTTCATAGGTAAGGGTCATGAATCAACCAAGGAAAATCGAGGTAAGTCTGTTAGATTCAAATGAGTAGGTGATAGAGTTAAATAACCGGGTAGGAGGTTACGTAAAGGGTCGACTCTGCAAAGACGATGGGTGTGATCTCTAAAGAATAAGGACATACAAATACAATGCACACATAAATCAAGTCTAGTCCTTCTAAGCCTCCAATCTCCACAGAAATATCAACTTCGTTACCCATAAGAAATTTGAAAGCAACCCAACTAATCCTCCAATCTCCGTATACAAGGCAAAACTACCAATAAACACTTTGCACGTAGCCTAACCATCTCTAATTCTGCCTCCTAATTACAATATGCCTAGACCCCTAAAAAGAAGAAAAATAAATAAAATCCTAAAATTGAAACACAAAAAAATGGAACGAAGTTACGCGTAGCCTTAGCCGACGATTCCTTTGTGGTTGTTGGTGGATGGTGAAGCAGTCCGCTGAATTTTGCACTGATTGAGGTTCATGTTCTTGCAAACCTCTTGTGGTCACTTGTGTGAAAGCAAGCTCCTTAGCAATGGCATAAAAAACTTGACTCGCACCAAACGTGTGCTTAAGATAATCCCAAGTGTAGGATAGCGGAGTAGTATATACTCAAAGTACGAGATCATTCCCACAAGGAGCAGTTTACAAAGGATCGAAAGGACTAGAATAATCCTCTCAATCGCTCACAAAAATCGAAACAAATTTCTTCTAAAAGAAAATAAAATTCTGATTGTTTGGAAAAATGTTTGATTATCTAAACTATCTAACAAGCAACGAAAAATAACTTGAACATGATTTGATTATAAAGTAATGAGAATAAGTCTTAGGATCAATCGATACAACCAATTGTGTCTCATGGAATTCGAAAGGAGATAATTTTGTAACTTAAATCCTGCGACTACGTTGCAAGTCTCGAATTTGGAAGATTTAGAGATAAAAACCAAATGTTCTTCAAAATTGCAACTTCTAGAATAAATCGAGTTGTTAGATCCAAGGACGAATACCATCGATTCGTGCAACACATTTACTGAATATAGACTCATGTATAAACATTACTGAACATAATCAAACATCCAAGTTATCAAAGATTTCTAGAACGCAGAAGAAAAAGAAAGATAAAAATAGAAAATTGAACTTTGAAACCCAAAATCTCACCTCCTTTGTTCATCTGAGACCTTCAATTGGTCTTTACAATCAATCTTGAGATGGAAAGGTTTAGCTACTCATCTCCATCTATGAAAAGCTCGAAATAATTGAATGAACACTGAAAATATTGATTTAGTGCAAAGAAACAAAAGAAATCTCGAATTGAATGTAAGGAATCTTGAAAACTTATGTTGAAACTTGTATTGAAGTGAATTTATTACAAAGAAGCAACAACCTAATAAATCTAAGCTATTGTAATGTAAAAACTGTAAAAACCCTTTACAATGGCCGCCCCCTTTAAACAAAAACAGAGTAGGTATTTATAAGGATCACAGTCCAAACCCTAGAAATAGTTAAAGTTTTACCTTGCTGTTCGAACGGCAAAATGGGCGTTCGAATGCTGTTGATAATTATTCTTCATCATTCGAACTCTAAGACCTATCGTTCGAATGCCAGGAAAATTTGATTTTGTATGCTCTCTGGCCATTCTAATGTTGGGTTTTGGCGTTCAAACACCAGGCCACGTTTGCTCCGCTTTTGCCTCTTGCTGTTCGGACTCTACTTTTGGTGTTTGAACTCTAGAGCCCTTTTCACCCTTTTTGGTTTCAACTTGTTTGAGGCTTTTGGAGTCAAAATTTGGTAACGCTTATTAGACGCAACATATGTAACTTGAAGAGAGCTTTCCAACGGTGTATCATTCATCCCATTCCAAGCTATGAGTAAAAACCTGCACATTTTTCAAGATAAGGCTTCGGCAACGTTCCTCGACAAGCCATGCCCGCAGACTGAATTACTTCTTTGACTCAAAATCAACTCCCTTAGCTTTAAATAGCTGAAATATGATTAAGTATGAGATTAAATATAATATATATCAAAAACAGTATAATTAACCCTAATCTACGGCTAGCAAAGGTCGTTTAGCGGCAATAGACTGCATTTATGTAGTCTAATCACTTGTAACACACAACTTTTTCAATATCTTCCAATGTGACAAGTTTCAATTCATAATCTTATTGAGATTATGGCACTACATAATCTGGACACTAAGGGGGACCAATAGATAACAAATACATGTTTTATAATCATCAAAATCAAGGCATGGAGTCAACATAATGGTCCACATAGAGGATGCATTGGCCCACAGATATTCCCTTGAATTCTTTGTAAAAATGATGAGAATACAAAAACTACTTTTGAAGGAGATGGTCTAAAAATTAATTTTTCTTGTGAACGTGCACCATATATATAATTATTTGAGAAAATAATCTTTCAGTCTTTATCGAGTGTGCATATGGATTCTCAATAATTTGATGCATCATTATTGATCTTCGATGACCTAGATGATCATGCTATAGTATAAATTCTTTGGATCAAAGTACGTCTGGTGCATCACTACAGGTGATTCCTCGACTTTTATAGTAATATAATATAATCCATAAAACGATGCAACAAGTTTCTCTGACGTACACTTTTTTCTTGAAATATAAGAAATAATGTGGAGTTATTCTACATTATCTTTATTTTTCGTCTCAATATGATATCCATTATAACATATATCTTTAAAACTGATCAGATTTCTTATAGATTTAGTAGAGTACAATGCATCATCAATATATAGCTTTGTTCCTCTTGGTAACATTATATTGGCTCTTTCGGTGCCTTTAATCAATTTTGTTGTGACAAATATTGTATTGATATTTTGTTAAAGTAATATCAAGTGTGAGAAATATGTTTTCTTTTGAAGAATTATGTGCGTTGTTGCACTATCTATTAGATATGTATCTTCACCATTCATCTTAGAACAATCAATGCGTTGGTATGATCCATGCATCTATATATAAAATATTAAAATTGTTCATTTAAAACAAAAGAGTTCATTAAAAGGAAAAACATATGAAGGAAACATTACAAAAGATGATAATAAACTAAATAAATTAGAAAATAACATCAATTAGTGTGGACATCCCCATCACCAATTAAATGATCTATTTTTTCACTAGCGTCTTCAAAGAAATCTAAAACATCCAGGAAATTAATATCGACCGGGCCATTAAAATTCGTAAAATGCATTTTTGCATTTTTTCCCCTTTATCTTTAATTAAGGTTTAATTAAGGCTTGGTATAGATCTAACGTAAGACAAGTATGTGACCAAAGTCCTTTTATTCCATACCTAAAACAAGAATTTTTGTAATTCTTAGGAGGTTTATTCTGTAAGTCTTTCCCCTTTTCTTGTTTTACTTTAGAGTTGTTCTACTGTTAATGGTATGATGTAGTATTCTTAAACCTCATAGAATAAGTGTTACCTCCACGATAATTCCCACGAGTTCGGAAACTATTCCTACCACGGCCATGTTCACGATCATGTCTGCGTTTGTGACCATCATATGAAATTGCATTCACTTTAGGAAATGGTGCAGAACCAGTAGGTTGAACTAATAATTTTTCATTAGCAACTCATTATTTTGCTCAGTCATAAGAAGTATGATATTAATTCAAAATATTTTCTAAATCCATGTTCTCGATATTGCTGCTACAGAAGAACATTTGAGGCATAGAATGTGGAGAATATTTTTTTTAATATGTTTTCACCATTAATAATTTCTCCATATAACTTTAATTGTGAGATGATTTTAAATAATGCAGAGTTGTACTCGCTAACAGTTTTAAAATCTTGTAACCTCATGCATCCAATTAAATCGGGCTTTTGGGAGGACTACGATCTTTTGGTGCTCGTGTCTCTCTTTTAATTTTTTTCATAGTGTCAGTGGGTCTTTTACTATGAGGTACTCAGATTTTAATTCTTCATAAAGATGATGACGAAGAAAAATTCTTCAAATTTATTGTTTGCCCAAGGTCCTTTGCAGCTAGATGAATGTTAGTATCAATGATTCAAGATAATTAGTTATCATCAAAAATGTCAAAAGGTCAACAAATTTTAATTTTGTGAGGTTTGACTTTTTCAGAATACTATACTAACAAAATAATAAGATTAAAGCAGGACAAAATTATTAAGACCACATACATATTAAAGTCACATAAAATAATAAGAACACTACTTGAAACAAAAAAATATATGTCCACATGAATATTAAATATTCATTAGTTTTGACCCTTTGTAGAAGTCATTAAGCATTAAAAGCTATAAAATGTATATGTATGTGTGTATATATATGTAAATGAACTACCATCTTGAAAAACATAAATGCCTTTTTTGCACAAATATTCAGAATTTCGTACTGATAATGTGTTATAAAGCAGGAAAATATAAAGCAAATAAAACATGTATAAACATAAGATATAATAAATTAATTCTTCCAGAACTATCAAATATTAATTAAATTAGTTCTTTTGGAACCATTTAGGGATAGATCTTCTAGTCCACCTAAGATTTTGTTAATATTACAGAACCAAATAAAATAGAACTTGATCTTTGAGGATTTACCTATACTCTCTATTCTTATTTTCTTTCTATTCTTTCTCTATTTTTTTGATGTGTCTCGAACTATCTCCTGAGCTCTCATATTTATACTAATTTCTCATATTTATACTAATTTGAATAAATTGGCCATTCAAAGTCGGTTATGAGATAGTAACATTTAAATTTTTGATAGCCGCCCTCAGAACCTGTGATGATCAAAGGTCATCCATGGTTGCATTACATAATAGCATTTTGATTTTGAGCATTGCATTATGAGTTTGGTTGTTTGAAGGATGTTTCTGGGGGTTAAGGGTAGATGAGAACCTGGTCTCGAAGGCCTAGGTGGCCTAGAGTAAAGTTAGTGTTCATTTTTGTAAAAAGAAGCGGTTTTGGTTGGTCATAAAAAATAACATATGTTTTTTTTTATTTACATTTGATCTGATTGAATGCGTGAGCTAGGTGTTATTCATATTTTAGTAACCATGCATGGCCTATCATGTGGAAAAAAAAAACATGAGCAATTGTTAGGACCAAAAAACTCACTTTTATGCAAATTAAGGATCGTAATCGGCCAGTAGCATAGCTACCGAATGCCGAATACATCAAAAGGGTTGATCACCTATGATTTATAATTATTTTATAAAAAAAATACATAAATAATATTGCATTTCATTCAATTCAGAGCAAGTTCCTATCACACTTCGATTTTCGCCACTCGGAGAGTTACAAGGGCGTGAATGATAAATACAAATAAAGTAAATAAAGTAAACTAACTACTATTTGTCCCAATATAACTTCTACTCTAAATATAACAATAACAATAAATTGTGAGTCCACCACATAGAAGCCAAAACATTGTACTGAATAATGATTACGTAACTAGGTCCTTAATAACTAGGGCCTATTACAACTAGCATTGTTGTCATATCTTGCGCCATGTACATATCCATTTTCTGATCAGTAGTTCAGCCTGGTGTAATTATTCCCAATACATTTCAGCTTACTTTTTGTTATCTAGAATGTTCGCGTATGAACATGATGAGTTGTAAAACTCAATATGAAATATATCCAGCAATCATAACGTAAATACTTTTCAATATAAGATGTAAAGAGGTAATGATCTGTAATAAAAATATTCCAATTCAAAAGCAATTATTTTCTTTGATACAATATCAGTTTCATAGAATGTCTTATCAAATGATATCAATTTTTTAATCCTATGATGTTATTTAATCTTTAGGTACTTCTGTATTCAATAGACCCCCCCACCTTCAAGTGGAGGTTTTCACCCTTATAACACCCTTGCCAACCATATCAGCCCGAAAAGCAAGACTCCTTCTTCCTCTTATCACCTACACACTAGAAGGAATCCACCTTTGTAACTTCTATTGCCAACCATTCAAGTCCAAAAGGCAAGACTATCACCACTTTACAGCCTGATTAACTAGGCTCTTATTAATATATGTTTGTAAAATAGAGCTCATATGCTCCACGCCGGGAGTATTGCCTTATAACATCTTGCCAGCACTTATAGTCCGAAAGTCGGGGCTATTAGTTACACATGCCCAACTAACATAGGCTCTTATGTTCCCAAAATACTGAACATTTAGCTGCCTCTTTTAAATATTATGTAGTTGATTTAAGAATTATGACAGTTGAAATTATTGTCGTTATCTCGATTTATGCATAATTACCATATTAAAGAAAAGACATAAAATATAGTTATAAAGTAACATTATTAAACTTTCTGAAATTGAAATGAATTTTTAACAATTATACTATCATTGTAATAGATGGTATGAATCCCCTACTTGAAATTCAGTACAGCTTAGTTATTATGTTGTTGTCTCGTTTTGCGTACGAGTCGTAAACACATCATCGCTTGTATTACTATTTAGGTCTAAGTTAGCATATATGAATGTAAGACCTTTCCATTATGTGTCCTAAATCCCATAGAGTTCAGTGTTGATTAACTTATCCATATAGTTATTATGGTGTAACCCAAGCAATTTCTGTGTTGTCCTAAGCAGTAAAATCTGTCCATTTTTGGTACAAATTAATAAAAATATATTTATTTATTTATTTTAGATGTTTATACTTGTTTTTAAATTTTGATGTTAAGTTTTGTAAAAATAATGTCAAGTTTTCCCTTTTTCGGGTAATAGTGTCAAAATGACCGTTTTGACCTTAATAGTCAATAAATTTTAAAATTTGATGTGGATGATGAGAATATCCCACCTCCTTAGAGTAATTTCAATAGTGTCTAAAAATAATTTTTAAATATTTTTTACCACATCATAAATTATTTTTAATGAGTTTTCTCTAATAAAACACTAGAAAATTAAAAAAAAATACTTATAAGTGTCCGACAAATATCAAACCAGTTTTAAAATATTCCATAGAATAAAGTATTAATTTTTCAAAAACATTTGGGGTCCAGATGATTGCCCATGCTCGTCCACACACCACCCTGAGAGTGGGGGTGGTGGCCCCCACCTCTCTTCTATAACAAGTTTGTGCTTGCTGCCCGTACGACCCAACCACCTTTCGACGGCCATAGCTCACTCATTTTAACACAAAGTGATGCAAGGTTATTGGAAACTAGACTCGAAGTCCTTTCATTTGGTACCAACCTCATCGGCTGCTGTCACCGGTGGTTGAAGAAAAACATTCAGCGAAGTGGTCCAGCGCCGTTGTTGTACTACAACTTGCAACTCCACTTTTTATATTTCTTGGTCATCCTCGACCACCCCCCAGTTCCCATAACTTCTCCCCATACTCCCTAGATTATGCCCAAGCCTTGGGCTTGGCCGAAAAAGTGCTAGATCCGGCCACCTAATACATTTTTGCCTGTAACCTTAACAACGATAATCTAGCCATAACTTTTAATCATCCCACATGGGACATTAAAACTTGGTTTCTACCTATATTTTTCAGTTTATAACATTTCTAAATTGATCTCACACCTTGTCGTGGCCTAGAGATAAATCTCCCCCAAACCCTCCTTCATTAATGGAGCTCAAGTGAAGTTTGTTCTATCCCACTTTCAGCCCTCTAATCCCTATGAAATGCAATTGAAAGATGACTTATAAAAGATAGAGAATATTTACCTTTGAAGTCCCTAAACTTTGGTGCAAGATTGCTCTCTTCTTTTCTCTCTCTCTCTCTCTCTCTCTCTCTCTCTTTCTCTTTTCTTCTTCATCTCTATCTGTTGTATAATTTTTTTGTAAATTTGGAGACTCATTTTCATGTAGTGTATGTATCTTTATACACACACACACACACTCTCTCTCCAAAATATTAAGGGGCTTGAGTGTGCCAAGTGTCAATTCAAGATGTATTCTTACATTTTTAGAAGACCACACAAGGTTTGTTTGGTATTTTCTTAATTCAATATACTATTTACTAATTCAAGGCATTAAAATTAGCCAATCATTCAATTTCTTTATATTTTTTATATTTAGATATATAAAAAATATTTTGGATCGTTGTCCTTTTTCCTAGTTTACCCTCTCTTTCCATTGCAACTATATTGCTAACTTAGCTAGGTTTTTAGTTAGTTCACTAGTTTGGTTAGCCTTCAACCAATGAGGCTTTGACACTTCATCAACTAATGCAAGAATTAGTTACTATATCTTGTTATCCCTTAATTTATTTTACCCAGCAAATTTTAAGTTTATCCCAATGTTATTGGAAATTACAAAGAAATTTTACTATGAAAGCCAAGACAAAGAAATTTTAGTTCTACTGAGAAATTTTGCTATCAACTCTCAAATAGAGAAATTCTGTTGTCAACACTTGAATAGAGAAATTTTGATGTCAGCATTTAAACAAAGAAATTTTATAGCAAAGAAAATTCGAACAGAGAAATTTTACCATTAGGACTCTGAACAGAGAAATTCTACTATGATACCACGATTTAGCTCTAGTCTACATTTGGGTCATGGATTTTATGGTTGTTACAATCCAACCCCCCAACAATAAGTTTCTTGCTCAAAACTTGACCTAGACATATAGTTCAGCGTATTTAGATCTCATATCAACTTTTGTTTCTCAGGTTGCTTTTTTAGTTCCATGGTATTGTCATAACACTTTCACTAAGGGTATCACTTTGTTCTTCAACACTTATTCCCAAGTGTCCAAGATTTTCATAAGCCTTTCTTCATAGGTAGTCGAATGTCTAGCCAGTTAATTACATGTGTGGGATCCGATATGTATTGGTGCAACATTAACACGTGAAAAACATTGTATGCCTAAGTGACATGTGGTGGTAAATCAAGTTGAGCCACTTTCCCCACGTCTTACTACTCAAATGGTCCCACATATTTTGGTGCTAACTTTCCCTTCTTCCCAAATCGAATTGTTCCCTTCTTGGACGTGACTTTGAGAAATACCTAATTTCCTTTTATGAACTCTAAGGGTTGCCTTCGTTGATCCGTATAGCTCTTCTGTTGGCTTTGTGCAATGCACAATCAATCTCTAATGATTCAGACTTTTCAATGGTTTTTTGTACAAGATCTGGTCTGTAGAGTAGTCTTTCTCCCTTTTCGAGCCAACAATTCAGAGATTTACAGGGTCTTTTGTATAATGCTTAGTATGGTGCCATCCCTATGCTTGCTTGCTAACTGTTGTTGTAAGCAAATTCCACTAAGGTAAATGCTCATTCCAACTTCTATGAAAATTTTGAACACATGCTCTCAACATATCTTCTAGTATCTGAATGATCTGTTCAGATTGTTTATCTGTCTGCGGGTGGTATGTTGTGCTCATCTTCAGTTATGTCCTGAATGCTCGTTAAAGACTTTTCCAAAATTTAGATACAAAGCAAAAATCTCTATCAAACACGATTGATATGGGTACTCCATGTAACCAAACGATTTCCTTAATGTATATATTACTTAATGTATTCAATGAGTCAGTCATTTTGGTTAGTAGGAAATGAGCAGATATGTTAAGTCAATCCACTATAACCTACATACAATCATAACTGTTTTAAGTCTTTGGCAATTTTGACATGAAGCCCTTGGTGATACAATCCCACTTCCATTTGGCAATTGATAATGGCTGTAAAAGTCGTCCTAACCTTTGATATTTTGCTTTTACTTGTTGGCATTTAAACACCTTGCTACAAAGTTTGAGACATCCTTCTTCATTCCTTTCCAATTGTGTAGGCGTTTCAAATAATAGTACATCTTGGTGCTTCTTAGACGAATGGTGAATTTTGTTCAATGTGCTTCAGCTAAAATCTCCTCTCATAGCATGGCTTGGTTTAGTACTAATAGTTTATCCTTGTATTATAAGTCGCTGTCAAAATGAATATCTCATCCTACTTCTCCATCCCCTCATTTGACTTTTGCTCAGACAACTAGTACTTCTAGGTCCTCCGCTTATGCTTCGATTACTCGTCGTACAAGTGTAGGCTGAATGGTGATATTGTAGAGGTAGATTTATGAATCTCACATGCATATCCATTGGTCAAAATCTTCTAATGCGTCTTTCATTTTTCACGAACCAAGGACAAGACAACTCATATTGGCCTAGTTCTTCTTGCTTAACACATTTGCAACTACATTAGCTTTTCCTGGATGGTATTGTAAGGTGAAGTCGTAGTCTTCCAAGTACTCAACCCATCATCGTTATCACATGTTTAAGTCCTTTTGAGTCATGATATATTTTAGGATTCTATGATTAGTGAAAATCTCAAACTTCTCACTGTATAAGTAACATCTCCATATCTTTACGGTAAAAATGACTGCAGCCAACTCTAAGTCATGTGTTGGATAATTCACCTTGTGCCTCTTCAACTGTCGTGATCCATATATGACTACCCGTTCGTCTTGCATTAGCATGCATCCTAATCCCATATGAGACGTATCAGTGTAGACTACGTACTATTTTTTGCTCGTAGGTACGGTAAGGACTGGTACTGTGGTTAACTTCTTATTCGGCTCTTAAAATGCTTGTTCACATTTGTTAATCCACTCAAACTTGGTGGCCTTCCGAGTCAATTAAGTCATTGGTGCTAGCATCTTAAAGAATTCTTTAACGAACCGTTGGTAATATTCTACTAAACCAAGGAAACTTTGGATCTCCGTCATGGTCTTCGGTCACTCCCAATTTAACACAAATTCAATTTTAGACGGGTTTATAGCTATCCCCTCATTTGAGATGACGTGCCTTAGAATTTTAACCTCATGTGTTTAGAAGTCACATTTGCTCTCTATAAGTACCTCATGTTTGCCCGCTCGACAATCTCTAGTCTATCTGGACTCACACTCAAATCAATATAGACATATTCAAAGTCCAAATCAACTTTCCAAATTCAATTCAATCAATCAATCACTTCGTGGGCCTAACAGGCCCAATAGAGGTAAAATCACCAAAATGTCCTTATGGCATTACTCGGTCCATTCCCATTGGCACGTCTTCTTGGAGACAATAAGTCCCCGCTTTGATCTCAAACTCAACTTTAAGTCTAATTCCAATTCAAATCATATCTGGCACGCCTTTCAAGAAAGTTAATTCCTCAGGTGGTAAGACCATTTAGTTCGGCACATTTTTTGAGAAAACTCTTTGGAACAGTAAGTCCTTTCAAACCTGTTAATCGGGACAGAACCCAAGTCCTCGATATGGTAGAACAGTCCACCTTTGGCGCCTATTAGCCAGCTAATGAAGAATATCTGCTATTCGGCATGTCTTTCGAAAAAGTTTGATTCCTCAGACGATAAGTCCACTTAGAAGCTTCTCAAGATCAGGCAGTCTCCAGAATGAACGCGAACCATCAGAGTGGTGAAAACAATCCTAAATATTGCAACCATCAAAGTGGTGGAAACACTTGTGAACAAGTTGATATTAGGAATTGCCAACAAACCCCATATATCACGGGACCGAACTCGCCTGTTGGCCGTGAATCGTTTACCAAAGGATGAGATACCTTTGGAATCTAACTCATCATAAATCGTTAGAATGGTAGAAACACTCAAAACCCAGGTCAACACCAGTGCATGCTAGCCCACTTCGGTGAAAAGATGGCCAAACTGCCCCTTGGGCCATTTTTAGCACATTTTTTGAGAAAGTACCTAAGTCTTCAAAACGGTAAGTCCACCCTCCAAAGATCATCCCAAAAATGATCCGGCATGTTTAAATGCCTTTTAGTCGGTTCTGGGCTAATTTCGGGACCATTAGGTCAACATAGCCATTTTGCCCTTAGGCATCCGAGTGCCTCCGGGAACCACACTGGCTCTAGGTATCAAACCGGTAACCTCCCAAGAATGCTTCTAGTAACATTCCCAACCTTTCAATACCTTTTCAGATCATTCTGAGTCAATTTCGGTAAATCGGGTGCAAAATTATTGTTTTGCCCCTGGTGGCCTGGTTGCCGTTTCCAACCACACCAGCTTTGGGTATCAAACCGGCACGCCCTTGGAACACTCTGGATAGTGTTTCTAACCTTCAATTCCTCTCATAAGCCATTTCGAGTCTATTCCGGTGATTTTTCGGTCTAGTTGACCATTTTGTTCCTAAAAGCTTGGTCGACAATTTTGACCTTATTTTTCAAGTCCGTTACCCCTAGGACACTATTTCAGAGGTTTCTACCCATTTTCGACCTTCCAAACCCTTCCCGGTCTTCTAGAACATTCTCGGACCTTCCAAAGTCACTCCTAGTGGAGCCAGGCTAAAAATTGCATGGTAGTCACTAGGATTGGCGTCCAAATCTTCTGCCTTGCATATTGAGGGTTGAAGATATGTTTCTTGCTGCCTTAAAAAGTTTCCTAAGTGGCTGGCACCACTAGTAGTGGCGCCAAGCCAAAAAATAGCCTGGCGCCACTCTTAGTGGCGCCAGTGTATTTTTAAGCCTAGCGTCACTGCAACAGGCGCTAGGTCAATCTTTTGTCTATAAATATAAAGCCTCCCCCTGCATGAAAGAGGTCGGTAATCCAAGTTTAGAAACTTTGTCTCTCTACATACAAACCTCGAACTCTTTCCAAACCATAGTTTTCTTAGGCCTCTTCAAACCCTAGTCCCCATACACTTTACCCCTAGTATACATACACTCAATACACCCCTATACAAGCCTCCAAGCTAACCATTGAAGACTCAAAGTGCTACAATCTTAAAGCTCTCGAAGATCAAAGCAAAGTGAAGCAAATAAAGTAAGCAAGATAAAGAAGACGTAAGGTTAGTTTTCTATTTACGTTTATGCAATTTTCCCCTCTCTCTTCTCTCTTCTAAGCTACTTGGGTTTTCTTCTATTTTAATCCCCTATCTTCTTCCCCCCTTTCTTGCATGCTTGAAACAAGGGTATCCCCGATTCATGTGTAGGAAGAATGGTTGAACGTCACCGTGTCAGGCGCTGTCTTCTAATTCAACCTTAGACCATGTGGATTCGGCTCCCTTGATTATGTGGTGAAACTAAATCTTGTATGTTCATGACCCTACTTGCATTGTGCATATCATACTCATAAATCTATTTCAAATCATTTTTTAAACTTGTTTTCAAAACTTGCATCAAAATCTCTTTCAAAACTTGCATTAAAAATCTCCTCTTGCAAACTTGTTTTCAAAATCACAATCTAAAGATGAATCTAGCCACTCCATGATTAGGATTGTTTTAGGAAAGTGTTACATAAGTTTTGGGTGAAAACCCTAAAATCAATTTTGTCAAAATCACAATCGTAAAGTGATTCTAGCCATTCGATGGTTAAGGTTGCTTTAGGAAAGTGTTATATTTAATGAAAACAATATGGTCCATATTTTCAAATATTTGTTGTTTTCAAAACCACGATCCTAGAATGGTTCCAATCTTCCTACGATTAGAGTCGTTTTAGAAAAGTGAGATATTTTTAGAGACTTATAAAAGTCTATATTCCATTCCCTTTCCAAATTGCTTTTTCTAATCTGTTTCCAAACTTCTTTTCCAATCTACTTCCTAAAACGCTTTAAAAAATCTCATTCTAAAAACTTTCTTTCCAAAAGTTTCATTTTCTAAAACTTCTTTCCAAAAATCCTTTTCAAAAAAGCTCTTTTTAAAATTCTACTTTCCAAGTTAAGCCCTAGAGCTAATGATTAGGAAACCCTAATTTCCACTTTCCTTTTCTACATCAAATCTTAGATTCTCAAAATCTTTTTTCTACCCCAAAATCATATTTTCTAAATATAAGTTTTCCAAATCTCATCTTTTCCAATTCCATGTGAAATCTAATCTCCAACTTACGAAACCAAATCCAATTTTCGTTTTTGGAAACAAAATCGAATCATCTCTTTTCAGGAACAAAATTCAATCTTTTATTTTAGGAAATAGAAATCAAACCTTTCCTAATTTCAAATCTTTCCTAATCTAAACCCTTCCTAATTCCCATCCTTTCCAAAACTCAAGCTTTCAAACCTTTCCTAATTTTAAACTTTCAAATCTTTCATAATTTCAAACTTTTCAGTCTTTCTAAATTTAAACCTTTTCTAATTTCTTAATTTTCTAAATTTCAAATCTTTCCAAAATTCAAACTTTCTTAAATCCAAGACTTTCCAAAATCCAAATCTTTCTAAATTCAAATCTTTTCAAAATCAACTATTTCTTAAAAAGAAAGCTTTCTTAAGTTTAAACTTTCCAAGATCCGAATCTTTCCAAATTCAAAACTTTCTTAAAATGAAAAGTCTCCTAATTTGGCACTTTCTTAACATGGAACTTTCCTATTTTGAAACATTCTTAATTCCAAACTTTCCAAAGTCCAAACTTTCCTAAACCCTAACTTTCCAAATCATTTCAAGTCAAGCGTTTTCAAATCAAATTAAATCTTTTTTCAAATCTTTCTTAAATCCAATTCTCCTAATTCGAACCTTTGCTAAATTCAACTTTCTAAAATCAAACTTTTCAAATCTAAATCAAATCCTTTCTAATTCAATTACATGTTCCAACCTAGGAGACCTAAACCCTAGGAGGCCCTAATCCTAAAAGTTAGGAAGTTTCAACTCTTTTTTAAAACTCCTTTCTAAACCAAGATGATTTTCCAATTTCAAACTTCAAAATATTTTCAAAACACAACTTTATCTTTCAAAATCTAGTCCAAGTTTTCTTTCAAAGATCAAATCCCCTTTTTCAAGTCTAATCCTAAGTCTAGGTTCAATGTCAACTCAAATCTTGATTTTATATCTTCTATTCAAAATTCAAATCAAACTCTTTCAAATAAAATCTTTTCAAATCAAACTTTCCAAAACCTCAAAGTGTTTATTTTCAATCGAACCCTTGTCCAAACTACGGCTGACCTGATTCCCAAAAAGGGATACGTAGGCAACCCTTATGGGTGCGATCACAACCTTTTTCAAGTTTCTAATTCCACAATCTTTTTCAAGTTTCCAATTCCATAATCTATTTCAAGTTTCAAATTCTAAAATCTATTTTCAAATCTTTATTTCCAATTTCTAAAAATTTTTTTCAAACTTCAAAGTCTTCTTTTCAAATATATTTTCAAAATCAAATTTGCTTGTCAAATCTATTTTCAAAATCAAAGTTTTTTCTTGCACTTGCATATCATGTATCATGTCAAACATCTTTTCAAAATTCTTTTCTAAAGTGGATAGTTTTGGACATTTATTAATCAAAGATTCTAAATGAGTAAACCTAGGGGTGAATAGACATGTAGATACTGCAAGGGCAGGGTAGGGTGATAGCTTAGTACGTCTTCCCTACACCTAATCAACCTCTGAACCTAGGATCACTATTTTCAAAGACCAAATGGAGCTATTTTAAAAAAGAGCTTAAAAATTTTTAAAGGTTGCCAAACAACTTATTTTCTTAAAAACCCTCTCTTGAGGAAGTTTTCAAAACCCATTTCAAAAACCTTAAGTGTAATCTTCGGATTGTGCTTAGTTTTAGGTGACCTAACTCACCTTAATCAAGTTAGGTGGCGACTCCAAATTTTTTTTCAAAAGCTCTTTAATCAAAATCAATTTCTAATTCAAACCTAGTCACACTCATTATTCTAGGAGGATGAGTTCTAACGAGAGAGTACTGTGTTTTTCTCACTTGTCTTTTTCGAGTACCATGTTCATGCATTCGATATTCCATGTCAAGACAAGAGTTTCAAAATAACTCAAGTCATTACATCTTATGCATGTGATCAACCCAAAGAGGGTGACATCAAGTTCACTCTCGCTTGCATTAAACCTACCCAAAATCCTATGGGTCCCCATATAACACTAAGAACTGATTGCATGCATTTTAAGTCATTCCATAAGAGGGGTCCTAATCACTCTATGCTCACGGAGATAGGGTTGAAAAGAAGACAAGGGGCAACCAATCAACAAGGTCTCTCAACGACCTTCTCAACATCAAACTCAAAGAAGACGAATTTGAAGACTTAAGAGTAGTTTAGGATTTCCAATGTAAAAGTAGATAGGGGGAAGTCCAAAGGAAAATGTTCCCCCTCCCCTATTAAAATGTACTCTTATTCATTCTTGTATTTTATACTCAAAGTTCAATGTATCCTTTTACTTTGACGGTAAGGTACTTGCATATAGGGCCAATGTTATGACCCATTTTATCATCTAGATCGAGACAAGGGGGTGTTAATAGTTAGAAGTAAATTATTGACATAATTTCAAAATGAATGTTATATTACAAGGACATTAATCCTACAGCTGAATCCTGTACTTTTTTTTATGTATAATCCCAAACCAAATCTAAACTAAAATTCTGTAAGAATCAGTGAGATTTATTTCCCAAAATCATTTCCTCAGAACCTAGCAGACGCCTCAATTCCTGAAAATTTGGCTCATAAGATAGGAGTGAGCTACGAAGCCCAGTAGAAATACCATGACTTCCATAAGACACAAGTTTAAAATGCAGTATAGTAAAAAATGCTATGACATGCATATGTACTGGTTTCTTTTTAGCATTTCTAGGATCCTACCGGTATGTCTTGCTTGGGGCATCATCAAGCCTAGTGGGCCTACCCTTGACACTCCTTCTCTTCAAGTTTAGTGGGGGCCCACCCAAGATTATCTAGCCTATATCAAGTTAATGAATACTGATTCAGGGTAGCCTTGTGTAAGCACCGCATTTTTGCCCGCTCGGCAATCTTTGGTCCAACTGGGCTCGCTTTTACACATCACACGCATATTCAGACTCTAACCCGATTTCTAAACTCCAATTTAGCCCACCGGTTGCTTCCCGGGCCCATAGTGCCCACTTGAAGCTAAATGACCATTTTGCCTCGAAGCATCCGAGTGCCCCAGGAACCACACCGGCTCTGGGTATCAAACCGTTAGCCTCTCAAGAATGCTCCTTAAAGTATTCCTGGCCTTTTTTTATCTTTCCGGATCATTCCTAGTCAATTCCGGCGAACCCGGTGCAAAATGACCGTTTTGCCCCTGGCTGGCCGGTCGCCTTTTCCAACCATACCGACTCTGGGTATCAAACCGGTAACCTTTGGGAGCATTCTAAATAATATTTCCAAACTTCGAGTCTCCTTCTGGGACATTCTGAGTCCGTCCCAGCAGCTTCCAACCCGGTTGACCGTTTTGCACCTAATGGCCCGATCAACCCTTCTAACAAATCTCATTATCATTTTTCAAGTCCTTTGTCCCCGAGACATTATCTAAGGGTTCCTGTCCCTTTCCGACTCTTCGGGTCATTCCCGGCCGCTTCAATTCATCCCCGGACCTTCCGGAGTCACTCCTAGTGAAGCCAAGCTAAAAATTGCAAGGTAGTCACTAGTACAGACACCCAAATCTTCTAAAAATAAGTTGCTTGCCAACCTTAAACATTTCCTAAATGGCTGGCGCCACTACTAGTGGCGTAGTGGCGCCAAGCCAAAAAATGGCCTGTCGCCACTCTTAGTGGCGCCAATGTAATTTTTGAGCCGGCGCCACTGCAACAAGCGCCAATGCATTCCTCTCTCTATAAATACAGAGCCTCTTCCACAAACTAAAAGGTCCACAAACTCAGTCTGAAAGCCCTAATTTTTGATATACAGAGCTCGTAGCCTCCCTAAACCCTCTCTAGGTTTTCCAAACCCTAGTCACCATACACCAAACCCCAGCCTCCTATACGCTTATACACTAGCCTTTAACCCTCCATTGAAGACTTGGATTGTTGCAACTCAAAACTCTCAAAGACCAAGACGAAGCTCACGAAGACTGAAGTAAAGATCGAAGAAAAAGCAAGAAAGCAAGGCGTGCAAAGCAAAGTGAAATAAACAAGGCATACGGTAGGTTTTCTCTTTAAATTTCTGCACTTCCCCCCTCTCTCTTCTCTCTCCTAACCTACTTGGGTTTTCTCTATTTTAATCCCCCATCTCTTTCCCCCTCTTTCTTTGCATGCTTGAAACAAGGAGATTCCCAGTCCATGTGTAGGATTGGACTATTGGAGGGTCACCATGTCGGGGGCTTTCTTTTAGTCTAACTGGAGACCACGTGGGTTCGGCCCTCTTGATTATGTGGTGAAGCCTTAACCTTGTATGTTCACGACTCCAAATTTGCATTGTGCATATCATGATTCTTGCATTCTTCCAAAAATCGTTTTCAAACTCGTTTTCAAAGCTTGCATTAAACTTGTTTTCAAAATTGTATCAAAATCTTCTTTTTCAAAACTTTTTTTTCAAATCACAATCCTATGCTGATTCTAGCTTTTCCGTGGCTAGGTTTGCTTTAGGAAAGTGCTATATTTAAAGTGACCAATATGGTCCATATTTTCAACTCCTTTTCGTTTTCAAAACCACTTTCTTAAAGTGATTCTAGCTTTCCTATAGTTAGGATCGTTTGAGGAAAGTGAGACGTTTTTATACTTTCCAAAAACTTTCTTTTCAAAAAATTTCTTCCTAAAAATCTCTATCTCAACATGTTTTCCAAAAGCTCTTCTTTCCAAAATTGTTTTCTAAAAACTCTCTCCCAAAAATCTATTTTTCAAAACTCCCTTTTTATACTCTCTAAAAACACTCTCCTCAAAATTCGCTTTCCTAAAAACTCTTTCCTAAAAGCTTCTTCCAAAATTTTGTTTCCAAAACTCTCTCAAAGTTTTACTTTCCAAAAACTTCCTTCCTAAAACTCTTTTCAAATTCACTTTCTAAAAATTCTTAATTAGGCTTTCTTTCCAAAGCCTCTCTCTTTTCAAAATCTACCTTCTAGAAACTCCTCTCTAGATTTTCTTTCCAAAAATCTCCATTTCTAAAAACACACTTTCCAAAAAATTCTTTCCTTAGAGCCCAAGTCAAGCCCTAGAGCCAACAATTAGGAAACCTTAATTTTCTTTCCAAAAATATGATTTTCAATCTTGCCTTAAAACTTAGGGTTCCAAAACCTCTTATTTCACATCAAAACTATACATATTTCCAAAACCTATTTTCTACATCAAAACTATACACTTCTAAATCTAGGGTTTTTAAAAACTTCCTCTTCCAAATCCCAACCAAATCCCATCTTCCCTTTAGGAAACCAAATCCAATCTCCCATTTAGGAAACTCGATCCAATCCTCCGTTTTTGGAAACAAAATCAAATTTTCTCTTTTAGAAACAAAGTCCAATCCTTCCCTAGTCTAAATCTTTCGTAATTCAACTCCTTCCTAATCTTCTTCTTTCCTAAATCTTAAGTTTTCAAAACTTGAACAAAACAGTCTTTCCTAAATTTTAAAACTCAAAATCCAAATCTTTCTTAATTCAACTCTCTCCTAATCCCCTACCTTCCTAAACCATAAGTTTCCTAAAACTTCCAAAATTTTCCTAATTCAACCATTTTCTTAATTCTACCCCCTTTTAAATCTTAACTTTCCAAATCTAAGTTTTCAAATCTCTCCTAAACTCAAACTTTTCCTAATTTCAAGATTTTCTAAAACTCAAATTCTAAAACTTTCTAAATCTTAAATTTTCTAAATTTCAAATCTTTCTAAATTCCAATGCTTTCTAAATTCAAAACTTTCTTAAGTTAAGACTTTCTAAATCCTAAACCTTCTAATTTTTAAACCTTTCTTATTTTAAAATTTCCCAATTCAAATCTTCCTTAAATCTTAAACTTTCTTAATTCAAAACTTTCCTAAGTTAAAACCTTTCTTAATTCAAAACTTTCCTAAGTTGAAACTTTCTAAATTCAAAACTTCCCAATTTCAAAACTTTTTTTAAAAACGAAATGTTTCCTGTTTCAAAACTTTCTTAATCCAACACTTTCCTAATTTGAAAACTTTTCCAATTTGAAATCTTTCCTAAAATGACATTTTCTTAAATTCAAACTTTTCTCATTCAAAACTTTCCTAAAACGGAACTTTTCTAAAATGTAACTTTCCAAATTCGAACTTTTCCTAAATCCAAGCTTTCATAATCTTCCAAGTCCAATATTCAAGTCAATTCTTTTCTAAAATCTTTCCAAGTCAAACCTAATCTTTCTTTTCTAAGTCCTTAACTCTAGGTTTCCTAAAACCAAGTTTTCCAAAGTCAAGTCTTTTCAAATCTTCCAATCAAAGTTCAATCTCTCAATCTTTCAATCTAATTTCCAACTCAATCTTTTTCTTCCAATCATATCTTCTATTTTCAATCGGACTCTCGTCCGAACTACGACTGACCTGATTCCTCCAAAAGGATACGTAGGCAACCCTCATGGGTGCGGTCTCCACATTTTTCAAATCTCAAATTCCACAATCTTTTCAAATCTCCAATTTATTTTCAAACTTCTAATTTCAAATTTCTATTTCAAAATTTTCAAATCTTTCTTCTAAAATCAAATCAAATTCTTCTTTTCAAATCTATTTCCAAATCAACTCTCTTTTCTTTCACTTAAATATCATGCATCATGTCAATCTCTTTTCAAAATTCTTTTTTAAAGTAAATAGGATTGAACAATAGTTAGTTGAAGACTCTCGTAGGTGAATCTAGGGTAGATTGACATGTAGGTACCGTAAGGGCGGGGTAGGGTGATGGCGTAGTGCATCTTCCCTACACGTAACCAACCTCCAAACCTAGAATCACTGTTTTCATAGACCAAAAAAGAGTTATTTTTTAAAAAGGGTTAAATATCTTCCAAAGGTTCTCAAACAACCTGTTTTTCTTAAAAACCCTCTCTTGAGGAGATATTTTCAAAATCGTTTTCCATAACCCTAAGTGTAGTTTTCGGATTATGCTTAGTTTTTAGGTGACCTAACTCACCTTAATCAAGTTAGGTGGCGACTTCGAATCTTTTTCCAAAAGCCCTTTATTCAAATCAATTTTCGATTCAAACTTAGTCGCACTCATTCTTCTAGGAGGGTGAGTTCTAATAAGAGAGTACAGTATTTTTTCCGCTTGTGTGTGTATTTCTCAAGTGCGAAAAATCTAGGCGCGACACCCCGATACCAGTTGATCAACAGTCATCCATGATACAAACCCAGGGTTCTTTCATTTATCCGGTTGTTCCTCCCTTATGCCTCCCTAGTGATGCGAACATATATGAAATGCAACCTTTGCAACTTATGCAATATAATAAAGTAGGATATAAAAATTTAGCATTTAAACAAAGCTTTGGATAGAAAAGAATTGAGCATGTATCTTAGAGAATGCATAATTTCCTCCCTGCTAGTATGTGTGTAGAAGATTGATCCGGTTCTTCAAATGTTTTCTATTCATATCACAAGAATTAGATATCTATTTTCCATATATATATCTTTATTAAGCAAGTTAGATTGTTAGTAGTGCAGTACTAGATATCATAAATAGCCAGTATCCTTTTCTTGGGTGGTACACGTCCCTAGTAAGAACAGAAATTTTACCCAATGGCTCAGAATAGGAGATATTTTGGAATTTTTATCCAGGGTAGCTACTAAGGCTACTCTCTCATATTTACGTTCCCTATATTTTTAGGGATTTTTTGATAAAATTCCAGAATATTTCCATTTATATTCTATTTTCTGTGAATTTCCATGCCAGACACTGAAATTAATTCATGGTAATTCACAGGGAGGTTCTCATGTTCTGAAAATTTGAGGGTAAGACATATGGGTTGATAAGAAACTGGCCATAAAAATTTCAGAGCAAAAGATGGTGGGACGTGCCCACACACGCCACCAACTGCGCGTGGGGGAGGAAGGCACATGCTTCTTCTTCCTCCCATCGTGGCTGGGTGTGTTTGTGCTCGATTTCTAGCCAACCACTGGTATTCCTAGCCATGCATGTGAGCTCCAGGTGTTGGTAAGGTCTTGGGCTTCACACCCATGGCTAGAGCTCGACCAATGGTGGCCGAAGGTGGTCGGACGGAGCCTGAAATGGCCATTGCATGGAGGATCCCTAACGGTTCAGACCTGCAACTACCATTTTGGCTATCTTCCCCCCATTTTCAGACTATGAGCCCTTCTTGAGTTTTGTTCCTAACCCAGAGACGAGTCGACCTTAAGTGGACCGGTCGGCAATGGTTGTCGGTGACCGAAGTTAGTGTTGTTCATCGATTTTCCGGCGAGGGAGCGGTTCCAAGAGCTTTCTAGCGCATGCACAGAGGATTTGGGCCTCTCAACAACGCCCTGAAGGGTCCAGGAGGAACCTAGAGCTCCTGTTGCAATTCTTTGCCCCTGGTGTTGCCGTGGTGGGTTGTTCGAGCTTTCTTCCTTACTTTTTCTCTCTCGTTATTTTATGGTGCTCTAGTGGGTCTACGGGGTTGATTTTGGTGGGTTTAGATAGGTGAGGGAAGGGAGAAGGTTTTCTTACCTTCTTGTGGCTAGCTAAAGTTAATCTCTCTCTCTCTCTCTCTCTCTCTCTCTCTCTCTTTTTCCCATTTCCCTCTCTACGGTTTATCTCTTGCTCGCTCTATATTTTCTCTTCGCATGAAATAAAAAGGAAGATGGTGAAGGTCTGGCCAGCTATATAAAGGTGGAGTGGTTGCTTGCATGTGGAGTTTTGTGGGTGAGTTGGCTGCAACATCGCGGATGAGTGACACCTCTCATTTCTCTCTTCTCTCTCTCTCTCTCTCTCTCTCTCTCTAACCCACGACTTGCATGACGTACTACATGTATGAGATACATCAGGGAGTTTTAATGGAAAATAATCATCACAGATGAAGTCCTCCTCTCACTCGACTTCTCTTTCTCTTTCTACATTTCCTTTTTCTTTCTAAACAGTGGTATGAACAGCACCCTATGTCATCAAAGTGATGTGAACAGTGCCTTAGTGGGAGGTGATGCGCATATGGTATTGTTCAGCTTGCTCCAACTATATTTTCTTATATATATATATATATATATAAGTGTAGGATGTTTTACAGATCAACTCATATATATATAGTTAACTACAATTATCACCTTATTGTTTGTATTTTATGTAGTAACATTAGCATAGGTTTAATAATCAATGTGTCAGGGTGTCAAAATGAAAAATTTATGCTACTAAGGCCCTAAGCAAATGGTTAGTCAAACTTTTTGAGGATGTAATGCCATCAATTAAAAAGTATGGGTATTACAGTCTCACCTCCGTTAAGAAATTTTGTCCGCGAAATTAGTCTCAAATAAGTAAGGGTATCGGGTCCTCATATCCGACTCTGCTTCCCACTTGGCTTCTTCTATCCTATGATGTTGCCAAACTACCTTAACTAGAGAAATTTCTTTGTTTCGTAAGACTTTTATCCGATGATCCACTATTTCAATAGGCCCTTCGTTGTAGGAGTAATCAGGCAGTACCTCAATAGTTTCCGAATAAATTATATGAGCAAGGTTAGGGTGATATTGCCTTAATATAGACACATGAAACACCTTGTTTATTTGATTTAATTCTAGGGATAATTCCAATTGATATGCTACTTGCCCAATTCTTTTTAAGATACGGAAAGGTCCAATGAATCGTGGTGCAAGTATTCTCTTTTTGCCAAATCTCATCACACCTTTATGTGGGATTACCTTTAAGAATACCCATTCACCAACCTGGAATTCCAAGGAATGCCTACGCCAATCTGCATAACTCTTTTGTCAGCTTTGAGTAGTCTTAAACCATTCCTGTATTGTTTTTACTTTTTTTGTGGTGTCTCGAATGATCTCTGGTCTATACAGGAATTTGTCTCCCAGTTCTAACCAATAGTTGGGTGCTTGACAGGGTCACCCATATAGTGCTTCATACGGAGCCATTTCTATGCTAGCTTGATAACTGTTGTTATAGGCAAACTCTGCTAGTGGTAGATAATCACTCCAGGTTCCTCGGAAGTCCAAGACACAGGCGCTGAGCATATCTTCTAAGATTTGGTTGGTTCTCTCGGATTAGCTATCGGTTTGCAGATGATATGCTGTACTCATGTGTATTTGTGTTCCTAGAGCTTTCCGTAAATTTTGCTAGAATCGCGAGGCAAATCTGAGATCTCAATCTAACATAATAATCTTGGGTACTATATGCAATCAAAGTATTTCTTTCACATATAGTTGACTTAAGGTACTTAGATTGTCGGTTGACTTTATAGGTAAGAAGTGTGCAGTTTTTGTCAGTCGATCCACAATGACCCAAATCGCATCATAACCTTGTCGGGTCTTTGGTAGTCCTGTGATGAAATCCATGGTGATTTGTTCCTACTTCCATTCTGCGATTGGTAATGGTTGCAATAATCCACCTGGGCATTGATGTTCTGCCTTTACCTGCTGACAGGTGAGACAATGTGCCACAAAATTTGCAACTTCTTTCTTCATTCCTTTCTAATAATATTGTTGCCTAAGATCATGATACATCTTGATGTTTCTTGGATGGATGGTGAATTTAAAATGGTGTGCTTCTGATAGTATCTTTTGTTTCAACTTATCCTTGTTTACCACAAAGTACCTTTTCTTATATCGAAGTTCACCCTTTTCACCTATGGTCCATTTTGGGTCAATTTCTGTTTTTTCTACTTTTTCCTTTATCTCCTGTACTTCTGGACTCCCTTGCTGGGCTTGTTTAACTTCCTCTAGTATTTGGGATTTGATTTGGAGACTACTGTAAGCACCCCATTTCGGCGGTCTCCACTCCGTCCAGACTTGTGTTCAAGTCAATGTGGGCATATTTCGAGTAAATTTAACTTTCTAAGTCTAATCGCATCAATTCATCGCTTCGCGGGCCCCGTCGGCCCAAAAAGAGGCAAAATGACCAAAATGCCCCTAGGGGCATCATTCGTTCTAATTACAATAGGCACGTCTTTCCGAAAACGGTAAGTCCTCTTTCCAATTACAAATCAGGCATGTCTTTCCGAAGACGGAAAATCCCCTTTCCAATTCCGAATCAGGCTCGTCTTTCCTAAGACGGTAAGTCCCCTTTCCAATTCCAAGTCGGGCACGTCTTTTCGAAGACAGTAAGTCCCTTTTCCAATTCCAAGTCAGGCGCGTCTTTCCGAAGATGGTAAGTCCCCTTTCGAATTCCAATTCTAATTCCAATCCCTCTCTTAAGATAGTTTATTCCTCGAGACTGTCCGGCATGTTTTCTGAAGAAAGTCTCTTCAGAACGGTAAGTTCCTTTAAACCTATCGACCGGGACGAGACCCCAAGTCCCCTTGATGGTAGAACGGTCCACCTTTGGCGCCTGCTAGCCCGCCAATGTAGAAATGCCTGTTTAGGCATGCCTTTCGAGAAACTTATTTCTCAGGTGCTAAGTCCCTTTAGCAGCTTCCCGAGATCAAGTAGTCTCGGAAATGATCGCGAACCGTTAGAGTAGCGAAAATACTCTCAAACATTGCAACCGTTAGAGTAGCAGAAATACTTGAAAATAGGTCGATATAGGAAATTGCAAACAAACCCCTGTATCACGCGACTGCCGTTAGAGTGGCGGAAACACTCAAAACCCAGGTCAACACCAATGCCTACTAGCCCACTCCGGTGAAAAATGACCAAATTGTGCCTTGGGCATATTTTGCCACGTTTCTCGAGAACATACTTGAGTCTTCAGAACTGTAAGTCCAACCTTCCAAGATTGTCTTAACAGCAATCCGGCACAATTAGGTGCCTTTTCGTCAGTTTCGGGTCAGTTCCGAGACTTTTCGGTCAAGATCTCCCCTAGGCATCCGAACGCCCCGGAAACCACACCGGCTCTGGGTATCAAACCGGTAACCTCCTAAGAATGCTTCTTATAGTATTCTCAACCTTCCTCTATCTTTCCGGATCATTCCGAGTCAATTCCGGTAAACCTAGTGTAAAATGACCGTTTTACCCTTGGTGGGCCGGTCGTCTTTTTCTAGCCACGCTGGCTCTAGGTATCAAACCGGTAACCTCCTGAGATTGCTTCTTATAGTATTCTCAACCTTCCTCTATCTTTTCGGATCATTCCGAGTCAGTCCCGGCAAACCCAGTGCGAAATGACCGTTTTGCCCCTAGTGGGTCGGTCGCCTTTTCCGACCATACCGGCTCTGGGTATCAAACTAGAAACCTTTGGGAACATTCTAAATAATGTCCCCAAGTCCCGAGTCTTTTTTCGGGACATTCCAAGTCCGTCCCGGCAGCTTTCCAACCTGGTTGACCATTTTGCCCTTAACGGCCCGGTCAATCCTTCCGACACATCGTATCCTTATCTTTTAAGTCAAATACCTCCGGGACACTATTCTAAGTGTTCTTGCCCTGTTATGGCTCTTCGGGTCATTCCCGACCTCTTTAAATCATTCCCGGACTTTCCGGAGTCACTCTCAGTGAAGCTAGGCTAAAAATTACATAGTAGTCATTAATACAGGTGCCCAAATCTTCCAAAGATACATTACTTGCTGACCTTAAAACTTTCCTAACTGGCTAGTGCCACTAGCAGTGGTGCTAAGAGGAAAATTGGCCTGGCGCCACTACAACAGGCGCTAGGTCTGTCCCATCTCTATAAATACAGAGCCTCTTCCAGCGTGAAAGAGGTCCGCAAACTCAATCTAAAAACCCTAATTTTCGATACACAGAGCTCGTACACTTCCTAAACCCTAGCCACCATACACAAACCCTAGCCTCATATACACTCATACACACCCCTATACACTTATACACTAGCCTCCAACCCTCCATTGAAGACTTAGAGTTTTGTAACTACGAAGATTTGAAGACCAAGACAAAGCTCCCAAAGACTGAAGTGAAGACCGAAGAAAAAGCAAGAAAGCAAGGCGCGCAAAGCCAAGCAAAATAAAGAAAACACAAGGTAGGCTTCCTATTTAAATTTTCACACTTTTCCCCTCTCTCTTCTCTGTCCTAACCCACTTGGATTTTCTCTATTTTAATCCCCCATCTCTTTCCCCCCCTTTCTTTGCATGCTTGAAACAAGGGGACTTTCGGTCCATGTGTAGGATTAGACTATTGGAGGGTCACTGTGTCGAGGGCTTTCTTTTAGTCTAACCGGAGACCACGTGGGTTCGGCCCCCCTTGATTATGTGGTGAAGTATTAAACTTGTATGTTCACGACCCCAAATTTGCATTGTGCATATCATGATCTTGCATCTTCCAAAAATCGTTTTCAAACTCGTTTTCAAAGCTTGCATTAAACTTGTTTTCAAAATCACAATCCTAGGGTGATTCTAGCCTTTCCATGGCTAGGGTTGATTTAGGAAAGTGTTACATTTAAAGTGACTTTTATGGTCCTTATTTTCAAATCTTGTTGTTTTCAAAACCAATTTCTTAAAGTGGTTCTAACCTTCTTATGGTTAGAATCGCTTGGAAAGTGAGACATTTTTATACCTTCTAAAAACTCTCTTTTCAAAAGTTTCTCTTCCTAAAAATCTTTTTTTCAACATACTTTCCTAAAACTCTCATTTCCAAAGTTGTTTTCAAAAACTCCCTCCAAAAATCTATTTTTCAAAACTCCCTTTTTCAACTCCACTCCAAAATACTCTCTCCAAAATCCACTTTCTAAAAATGCTCCCTAAAAATCTTTTCAAAAACTCTCTCCAACAATCTTTTACTAAAAATCTTTCTAAAAACTTTCTTCTCAAAATCTTTCTTCTAGAAGCTCCCCTCTAGGATTTTCCTTCTAAAAATCTTCGTTTCCAAAAATGCATTTTCCAAAAATCCCTTTTCTTGATGCCCAAGTCAAGCCTTAGAGTTAACAATTAGGAAACCCTAATTTTCTTTCCAAAAACATAGTTTTCAAACTTGCTTTAAAACCTAGGTTTCCAAAACCACTTGTTTTCTACATCAAAACTATATATATTTCCAAAACCTATCTTCTACGTTGAAACTATAGTCTTCCCAAATCTAGGGTTTCTACAACCTCCCCTTTCAAATTCTTGTCAAATCCAATCTTCCCGTTTAGAAAACTAGATCCAATCCTCCGTTTTTGGAAACAAAATCAAACTTTCTCTTTTAGAAACAAAATCCAAGCCCTTCCTAATCCAAATCTTTCCTAGTTCAAATCCTTCCTAATCTTCTACTTTCCTAAATCTTAAATTTTCAAAACTTGAACATAAAAATCTTTTCTAAATTTTAAAACTTAACTTTCACATCTTTCCTAATTCAACCATTTTCTAATTCTACCCCTTTTCAAATTTTAACTTTTCAAATCTAAGTTTTCAAATATTTCCTAAACTCAACCTTTCCTAATCTCAGGATGTTTCAAAACTAAAACTCTAAAACTTTCTAAATCTTAAACTTTCTAAATCCAAAGCTTTCTAAACTCAAAACTTTCTTAATTTAAAATCTTTCTAAAATTCTAAACTTTTCAAATTCAAAACTTTCTTAACTTGAAACTTTCCAAATTCTAAACCTTTCTTAAACTAAACTTTTTCTAATTCAAAACATTTCTAAATTCAACACTTTCCTATTTCAAAACTTTTCTTAAAACAAAACTTTCCAATTTCAGAACTTTCCTAAATCTAAAACTTTTCTAAGTTGAGATTTTCCCAAATTGACAACTTTTTTAATTCAAAACTTTCCTCAAGTTGAAACTTTTCTAATTCTAAAACTTTCTTAATCCGAATCTTTCCTAAATTCCAAGTTTCCTAATCTTTCAAGTCTAACATTCAAGTCAAATCTTTTCTAAATCCCTTCCAAGTCAAATAAAATCTTTCTTAAACCTTAAGTCTTTCCTAAGTCTAGGTTTTCCAAAACTAAACTTTCCAAAATCAAGGTTTCAAGTTCAAGTCAAGTCAATTCAATTACCTGCTTAAACCCTAGATTACCCTAAGTCCTAAGATGCCTAGACCTTAGTTCAACCCTAACCCTAGAGTTAGGAAGCTTCCAACTCATCTCCAAAAATTATTTTTTTTAAACCAAGGTAGTTTTTCAAACGTCAATTCAAGTCAAAATGTTTTCAAAACTCTATGTTTCCAAATCAAGTTCAAAGTCAATTCTAAGGTCAATTTCAAATCCTCAAGTTCTATTTTAAATCAAAGTCTAATATTTTCAAATCTTCCAAGTCAATTTCAAATCAAAGTTCAATTTTCAATCTTCCAAATCCAAGTTTCAAATCAAACTCATTTCAAACCAAATTTTCTATCGAACTCTTATCCGAACTACGACTGACCTGATTCCTCCAAAAGGATACGTAGACAACCCTCATGGGTGCGGTCACAACATTTTTCAAGTTTGTATTTCCAAAAAATCTTTCCAAATCTCCAATCTATTTTGAAATTTCCAATTCTAAATTTCTATTTCTAAATCCCTATTTTCAATTTCCAAAACCTTTTTTCCAAATTCAAACTTCTATCTCTTTCTTTTCAAATCAAATTAAATTCTTTTCAAATCAAGTCTCTTTTCTTGCACTTGCATATCATGCATTATGTTAAATTTCTTTTAAATATTGTTTTCTAAAGTGGATAGGATTGGTCATTTGTTAGTTGAAGAGTCTCATAGGTGAATCTAGGGTAAATAGACATGTAGGTACCGAAAGGGCGGGGTAGGGTGACGGCTTAGTGCGTCTTCCTTACACGTAACCAACCTCCAAACTTAGAATCACTGTTTTCATAGACCAAAATGGAATTATTTTAAAAAAAGGGCTAAATGTTTTTCAAAGGTTGCCAAACAACCTGTTTTCTTAAAAACCCTCTCTTGAGGAGATATTTTCAAAATCGTTTTCCAAAACCCTAAGTGTGATCCTCGGATTATGCTTAGTTTTTAGGTGACCTAACTCACCTTAATCAAGTTAGGTGGCAACTCCAAATATTTTCTAAAAGACCTTTATTCAAATCAATTTTCAATTCAAACCTAGTCGCACTCATTCTTCTAGGAGGGGGAGTTCTAACGAGAGAGTACAGTGTTTTTCCCACTTATGTGTGTATTCCTCGAGCGCGAAAAATCTGGGCGCGACAACCATAAAGTACTTCCCCTCTATTTCCTAATTCTTCATAGGATTTTAACAATTGAACAACATTCCATTTGTCTAACACAATGCTACTCATATGTCCTTGGTTCTTTCTACTTAAGGCATCTGCTACAACATTGGCCTTACTTGGGTGATATTGTAAGGTGAAATCATAATCCTCCATGTATTCTACCCATCTTCTTTGCCTTAAATTCAAGTCTTTTTGAGTGATGATATATTTAAGGCTCTTATAATCTGTAAATAACTCAAACTTTTCTCCATATAGATAACATCGCCAAACTTTGAGGGTAAAGATTACTGCGGCCATTTTTAAATCATAAGTAGGGTAATTTTCTTCATGCTTTTTGAGTTGTCTTGACCCATAGGCTACAACCTTCCCTTCTTGCATTAGAACACATCCCAACCCTTGATGGGAGGCATCAGTATATACCATATACGGTTTCCCACTAATTGGAAGAGTAAGAATGGGGTTGTGGTCCATTTTTTCTTTAATTGTTGAAATACTTCTTCACACTTTTCCGTCCACACAAATCTCACTCCTTTTCTGGATAGTTTCATAAGAGGGCCTGCTATTTTAGAGAATCTTTCCACGAACCTTCGGTAATACCCTGCTAATCCTAGAAAGCTTCAAATCTCGGTGACAGTAGAAGGTTTCTTCCAATCCATCACTGCTTTTATTTTTGTAGGGTCTACTAATATTCCCTCCTTTAACACTACATGCCCTAAGAATTTCACCTCTTTCATCCAAAAGTCACACTTGCTTTGTTTGGCATAAAGCTGATGTTTCCTTAAGATCTACAAAGTTATCCTTAGGTGTTCCCTATGGGTTTGCTCGTCTAGAGAGTATATAAGGATGTCATCAATAAATATAATTACAAAATGGTCTAACTGACCTCGAAACACTCTGTTCCTCATGTCCATGAAGGCAGCAGGTGCATTAGTCAAACCAAAAGGCATCACCACAAATTCAAAATGTTCGCAACGGGTTCTAAAGGCAGTTTTGGGGATGTCAAACTCTCTTACTCTCAACTGATGGTATTCTAACCTTAAATCAATCTTAGAAAAGTACATTGCTCCTCTAAGTTGATCGATTAAGTCATCGATTCTCGGAAGGGGATATCTATTCTGAATGGTCACCTTATTTAACTGTCGATAGTCCATACATAATCAGAGAGTTTCATCTTTCTTTTTCACAAATAACACCGATGCTCCCCATGGTGAAGTGCTAAGGCGGATATACCCTTTCCTTAATAATTCATCCAACTGTATTTTCAATTCCTTGAGTTCTGCCAGTGCCATCCTATAGAGTGCAATAGATATGGGAGCTACTCGGGGGTATAATTCAATTACGAATTCTATTTCTCGGTTTGAGGGTTATCCAGGTAAGTCTTCTGGAAATACATCTGGGAACTCATCTACTATTGGTATAGGCTTTGTCTCGGCTTGACTCTCACCCTCTTCCTTCAACATACTAAGGAAGCAAAAACATCCTTCTATCAACTTCTGTCGTTCGCAGAGGGTTACCCTGGGTTGTACCATGTTTGTATCCTTTCCCTTAGGGAAACGCATCTTATCTTTATTTAGATGCCACAAAATTAAAGTCTTTTGGCTACAATCCATGATTGCTTTGTTCTTTGTTAGCCAATCCATTCCTAATATCAAATCAAACCTTTCCATGTCTAATTGAATCATACCCACTGTAAATTCATAAGTGCCTACCTGTAAGACACTAAACGGACATCCTACGTGTACTATTACCATCCCACTGGTAGGAGTCTGGATAGCCAATGGTGTGGTTAACGGTGTGGTAGGTAAGTGTAGATGATCTGCGCATTTTGTAGAGATAAACGAGTGTGTAGCTGCTGAGTCAAATGATACGGTAACCCATGAATTGTAATGTAAGATCATACCTTCAATCACTGTATTAGAGGTCTCACAATTTCCTTTTGTTATAGGGAGGCGAACATTCGAGGTGCATTAGTCTAACTAGTCTATTTCCCTTTTCCTGCTCCCCTTTGGTTTATCTGGTTAAAGTTGATTGAGGTGGTCACCGGTCACCCTGTAATGGTTTGTTAGGATGTTGATGTGGAGTTTGTCGGGAAACTCTGAGTTGACTGTATCCGTGGTGGTACCGAATTGGTATTACTACTTCCAGTCCTTATGGCATGTGGGTAGTTCCATCTCAGATGTCATTTTTTATGACAGTTGTAACAAATTGGTCCATCATTCTGTGTTCCCCGAGGATTTACCCCGGCTCTTAGGTAGTAAGGCTAAAATCGAGGGTTTGCATGTCTGAAGTTGTTAAAATTAGGGGAAGCTCTTGAGGTTCGATTGAATTCCTTTTGGCTTGAGGCTTTTAACCCATCTAACTCATGTTCTATTAGCATAGCTCGATCTATTACTTTAGTAAATTGCTGGCCCATAAACGCTACTACTCATGATCAAATCACAAATCTTAATCCTTTAAGAAATCTTTGTGTCTTTCTTTCTTTGGTAGATATGAAATCTGGGGCAAACTGTGATAATTCCAAAAACTTAGCCACATACTGACCTACTGTCATACTGTTTTGCTGTAGTTGTACAAACACTTCTATCTTGGTATCGTTTACTATTTTCCGAAAGTAATGGTTATGGAAGAGGGTTACAAACTCTGTCCATGACAAATTTCTTACATCTCTTATTAGTTTAACCCCACCAAAAAATCTGCCTCTCCCTACAAGTGGTAAGTTGCAAATTCCTCCTGATATTTTGCGGGTGTTCCTACAATATCCAACACCTTGCGGGTCTGTTTAAGCCATCTTTCTACTATTAGGGAATCTGGTGCTCTTGAAAATTTTGGAGGGTTTTGCTTCTAAAACTCTCTAAGAAGTTTTGTCTTCCTTTCTTCTGGATTTAGTATGGGTGTTGCTATTGGAGTTACTTATAGTGGTTCAGGAACTACTACTGGTGGTGGTTGAGGAAGGGCAGGTGGTGCCTGGTGTGTCTGCTGTTATTATAGTGTCATGCCCTAGTTTTTGGGTCCAAGGTCCTTTCGGCTCAGAGACCAAAGCATGAAACTCTGTCATTAGAACTCATCCTCTTAGAAGGACAAGTGTGACTAGGTTTGAATTGAAATTGATTTGATTAAGGGCTTTTTAGAAAAGCAGGAGTCGCCACCTTACTTGATTAAGGTGAGTTAGGGCACCTAAAACTAAGTGTTAATCCGAAGATTAAACTTAGGGATTTTGGAAAAGATTTTAAAAACTCCCTCAAGAGAGGGTTTTTAAGAAAATAGGTTGTTGGCAACCTTTGGAAAGATTTAAGCCCTTTTAGAAAATAACTCCATTTTGGTATTTTAAAAATAGAAATCTATGGTCCGCGGGTTGGTTAGGTGTAGGAAAGATATCCTAAGATCATCATCCTACCTCGTCCTTTCGGTAACTACATGT
Source organism: Euryodendron excelsum (assembly GCA_033060915.1). NCBI lineage: Eukaryota > Viridiplantae > Streptophyta > Magnoliopsida > Ericales > Pentaphylacaceae > Euryodendron > Euryodendron excelsum. The sequence goes on along the minus strand of CM065379.1, from coordinate 18,451,855 downwards.
CTAATCACCCTTTGTTCACTCACTAGAATAACTGGTTACCATTGTCCACTTAATATCCACTTTAGAATTTTGAAAACGGGGTTTAGTCATCACTTTTTAGATGAATGATGCAAGATGCAAGTTTTGGAAGAAGTTTGAAAATATAGGAAATTTAAAGGGGTTTGAGATAGAAATTTTGAATTGATTGAAATTTTTGAAAAGGGGATTGGAATTGGAATAAAAATTATGACCGTACCAGTTTAGGTTGCCTACGTATCTCACTTGGCAAGAATCAGGTCAATCATAGTTTGGGCAAGAGCCTGATGGAAAATAGGCGCATTAGGGCCTTTGGAATATTTTGAAGACACATTGAGATCTTTAGAAAGATGACTTGAGAATTTTGATTTGAAATCGGATGTTGAAGTATTTTGAAATAGAACTTTCAAACTCTTGAAATGGGATTTTGAAGTGCTTTGACATGTTTATGGAACAAATCAAGAGAGTTTTGACAGTGCTTTGAAGTAACTCAAGAGAGTTTTGATGTCTTGTTTTGAAAACCTTAGAGGTAGGTTTTTGAGATGTTTTTATGAACTTATCTTTGAAAAAGCCTTTGAAAGTGGTTTTGGAATCCTGATATGGACAACCTCGGGGGCTATTCTTGATGTATCACGTTCCTTTGGAATTCCTAACTATAAAAGGGGTAGGGACAACTTAGGCTTGTGAGTTTTTTGAAAATATTTTTGAAAATACTTTGAAGATTGAATGTGGGAACATTTGAAGAGGTTATGGAGTTGGCTTTTGAAATATCAAGAGAGTAGGAGATTTTGAAAAAGTGAGTCATGAGAACAGTTTTAAATAGAAAGATCATTTAAAAGGGGTCCATGAGTTGGAACCTTGAAGTATACTAACCTAGGTTGGGTTGACCTACGGTTAGGGGTGTCCTAAGGTTAACTAACTTGGGTTAGGTTAACTTAGGAATAAGGTGACCTAGGGTTTAGTTAATCTAGGGTTAAGGTGACCTAGGGTCAACTAACTAGGGTCAAGTTAACCTAGGGTTGGACAACTAGGGTCAAGTTAACCTAAGGTTGAACAACTAGGGTCAAGTTAACCTAGGGTTAAATAATTAAGGTCAAGTTAACCTAGGGTTGGACAACTAGGGTCAAGTTAACCTAGGGTTGGGTTGGAGGATGGTTTGAAAGATGGTTTTTTGTGCTTTTGAAAAGAGTTTTAGAAAACAAATCATGCTATGCAAAGGACTTTGGCTAACAACCTTTTTGAAGATCATTTCCATAAAAATTTGACTCTAGCCAAGAGTATGGTTTATATGGTTGGTGCTTGAAAACCATTCCAAAGAAGGTTTTCTTAGGGCCATTATAACCTTTCTCTTGACAAGAGTGGGAATTTCAAGAGTCAACATAATGATGACAACTCTTGGAAAACCATTTTTGATGCAAAGATGGAGGGAATGAATTTTTGAAAATCATTTTTGAGAAAAAAAAATTTGAAAACCATTTTTAGCGACCATTCCAACAAAGTAGAGTTCCTATGGCCAATGTCAAGGGAGACCACGCAAGGGAGGTTTCCATGAGACCATTTCAACCACTAAACTTGAGTGAATGGAAACCTTTGGAAATTAAAGAGCTTGAAAATCACTTTTATACAAAAATAAAAAGAGAAGGGAACTATTCTAACAATTTAGGGCTCCTATGGCCAATATGAAAGGGAGACCACTCAAGAGAGGGTTCTATAGGGCCATTTCAACCAGTAAATTTGAGAGAATGGAAACCTTGAAATTAGAGAGTTTGAAAACAACTTTTGTGCAAGTTGAAATGCAATGATGCAAAAGTGTGAATGAGGGGGTATTGGGGGATTTTCTAAGGCATGACTTCTAAGGTCTCATCCTAAACTTCAAGGAGCCAAATCTTGGAACCATTTTAAGAGCGGTATTGAACTTGAAAGTGGCATGAAAATAAGAATAATGCAAGCTTTGTAGGATGTGATTATAAACATAAAAATGAAACCAAGCACACAACATATGATCAAGATAACAAAATCTAAGGGGGTCATGAATACATACAAGGCTTTAGGCTACACCACATAAACAAGGAGCTCCTAGGCCATACCATCTTAAAGTAGGCTAGTAAGAGATCCCCCTACACGGTGGCTCCCACTAGCTTTCCTCTAGGTATGAACTAAGAGCCCTCTTGGCTCAAGCATGCTAGAAAGGGGGGTTGAAGATGGGGATTAAAATAGAGAATAGCCTAAGTAGGCTAGGAGGGAGAATAGAAGAGTGGGGGAAGATAAATGTAAAAGCAATACCACCTTTAGCCTTCAACACACTTGTAATCTTCTATGGATGCCTTGACTTGAACTTGGATGGCTTCAAGTTGGCTTAGGGGGCTAGAAGGAGGGGTTTTATGGTGTATAGGGCTATGTATGTGAAGTGTATGGGCTAGAGGGAGGTGGAATCTATCCTAAGTGTTAGAGGAGTGGAATGTATGCAGAGATTCGAGGTTATGGAGTAGTTTTAGCAGAGCTTCGCATTAATTTTGGGTTCTGGAATATGCAAAGGGGAAGGCTGGTTTTTACAGGCAATCTGGAATAGGCCTGGCGCATGTGCTACATGTGCCAATATTGTTCTATTGCTAGAATGCCACGTGGCTCCCAGCATACTGGTTAAATCCTGACGGTTAATTTAACTTTGGTTGATTTGATCAAAATCTGGGCGCATGTAGCATATGCTCCGTCAACGGGAATGTTCCTATAAACTTTGTCTCAATAATTGAACCAATTGAGAAGGGTTCGGGGGAATCAGTTGCACCCACGATATTCTCCTAGGGTTTCTCGTGAACTTTCGTGTTTTCAAGAAGTTGGAATGGTGTTTGGAAGTGTGAGATATCGTCTTGGGAAATGTGCACAAAATTGCATTTTTACAGAGTGTTTGTGAGACGCTCCGCGGGGGTTCGAAAGTAGTTGTTTTTATGTTACATGATCGCAGCCTTCGGTAGGCAATCTCTTCAATCGGACCGTACCAATGGAAACTACTCTAGAAATACTTTCGGGAATTCCCTAATTTACGCATTTCTCAAGTCGTTTGACGGTGTGTTATAATCAAGGAATTGGGAGAAAAGTCAAACTTGGTGGAGCATCTGCGAGATGCTCCAGGGCTTGTTGAGAGTTATAGTTTTCGAGCCATACGATGAGGAGCTTCGGGAAGCGATCTATCTGATCAATCAATATAAATGGGAAGGTCCACGAATGAGCTTTCAAGAATTTCCTGGTTTATACATTTCTCAAGTCATTTGACGGTGCGTTATGACCAAGGAATTGGGAGAAATGGGAATTTAGGAGGAGCGTCTGTAATATGCTCCAAGGAACTTTTATTGGGTCATGGGTGTTTAGCATTATGAGATCCAGGGGTGTACGATGAGTTCCGCCGTTCAGTAACCTAAGACCGGTGTTGTTTTGGAGCGCGTTCGGGTTGCCAGGGGTAAAATGGTCATTTTGATCGAATCTGGTTGGAAATGGTCAAGAATAGATAGGAACGTCATGTTAAGCATGCTGGGTAGTTCAAGGATATTTTTGGGAGAGTCTTTTACCGTTCGGTAGGGTTTGTGCAGTGCTGGGGCGTTTAGTGGCAAAACAATCATTTCGACCAGAGTTGGTCGGAATGGTACCAGAATTGGACCGGATGACATGTGGAGTATGCCTAATAGTTTAGTAACATTTTGGAAGGGTGGACTTACCATTTGGAGGGGTTTTGAACTTTCTTAAAATGTGTCTGGAGGCCCAAGGGGCAGGTTTGGTCATTTTTCACCAAGTCAGGCTAGCAGGCGCCGTTGTTGACCTAGGTGTTGGTTCCCGAGATCGCCCGGTTTTGGAAAACTACCTGTGCGATGTTGGTCCCTGAGACTGCTCGGTCTCAAAGAGCTACCTGTAGGGTAGTGTTGGTTCCTGAGAACACCTGGTCCCAGAAAGCTACTGGTCTCGGGGAACTACCGAATGACGGACATTCTACATTGGTGGGCTAGCAAGCGCCAGAAGTGAACTGTCTAGAATTTGATAGGTTGTTGGTCCCTAAGATCGCCCGATCTTGGGAAGCTACCCAGATGGCACTAGTTTTCGAGACTGCCTAGTCTCGGAAAGCTACCAAGAATGATGTTTATGGCTTCATTTAGGCTTCGTGGGCCTGAGAAGCGACTAATTGACTGAATTGGAGTTTGTAAGGCTCGTCTTGAGCTTGCATGTGTTGTGATGTTTGAAAATTGAGTCCTGTCGGGCTGGAGATTGCCAAGTGGGCAAAAATGGGTTGCTCATAGCTGCCCTTCTTTTTCTATCTTTGCTTGTTGAGGGCAAAAAAATAACAAAGTAAGAATCCCTTTTTGGTCGAGAGGCGATCAGAGGGGTGATAAGCCGGTAAGTTTGGAATGTCTCGGGACCCCTTGTGGGTTGTCGGTTTGGAAGATTTTGAAATTCAAAAAGCTTTGCGCTTTGAAAATTTCAATCGAGACTTGAGTTGCTGGTTTGAAAAAGCTTGGTTTAGAACATTTAATGTTTGAGAATAAATGTTGAAAGCTTGATTGTCGGCTTTTGAAAAACCTTGGAAACAAATTTGAACTCTCGGTGACTCGAAAACTGGTTTTGGCAGGAAGCTGAAGAGTCTAGCGCATGTGCTACATGTGCATGGCCCTATTTAACCCTGGCGTATGTAGCACATGCGCCTGTATGATCTGCTACATGCGCCAGCCCATGGGTATTAAAACAGAGCAGTTTGCATTTTCAGCATTGCGTTTTTGAGTTCTGAGTTTGGTTTGAAATTTTCTCCCAAAGATTTTTGAAGGGTTTCGACCAAGGATCGCTGAAGGAGTGTTGGGTGACATCGGGCACTTGCCGAAAACCATCATTGTCGCCGAATTCTCACCAAAAAACTTGTTTTTCCCGGAGAACCCAAAGGTTGGTTTGTTTGAAATTTTATCGATTTCGATGTGTACATTCCTGTTTTTTGCGTATGATCAGTGTAATCCTATGTTTTAGAACCTTTAGAACACCATGGTCAAATTATTTTCGTGATTTAGTGAAGATTTGAGTGTGTTTTGAATGAGTTTGCATGTTTGTAAAATTGGGTTTCCTACAAGATTAGAAAAATTACCTCCACAGGCCTAGGCTTTTGTGTTTCTGTGTCTGATTTTTGCACCGAGAGCCTCAGAAAAAGGTTTAGAACAACCGTATGAATTTTTGCAATTTTTTAAGAAATTTTGAAATTTTGAATTTTTGAAAATTACAAAAAAAGAAAAAATTGAAGAAAATTAGAAAATGGATCCTATCGAAGGTTGAAAAATTGTGGAACATTTTTGAAAAACTGGGGTGACATTCTAGAATGTTTTAGGAGTTTTCGTGAAATTTTCGGACACAATAATGCAATCAAAAAATTTGAAATGCCTAAGAAACCGATTTAAAAATTGTCCTTGAGAACGGGACGCATGTTTTGGAGGATAGGGTTGTTTTGGTTAACGGTTTGAGATGTTTCGAACTATATTTGTGACTTGTTGAATTCCGGGGTAGTGACTTTTTAAGGCAAAACTCTGCCAAAATTTTCAAAAAATTTTAACACATAACTTTAAAATTTTTCAAAAAAGCAATTCTTTTGAGAATGGGGCTTTTTGAGGAGGGGGGGGGGGGGGGGGGGAAGCTCGGAGAAGCTGAAATTTTAGAAAATTTTTAGGAGCAGGATTTTTGAAGGGGAAAACCCCGGAAAACCAATTTTAGGAAAACCGTAAAAACTTTGGAACTGGGCTTTTGAAGGAGAAAGCCCGGGAAACCATTTTGAAAATTATAAACAAATTTTTTGAGGGAAAGGCTTGGTAAATCGTTGAAGACTTTGAAATGGGGTTTTTGAGGAGAAATCTTGGGAACCTAGTTTGAAATTTAGAAACCACCACTGAAAACTTTTAGACAGGCCTTCCGAGGGGAAAGCTCGTGAAACTTTGGGAAACCACTGAAAACTTTGAGATAGGGCTTTTGAGGGGAAAGCCTGAGAAACCGGTTTGAGATTTGAAACCAAACTTTTTGAGGAAAAAGCTTGAAAAACCATTGAAAACTTTGAGATAGGGCTTTTGAGGGAAAAGCTCGAGAAACCGGTTTGAGATTTAGAAACAAAGTTTTTGAAGGAAAAGCTTGAAAAACCACTGAAAAATTTTGAGATAAGGCTTTTTAGGGGAAAGCTTGAGAAACCGGTTTGAAATTTAGAAATCAAACTTTTTGAGGGAAAAGCTTGAAAAACCACTGAAAACTTTGAGATAAAGCTTTTGAAGGGTAAGCCCGAGAAACTAGTTTGAGATTTAGAAACAAACTTTTTGAAGAAAAAGCTTGAAAAATTGTTAGGAAATTTTTAAAACAGGGCTCTTGAAGGAGAAAGCCCGCGAAGCCTATTTGAAATTTGGAAGTGGGACTTTTTAAGGGGGAAAGGCCCGAAAAACCGTTGGAAATCATTTAGAAATAGGGCTTTTGAGGAGAAAGCCCGGGAAACCGGTTCGAAATTTTGGAGTGGGCTTTTTGAGGGGAAAGACCCGGAAAAACCATTAGAAGACATTTGGAAACAGGGCTTTTGAGGAGAAAGCCTGAGAAACTGGTTCGAAATTTTGAAATAGGGCTTTTGAGGGGAAAGCTCGAGAAACCGCTTCAAATTTGAAAGCCAAACTTTTTGAGGAAAAAGCTTGAAAAATCATCAAAAACTTTGAAACTGGGCTTTTGTGGAGAAAGCCCGAGAAACCGGTTTAAACTTTGAAATGAGACTTTTTGAGGGAAAATCTCAAAAACCCGTTAGATGACATTTAGAAACAGGGCTTTTGAGAAGAAAGCCTGAGAACCAGTTCGAAACTTTGAAACAGGGCTTTTAACGGGAAAGCCCGAAAAACCGATTGAAATTTGGAAATCAAACTTTTTGAGGAAAAAGCTTAAAAAACCGCTGAAAATTTTGAAATAGGCATAGATAGGACTTTAGCGCCCCCCTTTTATTTTCTTTTATTTTCTTCTTTCTTTTTTTTTCTTTGTTCTCTCTTTTTTTTCTCTCTTTTTCTTTGTTTTTCTCTTTTTTTGTTTTTGTTTTTTGTTTTTTTCTTGTTTGTTTTTTTTTTTGCCATACTGACATATTTATCTCTTTCTTTTTTTTGTTTGCTTTTTATACATATTCAGTGATTGATCAATTTTTGCATGTTGTCACTTTTTCAGGATGTCTAAGGCCGATGGTGACGGTTCTAATAGGAGGCGTCACAGGAAAGGGCCACAGACAGAGCTCAAGGAGGGCAGCAGTAGCCAGGGTGGCGCAGCCAGGAGTGACAACGCTGTACGGGGACAGTCCTTTGCTTCTTTGGGTGTGGCAGCTGAGGAGGATGCTACTGTTATGTCTCGATTTCATGCCTGGTATGACAATTATACTGAGGAGGAGCAACGGATTTTTTGTAGGGCTTTCGGGTATATAGGATCACTTCTCTCCATGCAGTTGGTACCGGGCTTGGTTGAGGCCTCTGCTACCCTTTGGTGTCCTAAGCTATGCTTATTTCGCTTCAGCGATTTTGAGATGACGCCGACCCCTCACAAGTATGGGTGTATGCTGGGTCTAAGGAGCGATCAGGAGGGTATTGTGGGCCCAAACTTTCCTTGGGGCTTTATATTTGTCATTTCAGGTCAGTTGGGACTCAGGCGCCAAATTCTAGATTCGGACTCCCATCCGGCTTTTTCGGTGCTGGAGGTGGGCTTTTTACTGGATCATTTTGAGTTTTGCACCGGTCAGACCACTCATCTTGGTGTTTGGCACACCTCTATGGAGTGGCCCATCGCCGGGATGAATGCACTTACCCTGATCTTATTGAGTCTTCTGGTGTTTCCTCGAGGAGATGGTCGGGTAGATGGCAGACTCTATTCCTTGCTGCTATTGATCCGGCAAGGGTATTCTTATGCTCCGTTAGCTGTGGGTGAGACATATGTAAGTTTCTCTCAGTTTTAGAGTGGGGAGGAAACTTTCTTTAGGGGGTCTCGGCCCCTTTTTCAGTTGTGGGCTCTTGAGCATTTGTTTATTCACCGCATTACTTGTCACGTATGGTATTCGGAGGTTGACCCTATCTATACTTTGGTGAGGTCTCAGCAGGAGATCATTGACGGTGCGGACTGCCCCGATTCCTATATAACATGGATGGCATTCCTTCGGACAAGGAGATCCGATTTGGTTAAGTGGTATGTGGGTTTATGTAATGTTGATTCATTGCGAGTAAGGACTTCTGACCAGGTTTTCATCCCCTTGGTTGGCTTAAGGGGTGATGCACCCTTCTTTGGCATTCGAGTTCTCTGCCAGCTGGGTCGAACACAGGATATTCCATACACTGCCATGGCGACAAGGTATCAGACTTACTCTGACGATAAGGTATCGAGAGGTGCAGTGACTGAGTTGACAGGATTGTGGCAGACTTTGGTGGCATATGACAACTCAGACGGTCTGTTCTCTTTTATCTCGACAGCCACTATTGATTACAGCAGATGGTTTTAGGTGTATGTTCTGGGGGACGCTGCAGTCAGGGATCCTCTCCCAGAGTCGCCCTTGCCTCCGGTAGGGTATGCTGATCTTTTGGCCATTACTACCATCAGGGCAAGGCATCATCGAAGACTTTATTGCGCTCGAGTGAGTGAGCTGGAGACTCAGCTAGAGGCTAGCAGGAGGCGAGTGAGTGACCCCGAAAGGCATCTTGAGGCGGCTTCCAAGGTGAGAAACTGCCCCTTGGCCAATGTTTCCTGGGGACTTAAGGCACCCTCAGGGGTCCCGAGATGCCCTTTCTTCAGTGGAGGCTGACCCATGGGATGCGTTCATAGTTCTATTGAGGCATATGGTTCACATCGTTTCACAGGAGATGGATCGTCTCCTTGATCGATGTCAGTGTCATGGGTTGAGCCAGTTGTCGACTTCATCCTTCAAGGCCTCTACCAGTGCCGGCCCTTCTGGAGGGGGATTGGTGACGCCGCTGTTTAGCGAGGTCGGTCCTTCACTTGCTGGCTCTGATCCTGCCAGTCTTGCCACTAGGGGCTCGGATGACGACTCATCGAATGTGGACGTGGACCGTTACATCGTGGTTCCTCATTCTTGATGCGATTCTTCCCTTTTATCTTTCTTTTCCCTTTGTACTGTGATTCAGGATGTTTGGCTTTTTTCAGAATTCTCTGCATTTGTAGACATTCTTATATTAGCTTGATTATTATGATTTTTTTGTAATAGATTCTACCTTTCCTTCGGGACATGTCATCATATGTCTACTCCTGCACCAGTTTGTTAGTTTAACATGTATTAGAATAGGGATTATATCTATTGCAAGGTAAGAACTAATTCTTTGGAATGGGATTCTCCTCAAGGTGTCCTTGACAGGAGCCACGTTGTTCCTTCTTCTTGGCTTATTGATTTCGAGAGAATGCCTTTTCTGACGATCATAACTTCTCCCTGTCTTTTCCTACCATGATCTAAGAACGATCCACTTGATGGTTTAGATAAGCCTGAGAAGGGTGAAATTTTTTTTTTTTTTTGCCCTTTTTTGCCATCGGTGCCTTTGTAGGTTTTCACCGATCCTAGCTCTGTCATTTTTGCGTCTCAGCGCCCTTGCGGGTTTTCGCCGGACTTACAGGTTTGTATCTTACCATACCTCTATCTTTTTACTCACAACGCTCTTTTGAGTTTTCACTGCGCCCTTGGGGTTATGCTCTTTTTTTTTTTTTTTTTGCACAACAAGGAACTCTCTTACAACTAAGGGAGGACTTGCTTGTCTGGGGTGAAAATTTAGATATTTCAGATATTCGTTTCCATTCGAAAATCATCATCTTTCTTGCATCGGACTCAATTTAGATTAGGCGGTTTTCGTTAATCAGAGAGGACTTTTTAAACTAGATTGTAATGAGGTTAGGTTATGGGGCCTTGAAAGAAAGGGTATGGAAGGTCCAATATGCTGTACTTTGTTTGGGTATGTTACGGACCGGTGATCATTCTTTTAGCATTCTTACTTTGGGTCTTCTTTTTTTCTTCACAAACTTTTACTCATATAGGGTTCTTTGTTTCTCTTGGTTTTTACCCCAGCTCTGTTGTTTGCAGAGCCTGTTGAGTTTTAGGGGCACCTCCTTTTTTTTTTTTTTTTTTGGATACTTCATTATCTCCTCATTTTTCAACGTACGAGAAAGCTTTCTCTCCTTTCACATTTCGTTCTTCTCATTTTTCTTTCCAAATCTACTTTCACCCATTATGGGTGGTGATCACCAGGTCAGGTTTGTTGAAGAAATGTAATTAGCTCAAGATGGGTTATAGTAAGGGATATGATGTATAGGAAAAATGAATTGATGGCCTCTTATAATATCAATTTAACCTGTCTAATCTCCACGAGTCCTTTTGTAAGAATTTTGATGATTCAGAAAGGGAATGCATACATTTCCTTTAGCAAAAGTTCATAGGCCTCTCTTCATTGCAATGAACTTTCCTGTTGCTTAAAAGAAAATAAGAGCTTTTGGTTTATACAAAGTAACGTTTGATTGCGTCTAAATTTAGTGGGTTGGGAAACTCTTGCCCAACCATCTCTGCTAATATAAGTGCTCCTCCTGTCAAGACCTTCTTGACTATGAAATGTCCCTCGTAGTTTGGAGCGAACTTTCCCCGAGCTTCTTCTTGGTTGGAGATGATCTTTTTCAGTACCAAATCCCCGACCCGAAAATTTCGGGGTCTCACTTTCTTATGAAATGCCTTAGCTAACCTCCTTTTATAGCACTGAGCGTGGTAAACAGCGGCCAACTGTTTTTCATCCAACAAGCACAGTTGGGCGTATCGATCTTTGATCCATTCTGCTTCTTTTAGCTGAGTCTCCATTAGTACCCTCATGGAAGGAACCTCTATCTTGACAGGGAGCACAGCTTCATCGCCGTAGACCAACTTATATGGAGTTACACTGGTATAGACCCTCATTGTGGTTTGGTAGGCCATGAGTGCGAAAAGGAGTTTCTCATGTCAATCTTTGTAGTGGTCGATCATTTTTTGGAGGATTCTCTTGATTTTTTTTTGGCGGCTTCCACTGCCCCGTTCATTTGTGGCTGTTAGCTCACTGAATTCTGGTGGGTGATTTTGAAGCTTTGACACAATCAGGTCATTGTTTAGGTTGGTAGCATTATCATTGATGAGTGATTCCGAAACTCCATACCAGCAGATAATGTGGTTCTTGGTGAATTTGTTCACTACCTTCTTGGTGCTGTGTGCATAGGATGTGGCTTCGACCCACTTTGTGAAATAATCGATAGCAACCAAGATGAACCGGTGTCCATTTGAGACTTTTGTAGAGATTGGGCCAATCATATCCATTCCCCACATAGAAAAAAGCCATGGGGCCGTTATTGGTTGGAGCTCAACGGGTGAGGCTTTGATCATATCCCCGTGTATTTGACATTTGTGGCACCGGAGGACATACCGAACACAATCCGTTTCCATGGTAGTCCAATAGTACCCCATCCTGAGGATTTTTTTGGAGAGAATATGGCCATTCATATGGGGCCTACAGGTCCCTTCATGGACTTCCCTCATGATTTCCCCTGCTTCTGCTATATTAGCGCACTTTAGGGGCCCTAGGGGGGATCTTTTGAAGAGTTCATTTCCAACTAGAAAATATTGGGCTGCCATTCTCCGAGTTATCTTCTGGTCGCTATGTATAGCTTGAGTAGGGAATTCTCCTGTCTGCATGTATCTTTTAATGTTGTAGAACTAGGGTTGCCCATCCGACTTAGTAGAGGTGTTGAGGCAGTGAGACGGGGTGTCTCGAACAAAGATTTAGAGGGCAAGAATTTCGGAATCATCATCCACTTTGATAGCTGCAGCCAAAGTAACTAAAGCATCGGCAAAACTGTTTTCGGTCCGGGGAATATGGTAGAAATCTAGTTTCTAAAACCTTCAACAAAGATTTTTGATTTGCTGATGATAAGGGGAGAGCTTGTCATCCCTGTTTTGGTATACCTCCTTAGTTTGCTAGATCACCAGGTCGGAATCCCTGAAGGCCATAAATTCCTCAATCTTTATCTCTACTGCCAATCTCAATCCCAAAATGCATGCTTCATACTCAACAATATTATTGGTGCATAGATCAAACTTTAATTTTGTTACAATGGGGTAATGGCTGCCTTTCTCAGACACTATGACTGCCCTAATTCTAGCTCCCTTTCTGTTTGAAGCACCATCAAAATACATCTTCCATCCTGGGTCTTCTTGCTTTTTGGCCTCAAACTCGGTGTACAAGATATCTTCGTCGGGGAAACTGGGATCCATAGGTTGGTATTCCTCGATAGGATTTTCTGCCAGGTAATCTGCTATGACTTGCCCCTTAATTGCCTTGCGGGTTGTGAAAACTATGTTAAATTTAGCCAAAATCATGTGCCATCTTGCCACCCTGTTAGAAAGAGTGGGTTTTTCGAATAAGTACTTGATAGAATCTATTTGAGATATGAGGAAAGTGGTGTGGTGCAGCATGTAATGTCTAAGCCGATGAGATGTTTATGCCAAAGCGCAACAAGTTTTCTCCAGCATAGTGTATTTGATCTCATAAGGTAAAAACTTCTTGCTGAGATAATAGATGGCTTGCTCCTGTCTCCCAGTTTCATCGTGTTGTCCTAGAACACACCCCATTGAAGTCTCGAGAACTGTTAAATACATTAAGAGGGGCCTCCCAGAGTTGGCGGTACTAGGATTGGGGGCTTCAGGAGGTACTCCTTGATCTTCTCAAAAACTTGCTGGCAATCTTCATTCCATTGCTTAGGGGTGTCCTTTTCGAGTAGTTTGAAAATTGGTTCACAAAGGTGAATCATTTGAGAAATGAATTTGCTAATGAAATTCAATTTGCCCAAAAAGGATCTAATTTCGATTTCTCCCCATGGGGGCGGCATTTCAGTGATTGACTTAATCTTGGAAGGATCCACTTCTGTCCTTCTCTTGTTGACAATGAACCCCAACAGTTTTCCAGATGAGACACCGAAAGTGCACTTGGCAGGGTTAAGCTTGAGCTGATACCTTCGAATCCAATCAAATACTTTTCGTAAATTGATCAAATGGTCTTCTTGGGCCCTTGATTTAACTATCATTTCATTCATGTAAATCTCCACTTCTTTGTGCATAATGTCATGAAAGAGAGTGACCATGACCTTTTGATAGGTTGCCCTAGCGTTCTTTAGCCCGAAGGGCATTACTCTGTAACAATACACTCCCCATTGGGTGATGAAAGCCGTCTTCTCCCAATCCTCTTTAGCTATTTTAATTTGGTTATATCCTGAAAACCCATCCATAAAAGAAAACATCTCATGGCCTATAGTGTTGTCTACCAGGATATCTATATGAGGCAAAGGGAAGTCATTCTTTGGGCTTGCCTTATTGAGATCTCGAAAATCGATGTACATTCGAACCTTCCCATCCTTTTTCGGAACTGAGACAATGTTGGCCAACCATTAGGAATATTCAACCACTTGCAGGAACCCTACATGAAATTGCTTGACCACCTCCTCCTTAACTTTCAAGCTCCACTCGGGTTTGAGCCTTTGGAACTTTTGTTTTATAGGCTTAATTTGCGGATCCAAGGGTAGCTGATGCTCAACGATGGATTCATCCAACCCTGGCATATCTTGGTAGGACCATGCAAAGACATCAATATAGGCGGCTAGTAATTCTAGCATTTCCCGGCATTGCCAATGATCTAATCATGTCCCTACCTTGACCTCTTTTGGGGATTCCTTGCTTCCCAAGTTAACTGTCTTTGTCTCCTCAATATTAGGAGTCTTGCGGTTGTCATACTTCTCTAATTGCTCCAAAATCTCTTCTGGGACCTCATCAGTGTTGTTGACATCAAGTTCAATTCCCAAGAGTTGGTAGTCGAATTCAGTTTAGAAATCGTGATCAGTCAGAATAGGCATTCTTTCGATTAATTGGCCAAGATGTTGGATGTGAGGGTTCTTGATTAAAACAACAAGGAAAATAATTCAAAACAGGGAAGTAACCCCTTCCTTTTTTCATATATGGATATTTTTACTACAGCTTTTGATTGAAAATTGAAACAACAATAGAAAGATAAACAGATGACAAAGTTTTAGAGATTTAGAAACACATGGAGTGCCCGATAAGCTTGTACCGAAACTTGTGCACCCGAAGGAGGTCCTCACTGTCCCAGTTGTCAAGATTTTCTCTAGGAAGAGCAGGCCTGATTGTGTTAAGTTCTAGTATTTCCACGTCTGAGGGTGAGGGTACATTGATCATAAGGGCTTCTTGAAACTGATTGGCTCAATGTCAACCTCCTTTTTTCCCCTCTTAAGGCCTTTGTCATCTTTCGTCAAACAAAGCTCTTTAAGTTGAAGTGTCATCTCTTCCTCCTCTCCTTTTCCTTATGCGATCCCTTGTCGTTTTCTCTTATGGCCTTCCTCCTTGATTTCCTTCCTCGTCGGCTTGTACCCCAGGCCGAAAGTATGTTTTTGGGATGGGATGTCGAGAATCTCAGGAACCCCTTGCAATCGCCACCCTAGTCCTCTACCAGGCTGATATCCGTTCTTTTGGAAATATCAAGCAATCATTTGTGCATTGTCTAAATACTTTGGCTTGACCATGTTTCCCTCATGTATTGTAGTGACATACTCTAGGGACTGGAAAGAAGATGGGGTAGCCAATTTGGTGTAAGGAACAGTGTTTGTTTTGTAAATTGCAAACTCATTTTCAGTATAGATGGAAATCAACTTAGCCTTGATTATGAATTTGACCTTTTGATGGAGACTAGATGGTACTGCCCCTGCTGAATGAATCCAGGGCCGTCCAAGAAACATGTTATAGGCCGAAGGTATTTGCAGAACTTGAAACTTGATGGTGAAGGTAACAGGCCCTATCTCGACAGGTATCTCAATTTCCCCCATTGTTTCTCTCCTGGACCCATCAAAGGCTCGTATGACAATGCTGTTGTGGTTCAAGTGAGATTGGTCCATCCCAAGTCTTTCCAAGGTTGAGTATGGGCAAACATTTAGAGCTGATCCATTATCCCCCAATACCCTTGATACGATCATCCCTTTGGTTTTGACGATTACATGTAGGGCTTGTGTATGTCCTGTCCCGTCTGCGGGGATTTCATCATCAATAAAAGTAATAACATTTGGTGCCATGATGAGTCCTACCATGTTTTGCAGATTTTTGGGGGTAAAACTATTTGGCACGTGGGCTTCTTTAAGAACCTTAAGCAAGGCGTTACGATGTGTTTCGGAGGTGAGGAGCAGGCCTAACATGGAGATGTGGGAAGGGGTTTTCTTAAGTTGCTCCATCACATCATAGTCATTCTTCTTTAATGCTATGGCAAACTTAGAGATTTCGTGTTCTGTCAGGGAATTGGAACATTCTCTCTCCTTATCTTTTCCTTTTCTTCTTCTCTCTATCTCCTCCAAATTGTAACATCAGCCTGACCTAGTCATTCCCCCAATTTCTGTAATGGACTCCTCTGTGGTTTGGGCAGGAGTTGGGGGATAATTCCAAGGTACCCTATGCAAGTCAGTGACAGGCGATTGGGACAACAGTGGTAGGGTTATTTTCCCAGGTATTGGCAGGAAAACGGGTTCTGGCTTTTCCATTTTGGGGAGGATGGGTAAGGTGACGGGTGACTGAAGAATGCTTGGAGGCGCAAGAGCATATGTGGGAGACAGGGGCCTCATGGCTCGTTGAGGGTTTGTGTGTGGGATGAACCCAGCCATTGCAACCATGGGTTCGGGAATTTTTGGCTCTTGGTAGGGAATGAGAATGATACGGAAGTATGAAGGGTGAGGTAAGGCTTTAGTGCTTAGGATTAGACTGGTCTGTATAGGCTGGATGATTAGAAAAGGTTCTAGCGCTATAATCTCAGGAAGGTTAGTCGTTTGAAATTTGACTAGGAGACGGTCCCCTTGGGGATGAGGATTTCTTGAAAGCCCTTGGATGGCTGCTCTAGTGCCGGCCAAGCTTTATCAGGGTTCCATTCTTTTTTGTCATACTGAACTATTTTCAATAACTTGTCAGCCATGGCCTTTAGTGTTGTGGAAATGCCGCCCAATTTTCCTTCTACCTGCCTTGGGTTGATGGCTTGATCAGTTGGTGGGATGGTCATCTTTTCTATGGGATCCATTACCTCTTGCATTGGTTGTTTTCCTCGTCTTATGGCAAGGAACGGTGTAGTATCTTCCGCGCGCCTTTGTTAGTCGGGAACATCACCTTCACTTGACATTTGCGCCTCTTGCTGTTGGGTAAGGACTAGTGTTCAAAGTACCGGGGACATTCATGTTCCTTTCTTTCCTTTTCTTAGAGCAATGGTGACCTAAAATGCAAGCAGTCTCACCAAAAACTATTGCTAGTCTTTTGATGAGATGAGAGGGGAAAATAGAAAATAAAGAAAAACAAAACAAAAGGATTATATGTTAGGTTCTGGGTTTAGAAAGATTTTATGCAATGCATGGCCTAAGGGTGCCCCTGCCTTTCGAGGGAAACTAAGCATGATGCTTAGGCTCACTTTTAGAGATAGGGGTTACCCCTGCATGCAATACTATACCTGCGCCTGTTCATTCATCCATTCATACATTCATTCATTTGACAGTAATATCAATCTTTATTGAAATGAATTCCTTTTGTACATAGAATTTTTCAAAAATACATTAAAATGGGAAGGGAGAACATTTTCCTTGGGACCTTCGCCTATTCTATATTTACATCATGGGATCTTAAACTACTCTTGAGTCTTCGGATTCGCCTTCTTGAACAGAAGTTAGTAGGAGACCTTGATTTGAATTGTCCCTTTATCTTCTTGGCCGCCCTATCTCCATGAGCAAGGAGGGATTAGGGCCCCTCTTCATGAGATGACTTTGATGCATGCCATGAATCCTTAAAGTCTCTTGGTACCCTTAAGAGTTTTGGGTTAGCTTAATTTGAGTGAGAAGATCTTTGGGCCTTTCTCTGTGGGTTGATTGGATGCATGAAGATGCGATGACTTGAGTTACTTTGAGAACTCTTATCTTGGAATGAATTCCGATGCATTATGATGCAAAAGGATATATACATAATAAAATGGTAAGAATTAAATAACATAATAGCATGAATTGAACAGAGTATATAAAGGAAAATAAAGCGATCGCCCTTTCCTCCTTGGTTTTGAAATTGACACGTGTGTCCTAAATCCGGCAGAGGTTCGGCTATGCATGGGTTGCTACATGAGCATGAGGTTGGGGGTTTACTAATGTTCCCTAGAAAGGCTCGGTTCCCAAACCTTCAAACCTCCGGCGTCCACCCCCGAAAGGATGAACTCCATCTTTGGTTGGTGGTTCGAGCGGGGGAACTATCAAGAAACTGTAGGCTAAGAAACTAACAAAGCATCCGCCCACAGTCAATATATTGTTCCCCCTTTATCTAGAAGGGTAGTAATTAGGTAATATATACAATATGCAAATGCAAGTGAGAGCGCCAAGTGTGTGTGAAATTTTTGAAAATGGAGGACATGACACAACAACACACATCACATCCTATCCATTTATCACATACATGACAATAAATAAGACATGAAATAAAATGTGAACAAAGGACCACCTACAAAAGAAAAATACAAAAAGTTAGTAACATTATGAAAAACTCAATGCAAGGTAAAATGGATGGTTAATGTAAAAGCATAAATGTAAGCAATGAACGCAAGTGATGACACTTATTTGAAAATCGTTTTGAAAAAGAAAATTTGAAAAAAATTTGAATAATGGATAAAACTTGACAAAGTAAACAGAGATTCTGGGTGAGTGAAGGGTGAAGGGACATGTTAATGGCCTAACTCTCTAAGCGTCCCCAGTGGAGTCGCCAACTGTAGCGCTTTGGTTTTTGGGTCCAAGGTCCTTCTGGCTCAAAGACCACGAAACCATGTCATTAGATCTCATGCTCTTAGATGGACAAGTGCAACTAGGTTTGAATTGAAATTGGTTTGATTAAGAGCTTTTTAAAAAAACAAGAGTCACCACCTAACTTGATTAAGGTGAGTTAGGGCACCTAAAACTAAGTGTTAATCCGAAGATTAAACTTAGGGTTTTTGGAAAAGATTTTGAAAACTCCCTTAAGAGAGGGTTTTTAAGAAAATAGGTTGTTTGGCAACCTTTGGAAAGATTTAAGTCCTTTTGGAAAATAACTCCATTTTGGTCTTTCGAAAATAGAAATCTATGGTCTGAGGGTTAGTTACATGTAGGGAAGATATCCTAAGATCATCACCCTATTCCGCCCTTTCGGTACCTACATGTCTAATCACCCTTTGTTCACTCACTTGAATAACCAGTTATCATTGTCCACTTAATATCCACTTTAGAATTTTGAAAACGGGATTTTTGTCATCACTTTTTGAATGAATGATGCAAGATGCAAGTTTAGGTTGCCTACATATCTCACTTGGCGAGAATCAGGTCAATCGTAGTTCGGGCAAGAGCTCGATGGAAAATAAGTGCATTAGGGCCTTTGGAATGTTTTGAAGACACATTGAGGTCTTTGGAAAGATGACTTGAGAATTTTGATTTGAAATCGGATGTTGAAGTGTTTTGAAATAGAACTTTCAAACTCTTGAAATGGGATTTTGAAGTACTTTGACATGTTTTTGGAACAACTCAAGGGAGTTTTGGCAGTGCTTTGAAGTAACTCAATAGAGTTTTGATGTCTTGTTTTGAAAACCTTGGAGGTAGGGTTTTGAGATGTTTTTATGAACTTGTCTTAGAAAAAGGCTTTGAAAGTTTTGGAATCCTAATATGGACAACCTTGGGGGTTGTTCTTGTTATATCACGTTCCTCTGGAATCCCTAACCATAAAAGGGGTAGGGACACCTTAGGCTTGTGAGTTTTTTGAAAATATTTTTGGAAATACTTTGAAGATGGAATGTGGGAACATTTGAAGAGGTTATGGAGTTGGCTTTTGAAATCTCAAGAGAGTAGGAGATTTTGAAAAAGTGAGTCATGAGAACAGTTTTAAATAGAAAGATCATTTAAAAGGAGTCCATGAGTTGGAATCTTGAAGTATACTAACCTAGGTTAGATTGACCTATGGTTAGTGGTGACCTATGGTTAACTAACTTAGGTTAGGTTAACCTAGGGTTAAGGTAACCTAGGATTTGGTTAACCTAGCATTTAGGTTACCTAGGGTTAACTAACTAGGATCAAGTTAACCTAGGGTTGGACAACTAGGGTCAAGTTAATCTAGGGTTAGATAATTAGGGTCACGTTAACCTAGGGTTAGACAACTAGGATCAAGTTAACCTAAGGTTGGGTTGGAGGATGGTTTGAAAGATGGTTTTATGCGCTTTTGAAAAGAGTTTTAGAAAACAAATCACATTATGCAAAGAACTTTGGTTGACAACCTTTTTGAAGATCATTTCCATAAAAATTTGACTCTAGCCAAGAGTATGGTTTATATGGTTAGTGCTTGAAAATCATTCCAAATAAGGTTTTCTTAGGGCCATTATAACCTTTCTCTTAACGAGAGTGGGGATTTCAAGAGTCAACATAATGATGACAACTCTTGAAAAACCATTTTTGATGCAAAGATGGAGAGAATGAATTTTTTGGAAATCATTTTTGAGAAGAAGATTTTGAAAACCATTTTTAGAGGACACCATTCCAACAAGGTAGAGTTCCTATGGCCAATGTCAAGGGAGACCACCTAAGGGAGGTTTCCATGGGGCCATTTCAACCACTAAACTTGAGTGAATGGAAACATTTGGAAATTGAAGAGTTTGAAAATCACTTTTGTACAAAAATAAAAAGAGAAGGGAACCATTCTAACAATTTAGGGCTCCTATGGCCAATATGAAAGAGAGACCACTCAAGAGAGGGTTCCATGGGGCCATTTTAACCACTAAATTTGAGAGAATGGAAACCTTGAAAATTAGAGAGTTTGAAAACAACTTTTATGCAAGTTGAAATGCAATGATGCAAAAGTGTGAATGAGGTGATAGTGGGGGATTTTCTAAGGCATGACTTCTAAAATCTTATCCCAAACTTCAAGGAGCCAAATCTTGGAACCATTTTGAGAGGGGTATTGAACTTGAAAATGGCATGCAAATAAGAATAATGCAATCTTTGTAGAACATGATTATAAATATAAAAATGAAGCCAAGCACACAAGATATGATCAAGATAACAAAATGCAAGGGGGTCATGAATACATACAAGGCTTTAGGCTACACCACATAAACAAGGGGCTCCTAGGCCATACCAGCCTAAAGTAAGCTAGTGAGAGATCCCCCTACACGGTGGCTCCTACTAGCTTTCCTTTAGGCATCAACTAAGAGCTCTCTTAGCTTAAGCATGTAAGAAAGTGGGGTTGAAAATGAGGATTAAAATAGAGAGTAGTCTAAGTAGACTTAGTGTCATGCCTCATAACCCGGTCTATGCGGATTTAGGGTACATGACCGACCAATAGCAAGGCTACCCAAGGCTACATTACATAAACTAGTTGATCACCTATGCATACTCATTTAAAATTTGCGGAATAGAAACTTTTATAACTTGAAATATGATCTGTGTCATACATGATAGAGCCATGCCTAATCCAAAACATAATATATATGAGGACCTAATCAAGGTCCACCGAAGTTATAACATTATATCATTACAAAACATTGGGCCCAACCCTCAACATTAATACAAAACATAGGCCCATGGGCCGTAACTCAAAATCCACGTATAGCCTCAGTCTAGGGCCTCCCGGATTGGCTACCTGAAAATCATTTGAGAAAATGTAAGCTAATGCTTAGTGAATAACAATGATACGTGAGCGAGAAAATATCATGGACTAGCAATTATATCCAACATACAAGGATAGATAATTATTTATGCATAAGCAAATAAGTTTTTGAACATTTAAAGCTTAGACTTGGAACTCATAGGTAACGTAAACATCATTTGAAACGTTTCAACATTTCAAAACATAGTATCATAAGAAGAGATGCAACATAACATTATTCTTGATATAACATTTCATATCTTGCCATAAAACATGTGAACATATCATAGCTCTCAGTTTAAAACATAAGTGTGCTACAACTCAACATATGAGCTAGGCTCCATAGTAGCCATGTAGGTCACGCTAAGGCTCTTTAGGCCAGGGACGTCTCCCAACATAGATAGTTTATTTCTTGTCCCCTATCGTAGGACGATCAAGCTAGATTAAGGTCTTGCCACGAGAAGAACTGAGTTGGCACCATACATTGAAAACTTAGCATCTCTTTCATTTAAACATTATAGTCCATGGTTTTCATTCATAACATAAGTATAACTTGTATGCATTTAAAATATAACATTTATAATTGAACATAGCATTGATGTATTGAAAATGTGTGGAAAACATTGCATAATACGGAGGTGAATTTAAAACATTTAGAAATTAATAGAGTTTTACTCACGGCATATCGTTACTCACCTCTCTCTGATAGAATGGGTGGTAGACAAGGTGCTCCTACACAAAATGCACAAAGAAGTATGAAAATATCAATACAAGACTCCAAGGCAAAACAACAACGTAAAACAAGAACATAAGGCTGAGGTCATTTGAAATTAGGCTTGAAGGGCTTTAATTTGATAGTTCATGGGCCAAAAACACATTTCGGATGAATAAGTTATGTCTCATAAAAAATAGACTAAAATTTTGGAAGAAGAATGTTATTGACAGAATTTTAGGTCAACTTCAAAATTCAATATCTCTCCATATATAAGGAATTAGAGTACAAACTTTATATGAGCACAAAGGTCTATGAGTCTACTTTCCAATACTTCAAACGGTGCATCAATCTGAGTTTTACATAGAAAGTTATGCCCATTTTACTAAACAGTGTTAGGATTGAGAAAGCGAAACTAGGGACTGGACAAAAGGGTTGACTCCTGAGGCAAAAGGGTCGACTCTTGAGCTGAAGAAATGAATCTAGGAGTCCTCTGGACAAAACGGCTGACACCTAAGATAAAAGGGTCGACTCCTAGACTGAAGGAATGAATCTGGGAGTTCTCTGGTGTCGCGCCCAGATTTTTCGCACTCGAGGAATACTCACACAAGCGGGAAAAATGCTATACTCTCTCGTTAGAACTCACCCTCCTAAAAGAATGAGTGCAACTAGGTTTGAATTGAAAATTTGATTCAAATAAAGGGCTTTTGGAAAAAGATTCGGAGTCGCCACCTAACTTGATTAAGGTGAGTTAAGTCACCTAAAAACTAAGAATAATCCGAAAACTACACTTAGGGTTTTGGAAAACGATTTTGAAAATATCTCCTCAAGAGAGGGTTTTTTAGGAAAACAGGTTGTTTGGCAACCTTTGGAAAATATTTGGCCCTTTTTGAAAAATAACTCCTTTTGGTCTTTGAAATCAGTGATCTAGGTTCGGAGGTTGGTTACGTATAGGGAAGACGCGCTAAGCTATCACCCTACCCCGCCCTTTCAGTACCTACATGTCAATCTACCCTAGATTTACCTATGAGAGTCTTTAATTAACATACGTTCAATCCTACCCACTTTAGAAAAACAATGCTTGAAAAGAAACTAACATGATGCATGATATGCAAATGCAAGTTAAGAGAATTGAAAAATAGATTTGAAAAGAGATTAATTTGATTTGAAAATGGAATTGAAATTGGAAAGTTTGAAAATTGAAAGTAGAAATTTGAAAATAGAAATTTTGAAATTGAAATTTTGAAAATAGATTGGAATTTGAGATTTGGAAAGATTTTGGAAACCACACCCATGAGGGTGGAATTGAAAGTTTGAAAAGTGTTGTGACCGCACCTATGAAGGTTGCCTACGTATCCCTTTGGGGGAATCAGGTCAGTTGTAGTTCGGACCGGAGTCCGATTGAAAATAGATTGATTTGAAGAGAGAGATTGGATTGGAAGAAAGAGATTGAATTGAAAATTGGATTTGATTTGAGATTAGAAGAGGAGATTGGAAATTGAAACTGAGAAGATTAGACTTGCTTTGGAAAGATTGATTTTGGAAAGACTCGGTTTTGAAAAGATGGAGGTTTAGGAAACCTAGACTTAGGAAAGGTAGGAGACCTAGGAAAAACTTGAGATTAAGAAAGATTAGATTGGAGTGTTGGATTTGGAAAGATCTGGAAAGATTTGGAAACTTGGAATTTAGGAAAGATTTAGATTAGGAAAGTTTCGAATTAGGAAAGTGTCATTTTTGGAAAGTTTTGAAATTGGAAAGTATTGAATTTAGAAATGTTCTGAATTAGGAAAAGTTTAGTTTAGGAAAGACTTAGAATTTAGAAAGTTTCAAGTTAAGAAAGTTTTGAATTTTGGAATGTTTCGAAAAAGGGAAGTTTTGAAAGTGGAAAAGTTTAGAAAACAAGGAAGTTTTGAAAATAAAAAAGTTTTGGGAACAAGGAAGTTTTGAAATTGGAAAGAGTTGAAGTTTTAGGAAAGTTTAGAATTTAGAAAGATTTGGGTTTAGAAAGATTTAACTTAAGAAAGTTTTGAATCTAGGAAGCTTAGAATTTTAGAAAGATTTGAAATTTAGAAAGTTTAGGATTTAGAAAGTTTTAGAGTTTTAGAAAATCTTGAAATTAGGAAAGGTTTGAGTTTAGGAAAAGTTTGAAAACTTAGGTTTGAAAAGTTAAGATTTGAAAAGAAGGTAGAATTAGGAAAGATTTTTATGTTCAAGTTTTTGGAAACTTAAGGTTTAGGAGAGTGGAAGTTTAGGAAGGATTTGAATTAGGAAAGATTTGGATTTGGAAGGGATTGGATTTGGTCTCTAAAAGAAAAGATTTGATTTTGTTTCCAAAAACGGAGGACGGGATCTAGTTTCCTAAACGGGGAGATTTGATTCAGTTTCCTAAAGGGAAGATAAGATTTGGCAAGGATTTGGAAAAGGAGATTCTAGAAACCCTAGATTTGGAAAATTATAGTTTTGACGTAGAAAAGAGGTTTTGGAAACATGTATAGTTTGGATGTGAAAACAAGAGATTTTGGAAACCTAGGTTTGGGGCAAAGTTTGAAAATCATGTTTTTGGAAAGAAAATTAGGGTTTCCTAATTGTGGGCTCTAAGGCTTGACTTGGGCTCTAAGGAAAGAGTTTTTGGAAAGTGCGTTTTTGGGAAACGAAGGTTTTTCTAGAAGGGAATCCTAGGGAGGAATTTTTGGAAAGTGAATTTGAAGAGGGAGTTTTTGGAAAAAGATTTTAAAGAGATGGAGTTTTGGAAAGTGTGTTTTGAGAAACGTAGATTTTAAAAGGAAAATCCTAGAAAGGAAATTTCTAGAAGGAAGATTTTGGAAAGATAGTTTTTTAGAAAAGTTTTTGGAGAGAGTTTTTAGGAAGGTGAATCTAGGGAGTGTTTTTAGAAAGTGAATTTTGAGGAAAAGATTTTGGAGAGGAGTTGAAAAAGAGAGTTTTGAAAAATAGATTTTGGAAGGGAGTTTTTGAAAACAATTTTGAAGAGGAGAGTTTTACGAAAGTATGTTGAAAAGGAGATTTTTAGGAAGAGATTTTTGAAGAGAGAGTTTTTTGAAAAGCATGAAAACGTCTCACTTTCCTAAAGCGATTCTAGCCATAAGAGGGCTAGAACCACTTTAAGAAAGTGGTTTTGGAAAACAATAAGATTTGAAAATATAGACCAAAAAGGTCACTTTTAATGTAACACTTTCCTAAAGCAACCCTAGCCATGGAAAGGCTAGAATCACCCTAGAATTGTGATTTTGAAAACAAGTTTTTGAAAAGGAGATTTTGATGCAATTTTGAAAAACAAGTTTGAAAACGATTTTGAAAACGAGTTTGAAAACGAATTTTGGAAGATGCAAGACTATGATATGCACAATGCAATTTGGGGTCGTGAACATACAAGGCTAAGGCTTCACCACATAATCAAGGGGGCCGGACCCACGTGGTCTTTGGTTAGACTAAAAGAAAGCCCCCGACACAGTGACTCTCCAATAGCCCAATCCTACACATGGACCGGGAATCCCCTTGTTTTAAGCATGCAAAGAAAGGGGGGGAAAGAGATGGGGGATTAAAATAGAGAAAACCCAAGTGGGTTAGGAGAGAGAAGAGAGAGAGGGGAAGTGCGAAAATTTAAATAGGGAGCCTACCGTATGTCTTGTTTATTTTGCGCACCGTGCTGTCTTCGGTCTTCGGTCTTCGTCTTGATCTTCGTCTTCAATCTTCAAGAGTTGTCTTCAAGCTTTAGATGGTAGCTCTTCAAGTCTTTGAAGGAGGGTGGAAGGCTAGTGTATGAATGTATGGGGGTGTGTATGAGTGTATAGGAGGCTAGGGTTTGTGTAGGGTGGTTAGGGTTTGGAAAACCTAAGGTGGCTAGGGTTTAAGAGGTGCTCGAGCTCTGTATATCGAAATATATGATTTTTAGGTTGAGTTTGCGGATCCCTTTCACGTTGAATGAGGCTTTGTATTTATAGAGGTTGGACAATACTGGCGCCTGTTGCAGTGGCGCCAGGCCAAAGTTTACACTGGCGCCACTCCAGGCCAATTTTTGGCTTGGCGCCACTAGTAGTGGCACCAGCCACTTAGGAAACATTTAAGTTCGGCAAGCAACGTATCTTTGACTAGATTTGGGTGCTTGTACTAGTGACTACCATGCAATCTTTAGCCTGGCTTCACTAGGAGTAACTTTGAAAAGTCCAGGAATGATTTGAAGGAGTCGAGAATGACCCAGAAGGCCGGAAAGGAGCAGGAACACTTAAAATAGTGTCTTGGAGGTATTTGATTTAAAAAGTGAGGATAAAATGTGCCGGAAAGGTTGACTAGGCCCTTAGGGGCAAAACGGTCAATCAGACTGGGAAGCTGCCGGGGCAAACTCGGACTGCCCTAGAAGAAGACTTGGGATCTGAAAACATTATTTAGAATGTTCCCAGAGGTTTCCGGTTTGATTTCCAGAGCCGGCGTGGACGAAAAAGGAGACCGGCCCACCAGGGGCAAAACGGTCATTTTGTACCGAGTTGGCCGGAACTGACTCGGAATGATCCGAAAAGGTAAGGGGAGGTTGAGAACACTATAAAAAGTAGTCTCAGAGGGTTACCGATTTGATAACCAGAGCCGATGTGGTCGGAAAAGGAGATCGGCCCTCTAGGGGCAAAACGGTCATTTTGTACCGGGTTGGCCGGAACTGACTCGGAATGATCCGGAAAGGTAAAAGAAGGTTAAGAATACTATAAAAATCTTGAGACATTACCGGTTTGATACCCAGAGCCGGTGTGGTTCCCGGGACATTCGGATGCCTAGCGGCAAAATGGTCATCTTGACCGGAAAGTCTCGGAAAAGGTCCAAAGGACAGTTTGGTCATTTTTCACCAAAATGGGTTAACAGACACTGGTGTTGACCTAGGTTTTGAGTGTTTTTGCCACTCTAATGGTGGTCGTCGTGACACAGGGGTTTGTTGCCAATTCCCTATATCGACCTATTTATGAGTATTTCCGCTACTCTAACGGTTTTGTGAGTAGTTTCGCTACTCGGACAGTCTCGAGGAATAAACTGTCTCGAGAGAGGGATTGGAAAGGGGGCTTACCATCTCCGAAGAGACGTGCTTGGATTGGAACCGTCTCGAGGAATAAACTGTCTCGAGAGTGGGATTGGAAAGGGGTCTTACCGTCTCGAGGAATAAACTGTCTCAAGAGTGGGATTGGAAAGGGGTCTTACCGTCTCTGAAGAGACATGTCTAGATTGGAACCATCTCGAGGAATAAACTGTCTCGAGAGTGGGATTGGAAAGGGGTCTTACCGTCTCCGAAGAAATGTGCCTGGATTGGAACCATCTCGAGGAATAAACTATCTCGAGAGTGGGATTGGAAAGGGGTCTTACCGTCTCTGAAGAAACATGCCTGGATTGGAACCGTCTTGAGGAATAAACTGTCTCGAGAGTGGGATTGGAAAGGGGTCTTACTGTCTCCAAAGAGACGTGCCTAGATTGGAACCGTCTCGAGGAATAAACTATCTCGAGAGTGGGATTGGAAAGGGGTCTTACCGTCTCCGAAGAAACGTGCCTGGATTGGAACCGTCTCGAGAAATAAACTGTCTCGAGAGTGGGATTGGAAAAGGGTCTTACCGTCTTCGAAGAGACGTGCCTGGATTGGAATCGTCTCGAGGAATAAACTGTCTCAAGAGTGGGATTTGGAAACGGAAAGGAAAGGACAATCCCCCTAAGGGCATTTTGGTCATTTTGCTTCTATTTGGGCCGAACAGGCCCGCAAAGCTATGGAAAGACGGAATTTGGACCTAGAGAATTGGTTTCGATTAGAATATACCCACAATGACTTGAAAACAAGTCTGGACGGAGTGTAGACTGCCGAGCGGTCAAAAATAGGGTGCTTACATCTGGATGATAGGGTTTGCTCTTAAGGTAAAAGAGTCGACTCCGGAGCTAAAAACCCAAATTTCAAATCCGAAAATCCCCAAACCTCACTCAAACCAAAACCAAACTTCATCAAACATTTCCCAAACTCCTAAAATGCTTCTAGGAAATAAAGATTGACCCAAGAAGACCATAATAACTTAAAATGAAACACTTTAAACAAATGAGTCGAAGGGATCTAGGGTTTTAGGAACCCAAGCCCTAACTTGTATAAGTTGGGGATTTCAATCCCCTACTCTCAAATCTTTCAATGGAGCTTACAATACTCTATATTTAGCCAATTTGGGACTCAAAAGAGTCACCCCAACAACCCAACAACACAACCCACAAAGATAGATACATACACATATACAATTGTAGAAGAAAATGAAACTTTACCTTTCTTCAAGCTTGGTTAAGTCTTCTATTGGCTTTAAACTCTTCCTTCAAGCTTTCTCCTCCTCTTTCTCTTCTCCTCTTCTTCCTCTCAACCGGTTGAAATGTGTGAGTTGTGTGCACATAAGTGTATATAAGATGATACACATGGGAATAATCTCATGTGTCTCACCCTATAGGCTTAAGCTATAACATAAGCTCTCATTGGTCATTTTTAACCCAAAAGAAGAAATAATTAACATTAAACATTGCATATACTAGAAATTCTTATTAATATAAATAAATAAAGGTTCGGGATATCACACTAGGAGGGAGAAGAGAAGAGTGGGGGAAGACAAAAATATAAAATGAATACCACCTTTAGCCTTCAGCACACTTGTAATCTTCTATGGATGCCTTGACTTGAACTTGGATGGCTTCAAGTAGGCTTGAGGGGCTGGAATGAGTGGTTTAATGGTGTATAGGGCTATGTATGTGAAGTGTATGGGCTAGAGGGAGGTGAAATCTAGCCTAAGTGTTAGAGGAGTGGAATGTATGTAGAGATTCGAGCTTTTGGAGCAGTTTTAGCAGAGTTTCACATCAATTTTTGGTTCTAGAATATGCAAAGGGGGAGGCTGGTATTTATAGGCAATCTGGAACAGGCCTGACGCATGTGCTACATGCACTTGGCCAAAGTTTTCCCTAGCGCATATAGCATATGCGCTGGTATTGTTCCATTGCCAGAATGCCACGTGGCACCCAGCGCACTGGTTAAATCCTGACGGATGATCAAACTTTGGTCGATTTGATCAAAATCTGGGCGCATGTAGCATACGCTCCGTCACCAGGAATGTTTGTTTAAACTTTGTCTCCATAATTAAACCAACTAGGAAGGTTTCGGGGGAATCGGTTGCACCCACGACATTCTCCCAGGGTTTCTCATGAACTTTCATGTTTTCGAGAAGTTGGAATGGTGTTCGGAAGTGTGAAATATCATATCGGGAAATGTGCATAAAATTACATTTTTACAGAGCATCTGTGATACGCTTTGCGGGGGTTCGAAAGTAGTTATTTTTGTGTGGCCTTCGGGAAGCAATCTCTTCGATCGGACCGTACTGATGGAAACTACTCTAGAAATACTTTTGGAAATTCCCTAATTTGCGCATTTCTCAAGTCATTTGACGGTGCGTTATAATCAAGGAATTAGGAGAAAAGTCAACCTTGGTAGAGCCTCTGCGAGACGCTCCAAGGGTTGCCGAGAGTTACAGCTTCGTGCCATACGATGAGAAGCTTTAGGAAGTGATCTATCCGATCAAGCTGTATCGATGGAAAGGTCCACGAACGAGCTTTCGGGAATTCCCTGGTTTATACATTTCTCAAGTCATTTGACAGTGTGTTATAACCAAGGAATTGAGAGAAACAAGAATTTAGGTGGAGCGTCTACGAGACGCTCTGGGGAACTTTTATCGAGTCATGGGAGTTTAGCATCATGAGGTCTTCCTTAGGTTAAATAGGAGTGTACGACAAGATCCACTGTTTAGTAACCTAAGACCGGTTTTTTTTGGAGGCGCGTTCGGGTTATTAGGGGTAAAATGGTCATTTTGATCGGATCTGGTTAGAAATGGTCAGGAATGGATCGGAACGTTATATTAAGTGTGTCGGGTCATTTAGGGATGTTTTCGGAAGAGTCTTTTACCATTCGATGGGGTTTGTGTAGTGTTGGGGCGTTTTGGGGCAAAACGGTCATTTCGACCGGAGTTGGTCAAAATGGTACCAGAATTGGACCGGATGGCGTGTGGAGTACGCCTAACAGTTTAGTAACATTTTGGAAGGGTGGACTTACCATTTTGAGGGGTTTTGAACTTTCTCAAAACTTGTTTAGAGGCCCAAGGGGCATGTTTGGCCATTTTTCACCGAGTCGGGCTAGGAGGCACCGATGTTGACCTAGGTGTTAGTTTTCGAGACCGCCCGATCTTGAAAAACTACCTGTGCGATGTTGGTCCTTAAGACCGCCTGATCTCAAAGAGCTACCTGTAGGGTGGTGTTGGTTCATGAGAATGCCTGGTCTCAGAAAGTTACCTATGATGGTGGTGTTAGCCTCCGAGAACATCTGGTCTCGGGGAACTACCGAATGACGGACATTTTATATTGGCGGGCTAGCAGGCGCTAGAAGTGAACTGTCTAGAATTTGATAGGGTGTTAGTCCCCGCGATCGCCCGATCTCGGGAAGCTAACCAGATAGTGTTGGTTTCAAGACTGCCTGGTCTCGGAAAGCTGCCTGGGATGATGTTTATAGCTTCATTTGGGCTTCGTGGGCTCGAGAAGCGACTAGTTGACTAGATTGGAGTTTGAAAGGCTTGTCTTGAACTTGCATGGGTTATGATGTTTGAAAACTGAGTCCGGTCAGGCCGGAGATTGCAGAGCGGGCAAAAATGGGGTGCTTACATGTAGCAGATTAGTCATAATCTGAAGACTTTGCAAAATTTGATTCCATTGGGTATTGGTTAGGGCCTCGTTGCTCCCACTTGATCCTGCTCCGGCTCTTGTCCTTGCCATCTAAAATTAGTACCATGGTTAGTCAGATTTCTATTGTTGTACAACACGGTACCATATCTAGACTAAATATCTAGTAATAGCACTTAATAGAAGAGATGAATACATAAGTGTGATCTATTAATAGAAACGACAAGTACATAAGTGCAATCTATTAATAGAAATGACAAGTACATAAGTGCAATCTATTAATAGAAACGACAAGTACATAAGTGCTAGATACGGATAGCAAAACGATTTAGCACTATTCGATCTATTCCTCCGGTCTACAGTGGTCAAAATGCAAAGGAAGAGATATAACCCACAAACTAATACAAACATACATTGTTCATACTGAGAGTTCTATTTCTGCTCTACTTCATTTCTTGCCTAGACGGGTCTTCCTCACTGTCTGACAGGTCTATTACTGGGGTACCAGATGTGGTAGGTATGGCAGGACTGACTATCGGGGTGGAGTCAGTCATCGACACCTCGGGCATTAGGGGATGATATTCAGGCGATGGTGGGTAATACCTAGAAGGTGGTGCTGTAAGCGGGGCAGTTTGTTGTCCCTACGAAGATGGGTGAGGTGAGGGCGGATCAGGTTGTCCCTGTCCTCCTGTAAATGGTAGTTCTCTAGACAACTGCATACTGAGTATCAACTGTTGGTACCCAGCAGGGATCCTCACGATCTCAGAAACCTCCTGAGCTACTCCTTTCAAAGATGCTACTCGATGTCGTACTACAGAGTCTTGTAAGGTTCTAGGAAGATCCCCCCCATCTCTTAGTGACCCCCATAATCTCTACGCGAAGAAACGCCTTAGCCTGGTTACATGTTACAGTCCTACAGTTAGCTCTCATCTCAATTTCAACTTTTAGCTAGTGCATGAGTACGTCATCCCACACAGATAGATTCATCTACACAAGAGAGTTAAGGTTAGCACTCAATTAACAATCTATAGTTCATATGACTTAAGGGGTTCAACAGGTAATAATGTTAACTCCCAAAAAGACCTAAAACCAAGCTCTAATACCAACTTTTGTCACGACCCATTTTATCCTCTAGATAGAAACAAGAGGGTGTTAACAGTTAGAAGTAAATTATTAACATAACTTCGAAATGAATGTTATATTACAAGAACATTAATCCTACAGTTGAATCCCATACTTTGTTTTATGTACAATCCCAAACCAAATCTAAACTAAAATTTTGTCGGGATCTGTGAGATTTATTTCTCGAAATCACTTCTTCAGAACCCAGCAGATGCCTCAATTCTTGAAAATTTGTCCCATAAGATAGGAGTGAGCTGCGAAGCCCAGTAGAAATACCATGACTTCCATAAGACACAAGTTTAAAATGCAGTGTAATAAATAATGCTATAACATGCATATGTACCCGTTTCTTTTTAGCATTTCTAGAATCCCGCAGGTATGTCCTGCCAAGGGCATCATCAAGCCTAGTGGGCCCAGTCTTGACACTCCTTCTCTTCAAGTTTAGTGGGGGCCCACCCATGATTATCTAGCCCATATCAAGTTAATGAATACTGATTCGTGGTAGCTTCGATACCAGTTGATCAACAGTCATCCATGATACAAACTCGGGGTTCTTTCATTTATCCGGTTGTTCCTCCTTTACTCCTCCCCAGTAATGCGAACATACATGAAATGCAACCTTTGCAACTTATGCAATATAATAAAGCAGTATATAAAAATTTAGCATTTCAACAAAGCTTTGGATAGAAAATAATTAAGCATGTATCTTAAAGAATGCATAGTTTTCTACTCTGCTAGTATGTGCGTAGAAGATTGATCCGGTTCTTCAAATGTTTTATGTACATATCACAAGAATTAGATATCTATTTTTCATATATATATCTTTACTAAGCAAGTTAGAGTGTTAGTAATGCAGTACTAGACATCATAAATAATCAGTATCCTGTTCTTGGGTGGTACATGTCCCTAGTAAGATTAGAAGTTTTGCTCGATGGTTCGGAATAGGAGATATTCTAGAATTTTGATCCGGGGTAACTACTAAGGCTACTCTCTCATATTTACGTTCCCTGTATTTTTAGGAATTTTTTGATAAAATTCCAAAATATTTTCATTTATAATCTATTTTTTGTGAATTTCCATGCCAGACATTGAAATTAATTCATGGTGATTCATAGGGAGGTTCTCATGTTCTGAAATTTTGAGGGTAAGACATATGGGTGATAAGAAACTGGCCATAAAATTTTCAGAGCAAAAGAAGGTGGGACGCACCCACACGCGCCACCAACTGCGCGTGGGGGAGGAAGGTACAGCCTTCTTTTTCCTCCCATTGTGGTTGGGTGCGTTCGTGCTCGATTTCTGGCCAACCACTGGTATTCCTGGCCATGCATGTGAGCTTCAGGTGTTGGTAAGGTCCTAGGCTTCGCACCCATGGCCAGAGCTCGACCAACGGTGGCTGGAGGTGGACAGATGGAGCCTAAAATGACCACTGCATGGCGAAACCCTAACGGTTCAGACCTGCAACTGCCTTTTGGCTGTCTTCCCCCCATTTTCAAACTATGAGCCCTTCTTGAGTTTTGTTCTTGACCCAGAGACAAGTCGACCCGAAGTGGACCAGCTGGCAATGGTTGCCGGTGACCGAAGTTAGCATTGTTCATCGATTTTTCAACGAGGAAGCAGTTCTAGGAGCTTTTCGGCGCATGCACAAAGGCTTTGGGCCTCTCAAGGACACCCTGAAGGGTCTAGGAGGAACTCAGAGCTCCTGTGGTAGTCCTTTGCCCTTGGTGTTGCCGTGGTGGGTTGTTCGAGCTTTCTTCCTTACTCTTTCTCTCTTTTTGTTTTCTGGTGCTCCGGTGGGTCTACGGGGTTGATTCTGGTGGGTTTAGATAAGTGAGGGAAAGGAGAAGGATTTCTTACCTTCTTGTGGCTAGCTGAAGTTAATCTCTCTCTCTCTCTCTCTCTCTCTCTCTCTCTCTCTCTTTCCTATTTCTCTCTCTACGGTTTATCTCTCTCTCTATATCTTCTCTTTGCATGAAATGAAAGGAAGATGATGAAGGTCTGGCTAGCTATATAAAGGTGGAATGGTTGCTTACATGTAGAGTTTTTTGGGTGAGTTGGCTGCAACGTCGCGGATGAGAGACACCTCTCATTTCGGTCCCTCTCTCTTTCTTTCTTTCTCTCTAACTCACGACTTGCATGACATACTACAGGTATGAGATACATTGAGAAGTTTTAATGGAAAATAATCATCACAGATGAAGAGGTAGCCTCCTCCTCTCACTCGGCTTCTCTTTCTCTTTCTACATTTCCTTTTTCTTTCTAAACAGTGGCATGAACAACACCTTATGTCATCAAAGTGATGTGAACAGTGCCTTAGTGGGAGGTGATGCGCATATGGTATTGTTCAGCTTACTCCAACTATATTTTCTTATATATATATATATCTAACTACAATTATTACCTTATTATTTGTATTTTATGTAGTAACATTAGCATGGGTTTAATAATCAACGTGTCAAGGTGTCATAATGAAAAATTTATGCTACTAAGGCCCTAAGCAAACGGTTAGTCAAACTTTGTAAGGATGTAATGCCGTCAATTAAAAAGTATGGGTATTACAGGCAAAGGCCCTATCTCCCAAAAGTGAGCCAATACATCATGCTTAGGCTTCCTCTCAAAGTAGGGGCACCTCTAGGACATGCATTGCATAAAAATTTTCAAATCAACACACTAACTCCTCTTTTGTTTCTTATATTCTATCCTCCCCCTCCTTATCTCTGAGTACCAAAGGAACTGAAGGCATAAGTAAGACAAAAAGGGAATTTTCTAAATCATTCATTTATTATTATCATGCTGCTCACATGTTTACTTCTATTGTGCTTATGCATCCATATTTACTTTAAGGAAAGATTTTTGAGAAACTCAAGTTATTGCATTCTCATGCATCTAATCAATCGTAGAGAGATAGGAGCAATCCATTCTCATGTTAATCGAACCTACCACAACTCCTAAGGGTTCTTCAACCCTAAGGATTCATGGCATGTATAGAACCATGTCTCAAGAAAGGCCCAAATCTCTCTCTGGCCATAGAGGCGGGGTTGCCCAAACAAAGAAACATCAACTGGCCCATGCCGAAGAGGTATTGTATTGCATAAGGGGCAAAACCCCATCTCCAAAATAGACACAACATCATGCCTAGATTCCCTCAAAGAAGGGACCTCCATAGGACACGCATCGCAAAAAACCCCCAACTCCACATACTGATTGCATTTTGTTTTTCTTTTCCTTTTTCTAGGACAAAGAGCATAATTGAACTCATGGAACCCTTCTAACATTTAGCCCAATTCAAACTCATGCAAAGGATAAGCTTGGTTATTGGAAGAGGCCAAACCTACATTAAGGAGCAACAAGAATTAACCATCCATCTTCAAGACATCCACACCATGTCGTGACAATCACCATTTGCAAAGTTTTGTCAGACCCATGCATTGCCATAATAGAATCCTTTAACTTTCAAATGCATGCTAAACCTTGTAAGAGATCTATTAATTCGCCCTCCGTGGTTTGGTGATACACCTAGTGAATGGAGCACCAAGGAGGTTAGCATAGTCCTAAAACCCTATTAAGGGTTCTCACCCAAAAGGCCCCCAAAAAAAGGAAGGTTTCCATAAGATTCGTCTATTTTCTTTCCATCTTTCTATTCCTTGCATATCTTATTTAAATGAACACTGCATGTCATGCCATCATGTTTTGAAATAAAAAAGAGATAGGTCTTAGTTTATTCCTTTTGTCTCATACTCTTGTGGATAATTATTACTTTTAGGGATTCTTTTTCATTTTGTAATGACTCGACTTGAAGGATGAGATAGCATGGGCAACCCACTCAAAAGGGATTAAAACCTGAGAGAGAGAGAGAGAGAGAGAGAGTGAGAGATAGGAGGAAGACAGTCTCAACAAAGAGGTGCGGATTTTATTGAAGAGGCAACACTTGAGTGATATCTTGGCTAAGCGATGGGCAGCCAAGTCCTCAAAATGATGAGAAGTCATTATTCTATTTATCCAATAAGAAATAAACACTACCCCTTGCTCAACCCACTAGAGCCGTAAGTGATTTCTATGCATATATCCCTAAACCATGAACCATCCCCCACACTGAGGTAAGCACAAAATAGTTGATTCAATAGAATATATATGGGTTACTGGCAAAAACACACCATTTTTTGGGAACATTGTCTAAATTTTGTATAAAGGCTTTATGGATTAAGCAATTCAATTCAAAATGATAAGAGGCCCTCAATTCTGCTACCATACACAAAAAATTCATTTGCAAAGCTCACTTGAGCCAGTTACAATTTCTTAAGACAACTAACCAGATGGTCACCGCCCACACTAGGTTAAGGCAAAAGTTATAAGCGAAAACTAATGAACAATGATGAAAAGGGTGATTTCCAAGAAGATATAATGAGCAATGATGAAAATGGTGATTTTTAAGAAGTTATGGCGTCAAAGGCGTCTTTAGTAAAGAAGATATTGTGTTCGTGGTGATCTTCAAAAGAAGATACGGTTATCCCAAAATATAAATGAAAAAGTTGGCCTCTCCAAAAGTTGACTTAGCAACAAATTTCTTAATAAAAAAAATCCCAAATTAAAAGTCAAAAAGGGGTCAAGAAGAACAACAAGAGTATAAAGAAAAGAAAAAAGTTGTAAATGGAAGTTAAATTGCCAAAGGTGATCATTGGGCTTTCAAAACCCCACAAGTGATAATTTTGACCCTTTATACCCTTTCATTCATAAAACCCTTAACCCAGCCTACGTTACAGTCCAAATTGAAGTCCTCTCTGATAAAAAAAAATTGCTTAGTCCAAATAAGCCTGAACAATACCAAGATAAGTAGGATGAAAAAGGAGAACTAGAAAGGAATGCAAGGGCAATCTCATGCTCTAAGTGTGCTAAGATGGTTTTGGTTTAAATAACCCACTAAAAGAAGATCTTTGAGATTGAATATCCCTTTATTTCTTACAACCCCTAAACCCAGTCTATATTACGATCCTAAAAGAAGTCTTCTCGGATTGAGGGTCTAGCTGTTTATCACTCTGCAAAGGGCATGCGAGTTATCGCTCAAGCAACGGTGGCATTTTGGAAATTTGAGAAAGAAAACCAAGTGAGGTCAAAAAAAATCCAAAAAGTAACCCTGTATAAAGTAGGGATAGGATAGTAAACCAAAAGGTCAAGATCCCTGAAGAATGATGCAAATACTATCACACCTCGATAAGAATGGGACAAAACTGAATGGGGCAGAATCCTGGAAGGGAAACAGAATCTTGAGAGTATGGGTCTTGGGGCAATCCTGGGACAATCTTCATAAATAGCCTATATACATGTAGTACTAACACATCCATGTCATGTATAACCTGTACATCTATTAAATTCCTGTGTAGTTTGTATCTATTCATGTATTCATAAAAAAGCATGGCATGCATGTTGGCCCAAAAGGCAACCCAAGAAGGGAGGTGAATTGAGTTTTTTGAATATTAATAACAATTAAGATTAATTAAAATTAATCTAAACAATGCAACAATGATCAATCTATATATAAAGTATTGTAATCAGCAGAAAAGAAGAAAGCAGAGCAATAGAAATAACACAAAGATTTATCGAGGTTCAACCACAATCCGTGGTCTACGTCCTCACCCCAAGATCCCCTTGAAGTCTTCCTCCACTATATAATCTCCAATTACAAATGGGTGCTGATTAACCAAGTGCTCAGCTCACTATACACAAGAACTTCTACCCAAGTTCTTCAGCCACCAAGTGGTTTTGTCCAAGTTCCACTCAAACTTACAAGAGTTTTTCTCTCTCAAGAGAACTATCAACCTCTCACTTATAAGTGTATGAAGATATACAAGTAACTCACAAACTCTCTAACAAAAGTAGATTATACAATCAAATATTGCAAAGTGAAGACAAGAAGAATATTCAGGAATTTCAGTTGATCAGTCAGTAGATTATTGTTTCTTGTCTCTCTTCTTGTTGTAAATACAGTTAGAAGCTTGTATATAAACCCCTGTATTGATTTCATTCGTTGGAGGTTGTTCAGCTTCATTTAATGCATGTCCATTCCGTTATAACGTTAGAAATACTAGCCATTATATCCCAGGGGTCGACTCCAGGCTTGTAGAGTCAACACTTCTGGTTCTGCATTTACCAGATGTTGTCTACTGTCTCCATGAATCCGCTCTTCATATTAATAAGTTAGCTCCTTGTTTATTCTATCTTCACGTCATTTTGCTTCTGTCATCATAAGGCGACTCTTCAATTTCATGAGTCTGCTCTTTGTACAGAAAACTTACTTTAGGTTTCATGAGTCGATTCTTTATATTAAAGAGTCGGCTCTTTGCTCATTTAATCTTCAAGTTTTTCTACATCTGTCTTCATGAGATGACTCCTCATTTCCATGAGTTGGCTCTTTGCTCATTTTGTTTTCAAGCTTCCTGCGTCTGTCTTCATGAGGCGACTCCTCATTTCCATGAGTCGGCTCTTTGCATATTTTGTTTTCAAGCTTACTGCGTCTGTCTTACAATGATCCAGTTCATCTCAGTAATAGTATAAGATCTTCAAAGGGTTTTCTCTTTGGGGTATGATGATCAATCAAAATTCTTTAACTCATCATAGATAACTTCTATTCAATTTGGATTGAATCATTTATTTGGTTTTCATTTCTTCTTGGTTTCCAAAATGTCGGAGCTTCATTAAATTGACTTTGATCTCTTCTTCCTTATTTGCAAAGCTTCCTCTTTCATTGTAGAACAATCTCTTTCAATGCCAAGCTTTCTCTATTATGTAGAGCTTCAAAATACTTCATTACCAATTTCTTCACTTTACTAGCAATTCTTCTTTCTTCTTTAAAATCACTTCAATGAGACTTTTGTAAGCTTGATGAAATTTCTTCATGCACATTGTCTTCATCGATTCTTTATATCTCAGAAGAATTCTTCACTTGGATTCCATGTAGAGATTAGGCAATCAATGTGAATCTTCTTCTCAAACAACTTCCAATCACATCATCTTGAATCGACCTTTTGCACACTTGATGAAGTCCTCTTTTGAGATTTTTCAATCTCTTCCCAATCGAATTATGTACAACTGACTTTAGCACACTCTGATGAAGTCTTCAATCTTTCTGAGTGCAAGACAACTTTATTGAGTCTATGTATACTTGATGAAAGCTTTATTTGAACACCTTCAATCTCTTTGAATACAAATCATTTGTTTGAAGTAGAAATAAGCATCAATGCTCTGTTTGGTTTATTACATAACTATTGGAATTCATTGCTTGATCTTGCGCTTGTTGTGCATTCACTTTGACAAGTATTAGACTTAAAATTGAACTTGAAGTCTAAATTATAAACTTTATTAATCTGCACACTAAGTAAATGCATTAATAAAATAACACGAGGTTTAGTTATCATCAAAATCAACATTGGGATCAATCTTGAGTCAAAAATTTCTCCCTTTTTGATGATGAAAAAACCTTTGCAAAATAAGTTCATATATGATTAAATGAAATGTATAGACTTAAATATCATACTAGTAGAGAACTCCCCCTTTGTTTCGTAATTAAGCAAATGATGCTTAGAGGACAGAAGACTTTTCAAAAACAACTTCCAGGGAGTTTTTGTCAGTAAATTCAAAAACAAATTGAGGGAAATGATTCATATTACTCCCTCTGAGAACATGCTCTATATCAAATACTATTCATTTCATTTCCTTTCCATTTCTTGTCCAATTCTTGTTCCCCAATAAAGTTTATACATATTCAATCTTGAACAATTTTTTGTTTCCCCATATGTATCAAATTCTTCTTGTCAAATTTTCTCTGATTCTAAGTTATGTGCAATTCATTTTTCCAACAATCACACATGGTACAATTCTTCCCCAATTCTAGTTATTGGTTAAAATTAAACTCAATCTGTCTTGTCCAATTTTGCTTCAATTCTTCTCTCCTTTTTTGTCAATTCATCAAAAAGAGAAATATATTGGAAAGTAAGGACAAGTATAATAGCAAAAAAATATTATAATAGAATAAAATATATAATTAGGAAAGCAATCAAACAAGCCAGAATTCAAGGAGATGAAATGGGCACCAGAACAAAAGCATATTTCATTCATTTAACCAAAATGATATTACAAAATGTTGTATAGTTACGATGTCCACAAAAATTATGCAACAAAACAACAACAAAAAAATGTGATAACAGGATCATGGGTATCAAAGAAAATATTTTAACAGGACCATAAGAGTGACAGAGCCATGAAAAAAATTTTGAGGTTAGATGATTTTAAGGAGATGGAGATGGAGAGGGTGAGAGATCAACATGATCTAAGGCAGTGTTGGATGGACCAGAAAAGGGTCTAGGCCTTAGACCATATGGCCTCCTTCGTACAAATCAAAAGGCTGAGGTAGATGGTTTGGCTTTCTTTGCTAGACCAGCCTTCTTTCTTAGTGCAGCATCCTCAGAGTTAGCCTCAGAAAAACTATTGGTAGGCTCATCCTCAAAGTCATTTTCTGTGTCCTCCAAGTCTTCCTCTGGTTCCTCCTCTTGTTCTCACTCATGTCTCGCTTCATTTTCTGGTTCTCTTTCCCTTTCTTCTCCATCCACTGCAATGCCTTGAGCCCTTTTTAGTTGAATCACATCTTGCTTAAGATTTTTCAACTGAAGCAGCCCTTTATTGAGTTTTTGGTCCATGCTTTGAAGCATGTCCATCATGCTTCCCAAAAGTTCATCAACAGAAGAGGCTTCAAGAGTTTAAGTTAAGGGTTTTCTTGGTCCAGAGGTAGATGCTCTTTTCTGTAAAGAGCTGGCAGGGGCAACTTTGTTAGGCCTTGGAACCCAATGGCCATTAACTTTTTATGTCCCATCCTGCTCAAGGTGTACTTACTGTATTCATCTTTGTAGGGATCAGGCTTTCTGTAGATCACACTCAAAAGATTGACTTGAAAATGTTTGAAAATCTTAATGAGCAACATCCCGTAGGGTAGGTTTTTGGAGGCAGTGGTAGTAGCATTGGCCATGTTAGAGAGAATGTAGTATGGCACATCAATTTTGGTGTTTGTGAGGAAGGCCCATAAGAAGAACGGTTCCTTCTCACTTACACGCTCAAAACTACCAACTTTAGGTATGAAAATGGGTGCCACAAAATGATGGAC
Source organism: Euryodendron excelsum (assembly GCA_033060915.1). Classification (NCBI taxonomy): domain Eukaryota; kingdom Viridiplantae; phylum Streptophyta; class Magnoliopsida; order Ericales; family Pentaphylacaceae; genus Euryodendron; species Euryodendron excelsum. The sequence goes on along the minus strand of CM065379.1, from coordinate 18,411,403 downwards.
TAGTCTTAACTCAACATGAAGGTTATTGGCTATGGGTTGGGTGGACTCAGGCACGTCATGACCATAGAGAACTTGAAGTTGTTTCTTTCGACTAACGCTCTCAAAATAAGTTTCTCCACCATACCTAGTGCCCAAAATATCTGCAAGAATCCCTTCATTTAGAGTGTGATTTTCACTTCATTCACAAAGCTAGTAATTTCGTTACTTCTGACCTTCTTCATAAGATTAGAGTAGAAATGTATAACCAACTTTGGGTATATATTCTCTCTAATTGTTGTGTAGGGTTCCCATCCTAGACTTGCAAGGGTATGAGGGAAGTCAAAATTCTCATCTTTAAATAGGCATAGTTTATCCAGCGTACACTCAGAGCTTTACACAGATCAAAAATATTCATTTACCTTTCCTCCGCCAGTGCATCTCTGAAATGTGCAATATCCCATCCAGGTTGTTTTTCAGAGGCCCTTTCCTCGGTAATGACTGGTCCAACCCTTTTTCGCTTCTAAGTGCACGAGGAAGAGGCATTAGGGTTTTCTCACCCTTGTTCAATTCTAGGAGCCATTATAGAATTAAGAAAGGTTTATAGAGGATGGAAAGGGGTCGATTAGGGTTTCTAAAAGGATTGAAATAAAAATTTGTGATGGTTGGGCTTTGGTGTGAACAAGGGAGCGGGAGAGAAAAAGAGTGAGAATTAGAGAGAGAGAGAGAGAGAGAGAGAGAGAGAGGGAAATATCGCATGTTTGTAAAGTGAGCTTCATTAAAGTATATAGGCTCGACTCATGAGATGACTCATGAATATAATGAGCCGACACATGCCTGTTAAAGATATAATTTGAGTCCACTTTCATGATAAGTCGACTCTTTGAAATTGAGTGTCGACTTATGCAACCACACTGGGCATATGACTTATAAGGAATTCACGAAATGATCTTTTTCAACTTTTGTGCCAAAAGATATCTTAATATGATCATGTAATTAATCATGAATTCAAGAAATGCATTTCATATGAATGATAAACACATTTAAATATTCAAAACACAAATTTCACTCAAATTAAACACATTTTAAGATATGGGATCACTCATCCCTAATTCTCTTCTAATCATACAAAAAAAATCTTCACTTAATGGTTTAGTAAAGATATCAGCTAATTGCATATTTATGCACACAAAGTCAAGTTCTATATCACCTTTTTGTATATGGTCTCATATAAATTGATATCTAATTTCAATGTACTTTGTGCAAGAGTGTTGAACAAAATTTTTAGTCAAGTTTATAGCACTAGTATTATCACACTTGATAGGAATATGATCAAACAAGATTCTATAATCTTCTAATTGTTATTTGATTCATAACATTTGAGCACAACAATTGCCAGCTGCTACATATTCAGCCTCAACTGTGGAGAGAGTAACTGAATTTTGTTTCTTGTTATACCAAGATACAATCATATTGCCTAAGAGTTGGCAAAAGCCACTTGTGCTCTTCCTATCAACTCTACTCCCCACATAGTCAACACCAGTATAAGCATTTAAATTGAAACAAGTACCCCTTGGATACCATAATCCAAGATTTGGTGTGTGCTTAAGATAACGAAATATTCTCTTTACAGCAATCACATGAAATTCTTTAGGATTGGATTGAAAATGAGCACATAAGCAAACGCTAAATATTATGTCTGGTCTACTAGCAATTAGATACAATAAAGAGCCTATCGTGCTTCTATAAAGTTTAGTATCTACTGACTTACCTTTCTCATTGCTATCCAATTTTGTTGTAGTACTCATTGGAGTACTTATAGGCTTTGCATCTTTCATGCCAAACTTTTTTATTATGTCCTTGATGTACTTGGCTTGGTTTATGAAGATGCCTTTCTTCAATTGCTTGATTTAAAGTCCGAGAAAATAGTTGAGCTCTCCCATCATACTCATCTCAAATTCTCCCTGTATACACTTAGCAAATTCTTCACAAAGCGATTCATTAGTAACACCAAATACAATATCATCTATATAAATTTTTACTACAAGTATATTACTGTTTTTTATTTTAATGAAAAGAGCGGTATCTATTTTTCCTCTAGAAAAACCTTTTTTAATAAAAAAACTTACTTAATCTTTCATATCAAGCCCTTGGTGTTTGCTTCAAACCATACAAAGCATTTGTGAGTTTGAAAACATGGTCAAGAAATTTTGGATCTTCAAATCCAGATAGTTGTTCAACAAAAACTTCTTCAGTGATAAAGCCATTTACGAATGCACCTTTAACGTCCATTTGATATAATTTGAAATCTTTAAAACAGGCAAATGCAAGTAATAATCTAATTGCTTCTAATCTAGCTACCGCAGCGTAGGTTTCATCAAAATCAATGTCTTCCTCTTGGCTATGACCTTGAGCAACAAGTCTTGTCTTGTTCCTCACAACAACTCCAGACTCATCCATTTTATTTCTAAATACCCATTTAGTTCCAATGACTGTATGATCACTAGGTCTAGGAAGAAAGTGTCACACCTTATTCTTTTCAAATTGGTTCAATTCTTCTTGTATTGCATTTATCCAAAATTCATCATTTTCAGCATCAACAAAACATTTAGGCTCTATTTGTGATAAGAATACGAGATGATTACATATATTTTTGATAGAAGATCGAGTTCTTACTCCTTGTAAAGGATCACCTAGGATTTGTTCCGTAGGAAGGTTATGCATAAACTTTCACTCCTTAGGTAGACCTTTATTGATTTCTTGTTGTCTGGTAGGAGCTTCTCTTTCCTTTTGAGGTTCCTCATTTGAGCTTGGTTGGATGTCCATCTTCTCCATTTCAGGCTCTAGCTCATCTGCATCATCACTTACAACATTCTTCGAAGAAGGGTTAAATTCATCAAAAGTGACATGAACTGATTCTTCAACCACAAGAGTCCTTTTATTAAAGACTCTATAAGCCTTGCTATGTGTTGAATAGCCAAGAAATACACCCTCGTCAGATTTAGCATCAAACTTATCAAGGTTGTCTTTATTGTTATTTAATACAAAGCATTTACATCCAAAAGCTTTAAAGCATGAGACATTTGGTTTCTTATCTTTCCAAAGTTCATAGGGGGTTTTGTTCAAAAATTTTCTAAATAATATTCGATTCAAAACATAACAAGTTGTGTTTACAACTTTAGCCCAAAAATACTTAGGTAAACCATTTTCACAAAGCATGGTTCTACTCATTTATTCTAAAACTCTGTTTTTTCTCTCAACAACTCCATTTTGTTGAGGTGTTCTAGGGGCTGAAAAGTTGTGATCAAAACCATTTTCATCACAAAATATTTCAAAAGGTTTATAATTGAATTCCCCTCCATGGTCAGTCCTAATAGAAGTGATTGAGATTCCTTTTTCATTTTGGACCTTTCTATAAAATTTTGTAAAGAAAACAATTGTCTCATCCTTACGAGCTAAGAAGAATGTCCATGTAAATCTGGAATAGTCATTAACAATAACAAGTGCATATTGTTTTCCACCAAGACTCAAAGTCCTAGTTGGTCCAAATAAGTCTATATGCAATAGTTATAGTGGCCTAGAGGTAGTGAGCATATTTAATGATTTGAAATAAATTCGAGTTTGCTTACCTAATTGACAAACATCACAAACTCTATCTTTGTCAAATTTTATTTTTAGAAGACCTTTGACCAAATCATTTTTGAAAACTTTTGAAAATATGCTCATACTAATGTGACCAAGTCTTCTATGCCACAACTAACTTTCATCACTATTCATAGCAGCAAGGCATTCTACTTTACAAGAGGATAAATTATTAAGATTGAAAACATAAATATTGTCTTATCTATGTCGACTGAGAATTGTCTTGTTATCATTAATGTCAATTACATCACATTTAAAAGACTCAAATACAACCTTGCAACCTTTGTCACAAAGTTGACTAATGCTCAAAAGATTGTATTTGAGTCCTTTAACAAGTAATACATTTTCGATAGAGGTAGAAGAATTCTTACCGACACTGCCTATACCGATGATTTTTCCTTTGTTATTGTCACCAAATGTGACATGACCTCCATCCTTTGGTGAGAGAGAAGTGAATTGTGCTTCATCTCTCGCCATATGCCTTGAGCATCCACTATCCAAATACTAATGGTCTTTCTTGGATTTTACTTGAAGGCAAACCTACAAAAGGATTTATCTGACCTTAGGTACCTAAATCATCTTGGGTCCTTGGGGGTTAGTCTTCAATGGTCCTCCAGGACCCATGCACTTCTAGAAATATTTGATTTTTGTAATGCATAGCATCTACTAGCAATATGTCCTCTTTTATGATAGTAAAAGCATGATATTTGTCGTTTTCCAGTTGAAACACCAAATCTGCCTTTTGAAAATTTCCTTCTTTTAAAAGGATCAAAGCCAAGTCCAGTTTTGTCTAATGAACATTTTTGTTTTCACAAAATTGCATCCAGTTTTTCTTTTCCATTTACACATTTAAAGAGTGTTGTTTACAATCCTTTATCCTTATCAAGTAAGATTTGATTTTCTTTTAAGGAATCTTTTTGAAAAGAATTTTTCTGAACCTTATCCTTCAAAACGCAAACTTTATTTTTCAAAGCTTCATTTTCTTTTTGTAAATTTTCATTTTCATCAGTAAGAGTAGAAACCATCTTTTTAAGAAGTCCATTTTTAATTCTTATTTTTCTGAATTCACAAAGCAAATCATCAAATGCATCTTGTAATTCATCAAAAGTAAATTAGGAAGAGTCTGATACCTCATTATCATCCTCATGGGCCATGAGACAGAGGTTAGCCACTTCTTGTGGTTCGGCTTCTTCTTTGAATCTTGATTCTTCATCATCACTCCGTGTCATGGCTGTCATGGCATTTTTTCCTTGATATTTCTTTCCTCTCTTTCTAAGCAAAGGATATTTTGCCTTTATATAGCCAGGCTTTTTGCATTCGTAGCATGTAATGTTGGATTCCTTACTTGGTTCTCTTTTGGCTTCATGCTTCTTTTCACCTCTCCATTTCTTCTTCATGAATCTTTCAAATTTTTGAGTGATAAGAGCAATTTCATCTTCATTCTCATCACTTGCAGATTCATCATCTTGACAGGTGGGTTTGAATGTAACTACCCTTTTCTTCTTTTCTTCATCCTCTTGGTCATATTGCTTTTGTGTGAGCACATAAGTCATTAAAGAGCCCAAGAGTTCTTCAAGAAGCAAGGTGTTGAGGTCCTTTGCTTCTTGGATTGCTGTGACCTTAGCTTCCCAAGCTTTTGGCAAAGACCTTAGAATCTTCCTTACCTGTTCACTGTTAGGATACACCTTACCAAGAGATTTTAAACCATTAATAATATCAGTGAATCTTGTGAACATTTCTGTGATGGACTTATCAGGTTTCATTTTGAACAATTCATAATTGTGTACCAAAATATTAATTTTTGATTCCTTAACCTGATTGGTACCTTCATGTGTGACTTCTAATCTATCCCATATTTCCTTAACTGATTCACAAGTGAAGATACGATTAAATTCATTGGGATCAAGTGCACAATATAAAATATTCATGGCTTCGGCATTTTATTGTAGTATTTTCAAATCATCTTCATCCCATTCAGGTTCTGGTTTAGGAATATTAGTTATATCTACTCTAGTTGTAGGTGTTTTGGTCCATAATTCATAATCTACCGATTGGATATAGATTCTCATTATATTTTTTCAATAATTGTAATTAGTCTCATTAAACATCGGTGGTCCATTTGTGAATTGACCCTCACCAACAGAGCTTCCAAAATTGGTTGCCATGGATCTATTCCTAAAATGTTAAGCCTTAAAACAGGAATACAAGCTCTGATACCAATTGTTGGCCCAAAAGGTAACCCAAGAGGGGGCTGAATTAGGTTTTTTCAAGATTAATAACAATTAAGATTAATTAAAATTAATCTAAACAATACAACAGTGATTAATCTAAATATAAAGCAATGTAATCAGTAAAAGAGAATAAAACAGAGTAATAGAAAGAACACAAAGATTTACCGAGGTTCAACCATAATCTGTGGTCTACATCCTCACCCCAAGATCCCCTTGAAGTCTTCCTCCACTATATAATCTCCAATTACAAATAGGTACTGATTGACCAAGTGCTCAGTTCATTATATGTCGCGCCCAGATTTTTCGCACTCGAGGAATACTCACTCAAGCGGGAAAAACGTTGTACTCTCTCGTTAGAACTCACCCTCCTAGAAGAATGAGTGTGACTAGGTTTGAATTGAAAATCTAATTCGAATAAAGGGCTTTTTGGAAAAAATTTGGAGTCGCCACCTAACTTAATTAAGTTGAGTTAAGTCACCTAAAAACTAAGAATAATCTGAAGACTACACTTAGGGTTTTTGGAAAACGATTTTAAAAATATCTCCTTAAGAGAGGGTTTTTAAGAAAACAGGTTGTTTGGCAACCTTTGAAAAATATTTAGCCCTTTTTGAAAAATAACTCCTTTTTGGTCTTTGAAATCAGTGATTATAGGTTCGGAGGTTGGTTACGTGTAAGGAAGACGGACTAAGCTATCACCCTACCCCGCCCTTTCGGTACCTACATGTCAATCTATCCTAGATTCACCTATGAGAGTCTTTAACTAACTAATGGTTCAATCCTATTCATTTTAGAAAACACTGTTTAGAAAGACATGATGCATGATATGCAAGTGCAAAATAAGAGAATTGAAAAATAGATTTGGAAAAAGATTTATTTGAAATTGATTTGATGTGAAAATAGATTTGAAGAGATGGAATTGAAATTGGAAAGTTTGAAAATTTAGAAATAGAAATTCGAAAATAAAAATTTGAAATTGAAATTTTAAAAATAGATTGGAATTTGAGATTTGAAAAATGTTGTCACCGCACCCATGAGGGTTGCCTACGTATCATTTTGGAAGAATCAGGTCAGTCGTAGTTCGGACAAGAGTCTGATCGAAAATAGAAGAGTTGATTTGAAAAAGAGATTGAATTGGATTGGAAGATTGAGAGATTGAACTTAGAATAGAAAATTGAAATTTGGAATTTAGAATTTTGGAATTGAAGAGATTGAATTTTGATTGAAAGGTTTGAAAAGACTTGACTTTGGAAAACTCGGTTTTAGGAAACCTAGACTTAGGAAAGAGAAGAGACTTAGGAAATATTGGACTTGACTTGGAAGGTTTAGGAGATTGGGAAATATTGGATTTAGAAAATGTTTGAATTAGGAAAGGTCTGACTTAGGAAAGTTTTGAATTAGGAAAATTTCATTTTTGGAAAGTTTCGAATTAAGAAAGTTTTGAATTAGGAAAGTTTCATTTTTGAAAAATTTCGAATTAAGAAAGTTTTGAATTAGGAAAGGTTTCAAATTAGGAGAGTTTTGAAAAAAGTTTCGAAATTAGGAAAGTTTTGAATTTGGAAAGTTTCAACTTAGGAAAGTTTTGAATTTGGAATTTTTCGAAATAGGGAAGTTTTGAAAATTGAAAAGTTTAGAAAACAAGGAAGTTTTGAAAATAAGAAAGTTTTTGAATTTAAAAAGTTTTAGATTTGAAAAGATTTGAAGTTTAAGAAAGTATAGAATTTAGAAAGTTTTAGATTTGAAAAGTCTTAACTTAAGAAAGTTTTGAACTTGGAAGGCTTTGGATTTGGAAAGGGAGATTTTAGAAACCCTAGATTTGGAAAATTATAGTTTCAACGTAGAAAATAAGTTTTGGAAACGTGTATAGTTTGGATGTGAAACAAGAGGTTTCGAAAACCTAGGTTTGGGGCAAAGTTTGAAAACCATGTTTTTGGAAAGAAAATTAGGGTTTCCTAATGGCTAGCTCTAGGGCTTGACTTGGACTTTAAGGAAAAAGGATTTTTGGAAAGTGCGTTTTTAGAAACGAAGGTTTTCTGGAAGGGAATCCTAGGGAGGAGTTTCTAGAGGGAAGATTGGAAAAAGAATTTTTGGAAACGAAAATTTTTAGAAGGGTATCCTAGAGGGGAGTTTCTAAAAGAAAGATTTTGGAAAGAAAATTTTTGGAAAGATTTTTAAGGAGAGTTTTTCTACGAAAGAGACCTAGTGAAAGTTTTTTGAAAAGTGGACTTTGAAGAGTGCGTTTTAGAAAGGAGTTGAAAAAGGAGGTTTTGAAAAATAGATTTTTGTAAAGAGTTTTTAGGAAGCAATTTCGGAAAGGAGAGTTTTAGGGAAGTATGTTGGAAAAGAGATTTTTAGAAAGAGAGATTTTTGAAAAGAGAACTTTTTGGAAAGCATAAAAACATCTCGCTTTCCTAAAGCAATTCTAACCCTAAGAGAGCTAGAACCACTTTAGGAAAGCGGTTTTGAAAACAACAAGATTTGCAAATATGGACCATATTGGTCACTTTGAATGTACCACTTTCCTAAAGCAACCCTAGCCATGGAAAAGCTAGAATCACCCTAGGATTGTGATTTTGAAAACATGTTTTGAAAAAGAGATTTTGATGCAATTTTGAAAACAAGTTTGAAAACGAGTTTAAAAATGAATTTTGGAAGATGCAAGATCATGATATGCATAATGCAATTTTGGGGTCGTGAACATACAAGGTTAGGGCTTCACCACATAATCAAGGGGGCCGGACCCACGTGGTCTCTGGTTAGACTAGAAGAAAGGCCCCGACACGGTGACTCTTCAATAGCCCAATCCTACACATGGACCAAGAATCCCCTTGTTTCAAGCATGCAAAGAAAAGGGGGGAAAAAGATAGGGGATTAAAATAGAGAAAACCCAAGTGGGTTAGGAGAGAGAAGAGAGAGGGGGAAAGTGCGAAAATTTAAATAGGGAGCCTACCATATGTCTTGTTTATTTTGCGCGCCTTGCTTGTCTTCGGTCTTCAATCTTCGGTCTTCGGTCTTTATCTTGATCTTCAATCTTCAAGAGCCGCCTTCAAACTTCAGATTGTAGCTCTCCAAGTCTTCGAAGGAGGGCTGAAGGTTAGTGTATGAGTGTATGGGGATGTATAGGAGTGTATATGAGGCTAAGGTTTGTGTATGGTGGCTAGGGTTTAGAAAACCTAAGGAGACTAGGGTTTTGGGGGTGTTCGAGCTCTGTATATCGAATTATAAGATTTTTAGACTGAGTTGACGAACCCCTTTCACGTTGGAGGAGGCTCTGTATTTATAGAGGTTGGACAAACTTGGCGCCCGTTACAGTGGCGCTAGGGCAAAATTGCTTTTCGCGCCACTAAGAGTAGCGCCAGGCCAATTCCTGGCTTAGCACCACTAGTAGTGGCGCTAGCCAGTTAGGAAACTTTATAAGTCGGCAAGCAACATATCTTTGACTAGATTTGGGCGCCTGTACTAGTGACTACCATGCAATTTTTAGCCTAGCTTCACTATGAATGACTCTGAAAAGTCCGGGAATGATTTGAAGGAGCCAGGAATGACCCAGAAGGTCGGAAAGGAGCAGGAACACTTAAAATAGTGTCCTGGAGGTATTTGACTTAAGAAATGAGGACAAGATGGGTCGGAAAGGTTAACTGGGCCTTTAGGGGCAAAACGGTCAATCGGATCAGGAAACTGCCGAGACAGACTCGGACTGTCTCGGAAGAAGACTTGGGATCTGGAAACATTATTCAAAATGTTTCCAAAGGCTACCAGTTTGATTCCCAGAGCCGGCGTGGTTGGAAAAGGAGACCGGCCCACTAGGGGCAAAACGGTCATTTTGTACCGGGTTTGCCGAAACTGACTTGGAATGATCCGGAAAGATAAGGAAAGGTTGAGAATACCATAAGAAGCAATCTTAGGAGATTAACGGTTTGATACCTAGAGCCTGTGTGGTCGGAAAAGATGACCGGCCCACCAGGGGCAAAACGGTCATTTTGCACCGGGTTTGCCGAAGCTGACTCGGAATGATCTGGAAAGGTAGAGGAGGATTGAGAATACTATAAGAAGTATCCTTGGGAGGTTACCGGTTTGATACCCAGAGCCGGTGTGGTCGGAAAAGGTAACCGGCTCACCAGGGGCAAAACGGTCATTTTTCACCGAAATGGGCTAACAGACACTAGTGTTGACCCGGGTTTTGAGTGTTTCTGCCACTTTGACGGAGGTCGTCGTGACACAGGAGTTTGTTGGCAATTCCCTATGTCGACCTATTTGTGAGTATTTCCGCTACTCTAACGGTTTTGTGAGTAGTTTCGCTACTCGGACCGTCTCGAGGAATAAACTGTCTCATGAGAGGGATTGGAAAGGGGACTTACCGTCTTCGAAAAGACGTGCCTGGATTGGAACCGTCTCGAGGAATAAACTGTCCCGAGAGAGGGATTGGAAAGGGGACTTATCCTCTCTGAAAAGACGTACTTGGATTGGAACCGTCTCAAGGAATAAACTGTTTTGAGAGTGGGATTGGAAAGGGGTCTTACCGTCTTCGAAAAGACGTGCCTAGATTGGAACCGTCTCGAGGAATAAACTGTCCCGAAAGAGGGATTAGAAAGGGGACTTATCGTCTTTGAAAAGACGTGCCTGGATTGGAACCGTCTCGAGAGAGGGATTGGAAAGGGAACTTATAGTCTCCGAAAAGACGTGCCTGGATTGGAATCATCTCGAGGAATAAACTGTCCCGAAAGAGGGATTGAAAAGGGGACTTATCATCTCCGAAAAGATGTGCCTGGATTAGATCTGTCTCGAGGAATAAACTGTCTCGAGAGAGGGATTGGAAAAGGAAAGGAAAGGACAATGCTCCTAAGGGCATTTTGGTCATTTTGCATCTATTTGGGCATGGTGGGCCCGCGAGGCGATGCACAGACGGGATTTGGACTTAGAAAATCGATTTCGATTGGAATACACCTACAATGACTTGAAAACATGTCTGGACGGAGTGTAGACTGCCGAGCGGTCAAAAATGGGGTGCTTACACTATACACAAGAACTTCTACCCAAGTCCTTCAGCCACCAAGTGGTTTTATCCAAGCTCCACTCAAACTTACAAGAGTTTTTCTCTCTCAAGAGAACTCTCAAACTCTCACTTACAAGTGTATAAAGATATACAAGTAACTCACAAACTCTTTAATAAGAGTAGATTATACAATCAAAGATCACAAAGTGAAGACAAGAAGAATGTTCAGGAATTTTAGTTGATGAGTTAGTAGATTATTGTTTCTTGTCTCTCTTCTTGTTATAAATGCAGCTGTAAACTTGTATATAAACCCATGTATTGATTTCATCCGTTGGAGGTTGTTGGGCTTCATTTAATGCACGTCTAGTCCGTTATAACATTAGAAAAACTAGCCGTTATATCCCAGGGGTCGACTCTAGGCTTATAAAGTCGACACTTCTCATTATGCATTTACCAAATGTTGTCCACTATCTCTATGAATCTGCTCTTCATATTAAAAGGTTGGCTCCTTGTTCATTTTGTCTTCACGTCATTTTGCTTCTATCGTCATAAGGCGACTCTTCAATTTCATGAATCCGCTCTTTGTACAGAAAACTTACTTCAGGTTTCATGAGTCAATTCTTTATATTAAAGAGTCGGCTCTTTGCTCATTTGATCTTCAAATTTTTCTATGTTTGTCTTCATGAGATGACTCATTTCCATGAGTTGGCTCTTTGCACACTTTGTTTTCAAGCTTTCTATGACTGTCTTCAGGAGGCGACTCCTCATTGTCAGCTCTTTGCACATTTTGTTTTCAAGTTTTCTGTGTCTGTCTTACAATAATCTAGTTCATCTCAGTAATATTATAAGATCTTCAGGGGTCTTCTCTTTGGGGTATGATGATCAATCAAAATTCTTTAACTCATCAGAGATAACTTCTATTCAATTTGGATTGAATCATTCATTTGGTATTCATTCCTTCTTGATTTCCAAACTATCGGAGCTTCATTAAATTGACTTTGATCTCTTCTTTTTTGTTTGCAAAGCTTCCTCTTTCATTATAGAACAATCTCTTTCATTGCCAAGCTTGCTCTATTATGTAGAGCTTCATAATGCTTCATTGCCGATTTCTTTTCTTTACTAGCAATTCTTCTTTCTTCTTTAAAATCACTTCAATGAGACTTTTGTAAGCTTGATGAAATTTCTTTATACACATTATCTTCATTGATTCTTCACTTGGATTCTATATAGAGATTAGGCAATCAATGTGAATCTTCTTCTCAAGCAGCTTCCAATCACATCATCTTCAATTGACCTCTTGCACACTTAATCAAGTCCTCTTTTGAGATTTTTCAATCTCTTCACAATCAAATTAACTTCAACTGACTTTAGCACACTCTGATGAAGTCTTCAATCTTTCTGAGTGCGAGACAACTTTATTGAGTCTATGTATACTTGATGAAAGTTTTCTTTGAACACCTTCAATCACTTCGAATGCAAATCATTTGTTTGAAGTAGAAATAAGCGTCAAAGCTCTGTTTGGTTTATTACATAGCTCTTGGAATTCATTGTTTGATCTTGCGCTTGTTGTGCATTCACTTTGACAAGTATTAGACTTAAAATTAAACTTGAAGTCTAAATTATAAACTTTATTAATCTGCAAACTAAGTAAATGCATTAGTAAAATAACACAAGATTTAGTTATCATCAAAATCAACATTAGGATCAACCTTGAGTCAACAATGCATTCAATTCCATTCTTGTAGGTGCATTCATCCAAAAGTATAACATCCATTCAATTCTATTTTTGTATGAACCTGTGCATTCATAAAAAAGTAGGACGTGCATTCAATTGAATTCTTATATAAGCCCATGCATTTGGAAAAAATAGGTCATGCATTTAATCCTATGTGCATTCATCAAAAAAGTATGACATGCATTCACCCCTTTACCTGTGTATTTTTAGAATTAGCATAAGTAAACTATTTTTGTATACAAACTAACTCTGTCTTTCTCTCTCTCTCAAATAGGAAATAAAGAATGAGATAAAACTCAAAAAGGAGCTAAAGCCACCCCTCAAACATCTTCAACACCGACATGCACCTTAGAAAGCTTAGACTTCCATGGCGAACAAGAAATAGAGAATGGGGCAATGACCTACCCTCGACCTCCCTAATCAAATGACTTCCAACTCGGGATACCATATATGCTGAAAAAGAGGAGTAACAAATAAGTGTCTGATCGCCCAAAGCTGGAATAGTGAAGAACATCCCCGAAAATGTGCGTTTGCCCCCTAATGGAGTCTAGTAAGGCTCATGAAGGTCTCCTCCACAACTATAGGAGCATATGAGTGCCCCTCACGAATCTTGGCAAACAGTGCATGTAATCAACAGTCAACCAAGTCATTCCTTCAAGGAGAACACCAAGAATCTTAAGAAGAGCAAAGCCAAGGCCACCATGCAAGAGACTGACCAATCCTGAGAAGAGTGTCAATCAATTGGATGAGTTGTCATGCCTATCACAAACTGAAAGTGGAAAAATAGAAACTCTATTGGAATATTAGGAAACTAGGTAGGAGATCAGAGGAAAGGATCGCACGACGGAGCCCAAGTTGAGAAGAGGCAATCATGATACAGCCACCAGGAAAAGTAGGTTCCACAATGTCAGCTGAACCATCACGAAAACCTAGGAGGAAGCCATACTCATGAGGAGGACGGGTAAGCTCACATTCCCCAAAACGAAAAAAATGACAAGTCAGGTTGCTAGAAAGGAATGACTGCCTCTATGAATCTGGGGATAAGCAGCATTGATAGGAGAGAAGCCATATGACCAAAGGACTGGCGAAAGATGTCCTACTCCTCTGGAGGATACCCATCATACCACGCTCTCAATCGACTCAAGATCGTGTTTGCCATCCTGAAGGGTAAACCAAGGTAAAAGGTATTAATATAAAGTTCAAAAGATAAGAAATAAAAACAAAAATAATACAACAAGTGAAAATGAATGGCACAACTTTCAGATAAATTCTACTTAAACCAACTCAAAAGGTTTCTTAAAAACTTTTCTTTTAAAAGCTCTTTTCTAAAATCAACTCTTAAACGTTTCTTAAAAAGTTCCTTCCAAATCAGTTTCTCAAGGATTTTCTAACATTTTCCTCCAAAAAAGTTTTCAAAAGAGTTTCTTAACTTTTTCCTTTAAAAATTCTTTTTCAAAATCCAGTCAAAAGATTTTTCTAACTCCCTCTATTCAAAAGTTCATCTTTAAGATCAGTTTTTAGAATCAAATTCTAAGGATATTAAATGTTTCCCTCCAAGATCCATTTCAAAAATCAAGGCCAAAATCATTTTCAAAATCAAATCTCAAATTTTTTCAATCCATCTCAAAACTTTTCTAAGCTTTTTCTTCCAAAAATTTCTACTCTAATCAAATTTCAAGGTTTTCTAAAAAAAAAAAAAAAAAAATCTTCCTCGAAAAAGTCTTCTTCAAAATCAATCCTAAAATTTTTTCAAGGTTTCAATCCTCAAAATTCCTCTTTACAAATTTTTATCAAATTCAAAATTTTCTAAATCCCACAATTCATTTTCAAAAAAAATTTTATCCAAATTTTCATCCTAAGTTTTTCTTTCAATAATTTTAGGGCCCCCCCCCCCCCCCCCCCCCCCCCCCCCCCCCCCCCCCCCCCCCCCCCCGAGTTTTTCAGGGCATTCTTTGCCAAAAAGGCCCTACTCTCAAAATGTTTTATCCTTTTCCTTCAAAATTATTCTATTTCAAAAGTTTTCTAACCCTTTCTTCATTTCAAAAAAAAAGATTTTCTAAGTTTTTCTTCAAAAATTTTTATTTAAAATTCTATTTCCAAAATTCTCCTAAGTTTTTTAAGAAGTTTTTAAAAGTCTCCTCGAGTTTTTCGGGGCCTTCTCTGCCAAAAAAAGTCCCATACTCAAAGATTTTATTTCTTTTTCCTTCCAAAAGATTTTATTTAAAAAAAAAATAAATGACACAAGTCTCAATAAAATCTACTCAAATCAATTCAAAGGGTTTCTTAAGCTTTTTCCTTCAAAAAATTTATTTTCAAAAAATTAGCTCTCAAAAAAGTTTCCTAACTTTTTCCTTTAAAAGTTTATCTTTAAAAATCAATTCCTAAGGTTCTTAGTATTTCTTTCCAAAAGCTATTTCGAAATCAGGTCCTAAAGTCCTTTTCAAAATCAAAATTTCAATTCTTCAGTCTATCTCGAAGTTTTTCTTCAAAAGGATTTCTATTCCAAACTAACTTTAAGATTTTCCAAAACTCTTTCTCTCAAAAAGTCTTAGTCAAAATAAATCCTTAAAAATTTTTAAGGTTTTACTCAAAAAATTCTTCCTTCCAAAATTTCTATCAATTCTAAGGTTTTCTAACTTCTCCATTCCAAGCCTTTATCGATTTCACAAATGTTTCTAAGGTTAAAATCTATTTTCAGGGATTTTTCAAAATTCTTCCTCAAAAGGTTTATCTAAAATTATATTTCAAAAATTTTTGTAAGTTTTCTTCCAAAAATTTTTTTTTTAAAAACAAAAGACCCTCCAAGTTTCTTGTGGTCTTCTCTGCCAAAAAGGCGTCATTCTTAAGGTTCTCCTCACTTTTCCTTCAAAAAGTTTGATATCGAAAAAGTTTAATCTCAAAATAATTTCTTGGGTTTTTCGAGTTTTACCCTTCAAAAGTTCTGTTCTAAAAATATTCCAAAGGTTTTCAAAATTTCATCCTTAAAAAGTTTTATGAGTTTCCTAAGCTTTTTCCTTTCAAAATCCCATTTTCAAAAATTTTGGGTTTTTCAAGTTTTCGCCTCAAAAACCTGTTTTCAAAATTTTAAGTTTTAAAACATTTTCCCTAAAAGTTTTATTCCAAGTTTCAAAGGTTGTCCAAAATCTTTCTAATAGAAATCCAAATTAATTAATTTCTAAAATCAATTTCAAAATCATTTCAAATGATCAAATTCAACTCCAAAATCATTTCAAAGTCAAGGTTTTCCAAATTCCGAATTTCAAAAATTAAGAAAATCCAACTTTCAAATTCAAAATTCCAATTTTCAAGCTCAAATCTTCAAACATTTTCAAAGTCCATCCCTCCATTCACCTTGCAATCAACATGGGACTCTTACTTTATTATTTTCTATCTTTGACAAGCAAACACAGAAAAAGAGGGGCAGCTGTAAGTACCCCATTTTTGCCCGCTCGGCAATCTCTGATCCGTCTAGACTCACATTCAAATCAACACGGACATATTCAAAGTCCAAATCAACTTTTCAAATTCAATCAATCAATCAATCATTTCGCGGGGCCTAACAGGCCCAATAGAGGCAAAATGACCAAAATGCCCTTGTGGCATTGCTGAGTCCAATTCTCATTGGCATGTCTTCTTGGAAACGATAAGTCCCTATTTCGATCTCAAACTTAACTTCAAGTCCAATTCCAATTCAAATCAAATCTGGCATACCTTTCGAGAAAGTTGATTCCTCAAGCGGTAAGACCATCCAGTCCAGCACGTTTTTCAAGAAAACTCTTTGGAACAGTAAGTCCCTTTAAACCCATTGATCGGGATGTAACCCAAATCCCTGAGATGGTAGAACGGTCCACCTTTGGCGCCTGCTATCCCGCCAATGAAGAATGTCTGTTATTTGGTACGTCTTTCGAGAAAGTTTGATTCCTCAGACGATAAGTCCACTTAGCAATTTCTCGAGATCAGGCAGTCTTCAGACTGAATGCGAACCATCAGAGTGGCAGAAACACTCATAAACATCGTAACTGTCAGATTGGCGGAAACACTCATAAACAGGTCGATATTAGGAATTGTCAACAAACCCCCTATGTCACGAGATCCGAACTCGTCTCTTGGCCACGACACGTTTACCAAAGAACGAGATACCTTTGAAAACCAACTCGTCATAGACTGTTAGAGTGGCAGAAATACTCAAAACTCAGGTTAACACCAGTGCTTGCTAGCCCACTCCGATGAAAAATGATCAAACTACCCTTTAGGCCATTTCTGGCATATTTCTCGAGAAAGTACCTAAATCCTCAGAATGGTAAGTCCACCTTTCAAATATCGTCCCAAAGATGATCTGGCATGTTTAAATGCCTTCCAATCGGTTTCGGGCCAATTCCAAGACCATTAGGTCAAAATGACCATTTTGCCCCTAGGCATCCGAGTGCCTCCGGGAACCACAACAATTTTGGATATCAAATCGGTAATCTCCTAAGAATGCTTCTAATAACATTCCTAACCTTCCAATATCTTTTCGGATCGTTCCGATTCAATTCCGGTAGACCCAGTGCAAAATGACCGTTTTGTCCTTGGTGGGCCGGTCACCTTTTTTAACCACACCAGCTCTGGGTATCAAACCGGCACTTCCTTAGAACACTTTGGATAGTGTTTCCAACCATCTAGTCCTCTTATGAGCCATTCCGAGTCCATTCCAATGGTTTTCCAGTCTAGTTGATCATTTTGCCCCTAAAAGCTCGGTCGACAATTTTGACCCTATTTTTCAAGTCTTTTACGCCTAGGACACTATTTTAGGGGTTTTTACCCATTTCTAGCCTTCCGAACCCTTCTCGGCCTTCCAGAACATTCCCGGACCTTCTAGAGTCGCTCCTAGTAGAGCTAGGCTAAAAATTGCGTGGTAGTCACTAAGATTGGCGCCCAAATATTTTGCCTTACGTATCAAGGGTCAAAGATATGTTTCTTTCTGCATTAAAAAGTTTCCTAAGTGGCTAGCACTCCTAGTATTAGTGCCAAACCAAAAAATGGCCTAGCGCCACTCCTAGTGGCACCAGTGTATTTTTAAGCCTGGCCCCACTGCAACAGGTGCCAGGTCAATCTTTTGTCTATAAATACAAAGCCTCTCCCTACGTGAAAAAGGTCGGCAATCCAAGTCCAGAAACTCTGTCTGTCTGCATACAAACCTCGAACTCTCTCCAAATCCTAGTTTTCTTAGGCCTCTTCAAACCCTAGCCCCCATACACTTTAACCCTAACATACATACATTCAATACACCCCTATACGAGCCTCCAAGCCGACCATTGAAGACTCAAAGTGCTGCAATCTTAAAGCTCTCGAAGATCAAAGCTAAGTGAAGCAAATAAAGTAAGGAAGACAAAGAAGAAGCAAGGTTGGTTTTTTATTTACGTTTACACAATTCCCCCTTCTCTCTTCCCTTTAATCCCCTATCTTCTTCCCCCCCCCCCCCTTCTTGCATGCTTAAAACAAGGGTATCACAGATTCACGTGTAGGAAGAATGGTTGAATGTCATCGCGTCGGGGGCTTTCTTCTAATTCAACCTTAGACCGTGTGGATTTGGCTCCCTTGATTATGTGGTGAAGCCTAAACCTTGTATGTTCACGACCCTACTTGCATTGTGCATATCATACTCATACATCTATTCCAAATCGTTTTCTAAACTTGTTTTCAAAACTTACATTAAAAATCTCCACTTTCAAACTTGTTTTCAAAATCATAATCTTAAGATAATTCTAGTCACTCCATGGTTAGGATTATTTTAGGAAAGTGTTACATAAGTTTTGGGTGCAAACCCTAAAATCGATTTTGTCAAAATCACAATCCTAAGATGATTCTAGCCATTCGATGGTTAGGGTTGCTTTAGAAAAGTGTTATATTTAATAAGACCAATATGGTCCATATTTTCAAATCTTTGTTGTTTTCAAAACCACGATCCTAGAATGGTTCTAATCTTCCTATGGTTAGAGTCGTTTTAGGCAAGTGAGATATTTTTAGAGACTTGTAAAAGTCCATATTCCATTCCCTTTCCAAATCGCTTTTCTAATCCCTTTCCAAACTACTTTTCCAATCTACTTCCTAAAACGCTTTCAAAAATCTCCTTCTAAAAACTTTCTTTCCAAAAGTTTCCTTTTCCAAAACTTCTTTTCAAAACTCCTTTCCAAAAAAGCTTTTTTAAAATTCTACTTTCCAAAAACGCTCCTCAAGTTTCCCTCCTAGAAACTTCCCTCGAGAGATTTACTTTCCTAAATCTCTTTTTCTTGAGGTCCAAGTTAAGCTCGAGAGTCAATGATTAGGAAACCCTAATTTTCACTTTTCTTTTCTACTTCAAATCTTACATTCCCAAAATCTTTTTTCTACACCAAAATCATATTTTCTAAATCTAAATTTTCCAAATCCCATCCTTTCCAATTCCATGTGAAATCTAATCTCCAACTTACGAAACCAAATTCAATCTTCCGTTTTTTAAAACAAAATCGAATAATCTCTTTTGAGAAACAAAATTCAATCTTTTATTTTAGGAAATAGAAATCAAACCTTTCCTAATTTCAAATCCTTTCTAATCTAAACTTTTCCTAATTCCCATCCTTTCCAAAACTCAAGCTTTCAAAGCTTTCCTAATTTTAAACTTTCAAATCTTTCCTAATTTCAAACTTTTCAATCTTCCTATATTGAAACCTTCCCTAATTTCTAAACTTTCTAAATTCTAAATCTTTCCAAAATTTAAACTTTCTTAAATCCAAGACTTTCCAAAATCCAAGTCTTTTTAAATTCAAATCTTTTCAGAATCAACTATTTTTAAAAAGAAAACTTTCCTAAAGTTCAAACTTTCCAAGATCCAAATCTTTCCAAATTCAAAACTTTTTTAAAATGAAAAGTTTCCTAATTTGGCACTTTCTTAAAATGGAACTTTCCTATTTTGAAACATTCTTAATTCTAAACTTTCCAAAGTCCAACCTTTCCTAAACCCTAGCTTTCCAAATCATTCCAAGTCAAGCATTTTCAAATCAAATTAAATCTCTTTTCAAATCTTTCTTAAATTCAACTCTTCTAATTCGAACCTTTCCTTAGTCCAACTATTCTAATTCCAACCTTTCTAAATCCAACTTTCTAAAATCAAAATTTTCAAATCTAAATCAAATCCTTTCTAATTCAATTACATGTTCCAACCTATGAGACCTAAACCCTAGGAGGCCCTAACCCTAAAGTTAGGAAGTTTCAATTCTTTTCTAAAACTCCTTTCTAAACCAAGATTATTTTCCAATTTCAAACTTCAAAATGTTTTCAAAACTCAACTCTATCTTTTCAAATCTGGTCCAAGTTTTCTTTCAGAGATCAAAACCCCCTTTTCAAATCTAATCGTAAGTCTAGGTTCAATGTCAAGTCAAATCTCGATTTTATATCTTCTATTCAAAGTTCAAATCAAATTCTTTAAAATCAAATATTTTCAAATCAAACTTTCCAAAACCTCAAAGTGTCTATTTTCAATTGGACCCTTGTCCAAACTATGGTTGACCTGATTCCTAAAAAATGATATGTAGATAACCCTCATGGGTGCAGTCACAACGTTTTTTAAGTTTCTAATTTCATAATATTTTTCAAGTTTCCAATTCCATAATCTATTTTAAGTTTCAAATTCTAAAATCTATTTTCAAATCTCTATTTTCAATTTCTAAAACTTCCTTTCAAAGTCTTCTTTTCAAATATATTTTCAAAATCAAATCCGCTTGTTAACTCTATTTTCAAAATCAAAGTCTTTTCTTGCACTTGCATATCATGTATCAAAATTCTTTTCTAAAATGAATAGGTTTGGACATTTATTAATCAAAGATCCTAAATGAGTGAACCTAGGGACAATAGACATGTAGGTACTGCAAGGGCGGGGTAGGGTGATGGCTTAGTGCGACTTCCCTACACGTAACCAACCTCTGAACCTAGAATTACTATTTTCGAAGACCAAATGGAGTTATTTTTAAAAAGGGCTTAAAACTTTTCAAAGGTTGCTAAACAGCCTATTTTCTTAAAATCTCTCTCTTGAGGAAGTTTTCAAAACCCATTTCAAAAACCCTAAGTGTAATCTTCGAATTGTGCTTAGTTTTAGTTGACCTAACTCACCTTAATTAAGTTAGGTGGTGACTCCAAAACTTTTTTCAAAAGCCCTTTAATAAAAATCAATTTCTAATTCAAACCTAGTCGCACTCATTCTTCTAGGAGGATGAGTTCTAATGAGAGAGCACTGTGTTTTTCTCACTTGTCTTTTTCAAGTGCAAAAAATCAGGGCGCGACACTCCGCTTGGCATACAATTGATGCTCCTTGTGAAGTTGTAATACAGTTTACAAGTGTTGCTAGTGCTCCTCCTTGGTCTTCGAGTAGATTAAGATTTCATTAATGAAGACTATCATGAACTTATCCAATTGTGCTAAAAAAAACTCTGTTCATAAGATCCATGAATGCTGCTAGTGGGTTGGTTAGTCCGAAAAGCATAACAAGAAACTCATAATGCTTGTTTTGTGTCCAGAATGCTGTCTTGGGTATGTCCTCGTCCTTTATCTTTAGCTGGTGGTATCCCAATTGAAGGTTGATCTTTGAGAAGTAAGTTGCTCCTTTGAGTTGTTCAACCAAATCGTCATCCTTGATAGTGGATACTTATTCTTGATTGTGACTTTGTTCAACTATTGGTAGTCGATACAAAGTCATAATGTCCCATCCTTCTCCTAAACGAACAATATTGGTGCTCCCCATTATGACATACTCGGACGAACGAACCCTTTACTTTGAAATTCTTCCAATTGAGTCTTTAACTCCTTTAGCTTTGCAGGTGCCATACGGTATAGGGCAATCGATATTGGGGTTGTGCCTGCTTGTAGTTTGATCGCAAACTCAATCTCTCGATCTGGTGGTAATCTTGGAAATTCATCGGGAAATTCATTACCAACGGGTGTAGGAATCGACTTCTTGATCTCCTCTTCTTCAGCCACGATGTATCCTAGGAAACATAGGTGGCTTTCGTAGGATTGATCATTTCTCTCTGACAAACTTAAATATTATCCCACTGGGATGCTTCATGGTCACCTTCTTACATGGTCACCTTCTTACTATGACAATCCATCACTACTTGGTGTGTGAATAACCAATCCATTCCGAGGATAACATCGATTCCTTGCATTTCTAACACCACTAAATTTGCCTCAAATTCCAAATCTCATATCCTAATTGAATAGGACTTACAAACTAGTTGGTGCTTACTGGTGTGTTGATGTGCATAATTGATTTCATAAATTCATGTTTATTCCAAATTAAAGTTTCGTTTGTTTTGGTGTAAAATATTTTACATGAAAACATTTTTTAATATAACTTTTTTTCAGTAAAATGATTACCTTAAATCATATTTTTCCTTGTTTGGCTACTAAGTTTGAAAAATAACGATCTTGCATCCCATAATTCATAATCTTTGCTATTGGGGAATTATGCCTCATCAACGACCCTGACAATGCCTTAACCACCCTTAGATAGTTAGGATTAAACTTTTCCAAAATAAAACGCACCAAAACGAAACAATTGTATATGAATATTATTTTATTAAGTTAACAGTAAAAACTTGATTGGGAACCACACCTTTACCATACATTAAATGCGTGATTGGTAACATCACTTTTATTAAAAAAAAAAAAATACAAAATCGGCAGTATTATCTAATTTTTTTGGCCTAAATTCCAAGTTAGGAGTTTGATGCAGTAAAATCTAAGTTTATGCCTAAATTCTAACATTGGTTCGATGGCTATGTTGCTTGTTGCCACAAGTTACTTGTGCCCACACGGCGCTACATGCCAAGTTTCACGTGAACCCAAAATTATTTAGGCAATTTAGTACTATAAAACCGTGAAAATTGGACTTTTGAAAAATGTTAAGAATGAAAAGCTGCTTGGTCTCGCACATTACTTGTGCCCACGCTGTGTTGCATACCAAGTTTCATATAAGCTTGACTCTAGTTGGATAATTTGGTACGTCAAAATCCTGAAAACATGACTACTAAAAAATATTTAGTATCGTTTTGACTTAGTCGAGGGTCTAGTGGCCATGCCGTTTACTCTCATAAGTCACTGGTGCCTATGTCGTACTGTATGCAAAGTTTTGTATGAATACAACCACATTTACGTAATTCGGTATGAAATGGTAACTACAAATTGTCTCACTACAAAGTGAAAAGGAGCTCACAAAATAAAGCATTTCAAAATTACTATCTTTATAAATAATAGTTTGCTTTCTTCTTGTGTTTGATTCATAATTTCGGAGACAAAAGATAAAAAATCTAGAAAAAAGAGAATTATTTTCCTTCTCACTTGTCCTTTCACCCCCCCCCCCCCCCCCCCCTTATTATTTAGTTTCTTCTTCTTCTTTTTAAATCAAAAGAAAGAGAAATATATTTTTATTGTCATTTTCCTTCATTTTTCTTTGTAAAACCAAAGATAGCCAAATAACTACTTTTCTTACATTTTCCTCATTTTTCCTTCCACAAGTTTCATTTCCCTCACTTACCTTCCTTTCACAAGTTACAATCACAACATTAATGTAGTGACTTGAAATAAAATAATAAATAAACTCTTTTAATTAAACGATTATGAATACTTGCATATTGTCAGTTAAATTTTATTTTTGCATATAAATTGCATGTTATTCTTTCAACTGTAATACACACTTTCTCTCTCTCATTTCATTTTTTCTTCACCTTCTCTCTAAGATTTGAGTTTTAAAGAGTGAGATTCGATAAAAAGTTCAGGAGTTAACATCATTCTACTCTATGAGGGTTTCAATTCTAGGGTTTCAGATCTCCATTTTAGTGGATTTTCACATTTGGGGTGTTTTTATTCAACCCTTGAGGTAGAAATTTCACTACCATTGCTAATTATTGATATGTTTCTTACATCTAAATATGTTAGTTTTATGAAAATTCAGCTTGATTAAAATTGATTATGAAACCCAATACTCGGAAACAAAGTCTAGTGGTTAGATAGTACGAGGTTCTTCGATACTTATGCATATCAAATTATGCCATGTGTCATTTATTGTATTAAAAGCCTCTATATTAATTATGAATTTATGTTATTGATGTAATAAAACACCTCATGTCCCAATTTAATAGGATGAGTATTGATTAATTTGTACTACTGCCTATTAGACTTTCTTTTTTTTTTTTTTCTTCCTATCCTTACGTTTATATTAAAATGAGATTGGATGGTTGATTCTTACTTGCAGATGTAAATTGATGATTCACTATGTATTAGGAGCCTTGCAATTTTTTGTTGAATGAAACCTACGGTGAAAATATGAAAAGCCCTAATTTTAAAATAACAAGCTTGAACTAGTACACACCAAATGTTTGATAAATTATTTGTGTGATTTTATGTTATTCTATGTTTAACTAGTGATATAGATATTGGTTGTACGAAGTAATGATGATGTTTAAGAATATATTGATAATGAAAGAAAAAGGGGAAATATGAAATATTAACTGGAGGTAATGTTGAAAAATTGTGAAAATGTGGGTAAACGGGAAGCACTCATCCTATGGGCTGGAAACCCATAAGGAGAGAAATGAAAAGCAAGCAGAGTTCAAGGGTGAAAGACCCAAATCTTGGCCAATTGGGATACACTCGCCCTTGGGTTAATTGCTCAGAAAGAGAGGAATGTCACGTGACTTGCGCATTTGTGGGGTGCACGAAATTTGGGTATATGAACTTTGATATGGTTGGAGAGTGAGATGTACAATGATTATAGATGTTTGGTGTTGATATTGGAATGGTGATCAATTTAAATAACCATTGAATTTTGGGAAATGAATTGGAAGTTGTATAGTTTTGAAGAATACAATGCATATGCAACAACATTGGTGTTAGGAACATGATGTGTATCACGACATTCATGCACTGAAAATTTATTTGTACATTTGCACATATCATTGTATTAATAATTAGTTTTGGATAGTGATTTCTCTTATTTGCTCACCCTAACACTTTACAAATGCAAGGAGCTAGTTGTTTGATCGAAGAAGTGAAAATTTTGGAATATTTGCATCTTTTGAAACTCTACAGAGGATAAAATAATAATTGATATATGTATTTATTATCTTAAGTTTTTATGTAATCTGCATAATATTTGAATAATTTGGTGGTGTAATATGATAGGAAGAATTATGTAAGTTGATTTTGAAGTTTTTTGAAAAACAAATTGCTATAGAACAGTCTATTTTTAGGACTTATAACTTATTGATTGTTATATATCTTTAAAAACTATTTGTATGGGAGATATTTTGTTGTATAAGTTTTATTTTGATATATTATGGGCCTCATTTGGGTCAATATTTAGAGAGTTATGTAGATTTTTTTTCAAGGAAAGCGTAATATGACCTAAGTGCCTTCTTTCGGTCATAGCTTGAATTTTATGTAGAATTTGAAGGTGATTTAAATTGGGTTGGAAACTAGATTCCTTGTAGAGCATTTTTGAAAAATCTCATGATTTTAGGACTTATGGTCTGAGAAAATTGAGTTTCTAAGTTAAATTTTGTTGTGCAAAAATCTTGTTTATTTTATTATCTCTTACTCTTTTTTATTTATTTTATTACCTCTTTTACACCCTCTCGCACTTGGATCATAGGATCCGAGGCGTAACAATTAACTTCAGTGGTTTCTTTTTTGTAAATCTCACAATTGTGGTTATGGGGTCGATTCCCCCTCCACCCTCTCCCAAGGTTTTAGCGCTCTAATGTACCAAGAAAAAAAAAAGAGAACTTTTTCTTAATTACACATAAGATGATAGGTAGTGTAAGACTGACAGTAATTTGTGTAAGGGTGAATACATCAGAAATTATGCATCAAGTTAATGTTTGTGATTCGCTCAATGTGTTGGATCAGTTATTCTTTTCTCTGTCACCTTGGATGCATACTTATCTTTTAAACAGAGAAACTAGCAACTATAGTGATTTTGGTGAGGATCCTTTTGATTTATGTGAATTACATGATCTAAAAGGAAATTGTAAGTCTTATGCTGAATTAATGTTCCACAAACTTGGGTAGGTGCGTTGGGATGGGTGCATCTGAGTGCCAGATTCCTCTGATCTTGAAAGCTGAGATACATGAATATGGGCGCCGTTATGCTGCTGTCGTGTTTGGTGCGGTCGTGTGCGCAGTTGCTGAGGTGTTCGAATGAAAACTTGTCACGTGTTTTTTGCTGTCACATTAATTGTGTACAGAGAAGTAACGGAGAGCCTTGCCGTTACACAACTTTCTTTGTTCTCTCACTCTCTTTTCTCTTCTTGTTTTGCACTCTCTCCCTTCTAGTTAATATAACTTATACCTATACATGGAGATATATATGTAACAATATCTTTTGTTTAGTTCTCTTTTCCAGTAACTTTCATCTTCTGAATCTGTTCTTCCGTTTTTCATTACTGGAACTTTATAAATCAGAATCACGACGCAAGAAACTACTACCCTTCGTTTAATTTGGTCTTACTAAATACCATGAGCAGAAAGAAAGATAATCCTTCTGTCAGAAACGAATTTCTCTTTTTGGGACAAGAATTCCTTCATTTTACTTGTTTAGTTCTTGATGAAAGATGAGAAGCCAACAATTGCACTTATTGAATCTAAAAATGCAAAATCAGGTATCGAAAGAGAAAAACAAAAGAAAAGCTATTCCCTTTTGTCAGGAAAAAATGCAACCCCAAATATTCTATATTCCAGATCTCCATATTCTTTGCTTATGAAGAAAAAAACGTTAGAGAGAGAAGTGGACACACATAGGAAAAATCAAGGAATCAGATTGTGGTAACATAAGAAGGAAACAAAAAAAAAAAAGCAATTAGAGTCAAAGTTGTTGCAAACATAGACAAGGACAGTGATGCGAATCGCATAGCCGAAAATTACTTGGAGACGCGGCGGCAGCGTTATACCGGCACCGGTGGTCGGTAAACTTCAATGGGCCATAACTTTTGACTCGTAACTCCGTTTTCCTATTATAATATGTTTTTGAAAAGTTAGCAACGAGCCGGAGAAACGGGAAAATATGAAATGATTTTTTAGCCTAGGAAAATCGACAAAATGCCTTTAAGTATGTTTTTTAGCCCGTTTTGTGTTTTGAACCTATTTTTTGGGCTTTTGTTAGTCTTTTATTTTTACCCGGTTTGTCCTGGGGCCCTAGGGTTTCGTGCCTCTTATTTAAGCTCTTGTTAAGACTTTTTCCAGTAGCTTTTGGAGATTAATAAAACTTTGTGCGCAAATTACACTTTTTTTTTCAATCGTTCGGCATTCTTGCGAATCAACGAATGCTTAATGCCTTTGAATATGGGATTCATGATAATTCTACAGGTTAAAAAAAGAGTTTTAAACTGACATTCGTAGTGAATCAACGGATTAGAGTTGAGTTTCTTATTTTTCACAGTCCCGCTGCATCAGACGGAGGTTTCGAATTTAGAGAGGTCTTATTTGCAGTTCGTGTATACATATATATATATATATATTGATGTACGTGTGTCCGCAATAAATATAGACAGAGGACAGAGGGACTTGGGAGAGGTGACCTTGTGTTTTGGATTAAAGTGCCCCTCACATGAAAAAGAGGTGTAATGGCAAGGCTCTCCCTTACTTCTCCATACACGATCGATGTGGCAGCTAAAAATACGTTACGAGTTTTTATTGGGACACCTTAGCAACAGCACACGATCGCACCAAGCGCAATAGCAGCAAAATCGTGCGCCCCATGAATACTACCAATATCTTTTTAACTGTTTAAAAATTTTGTGCCTTCACATACTTAGTACACAAGTAATAGGAAATGGAGAAAGTGTAAAACCTGAGAGTATTCTCAAACTTTTGAAACAATTTTTTTACTGGAATTTCATAAAATGAATAGAGCATTAGGGTGACTAATGCTTTTGTATTTACGTGTTTCATTTTTATGCCCCAGAAACTGTTATAATTTAGATGCTCTCTCTCTCTCTCTCTCTCTCTCTCTCTCTCTCTCTCTATATATATATATATATATGAGCTTAAGCGCAGAATGAAAGCAATTCAAAGATGTGTAGGCGTTGACCAACTAAGTGCATTTTGTATGGCCTTTTTTTAGTGACATCAATGAGTTGCTTATTGCATAACTTTCTTTGGCCAGGCCCTTGCTGAAACAACTGATTATGAAATCTATGTGAGTTTGACATGTTGCTATAATGAGAAATATGAGAGGGGAAAGGGCTGTGTTGGCACCGAGCTTGTGGGTGAAAGGGTGAAAATTATTCTTGACGAAGTCAGGGACTTGTCTCTCTTTACCCGCATTCAGTGTCTGCAGCATCTTGATACTTATTTTTATTGTTCTTCTAGTTCATTGATCTTCAGAATTTATTTGAAGTTCACGTGCAATTATTCCTTCTTCAGGAGAGTACTAGCAACCTGTTATGGATGGATTGGAAAATGAAAGCTACTCTGTCGTGAGTTAATCTTTGAAGTCATTTGCTCCATTTGGTCGCGGCAAAAAAAGAGAAAATAAAAACGTGGGTTCCAATGTGAAGACGCTACATGTCTTCTATTTATTTTCATCTTCCACCTTTTTGTAGGTTGCAGATTCTGTTCTAAGAGACTACATATTCGTCCACCTTGACAACAATCAGGACAAATTCAATCTGCTCATGTTAGCTATTTTATCAACTTATCTTTAAATAATTTCTGTCTGGTCACATTACATGCAAGGAGCAAAAGTTCCTTTTGTTTTCTTCCAAATGACCAAAACATTTTTATTTTTTAGAAAACTGACACAAAATATTAGTGAAGTACCAAAATTTCAACATATCCACCAAAACATACCGAAACCAACCATGATATGTTTAAACACACGTTAGACAAATAGATCCTTACATGTGTCTCCCCTCCGTAATGGGTCGCACGCCAAGAGAAGAGGCCCACCCAATGATGCAGCGGGGATTAAAAGAATGAGATAATCAACTCTAATCTGTTAATTTATCACGAATACCAGATTAAAATTCTTCTTCTAACCTGTTGATTCACCACAACCACCAGGCTTAAAGGCATCAAATGCTTGTTGATTTGCAAGAATACCAAACGATTGGAAAAAAGGTGCGGAAAAAAGGTGCAAACTCGCACATAAATTATATTAATCTCAAAAAGCTGCAAAAAATGTCTTAAACAAGAGTATAAATATGGGGCATGAAACCCTAGAGCCCGGGACAAACCGGGTTAATAGAAAAAAAACTGACGAAAGCCCAAAAAATAAGCCCAAAATACTAAACGGGTCAAAAATCATACTTAGAGGCATTTTTCATGTTTTCCTAGGCCACATATTATAATATTTTTTTTTTCCTTCTTCCGGCTCGTCGCTAGCTTTTCGAAAATATATTATAATAAGAAAACAGAGTTACGGAGCAAAAGTTAAGGCCGATTAAAGTATACTGACTATCGGTCCACGCGCCACACGAGCATAACGACGCTTCTGGGTCTCCGAGTAGTCTTCTGCTATGCTATCCGCATCACCCGATATCACTCCTCTGCGTAGGGATCGATGGATCAATGGAATAGAATCGATGTTGCTTGGTTGGAAGTGCCTCGTTCCTTATACTTTGATTGCCAGTTGGTAGGTTTTTTATATTGTCATTATAATTAATTAAGCCCAAAATTTCAAGATCCTTATTTGAAAACTAATGTATTAAAGAAACTCATAAACTCTCAAATTATGTGATAACCATGTAATATCAATATAAAATTTGTATTGTTTTACAGAAAAACTTAGCTCGCCAACTTAATTACTTAATGATTAATGAGATTACTAAAATTAATTCTTAACTATGCTTGATACAAATTGTCATTTACAATTCAAAGATATCATAGTTTTCTCTGATGTAAATTACTGTATAGTCTTTAAACAAATTTAATTATTAATTTATTAGTAGTAGAAATAAACACAGATGGATTTTAATTCATGTTTCCAAATGTTTTTTTTTGTATTTCTAACTTTTCCTATGTTTTGAACACGTTTTCATTTTCGAGCCTATAAAAATGATACAACGAACAAAATTTTGATCCTTTGTTATAAACTTATATGTCGACCCCTTTATATCATTTATTTTATCTGTTTTCTTTTTTCCCTTTTTTTTTTTCTTTTTCTTTTTTGGGTTGCATTGCTTTTTCATTATCTTATTAACATAGCTCTTCTCTTCAGATTTATGCTGCAGAAGCTTTTCTCTGTTATAGACCATATATACTTCTGTGCCAGACAACCCAGATTCCTTGCAAAATCAAGAAGTGTTACTGCCTGGTCATTTGATTACCATTTACCTCAAGGTATTGTTCAACTTCGTTCCATTGAAATAACTCGCCTGAATCTACTCTGCTTTTATATATAGTATGCCAAGTGAGTCCCTACATATTGTGTATTTTTTGAGCAATATGTGGTATTGTATCATTTCTGATAATATGAATGTTAATCTTTCCTATAATTGTAAGGTTTAGAGTGTGATGCCCAAAAGTCTTAACATAATAATTGGGAAATGAAGCATTCATGCAATGTTCATTTATAAGATACTATTAAGTGGTAAAGACTAGATGCACGTGATTATTACTCATTTGTATATATAACTACAGGAAATGTTAAAGACCTGAGAGAGAGAGAAGTGAGCGTCACAGTGAAGGAAAAGGAGTTGAGGAGAGAAACATGGCGTAAAAGAAGGAAGCGGATGATGGTTTGAAAAATGGCTGATGGTTTATTTTCAGAAACCTTTTATTCTTTATCCTGGATTATGTGACATGGCTATTAGGCGAAATAAGTAGGATTAATCATGTAAGTGCCCTTCAAAATTGAAGGGGATGCATCATTTCAACCTCCACCTTATCCTCAATGGATTGACTCAACATGAACTCTTCCGTAATTTATTACTGATTCAAACTGATTTAAATCAAGAGATTATTGAACTCTTAAGGGGTATTGCCCTGACAAATATTTTGTTTGGTTAAATGGATGGAACATCGCATACAATTACAAATCATAATCGATTGGCAGAACTGTTTCTTCTTCACTCTGCATTTGTGTGATTTATGTACTGTTGTTTCTTTGCCTGCTTGCTTTCTTTCCATTGTACCCAAAATAAATAAATAAATAAATACTTTGCTTGCTTTGCCCACTAGTTTTCTCTTCAAGCACCATTTGAGTGCATTGCCTTCAACTTAATTTTCACATATTGAACCTCTACATAAATTTAGCAGTTTCTGTCCAACACAATATTTAAACTAGCGCCACAACCTTAAATAGTTTTCCTGGTGCATTCTTGGCTAGACATCAGCAAATCTAATCTTTGTTTCACCTGTGTCTGGCTTTGGAAGCCACGTCCTTTTATCAATTATAACTTCTTCTCTAATGTCTGTGGGAATGACTGAAGTCTTCTTTTTTCCTTTCTTCTATTAATTTTATTTTGTTGCTATTCTTGTGTTTTAAGTGCTCAGTCACACTTGTTTAACTCCTGTGGGGCTTGATTGCTTCCAGTACGCCTCCATTTGGGCCTTGACATGGGACTGTTGGTGGAGAATTAGCACAGCTTGCGGTGAATTTTTAATTATACCCTTCGGATCTAAGCCTAGCTGTTTTCCATATCTGCATCCTGCTTCAATAGGGGTGCACATGGGACCCTGTTGACCCAGAGTGCAAAACCAGACGAACCAATTAGGTTTGGCGTGGTTTGCTAGGACCTATGGTGGGAAGACGTGCCGGTCTTGAGTGAACTAACTATTGCAATAGGGGCATTTCGATCATTTTGTCTCTAATGGGCCTAGTGGGCACACGAAGTGATTGTTTGATTGAACTGGATCTGGGAGCTCGATTTGGGCTTGAGTATGCTTGTGTTGGTTTGGAGGTATTTCTGGTCGAGCCGGAGATCACCGAGTGGTCAAAATGGGGTGCTAATAATGATAATTTTTTGAGAGACCCTAGTGTAGCGAATTTAAGTGCTTTGGTTGAGTTTAAGGGCAAATTACATCCACCCTCTCTTGAGGTTTCACAATAATACAACCCACAACTTAAGATTTTAGAAATTACATCCCCTCCCATGAGGTTTGAGGTAAGTTACATTTTTCTCTAGATGTTAAATTTTTTAACAAAATATATGTGATGTCAGAAAAAAAAAAAAAAAAAAACAAGTTCATTATCTAAATTGCTCCTAATGTGCATGAAATGACATAAATTATTTTTTTTTGCTTATAAAATTAATTAGTGTATTGATTTTTAGCCTTCTTCTAATGAAAAAAAAAAAAAATGCATTACCAGTACAAAATTCTAAGAGCAAATTAAATGTCATATCTGTACAAAACACCATTTTAATCAATGAATAAATTATACGTCTCATATATTTTTAAAACTTTATATGCTATAATTAAAGTCTTATATAGATTCTATAAATTTTTATAAAAAAAAAAAGTTCTAGTCAATATGAGAAAAAATACTCTACAAAAAGTAATACCGAAAATAACAACGTTAGTTAACTTATATTAAAAAGACAACAGTTTAACTTAAGAAAATCAATTGTACCAAAGTTTTTAGATCCTATATACTATAAGAAAAATCAACACATGTGGGGGAATTTAAAAGCAAAAAAATTAAAGATTTAAAAAAATTAACACACACTAATTAATTTTAGAAGCAAAAAAAAAATCTATTTATGGCATTTCATGCACATTAAGGGCAATTTAGGTAATAAATTTATTTTTTTTGCTGGCATCACATATATTTTGTTAAGAGATTTAACATCTGAAAAAAAAATATAACTCATCTCAAAGCTCAAGGGAGGTTAATGTAATTTCTAGAACCTCAGGGAGTGGGTTGTATTAATCTAAAACCTTGAGGGAGGTGGATGTAATTTGCCCTAAGTTTAATGTACAAAAAAAATTACATATACAATTAGTTACAATACATTATATAAAAAATATATAATAAATAATATAAGACATTATATTCAAATATCTAGAAATATAGTAATTTTGTAATTTAGAAATAGTGAATGTATAAAAAATACATTATATGCAAATAATTAGTTAAAAAAATAATCGGATAAATGATATAACACATTGAATTAGTTGAAGTAGTTATAATAAACAATAATGTTTAAATTAGTTATAATCAACATTCAATTAGTTAAATGAGTTGTAATGAATTATATAACCCATTATATTAGTAATATTAGTTACGTAGAAACATTAATCTTAAAATTAGTCATAAAAAATGATATAACATGACAATTCACCAGCTTGCCGATCGTGCTATCTCTGGTACTACATTAGTGCTAGACGACCAATGCAAGATACACGAGTTGAGTAGCAGGTCGTTGCAGAGCCTACAGGAGCATCATCGTATCGTATTGGGTCTCTCAGTAGGTTTAGCATTTCCGACTACTTCCCCTCCCATGCCACTGCCTTCCAACAATATGAGACACCGCTAATTCAAGCATATACATATGGTAGTGAGCCTCAGCATGTAGCCTCTACATCATATACGACCTGGTTACTGGTTGCTAGATCGGACGGCACTACAGCAGCACATGTGTCCCCAGTTGCATACCAGCGGGATTCGGCAGGGCCAAATGTGTTGGATCAATGGTTCGAGCATACATTTGTTCATCGGTAGCTGGTGGGAGAGATGTAGTGTCACACTCCACCCCACAGGTAACTATATGACCTTCTTAAGGTCAGGTGGACCTTACAAACTTAGCATGTAAACATACAATTAACATAATAAAATAAAGTATACTTAAGACTCTTGTCAAGAGTAAGCAAAAAACGTTCGAAGCTTATATACATAACAAAAAAAGATGTACAAACATCCACCCATAGATATATACAAGGGAAATGAAAACCCTCTCCATACACATATTACATATGACAGAGAGTGACAAAATATACAATAAGTATAATTGCTCTTATCTTGACACAGAGTTCTCGTTACACCCGTATAATCAACAGTGGACTTAAGCTCGTTTGAGTACCTGAAAAGGAACCACTATAAGGGTGTGAGCAAATCACGTGCTCAGTGAATGTAATAACTCACAAGAATACAAACAAGAATACTTCAAGATAAATGATCACGACAACTCAATAAAATAAAGGACTGTATTAGCTCCTAGTCCAAATGATACCACACACATTGCGTATCACTTTCATTACATATTAGCTATCGACCATGCACAATGAATGAATTAGCCTTATAGGCAGTGTCTCCTAGACAGTGATGTGTAATGTATGAAATAGTCTTATAGGCAACGTCCCCTAGACAGTGATGTATAATCTATGAATTAGCTTTCTAGGTAATGTCCCCTAGACAGTGATGTATAATCTATGAATTAGCTTTCTAGGTAATGTCCCCTAGACAGTGCAATGCAATGCTTAGCATTGACTCTGAATCATATCACAACCACTACATAAGCATCTCAATAAATATTCTATATAAATCCAACACAACCAAAGCTCACATAAATATATATTCATGAAAAACCTAGCTTCAATCTATAGTTTGTTCAGAAGACTAAACCCTACAATATTAGGTCAAGATATAATGGCAATGAGCAATATTGTATACTTCCAAACACAAAAAGAGAACAAACCATTCAATTAGGAACACACCATTTTTTTGCCGTGAAAACCCTTAAATAGGAGAAAAATCACGTGTCTCCTTTACCGGACAAAGATTATGCACTATTTATAGTTCAGACGATTACAAGACTCTTTACAATCAAAACTTATCAACTTTTTGATCTGATAATTGTTTAAATCTTGCTCGTATCCACAATTCACCGTCACTGTGCTTGATCACTGTTTAGATCCCCTTAGAATGGATTTGGCACCTTGAAGTCCTTCAAGACTCTCGATCTTTTCAATTAGATTTAAGAAGGTTGTTGCTAAGACACGTTTCTAAGCTCTTGAGAACATGGAAAATACTTCTCTCTAAGTATTTTTGATAGCGGCAACTCAGATCAATTTTGGGGAAGTGTGCTGGGCTTTAAATAAGCGCAAAAACCCTAATCTTTAAATAGGCGCAAAAACCCTAGTGGCACGATTGTTGAGAATTTAGATTTCACGCACCTTGATCCCGGGAGAACCAGCGAGGATCCCACTAGGTGCAAGTCAATCCCTCAAGAACCTGCGAGGATCCCGCGAATTCAATCCCAGATTTCTGGCGTGCTCACTATTTTTGCCCGCGACATTCCACGAGGTCGTGTCCAATTTACATGCCCACTGTTTTTGCCCTTGACGTCCCGTGACATCCCTCGAGGATCTCGCGAGGTCTTGATTTGCAGCCGGCGTACTGTTTTTGCCCTCGAGATCCCTCGAAATCTATCGACATCTCTCGAAGTCTCCTTCATCAACCAATATGTATCATACAAGACTCTCTTAGCACGAGCGTTGTCACGAAATATCCAAATTACACCTTTCTATAAGCTTGTGATTGATAACCCAAATATCCAAATTACATCAAACAAGACTTGTCACGAAATTTAGCCGATTACATAACCTAACAATTCATATTCTAACCAACATTCAATATAAATTAGTACAACCATCTCAAGCGACCAAACCACTAAAAGTGATAACCAAATTACTCATTCGAAGAAGTTGAAGTATGCTTACTTGTTTCGGAACCTAGCACATAACACATTACATGAGTATAAATATAGTAAATAGATTAATACAATATGATAGGAAATGCTCAAGATACATTAGAGAGGTCACCAAAGCCACCTAAAGCTAAATTAGTGTGAAACTCAAGGTTTGTACCATGATCCTATGTCATAGGTGTACTATTTTAATCATAACTTTCTATTCATTAAGAATTTGAAACTGACATTTACACCTTTGAAAAGTAGACTTCTTGAACTTTAAATCTGTAGGTATGGGTCCTAGACAAAGTCCAAATGGAGGAGTTATAAACATTTGAATATGAGAGTAACATGTTGAAAATTGCTGCAGATAGCACTTTTGGCTCAATTTTGAACTGAAATCTAAATCAATGGACAAGGAATTAGACTTTGAGCTTTATAGCAATAGAAAGATATATGAGTCTAGTTTCTAATGCATCAAACGGTACAAGATTTAGATTTTTTTAGAAGGAGTTACGATCATTTCTGTAAAGGGTGTGAGTGCTAATTGCAGAACTCGAATTGAACCCTAGACTAATCAATTTCTTCATTCCATGAATAATAGATAATAAGAATAAACTTAGAATTTGATGTTCTTACCTTCATTCAAGCCTACACAAGTTTCCCTTTTATTTTCCCTTTATTTCTCTTATTTTCTTTCCTTTTCTCCCTCTTTTTCTTTCACTTTCTCTCTTGCTAAATAGAATTTCTAACTAGCTGCACTCTTTCTACTCAAGCTCTTCTCTTCTCTTTTGATGTCTTCCAACAACTATAAATATATTATATATCTATTCTCACATGTGTCACACACACACGATATAATTGTTGAAGCACACACCTAGGTGCCAAGCTTATAAAACATACTAACAAGCACCTCTATGACAAAGTAGTTTAAACTAATTTCTTGATTAACACTAATTAACCTTCACTTAGATTAATTCATCGAGGTTAATAACAAATAAAATGTTAAAATATAATGCACATTAAACAAAGGTATTTAAGCTTCTTGATTAGGCTAATCCACATGCAATTAAAGTAAATAATTTAAAATGAAAGAGTTGGATCTCACATGTAGATACAGTAGTTTTAGCAAAAGGGGTTTCGTAGATCACCAGGTAGACAAGTCCACATGCTCTCCTAGGGGGACATGCCCACTGGCTGAGCCCTTTCAGCATACTACTACAACTGTTGCAGACACAAGTGCATTGGCGAATGGGGTATGACAGATTAGTGAGGCCCATACTCCTACATCTACTCCATTGGCCAAGCCATCTCAAGGCTGATAGCTTCCTAGCCCTCAAGTATATGTTTGTAGGCTTAACAGACACACAAGAATCCCATGTGGTATGGGGCGTCATGTGTAGTAGATATGATGTACATTTTGTCTAGATTTTGTTTATGTTTGCATAAGACTTGTAAAAATGTACTTACATAATGAAATAAAATATATTAAATAATTTTTTCATGTCATATTTGGATGGTGTTAAAATATATTAAATAATTTTTTCCATTATCTCACTTAGGTTTAGAAAAAGGTTTTGTTTCAAGGCTTCTAGGTACCAAACTAGGCAAATGGCATCCCTCTCACATGAAATTTGGCATGTGGCATCAGTGGGGCATAAACGACGTGTGGGAGCTAACAACATGTGAATTAGAGACCTGACTTGGAAGATATAGGAAATTTTCCATTATCACATTTAGGTTTTTAAAAACCATCCGCTTTAGGACTTCAAGGTACCGAATTGCCCAAACGGGGTCTCCCTCGCATGAAACTTGGTCGGGGACACTAGTGGGTCACGAGCGACATATGGGAGTGAAAGGCACGTGAATCAGAGTCCCACCTTAGGAGTTATGGGAAATTTTCTATTATCATGCTTAGATTTTGAAAAACTTCTCGTGTTAGGGCTTTGAGGCACTAAACTACCCAAACAAGGTCCTCTTGGTATGAAACTTGGCCGGTGGCACCAATGGGGCATGAGTGAGGCATGGGAGTTGACGGCACGTTAATTGAAGTCTTGTCTTGAGAGATATTAGAAATTTCTCATTATAGCACTTGGGTTTTTGAAAACTACCTATTTCGGGACTTCGAGTTACTGTATTGCCCAAATGGGGTTGACTTCACGTGAAACTTGGCGCGTGGTACCGAGAGAGAGGGGGGGCCAAGGGCAAGCACAAGTGACACATTGACGCAAGTGGCACGATAATCAGAGTCTCGGTCTTGGTTTCCACCTTAATATATTCCAAAGTTCATGTTTTGGGGTTTTAGGATAACAAAATACCCAAATAGGGTCGAGATGATGTGAAACTTCGAACATGGCAATAAGGGCGTATAAGCTATGCGTCAGAACAAGTGGCCTGTAAGTTGGAGTTCTGCTTGGAGTGTTATGATAACATGAACTCATTTCGAATATAAGACATATTTTCTAATTTTGCTTATGTGAAAGCGCTTTTTAGAAAGAAAGCGGTCTTTGGAAAAATGCATTGTATATAAGTGATGTTTTAAAGTGCAAAGATACTCCTTATACAAGCCATTTTGCCCTTTTTTGCATGGAAGATATGGGAGATAAAGCATCTTTGGTAAAAGCGTGATTAGTAACCACATATTGTTTACTTTGCCGAATTAAGTTAAAACCACTTCCGTGGCAGAATTAAATTGAAAATTTGCTTGTGTCAGGTAAGCAAGCCATATTTCATGGTATTGTTTAATACTATTTTGAATTTTTGCACTACATTGATTTTACGCCATATTTAGCATCACCACGTTGTATTGCTGGC
Organism: Euryodendron excelsum; assembly: GCA_033060915.1. Taxonomy (NCBI): domain Eukaryota; kingdom Viridiplantae; phylum Streptophyta; class Magnoliopsida; order Ericales; family Pentaphylacaceae; genus Euryodendron; species Euryodendron excelsum. The sequence continues at coordinate 18,373,375 of CM065379.1, read as the reverse complement.
TTTACTTGTTAACTTTTGGAGCCAAAAAACCTTATGGTATTAGAAAGAGAGGTTATTTTGATTAAACATATTTGGAGACTTGAGGGACATTATTACTTGGCTTTGAATCATACAGAAGCCATTAATAAAAAGCTCCAATTTAGAATGGAGTTGTAGGAGGTCCTTCTATATGGAGGAGAGATTAAATGGAAAGAGTAAGGAACAAAATTTTCAATTATTTCCAACAAAACACATCAAAACATAGAGAAGTGCACTAAAACACAGTGCTATATACTAAAACAATAAGTTGTATCTACACAAATTTAGAACTTCTCATAAAATATTCTACGATTTTTATTGAGAAAATATAGAGGAGTATATTTTACTATATTAATATTTGTCATTTCTGAAATATTTCCAAAAGACCAGTTTTAGACCTGTGCATTTGTTTCTAATTTTTTGAACTTACTGGTGTTGTTCAGTCCCAACAAAACAATTGTCCTTGTTTGAATGTTGTTCCACACAACAATAGTACTAAATAAAATATTCCAACAATTTTTTTTTTTTTTTTTGGAAAATGTTATTCTTTCATAATTTTTGGTAGTGGCAGTTTCGATAAGGAGGATGACTTAGTTATCATATTTAGAAAAAAAATTTAATGAGGCTTTGTAATTAGCAATAGTTCATGTATCTAAATAATAGTTAAAGGAGTTAATGAGATAGAGAAGATGCATTTCATATGAATTCAATATATACAATGTATAGTGGTATAAGTTTTGTTCTATGAAATACATGAACTAAAGAAATATAGTGAACCAAAATTCAAAAAAATAAATACAATGAGCCTAAGAGACATCTCGTATATTTACAGACCATTTGTAATTCAATGGATCCAATGTATAGTGTTATAAGTTTTCTTCTACAAAATACATGAAATAAATAATTACAATGATCCATAGTTCAAAAAAATAAATTCGGTTAGCCAAAGAGACTACGCAAATACTTAAAAGACCATTTATTCTTTTTGACAAGAAAATTATTAACAAAAACTTAAGAACCACTTAAAATGAAATGAACCACTTGTCACAACCACAACGATAGTGGCCTCCATTTCTATATTGTATATAGATTTCCATTTCTGTGTTTATCGAAACCGCACACCAACGTGAAATTTTGATCCTTGGGAAAGGGAGAGTTGGTGCTTGTTAGATTATTTGAGAAGGCAAGGCAACTCCAAGTTATTTCATGGAATGGCTAGTGGGATGTGTTCAAAGAGTCTTGATCAGGTCCCCCTCATTGACCGTAGAAGAATAGTGGTTGAGGAGATTTCAAAGGTATTCAGTCAACTCCACTCTCTCCTAAGAGTATGTGTGGAGAAACCCCATGAAGAAGAGATCAAAGAAGCTTCGTATGTACTGCTAAATGTGACCTTAGGTGTTGCGCAAGTAACAGGAAAATAAGTGAAAATGATGATCCATGGGAAAAAGCATGGGTGGGTGGGTGGTAGAGGTGCTGGTGGCATTTGAAGCATAAAATTTGCATACTTAGGAACTTACTGACATCTATGCCTGTATACTTATTCATTTATGTTTATGTCCCTCCTTTATACAGTCTTAAGTACCCTAAATACATGCATTGGAAACCCCCCCTCCCCCCCCCCCCCCCCCCCCCCCCCCCCCCCCCCCCCCCCCCCCCCCCCCCCCCCCCCCCCCCCCAAAAAAAAAAAAAAAAAACAATCTACAACCGAATCCCATATTGATATTCTTTGCAACATCATACCTCTTCATCCACTATATATGATAAAGAAAGTTCTTTGTGAATTTCTCAAAGAAAAAAGAAGTATTATTCCGAAACAAACAAACCTAGAAAACAGTGTTGCTTTGGCTTAGTATTTGGCCACGTTGGATTTCACGAAATGGGATAAAAGGGATAAGGGATCTTAGGCCATTAAATCTGCAGTTACAAATTATGGTGGGGGTAACTTTGTAATTTGGCCTTTAATTCCAAATCTTTAGATTGCTTGTCTGACCCTCCTCCTGAAATTATTTAATCTGGTGTATACGGGATAAAAGTCCTGTTTAGGTTGCTTATCCCTACACCCTTTGGGCGACCAAACACGAGATAAGGCTGAGCATTGAATTATTGGTCCAATTCCAATCTTTTCTGGGAGTTGCTGCATTGGACACCTTTATGTCCATGTTAACACATGACACTCATGTCCATGTCCATAATAATAGAGAGAAGTCCATCGATTACCAAAGCTTTTACATCTTCAGTGGACCACAGTTGGAATCATGAGGTGTTACTATGATACATTTTGAGGAGTCCCCATTCTAGTTATTGGTAATGGGGGCATGAACTCTATATTTATCTTTTTGCTCGTTAATATGGAAAGGCTTCTTTCGTTTGGGGTATGCAATCCATAAGCCTGTCAATTGGCCTCAACAAGTTTTTAGCAAAATTTCTCTTTAAAGGATTGAGGAATCTAATTTAGGTTAGCATTCCTTCCTCTCTAGGGCCCTTTCTGAATGTTAGGTTATTCTTAGGTGTTGGCTTGACTTTCAATGGAAAAGTGGAAGATCCTTGCAAGTGCAATGTCAATGAAGTTGTGCTTGAAACCCATCATGAGGAAGCATTTTTTTGATAGTTAATTATAAGGAAGCATATTATTGTGGAAGCTGGGTCTTCTTTATTACGTAGTTGGTAGGAGGCCTTGTGGCTAGTTAGTGAATACTATTGAAACTTTGTTTACATTTGATACATTTTGACTTTTTTGCCTTTTTGCAGACGTGCTTAGTGAGATGGTGTGTAACATAAGGAATCATGTTTGTTTGATGATTTTGTTTTAGGTAGGCACAGGATGCAAGGTTCACATCTTTGAATCATTACGGGTTAAAAATGATTTTGGTCTTCAAGGCTAGTCGCATAATGCCGATTTAAGGGTATCACATCTTCTGTTTCCAAATGATACGAGGGCAAATTCAGATCATATTGGTTGGTTGTCTTTTGTTGTGTTCCGGGGCTATATGGGCTTAAGGTAAATATGGTAAATTTGAACTGATTCTAGTGGGAGAGGTGAATAATTGGGAGAATCTGGCTGGAATTCAGGGATTCAAAGTGGGGAATCTTTTAATTTCGTATCTTGGGCTGCTGCTTGGCTCTTCCTTTAAGACAAAACCCCTTTAAACTAAATTATTTAATGGTTAATGAATTAATAAAATTCGTTAACTAAGTATATTTTGATACCTTGGTGAGGTGGGGTTTAGCTATGGCTCACTTCTTCCTAGAGAGCCCAGCGGGGTAGGGGCTGCTCTGGTCACGCCCAGGCAAGTAGCGTCGCCCCCCCCACCCTTTCACTCAGCAAACAAAAAAGAATACCATCATAGTTTTCTCTAATGTAAAGGACTATATAGCACTCAAATATATTCAATAATTAATTTATTAGCTTTAGAAATTCACACAGATGGACTTTAATTCATGTTTCTAAATATTTCCTTACGTGCCAATTTTTTTTCTCCATCTGTGTCACATTTCAAAAATGTTTTTGTTTTCAAGCCAATCGAAACATTACACAAACAAAATTTTGATCCTTGCACTAGAAAATTTTCCATTATAGGCTTTTGATATAATTGTCACGATCTATACCCTACTTAAGCGGATTAAGGTCATAATCGGCTAGTAGGGTAGCTACCAAAGGCCTAACACATGAAATAAGTTGATTATTTGTGCATTCATCCATAATATAAATAATAGTGGAAGCATAATATAGTGTTGTGTATTCAAAACTAAGCTTCAGAGCAAGTGCTTATGTTTTTAATACATTTGAAGTCAAACCATATACATAGGATTATTACAAATCTTTAGGCCTATCCTAAAGCTATACAAAACAAATATACACAAGATAACGTCTTTCAACTATTCAGATAGAGTGAATAGCTTGAAAAATGAAATGCTCTCTTCTTCACAAAACAAAAGCATTTGTCTCCCAAAACACACTTTCAAGTAAACTTTTACAAACATCTCCAAGCATGGTCCTATTACCAATTTCTTGAAATATTAATCAACAATATACGCAAAGCGCAATGAATGATATAGATACAAGGAATATATTCTAGTTAATCCATGGACAATTCATAAAATAACCATTCAAAAGCATTATTAAGAATAATAACTTTTCATTAAAATAGTGGAGGATCTTTAACGTATTTAATACAAAGAACATTTGTAATTCAAAATAAACTCCACTTTTTAGCATTTATTCACACTCTTTGGGCACAATAAGCTAAAACTCATAATTGATTCTTATACATGTAGAAACCCACAAGGAATCATGTGGTCCTTAGGGGACGTCTCTCTAATTCTTATATCGGTTTGTTTTAAGTCCCCTAAGTTAGGCCCCCCAAGTGTGTCACACAATACATTTAACACATTTTCAAAGCATTTCACAAGTATAATGTCCATGAAACTCAAATATTTTTTTAAAATATAGCATTTGAATAAAAAATATATAATTGCCATTGTAATGTACCATAATATATATTTGAAGGCACAACAAGTTGAAAGAAATATTTCCAAGCATCGACACCACTCACTTTAATTTTTTTTTTTTTTTTAAAAGCTTGAACCCTTTTAAGCTAGTTATCCTACATGATTAAAGCATAAACAATGTTACAAACAAAGTAAAGAACTCCAATGCAACTAAGGTTCAAGGATGAAAAGGAAATTGTAATGCAAGTCAAAGAATTACAATGGACCGTGCCCCTAAGCGCACACTAGCGCGCACAAACCAATGGACCGTGCCACTCGGCGTGCAATGGCACACCTCCTTCCAGCAGATTGCGCCACTAGGCACCCTCAGGTGCACACTAGCACGCCTATGGTCCAAGAATGGAATAATCAAAATAGAGTTTTGAGCAACTCTAACTAATCCTAACACATTTCTAAGCCTCCTAAGGTCTTGAATGTGATTCTAAACTCTCAACAAGACTTTAAAACATCAACACATGAACTTTACATGGATTCTAGGTCTCCCCCAAACAGCCTCTGCTTCTAAGGTCCAATTCACACTTCCAAAAACATGAAGAAGCCTTTCTAAATGCAATAATCAATTTAATGCAAGCACACAATCACGATATGAGATTTCTCACCTTGCCTCAACCCTTTGTAATTTTCTTAGATTTTTCCCAAACTTTTTCCTTCACTATCCTTCTAACCAAACACTTCTCCTCATTCTTTTCTTTTCTTGTGTGTAGAAATTCTTCTCCTCTCTACGTCTCCCTCTTCTCTCTCTTCATATAAAGAAGCATGACATGGCCCACACACACACACACTTGTCTTGCAAATAAGATGAGAGGGACACATGTCCCTCAAAGAATGAGTAAGGTGGCACTCCTCTCATTGACCATGGCTAAGGGGTAATTAATCATGTTTTAAATTAATTAATTCATACTTAAGGCTAATCATGATTAGTTTAATTAGTCACGATTAAGTTAAACTAATCAAAATCACTTTTCACAAAAGTGTTCTAAAATGCAATTAACGTTAAACAAACTTAATTAAGCACCTTGATTAAAGAATGCGGACATAACTACAACATGAAATATTCAATTCTTACTAATTGTGAAAAATTCTTAATTAATTATAGGCATTATACAATTTTACTTAGTTCAAGTAATCAAGATGAACTCATTTCACAATTCAAGCATAATTGTGCACACAAAACACATATTCAAACGCATATAATGGAATGCAAGGCCTAAGAGGTTTCGTCCTTCCCTCCTTAAAAAGTTTGGCCCTCCAAACTTAGCATACCTTATTCAATGAATAGCTAAGGGTAATTCTTTCGAATCTCGTCTTTCCTTTCCTATATGGCTTCTTTTACAAAATGATTACGCCACCAAATTTTCACCGAAAGAATGCTCTTAATTCTCAATTCTTGAACTTGGCGGTCAATAATTTGGACTAGTTGCTCAATGTAACTCAAGTCATCTTGTACTGTCAATCGATAGTAATTGATCACGTGTGTCATATCATGCACATTACATCTTAGCATCAAAACAAGGAATACATCATGAATGCGTGAAAGCTCCAGTGGGAGAGCCAAACAGTAAGCAATAAAACCAACTTTTTGCAATATCTCAAACGGTCCAATATATCTCGGACTCAATTTTCCTTTCTTGCCAAAACGGATTACTCCTTTAGAAGGAAAGACCTTTAAGAAAACATGATCACATTCACGAAACTCCAATTCTCTTCTTTGGTTATCCATGTAACTCTTTTGACAACTTTAGGCCATTTGAAGTCTTTGTTGAATCAACTTGATCTTGTCGGTTTTTTGTTGCAGAATTTCAGATCTTAAAAGTTTTCCTTCTCCAATGTCGGTCCAAAAAATTGGGGATCTACATTTCCTTCCATAAAGTGCTTTGTATGGTGCCATACTAATGCTTACTTGAAAATTGTTGTTATAGGCAAACTCTATCAATGGTAGATGATCTTCCCAACTTCTTTGAAACTCAAGAACACTAAGTCTTACCATATCTTTCAAAATCTAAATTATTCTTTTCGATTGCCCGTTAGTTTGCGGATGAAAAGTTATGCTAAATTTTAGTTCTGTCTCCATAGCGTTTTGCATAACTTTTTCAAAATTTAGACACAGATCTAGGCTCTCTATTTGACACAATAGAAACTAGTGCACTATGTAATTGAATAATCACTTTGATGTACAATGCTACAAGCTGAGCTAGAGAATGGATAATTTTTACTGCTATAAAATGAGCAAATTTAGTTAGTCTGTCAATAATTACCCATATCATATTATTACCTCGAGGAGAATTTGGCAATCTGCTAACAAAGTCCATCGTGATATGCTCCCATTTCTATTTTGGTATTGGTAGAGGTTGCAACAATCCAGTTGGCCTTTGATGTTATGCTTTTACTTGTTAACATTGTAGACAATGTGATACAAATTATGCAATATCTTTCTTCATTCCTAGCCACCAAAAGGATTTTTTAAGGTCTTGGTATATCTTTGTATTCCTCGGGTCGACTGCAAACTTGGACTTATGAGCTTCTTTTAGAACTTACTTCTTTACTTCTAGCACACTAAGAACACACATTCTATCTCTGAACTTGAGAACTCCATCTTGTATTGCAAAATCAAGTTTTGGTCTAACATTTATATTTTCACAAATCTTCTTCAAATAAGGATCATCTTGTTATCTTTGCTTCACCATATCAAATAGAGTAGGTTGTGCAACTAACGTGGCAAGAGTAGTATTCAAATCTTGTAGCACAATTTCAACCTTTATGTCCTGTAACTCTTTAAGCAAAACTTGTTGTGAAGTAATAAAGATGCTAGATTTTCCATAGACTTTCTATTCAAAGCGTCGGCCACCACATTAGCTTTTCCTGGGTGATATTGGATTAACACATCATACTCCTTTATCAATTTAAGCCATCTCCTTTATCGCATATTTAACTCTTTTTGTGTGAAAAGATACTTAAAACTCTTGTGATTTGTATAAATTTCACTTCACAAGTTACTCCATACAAATAATGATGCCAATTCTTCAATGCAAAAACCATAGCAGCTAACTCTAAATCATGAATAAGATAGTTCTTTTCATGCGGTCTCAATTGTTTAGAAGCATAAGCAATCACCCTTCCATATTGCATTAATACACATCCCAAGCCCTTCTATAAAGCATCACTATAGATAATAAAGCCTTCAGTTCAGTATAAAAGAGCTAGAATGGGTGCAGATACTAACCTATCTTTCAATTCTAGAAAACTTTATTCTCTTTTCTTAGTCCATTCAAATGGTGTATTCTTTTAAGTCAACTGTGTCAATGGAGTAGCAATCTTTAAGAAATCCTTCCCAAACCTTCGGTAATAGCTTGCCAAGCCTATGAAACTATAAACTTCTGTGACATTGGTTGGTCTCGGCTATTCCATAATTGTTTGAATTTTATGTGGATCCACGGATACTCCTTCATTGTTGACAATGTGACCCAAAAAGGATATGCTTAGCAACCAGAATTCACATTTCTTCAACTTAGCATAGAGTTGTTAGTTTGGAGAGTAGTCTTCAAGTGTTATTCATGTTTTGCAAGGCTTTTAGAATACACAAGGATATCATCAATGAAAATAATAATGAACTCATCCAAATATGCTTTGAACACCCGATTCATCAAATACATAAAGGTTGCCGGTGCATTAATAACTCCAAATGGCATTATCAAGAACTCATAATAACCGTATCTTGTTCTAAAGGCTGTTTTCCCCACATCATCTATTCTAACTTTAATTGATGGAACCTAATGTCGAATCAATTTTAGAGAATATCTATGCCTCTTGGAGTTGGTCAAATAAATCATCAATTCTTGGCAATCGATATTTGTTCTTGATAGTCACCTTCTTCAACTCCTGATAATCAATGCAAAGTCTCATAGTTTTATCATTTTTTTTTTCACAAATAGAACATGAGCGCCCCATGGTGAAACACTAGGATGAATAAAGCTTTTGTCTAACAAATCTTGAAGTTGTGTTTTCCACTCTTTCAATTCAAGCGGAGACAAGCAGTAAGGAGTTTTGGAGATAGGCTGTGTATCAAAATAAACTTCAATAGTAAACTCAATTTCTCGGTTTACCAATAAGCCAAGTAAGTCTCGGGAAATACATCAAAAAAGTCTCTAACAATTGGAATATCTTCTAAAGATAGAAAGGGAATTTGAGTATCAATGACACTACATATGAAACCACGATTTTCCTTCTTAAGCAAACGTCGTGCTTGTATAAAAGAGATAAGATATGGAGGAGGTACCACACCAACTCACTTGATAAGTGGGATGATTATCTTCACCTAAATGATAATGAAAGTTAGCCTACTAAATTAGTAGAGAATAAATAATTAATAAAGTACTAGACCTACTTCCTTTACATTATTCTATAAATAGTAGACATAGATGAGAGGGTTTGAATACAAGTAAGCCTAAGCATAGTGAAGAGAGAAGAGTGAAGGTTAGGAAGTTGCTTTTGAAGATCAAGTTATTATCTTTAGAGGAGAAATTTCAAGCACTAAGCACTTGAGGTGAGTAATGATGTATTTGGAGTAAAACATATATATTTTCAATGCAAATATTCTTTTACTACAAATTATATTTGAACAACACGTTTTCAAAGCAAATGATAATATGTCTATGTTACTCTTCAAAAATAGTTATTATATTTTGATGCTATGCCTTGTATTATTCTATTAAAAAATTCATGGATTAAGTTTTGTATACAATGAATAAGATTTGAAAGCTATATGTGCCATACTCGGAGATCCTACATTGGGGGGACTTAAAATAAGCCGAAAGTTTGATATGATTAGGAAGACGTTTCTCACGACTTTTTGTCGTACTATTACGCATCATGAGTGCATACGTTTTGTTACAGATTTTCTGTTTAACCGAGATCATGGGTACATTATGAATTATATATATTATGCTGATATTTAGATGCTTTTGCAAGTATAAAACTAAATTAGCATCTTTTGAAAGGTATGCTTATGTTTAGTATATGGATATCTCCTTTACTTGTTTTAAGATCTTATGCAAATGATATTTCTGTCATATGTAAATCAATCCCATGGTATATTTTGATGCTTCAATTATTCTATTATTCACTGGGCATGTAGCTCATGTTTTCTTAAATATTTTCAGGTAACTAAAATTGAAAGCTTAAGTTTGGAAAGTTGTTGGCTAAGCTACCTATGTGTGAATGTCATGAAGACTCGAGTTATAGTTTGATTTGTAATAAGTTTGAACTAGTAGATTTTCCTAGATTTGTGTTAAGATTATGGTTGTGTAATGAAACTATGTTATGATGGTGACATTGGTATTTGTTTTATGTTCACTAATAAATAAAATAGTGAATCATGTTTCAGCATTATATCAAATGTAGTTCATCAGTCTTTTGGTTTAGTTTGGCCTTGGGTAACTATGCTACTAGCCGGTTATGATTCCTAATCTGCACAAGGTGGGTTTGGGGTCGTGACACTCGTGATCTCGACTAAACGAAAAATTCATAACAAAAAGCGTGCACTAGTGATGCATAACAGAAGAAAAAAAGTTGTGAGGAATGTCTTCCTAAACATATCAAGTTTTTGGCTTATTTTAAGTCCCTCCGATGTAGGACCTCCGAGTATGGCACATATAGTTTTTAAATCTTATTCATTGTATACAAAACTTAATACATGAATTTTCTTGATAGAATAATACAAGGCTTAACATCAAAATATAATTACTATCTTTGAAGAGTAATATAGACATATTATCATTTGCTTTAAAAATGTATTGTTCAAATATAATTTGTAGAAAAAGAACATTTGCATTGGAAATATGTATGTTTTACTCCAAATACACCATTACTCACCTCAAGTGCTTAATTCTTGGAATTCCTCTTCTAAATATTAGAACTTGATTTTCAAGAGTAACCTCCTAACTTTCACTCTTCTCTCTTCACTATTTTTAGGCTTACTTATATTCAAACCCTCTCATCTACATGTACTATTTATAGAATGAATTAAATGAAGTAAGTATAGTACTTTACTAATTCTTTATTCTCTACTAATTTAGTGGGCTAACTTTTATTATCATTTAGGTTGAAGATAATCATCCCACTTATTAACTGGAGAAACTGTATTTTTCACTCATCTAAGTGGAGTAATACTATCATGATTATATTGCTAAGTGCTACCACCATTAAATAGAGAAACTTTATTCTCTACTCATCTAAGTAGAGTAATACTTTCATGATTACATTGCTAAGTGTTGCCACCATTTGCTTCTCTTTAGTTATGTATAAATAGAGAAGTATAAGCATGAAATCAATATATGCATAGAAGAGAATTATGGAGTGAGTGTGAAGATTCTAGGATGTTACACCAACGAATGACTAGAACCGGAATCAATAAGGATATGGACAGGATGACCACAAATTGGATGTATACTTGACACTACAGAATTGGTGGCTGGAGTATCACCTGGAATAAGTGCAAATGCCTGACCTTGCTTTTTTGGTTCTTCTTTTTTACTTGATGTAGGTTTTTGGACAAATACTGAAGTTAAGGTACTCGATGCTAAACTTTTGGAAACTTTTGGGCAATTCTTCATTTGGTGCCCTACTTGGCCATACCCAAAACAAGCTCTAGTTGCATAATAATAAAGACGTTTGTGCCATTTATGACACATAGAGCATCGAGGAATGTCACTACTTCCCTGGCTATTTAACTCATTCCACCTCCTCGTGGATTAGAGCTTCCACTTGTTGTTCTAATACTTTGCCTTTTAAAGTTTGAATCTTATCTTTGGCCACTACCTTGTCTCTTTTTAAATCTCTCTCGACTTTTCATCATCTCTTCATTAGCAGTTTTGGCAATCTTGACCCGTTCCACCACTTCCAAGTATATAGGTAGCCTTAAAATGTCAACTTGATTCCGAATATTCCATCTCAAACCACTCTCAAATTTTCTTGCCTTTCTTGCTTCAAAAGATACTACATGTGGAGCAAATCTTAAGAACTGAACAAATTTTGCTTCATTCTCTGCTATAATCATATTGCCTTGATTTAGGGCCAAAAACTCTATGGTCTTTCTGTCTTTTACTGAATCAAGAAAGTACTGCTCGTTGATGATTGTAAGAAACCGCTCCCAAGTCATATGAGGTTCCTTTGCTTCCTCTGTTAGCCACAACATTCTTGCCTCTCCTTGAAATGTAAAGGTAACAAAATTGACTTTCTATTCATCTGTATAAGGTAAGACCCTAAAAATTTTTTCCATCTCCAAAATTCATGCTTTAGCTATTATAAGATCTGACTTTCCTACAAAAGATACAAGTTTCAATTGCTGAAACTATTTAATAGTTGCTACCCTTCTTTCTTCCCTTTGTACAGGTGGTAAGGGTGGGTTATTTTGAACATTGTTGTTGTTTTGTTGAACTTCTTCCGCCACTGAATCAACCCTTCAAGAGCCTTTTTCAATTATTTCAATGTGCTCCGTAGATGGCTCTGCCTTTCCCTTCACTATTTTTTAACTATATGTATGCAAACAATTTAGTAAAACAACTACAATATTTACATGAATATACATCCTTTAACAGGATACATTATAAATAAGTACACACAATATCACGTAAATACACATACTTTCTATTAGAAAAGCACATTAGCACACTTCTCAAGTCATATAAGACTTCTATTTGGACAACACTAAATCTTATAGTGTCAACCTTTTGCTCTGACACAAAACTTGTCACGACCCAAACCCCACTTAAGCTAATTAAGGTCATAACCGGCCGGTAGCGTAACTACCAAAGGCCTAATACATGAAATAGGTTGACCACATGTGCATTCATCCATAATATAGATAATAGCGGAAGTATAATATAGTGTTGTGCATTCAAAACTAAGCTTCAGAGCAAATGCCTATGTTTTCAACACATTTGAAGTCAAACCATATGCATAGGATTATTACAATCTTTTAGGCCTATCCCAAGGCCATACAAAATAAATATATACAAGACAATGTCTTCCAACTATTCAGGTAGAGTCCGCTTGAAAAAGGAAATGCTCTCTTCTTCACAAAACAAAAGCATTGGTCTCCCAAAACAAACTTTCAAGCAAACTTTCACAAACATCTCCAAGCATGGTTTTATTACCAATTTCTTGAAATGTCAATCAACAGTATAAGCAAAGCGCAATGAATAATATAGATACAATGCATATATTCCAGTTAATCCATAGATAATGCATAAAACATTGTCATTCAAAAGCATTATATAAGAATAATAACTTTTCATTGAAATAGTGGAGGATCACTCACGTGTTCAATACAAAGAACATTTGTACTTCAAAATAAACTGCACTTCTTAGCATGTATTCACACTCTTTGGGCATAATGAGCTGAAACTTAAAATTGATTTTTACATGTGTAGAACTCACAAAGAACCATGTGGTCCCTAAGGGACGTCTCCCTAATTCATATAACGGTTTGTTTAAGTCCCTCGAGTGTGTCACACAATACATTTAACACATTTTCAAAGCATTTTATAAATATAATGTCCATGAAACTCAAATATCTTTGTAAAATATAGCATTTGAATAAAAAATATATATAATTTCATCGTAATGTACCATAATATATATTTGAAGGCAGAACAAGTTGACAGAAATATTTCCAAGCATCCATACCACTCACCTTGATTTTGTTTTTTAAAAAAAAGCTTGAACTCCTTTAAGCTAGTTATCGTACATGATTAAAGCATAAATAATGTTACAAACAATGTAAAGAACTCCAATGCAACTAAGGTTCAAGGATGAAAAGGAAACTCTTGATTTTTTATTTTTTTTTGAAAAAAAAGCTTGAACTCCTTTAAGCTAGTTATCCTACATGATTAAAGCATAAACAATGTTAAGTAAAGAACTTCAATACAACTAAGGTTCAAGGATGAAAAGGAAATTCTAATGCCATTCAAAGAATTACAATGGGTTGCGTCACTAGGCATGCACTGGCGTGCCTTAACTGCGCTACAAGGCACACAATGGGGCGCTCCCTTCTAGCAAACCGCGCCACTAAGTGCCCTTAGATGCGCACTGGCATGCCTATGGTCCGAGAATAGAATAATCAAAGTAGAGTTTTTAGCAACTCTAACTAATCCTAACACATTTCTAAGCCTCCTAAGGTCTTGAATGTGATTCTAAAGTCTCATCAAGACTTCAAAACATCACACATGAACTTTACAAGGATTCCAAGTCTCCAACTTAAAGCCTTTAGTTCTAAGGTCCAATTCACACTTCCAAAAGCATGAAGAAGTCTTTCTAAATGCAATAATCAATTTAATGCAAGCACACAATCATGATATGAGATTTCTCACCTTGCCTCAAGCCTTTGCAATTTTCTTAGATTTTTCCTAAACTTTTTCCTTCTAACCAAACACTTCTCCTCTTTCTTTTCTTTTCTGGTGCACAGAAATTCTTCTCCTCTTTACTTCTCCATCTTTTCTCTCTTCACATAAAGAAGCATGACATGCCTCACACACACACACACACACACACATGCATGCACACACACACACACTTGTCTTGCAAACAAGATGAGAGGGACACATGTTCTTCAAAGAATGAGTGAGGTGGCACTCCTAACACTAATCATGATTAAGGTGTAATTAATCAAGCTATAAACTAATTAATTCATACTTAAGGCTAATCATAATTAGCCTTAATTAAACAAAGATTAGTCTAATTAATCACGATTAAGTTAAACTAATCAAAATCACTTTTCACAAAAGTGTTTCAAAATGCAATTAAGCACCTTGATTAAAGAATGTTGACATAGGTATAACATGAAATATTCAATTCTTACTAATTATGAAAAATCCCTAATTAATTATAGGATTATACAATTCTACTCAATTCAAATAATCAAGATGAGCTCATTTCACAATTCAAGCAAAATTTTGCACACAAAACACATATTCAAATGCATATAATGGAATGCAATGCTTAGGATGTTACAATAATCCTATCCTCTCTATGAAGTATGAACCACCTCCACCCTATAGAAGATGTCTAAAAACTCTTCCGTAGCCGCCTACACCTTTATTCTACTATTTTCATCTTCATTCATTTCCACATGGGATGGCAAATGCTTTTTCTTCCTTGATGTCCAGGCTTTAGGTACCTCATTATAGATACTTTCCATGAAGCTATTTTTCATTGTTACAATTTGAAGCAGGGTTTTAGGTCGGCTAGACGACTTACTCTACAAAGACGGTAGAGTATGTCGGGCAAAGAAAGGTGTCTAACTGTCCTTCATGACACCAGAGTTGGATTACACTTTCACCTGCAATGGTATTCTTATTGACCCAAGATAGAGGCGCATGTCCAACGGTGATGGGTTGTGTGTGCTCTATGCGGCATGTTGAAACTGTCCAACAGGAAGTTTTTTTTTTTTTTTTTTTTTGGTGTGGCCGCTTCTATTGATATACATGCTAGTGTCGTTTTCATTGTACTGCTAGAGAGCAGCTCTGCATCAATAGATTTCTTGACATTCTATACTTCGTATTTTCAATGATGTTGCATTCTGTAGTCTTGGATAATATATGGTTTTTCAATGTTTTGAGTAGAAGGCCAATTTGTACATAACACTATCAATTGTATGGTCATTATATGATGAATGTTGGACTAGTAACATATTTAATCTGCACCAACCTGTTAAATTATTTTGCATCCAATTTTAACTACAAAATTCATAATCTGTTCCCTCAAGCCGAGGGAACTATGTCCAATTGTTTTTCAACTTTTTGGCCAGATGTGATGCAGTAGCCCATGTGAAGAAGGTCATGGATAAAAATCCTTCGAGACAGATCAGCTCAGCTGTTGAGAATATGTTGAAAACTGGAAGACTGGTTACACAATCAGGTTTAGATTTACAGCAGGTATTGGCATACTGGGGATTTTGTTCTGCTTTTTGATATTGAACCTCAATACTGAAAGCAATACTTTTCTTCAACAGTACATGCAGGAGAACATTTCAAGAGTTATGTTTGGTTAGTTCTTTAGTATATGGATTAAAATCATGCATGCACGGGGGCCAACCCAATTACACACACCCTCTAATGAATTCATTTTTTCCCCTCTGGATACCAATTGCCAACATCTCATGTAAGATTACTGTTCTGATGGCTGTGCTAGAATTACAAACAACTGTAGAAACATGGTAAAATGGAAACTTGAAATCTCAATAATTATTCTATAATGTATATATTCCAATGCTAACAAAGAAATCTAATTTTTTCCCCTTTGTCTGACATGCGCTTGTGCTATAGTGTTCGGTCAGGGAGAATCCCAATTCTTTTTACGTATATAGACGAATAGAATGCCAAGTGAGGAGAGTTGACTTTCTGTGCTTTAGAAGGAAAGGAAGGCTAATTTCTAAGGGTTCTGTCGAGGCGATGTTGAATGAAAATTCTTATTGATGAAAGTAGACCTCCTCACTTCTAAAAAAACTATGCGATGTCATTGTATGTTATGGTGGAGATAAATACTGTACACATTGTTATAGTTTTTCTCTGCGCTTAATGTGTTACAAGTAGTAGTGTTACAAGTGATCATTTATTTAGTTTTAGATAAAATAAATAAAAAAACTATGACCGTGATACTTTCAGGGATGTTCCTAGGCTTTTAAATTTGTTGTTTCATGGGTTATTTGCTTCTGGTTTTTGGACTTGATCCCATGATGAAAATGGAAAACCAAATGGCACTTTGCAGTTGGTGTTTTGGTAATAATGAATTGCTCACTGCTAATTGCTGCATACTTCCCCTTTCGCTATCGGCTTTTTAAGTATTTTTTTATTTAACCTTGAATTGATCTTTTAATCCATAAATAATATTTTTTTTGACTCAAAAGACTTTCAGCTAATGCACATATCACTACGATTTAGACATAATGAATGTGATATTGTCAATTATTTCAGTTATTTGATATATAATGTCATTTGTAGTGCATATAATACCTTCGCACTTGCAAGTGTTATTTTTAGAAAGAATTTCACATAAAAAATTAAATTTTATTTGTTGATTGCCCCGCAATTTCATGAGTGTGCATTTTATTAGTGGAGTTAGAGATTGAAAAGTCAAAAAGATGTTTTCAGCGTTTCGTATTCAAAACATTTGTGATGAAATGCTTTTTAATCCATCAAATCCTTACGTATGACCGATAAAGAGCAGTGATTAAACTAAGAGATCTATAGAAAGCTAAGCTTTAATTTTAATTTAAACTAGTTTTAGGCCCACAGGATTTTTTAAAAATTTTTGTGCATACTTTTGTGCATAACATGTAGCAATTTAAAAGAAATATAATGAGTGATGTTGGAGTTTGGTTTCTCTTGTTAGAAAATGCAAATACACATTCGAACAATTGTAAGTAAATAGGAATTTTTATACAAAAAAACTAATTAAGAATGGTGTAGCATTGCTGTTTTTATAATTATGAGCCACAATAGTGGGTGCCCTTTTTATTTTTGAGTGTTGCTCCAACTCTAGCAAGACCTCAGCTTCCAAAATATATTTCAAGGCTATGAAACAATTAAAAGTAATTTATATATTCAATTATGTTTGAATATAATCTAGGCCTGCCTTTAGTTCTACAGTTCTCTGTGAGATATTACTGTAGTACTTAGAATTGAATTTCCCAAGGGCTTACTTTTTCTTTTTTTTTGGCTTCTGGATTATTTCGAACCTGGTACTTCCTTGCACCTCTTGCTCTTAGCTTTGGATGGGGTTCATGAGCTTCTCCTGTTTCATCCCATAATTGAAAAACTTAAAAGGGATTTTTTAGTACCTTTGATCTGTCTTTTAATTGTTAGTATAGCTGGACAGTGATCAAATATTTTAGGAGGCATAAAATCTACATTAGAATCTATATGAATCTTTTTCTGTTTATCATTGCATATTACTTTGTTAAACTTGCTCTAGACTCTGGATATTACATGGCCCGTGTTATGTTATTCCAGATCAGCCAAAGGCCCAAAAGTCTGTTGCTGTCATATTATTCGTCCTCGGTTCTTTAAGACAGTGATTCATTATGCCCACAGGTCACTGAAGCATAAAAGAATTTATTTCAGCCTCTTATTTGAATTCTACGTGCAATCATTCTAATTCTCCAACTTCTCAAATATTGCTGTTCCAACAAACAGATTGTCCCTCTGTCTCCAACCTCAAAATAATTGTTAAAGACATTTTTCCCATTTTCCTGCATCACTTGAGGCATATATATAGGTTTTTGACCTCTATAATAGGGACTATAAAGCCAAACATGGACTACTGCAAGCGGAAATTAGTAACAACAATTCAGAACCAAAGCAAATGCAGTAACCCAAAGAAAAATGTATCTATGTATGTTTATGTAGTAATCTATGTATATACATGAATCTAAAGTACATGAATCAACACAAATACAGTAATATAGTGAACCACATGTAAAATGCATGAACCAAAATAAACGTAGGGTAATAATCCATGTTCATGCACTAATATATCTATGTACTTAAACCTAACATACACGAATCAACACAAATACAATAAACCCCACAAAACATTTAGTAATCCATATCAACAAAAATTTAAAAGGTTTAAAAAAATAAAAAATAAAAACCACAATGAGCCATGTGTTGCAATCACAACGATAGTGGCCTCCTTTCTATATTGTATATAGAAAATATAGATAGATAGATAGATAGATAAATATAGATATAGATAAATAGGAGCTCATGTCGAAAAAAAGGAGGAAAAAAGATTGCTATTCTCTAGTTTTTATTGTCTGCTGTGAGAAGATGGATCCTTGATGATGCCAAAGGAAAATGTTTGTAATTCCTTATATTATTGAAACTTTATACTTCATATTCCAGCGTCGCTGGGTTTTGTCCATTATTGGTGATATCAAGCATTTTTCATATGCATCATTAGACAACAAAAAGTTTGAGTGAGGTTTCATGTTATACCGAAATCTTTTTTTCTTAACAATGTTAGTTGTTTCATTTTAATGATGCTGTGACGTCAGAACCGTCAAGGGAATTTTAGTCTCTTAAATGTAACATAGAAGTCCATTGAAACAATAGGAGAAACTGAGTGTTTGAATTCAGAAAACAATAGCTATGCATGCACCTCAGTCTGAGTGTCACACTCAGTAGCTTTAATTTCAATGTAGGAGAATACTCAGTCTGATCATAATCAGAGTCCACGTAACATGTACCAGTGTCAGATTTTTTTCGCATGTTCATTAAAGGAGTCCTATGTACTGTACATGCTTCTACATTGAAATTTCTGTATGATCAGTGCTTAACTTTCGTCATTTGATGGGCTGTAGATGGCAAAACAAACAATGGCTTTTTCTTCGCAATCGATTCACTGTCGTGGAGATCAAAAGCTCTATCATCTTCAGGTCTGATTCAATATTTTTGTTATTTTAATTGTTTGGTGAGGAATTGTTATTAATTGCAACCTTCTGTGCTTGGACAGTTTCTTTGTTATTCCTTCTTTTACTCGCTTGTCTGTGTTATAGAGTAAACTTTTTTTTGTTGATAAATATTCACTTGTGGCTGCTGCATGATGCCCATAATTCTTTTGACGCTAATTGTCACGCCCCCGGTCTCATGACCAGAGAGCATGAGGTTACAAAGGGAAATGAAAGGAAAGAAAATGAAAAGGAGAACGAAATGTGTTGGCTTTATGGGGGCAGCAATCGACTTTGACTCAATTGGATTTTATGGGGGACTCACGTGGAGTACGTGACTGGCAAACCCGTGACGCTTACATGGAGCGAACCTCATGCTCACCTGCCACTTAGTGTGGGCCTCTGCGCCACTAAGGTATAAGAAAATAAAGTTACGTCTTAGCTAATATCAATTGCTTTTGGTGCAGTGGTAAGCACTTGATCCTAAACCTGGTGTCAGAGTGAGGTCACAGGTTCAAGTCTCAAGGTCATTGCTGGGGGGAGATTGTTGGCTTTATGGGGGACAGCAATCGACTTTTGACTCAGTTGGGTCTTATGGGAGATCCACATAGAGTACGTGATGGCCAACCCATGTCGCTTACTTGAAGTAATTTTATGAGATAAATCAATCAAAAGTTGTCATCATCAAAAAATGGGAGTTTATTAGTCCTAAGTTTATTCATATCGAAATTTATATGTAGTTTTGATGATAACTTATTTTAATTTATAAATGTTTTCTTAATTAAATATATTCAATGTTTTTAATCATTGTTCTAGTTGGTATAATAAAATTTTGCAGGATTATTAAACACTTGGAAGAATGACCAAGACTTGAAAAGTAATATCTAAATCCTTGAGAATTATGTTTTAAGAAAACTTAATTCAAGGAAGAAAATTAGAGAACATAATTTTCTTCTAAGGTTAAAATTCGATAAAATTATATCTTATGATACTGCCATTGTAGTTTGTCCATCTCTTTTGATCTAATCATTGGATTGATCTGATTCTTATGGGGATGGAAAGAAGAATCAAATAACTATTTATAGTGTTTTATGAAGTTTTCATGAAAAGAACATTTTGTCGGATGAAAATGAGCTGGAATGTGACTTATTAAACTTGAAATTCAAAATATGACAGCTTGGAGGCAATCATGATTATTTGACCATATCTTTTAATCCATAAGTCCAAATGATCTGATTCTTAAAGTTATGAAAAGAAACATCCATATATACATTTGATCTCTTATATGAAATTTTAAATTCGAATGTTATCTGGATGAAAAAGGAACATACATCTAACTTAGTACAGCAAAAACTCAAAGATGACAGTTAGAGAGACAGCCTGAGTATTTCACTCATATCATTTAACTTAGCTATTCAAATGCTTTGATTCTTAAAGATCTAAAAAGATAATATCCATATCTACATTTTATATCCAATAGAGATTTTCAAAATCGAATGTTTGCTATATGAAAAAGCTTATACAAGTTGCACAGCTATACAGAAATTTAAATATGCCAGCGGGGAAACAGTTCAAGTAATTTGATCATAACTTTTGATCTGACCATTGGATGGACTTGATTCTTGAGATTCTAAAAATCTAAATTCCATGTCTAGAACTTTTATGCTATCAAGGAGAAAATTGAGATGGAAGTGAAGCCAGCAGCAACTTGCTCAACGGAAAGAATTGTTTTAAATACTCTCTAACGGTTAGAAACTCATTTAAAGCTACAAATTATCCTCCTATCTTCATCAATAAATAGAGATACACTTAAAGAACAAAAGACAACAACAAGAACAATAATAGTTTGTGCATCAAAGTGTTATTCATCCTGCAAAATCTTTGAGAGCTTCATTATATTTTATCTTGTAATGTTTTGAGAATTTCATTGGCATATCTATTTTTTGAGAGAATTATTTATAAGCAAGAGTGGTTGTACTATTATTATTTCTTTTTGTAAGAGAGAGACTAGCAGTGAGAAATAGTTAGGGGTTGGGTGTGACTAGCATTTGTACAAAAACTAGTTAGAGTGAGAGATTACTTGATTGGGTGTGACTAGCACTTGTGTAAAAATTAGTTGGAGGGGTGTGACTAGTATCTGTGAAAAAAACTAGTTGTAAAGGAAGACTAGCACCTGAGTTAAAAGGCTAGTGGCTATATCTACGGTTTTGATATAATGGAAAAAAATCTAAAAGAAGGAGCCTTGGAGAGTGGATGTAAACTTTGGAGTTGAAATCGAACCATGATAAATCTTAGTGTCATATTCTCTTCTCTCTATCTCCTTTACTTTATAGTCTGAATTATTTACATTTATTTACAACATATTATTGGTTGATTTATATTTGTTTGAATATTTAGTTAGAATTTTTAAATATGAAATTATTTACTTAATTATTGTTTAAACCCAATTCACTGTCATCTTGGGTTGCCATCTGGACTAACAAGATGAAGGTTGTCAACCCAAAAATATTGCAAAATTTTAAAATGATTTCAGGCAATAAATACTCTTTATGGAACTTACACTGGAGTTATACAGGTGACGCATCAAGTTTAGAACTCTAAACAAATGAAAAATTAAGTTGTCCAAGTGTTGGTGTCCCCTTGTAAAGAGTGTCGACATTTCTGGTCTCTATGTCATGCCTAATGTTTTTGCCTCAAGGTGTCGACACTAGAGAATAGGTGTTGACACTTATATTTAGAAACTAACGAGAAAGAGGTTTTGTCCAAAGGTGTCGACACCAAAAGGAAATGCGTCAACACATTCACAACGCAACATGAAATTTCACATGCATGATCTATGATGAATCTAGTTTCTCACCCTATTGGAATCACATGCTAATTCAATGTATAACTCGAGCTATAAGGAAAACAAGTTACTTTGGTCAGATTCGGTACACTTGAAAATAATTTAGTATAACTCCTTCAATCCTTAACCAAATAAAGCTCATGATATATCAAAATAAAGGTAATACAATGCTCTATTTCCCATATAAACAGGTGTTTCAAACACAAAGTATTGAATAAGAGACATGCTTCACAAATGAACAGAGCATTCTTATTGAGACTAGACTTATAGGGAGAAAGTAGATTTGTAAATGGAATCAAATATACAGTATTTATAGAGAAAAGTATTCGGTTATTGTAGCAAAAGTATTTCAAAAAACATTTTCAAAACTTACTGTACTATGCTTCTTCCATAATGAAAGATCTCCAAATAATCCATGTATCTTCAAAAATTACAATGACTTGAGTAATTCAAATACATATATCATTCCTTAGTTATACCCATGGAGATCACAAAGATGCAACACTCAAAAAGCTTCACAACTTCAACTAAGTGAAAAAGCTTTCAGGTTGTCATCTACAAAACAGTAGACTTGAGCAAACTTGCCCAGTAGAGAAAATGCTAACCAAGCTAATAATCAGTATGATTGCATGTGCAAGTGTACAGTGTAATGGCATCACACAAGATATGGATGCAACAATTATCAATATGGTAGCATGTGCAAGTGTACAACATCATAACAATACACAAGACTTACCAATGCCATCACAATTACATCGCATAATGTAATGAAGAAATTTCTACTCCATTGTTTTGTTTCAAGTTTGTCATTTCCATTCCAAGTGTCCCATTCCTTTTCAACAAAATTTTCCAATCAACCCAACACACACAACATACACAACCAACATAATGACCAACCGAACTTTGTGCATGCAAACCCAGGCACCTCGCTATTGTGTAGGCCTCGTCCACACTGCTAGCTGGCTACTAACCTAATGGATTCTGGCACCACCTGGCCAGAGTTATAGCTTTTCACCAATGGACTCAACCCCAGCTTGTTGTCCATTCCCCAAATCTCAAAACTTGACTCACAAAGTAAAACATACATCCCTTACACCACACCACACATGCACCAAACAAGTCTCACCACTCCACCACTCCACACCACACCCCCACACAACATTATTCAATCCATTTTCACATTTTTCATCTCCAACCATTTCTCATTGGCAATCACCAGCTGATAACATTCCATCATTCCAACTCTGCTATAACCTTTATTTCCCATCCATACAGCTCATTTTCATATTCACAATTTAATCAATGTTAAATTTGTCAGCATATATCAACATCTCATCTTTACATCCTCTTTCATTTTTATAGTTCAAATATATATAATACAATACCTACTTTGTAAAATGTGTTCAGATATCATAAAAATAGCTACTTATAAGCATGTCATCCAATCTATCATTTGAATACGTACATTAAATTGTTTCAAGTATTTGAAGATAATAAAGACAGAATAATAAATGTGACATCAACAACACTAGCTCAAATTTAGAAATTCGCCAATATCCATATACATAATATTATTGGCTGAGGTTAAGTCCCAAAGAACCATCAAAACTTCTAGTTTAGAGGTTTATAATATCACATGCAAATAAAGCTTCTAAATATGACAAATATAAACAAAATCGTGACCCTGTAACTTTTCTATTTTAGATTTTCTAGTTTAACTTTGAATAAACATGTCTTTCTCAAGTGAACTTATAATCTTACTCGTAACCTATGGTTGGAAAGCTTTATAATTCTAGTTTTCAATGATTCTTCTTTAGGGCTCAACTTTCAAGTATTTAGACCGTTAAAATGAAAATCATGAAGACTAATTTAGAGCATATGTAAGTTAACTCAATGGCAATAGCATGCGTTTTTCATTCTACATTACACACATTAGAGGCATTTCATCAGACACCTTGGGTGCATCAATTTAACATCATCTCTATTAACATATTTAAGTTTTTTTAATTTTCTTTTTACAAACCAACCAATCTACATCATTACACACAACACAAATTCAACATAAAAATATGTAAATGCAAGATAACATACCAACAATTAGTAAGATTATTGAAAACCCTACCTTAGATGAAGTGTAACAAAACCCTAGGTATCAAAGTGGTCCAAAATAAAAATCCAAACAATATATTTGTAGAGCTTGGTGAGTAGAACAACTTTAATTCTTGGTTTAGGATCAAAATCCCAACACTAGTTCTTCAAATCTCAAGAAAAAGAAAAGAAAATGTAGAGGAGAAGAAATGAGAGTGATGTTGCTACGTTGTCCGAGAAAAAAAGAGCGAGAATTGTCTAGCTTCTCCACTAATTGTGGTATATATGCTACTTTAGAGGTAGAACTATGATTTTGCCCTCCGAGCACAATAGAATGCCAAACTAAATCCAAAGACCTCCAAAATTCACAAAATTAAATCCCAAACTTATCTATTAAGGAAAACATTATTTTAAGCCCAAAAATATATGTCACATCCTAATAGACTCGTGGGCCCCATAGCACAGCAAATACCAATCTTGTAATAAAATAACCTATATTTTGGTATTACAACATACTAGTTTTTGGCCTGTGAGATGCACAGGATTTGTTTTTAATTTTTTTGACTTAGTTGTTTTTTATCAATCCCAATCAAAACAATTGTCCCTGTTTGAATGTTGCTACAAACAAAGGCAATAGTATTGAAGAAAACATTCCAATCATTTTTTCTCCTCTTTGTTCATTAACCTTTTTTTTGTAGTGAATGCACTTAGAAGTATATTATTATTTTTTGCTTTGGGTGCAATCTATTTGCTATTTCTTAGTATTATGGAATGTATAACAATTTTGTAATCACATATCTAAGCTTCAAAAACTGTGTTATGCCACAAAATATGTAATTTAAAGCAAAAGAAAAAATTAAATAACCAAAAAAAATCTTAAAAAATAAAACATAAAACAATAAGAAGAGAATGTTTGCATTAATCTGGGTAATTTACAAGTGTTCACATACAATTCTTTAGTTATTCTTCAAAAAATATTTTGTATCGCACTTCTATGTGTGTATGCACGCAAAAGTCAAACTCACAAAAAATTGAAAAAAAAAAAAAGACAGAGAATAAGAAACATATTACAAAGAGAGTGAAAAATTCTACAAACCCACAAAAAAATTAGAAACGAATACTAAGAAAAACCCAGTTAGAAATCACAATCAGAACTTAAACTACAAACACAAACGCATTATAAAATTGTATAACAGATTATAGAAAAACAGTTAAAAATTGAGAACATTACGATACATGATAGTATTCATTGTATGACAAACGATATATGATTTGGAGATGGAAATACTTTGTTTTACATCTCTCAAATGTAGAATAATAAAAACTAAATTCAAAAGTGCTGTTGAAATGGCTAGTGTTGTGGATTGAAAGGTTACAAAGCAAAATTGTAGGGTAAGTTATGAAAAAAATTAGTTAAAGATCAAATGCCAGTTTTATGCTCCCCCTCTCTCTTTCCATTTCCTTGGTGTATCCTTCAAAGCCACTGACTTGGTATTTCCTTTGTTAATGCTGGGAGGATCTCAATTTTGTCAATGTTGAGCATCCAAAATACTGGTTTGCTAAGTTAGAAAAAAACTGTCACAACTTTGTTATCAACCATCTTTGTTGCCACATTAGAGTTGCTAATTAGGTACTTTAAGGTAGAAAATATTGTTTGTACAAAATGGTCATGTTTAATGGTTCTACTTTAGATATGTATTGATCTTTGTAAATATAGGTGAATTCTTACTGTAATGCAATACCAACTACATACGCCCATGTGAGGGGCAAATGTTGCTATTTAACGTCAACCTGTTGCATTTTTCTTTTACCCACAATGACAATGCATGGCAGTTGCATATGTTAGTAACTAAGCCAAACGTGTGAATTTGTACAGTTGACTATGTGACATGAACTACATTATGTGTGTCTAATGTCTAAGCATTGGATTCATGTAAGTCCTGCGTCCATGGGGAGTGGACATAGCTAAATATTCATATTTCTTTGTAGTTGAAATGGTGTTTTCATGTAACATAGAGTTGTGTTAAACATTGGCTCTTCACTCATTCTAAAGCAACCATGTCACCGCAGTGACGTAACGAGGGAGTTGTTTTGAAAACTGGGGGGGTAAACTTGACATGGTTCCTAAGTGCATGTACCACTAGACATGCAGATTCATAAAAAAAAATCCTTACTCAAGTGTCATTTGTTTGCCATGGGTACTTCACACATTTAAAAAGGTCCATGTAGCTAAACGGTTGGGTGGAACTGTTGTTACCTAATGCAAATTTTCCCATACTGTCATGAATGTTTTAATGTCAACACAGTTTGATGGTTGCATCTATGGATTGGTGGACGAAACTTAGCCATAGAATTAAGTTCTTTGTTTGTTAGTATAGAGTCAATAATATATTTTGATTTTCATCGTGTTTGTAATAAAATCGTAATCCCCTACTTGTGCTTTAGGATTATAGATGGATCGGATTTAGATTGGATTAGGACAGTCCTTGTGTCATGACCCCAAACCCACCTTATGTGGATTAGGATTCATAACCAGCCAATAGCTTAGCTACCCAAGGCCAAACTAAATCAAAAGACTGATCACCTACATTTAGTATAATACGGAAGCATGATTCATTATTTTATTTATTAGTAAATATAGAGTAAATACTTATGTCACCATCGTAACATAGTTTTACTACACAACCATAGTCTTAACACAAATCTAGATCAATTTACTAGTTCAAACTTATCATAAATCAAAATATAACTCAAGTCTTTATAACATTCACACATAGGTAGCTTAGCCAACAACTTTCCAAACTTAAGCTTTCAATCTTGATTACCTGAAAATGTTTAAGAAAACATGAGCTACAAGCCAAGTGAATAATAAAATAATTGAAGTATCAAAATATACCATAGACTTGATTTACATATGACAAAAATATTATTTACATAAGATCTTGAAACAAGTAAAAGAGATATCCATATACTAAACATAAGCATACATTTCAAAAGATACTAATTTAGTTTTATACTTGCAAAAGCATCTAAATATTAACATTATATATAATTCATAATATACCCATGATCTCGACTAAACAGAAAATCCGTAACAAAACATATGCATTAATGATACGTAATAAAACAACAAGAAGTCGTGATGAATGTCTTCTTAATCATATCAAGTTTTTAGCTTATTTTGAGTCTCCCTAATGTAGAACCTCCAAGTATAGCACATATATCTTCCAAATCTTATTCATTGTATACAAAACTTAATACATAGATTTTCTTGATAAAATAATACAAGGGCTTAGCATCAAAATATAATAACTACTTTTGAAGAGTAACATATGCATATTATCATTTGTTTTGAAAACATATTGTTTAAATCATTTGCTTTGAAAACATTTGTTCAAATATAATTTGTATAAAAAGAACATTTACATTAGAAATATGTAGGTTTTGCTCCAAATACCCTATTACTCACCTCAAGTGTTTAATTCTTTGAATTCCTCCTCTTTAGATTAGAACTTAATTTTCAAGAGCAACTTTCAAACCTCCACTCTTCTCTCTTCACTATGTTTAGACTTACTTGTATTCAAACTCTCTCATCTACATGTACTATTTATAGGATAAAATAAAGAAAGTAGGTTTAGTACTTTACTAATTCTTTATTCTTCACTAATTTAGTAAACTAACTTTCATTATCATTTAGGTGAAGATAATTATTCCACTTATCAAGTGAATAAACTTTATTCTCTACTCATCTGAGTGGAGTTATACTTTCATAATTACTTTGCTAAGTGTTGCCACCATTTGCTCCTCTTTAGTTGTGTATAAATAGAGAAGTGTAAGCATGAAATCAATATATGCATAGAAAAGAATTATGGAGTAAGTGTAACTTAATGAGTGTGAGAATTCTAAGTTGTTACACCTTGTCACGCCCTAATTTTATAAAAGACAAGTTTTAAGGAATAAAAGGTATAGCATTGAAAAGTCAAGTCAAAATTAGGATCCAAGTCAAATTTTAGTAAAAATAGCTTCTGAAATTCATTGTAAAGATAGTTTTTATTTTGAAAATTTTTGAAACAAAACTGCGTGGATCCATTCGTATTTTGAACAAATCCGATTTAATGAAAACCTGTTTTAAAGAGAATATCAAGTCTCCAAAACATTCAAACTCCAACCACAACGCAAATCCAATCCAAGATATAAGAAGAACTAAGTCATAGTATTCTACCAACATAAAATAAAGCTCTGAATGTAACAAAATAATAATAATACAGTCATCCAATTGAAATCTCAGCTAAAATGAGTAAAAACATATAAGTTCAATACAACAATAAGGAAAAATAACCAAAACCCAAATATACCATAATATAAGGTCCAAATATGACTGAAGACTCCAATGTCCTAATCCACGTTCTCAAGTCTGCTGCTCGAGGGCTCACCTGCAACTATTGTAGGGTAAGCATTTTCGTGGCTCGAGTAGGAGGTTATGCTATCGAGCTAGTAAAAATAAGGTGGTATGTGCAAGTGTACAGATAAAGATATAATGGAGTAAAGAAATGTAGTTTCTTTTCTTAACTCCCAACCCGATGCTTAATAATATAATACAAGCACACACATGAATCAACTACATGAAGATCAAACAAATATAACATCAATCCACAAATAATCTAGTCACCAATACTAACAAAATCAAATTGACTCTATAAGGCCAAACTGAAATGATAAATGTATAAATATAAATAAATAAAAATATTATGACTCACCTAAGTCTAACCCAATATAAGTACATGATGCAACTGACCGTACTGAGGAGGGGATACAATTCTATATGCAACCTCTTCCACTCTTTATGAGATATCACCCAAAGAACGCGTGTTTCCAAGTAATTTCAATCTTTATGAGCCGGACTCAAAGAACGCGTGTATCTCATTAAATAAGGCACCAGGCCTTTATTCTAATGCAAAATCCTAGGGTCCAAGGCTCCAAACCTATGCCCAACCATGCTCAATTACTAATAGACTTCAACCCAAGTCTAAACCAACTTTAACACTACACAAAAGTAAAACTAATAATATCTAAGTCATAAAATTCATTACATAATCACTCATATATATACCTAAGACATTCAAACATTTTTAATTATCAATCTTTATGCCCATTTTGCATTATGACAAGAGTCAAAATTATCCAATTAATTTATTTAAATTAACCAACACATTAAACATAACTCACATACAAGTGCATCACACAAATAGCAAGCCAATTATACGATTCAATTATTTTATAGCAAAATCCCTAATTTTTGTCAAGTAATTAAATATGGTAAAACCCTAGACTTTCATTCAAATATTCAATAATCCACAAAGTATCAATTAATTAACATATAATGCTAAACATAGCCAGAATCAACTAAGAAAGCTAAGAAATGAAATAATAATAAATTTTCAAGTTTATATAAAACTTATAAATTCACATAAAAATCTTATAGTCATGGTTTCTACCCCAACAACATGAACAACTCAAAAATATTAACCCAATAGTAAAACCTATGTGTAAACCGCTACCTCTTTGAAGTTTAAACCTAGGGCAAGAACTTGATTTTGTCGAAATCACGAATTGAAACCACCACCGCGAAGCCCTTGTAAAATAGAACACAAAACCCTTAAAAAATAGTGTTAAAATCTTACTCTAAAGGATAAATAATAGAAGGTAAAATGAAGAAGAAGAAAAGAAATGGGAATGAGACAGAGAGCTCTCCTCTCTGGTTTGCCGACACAGTGAGCGTGAAAAAGAGAAAGAGAGAGATCAAAAGATATTTTTGTTTTTAAACCATTTTCAGCTAATTACCAAAAGTCCCCCAAACTTATATATATATATATAACAAAAAGAACCTAAATCATTTTTGACCATTTGACTTCTTTTCGACCGGTCATTACAGTCCTGATCCTACATATAATGAAATCAGCTAGTGCTGCCTAGCTATGTTACCTAGACTCGGGTATGGGTGTCGGGTACGGGTATGTGTCTAAGTATTGGATTCATCTAATTCTCATGTCCAAGGATACTGAGACACAACTAGATTTCATATTTTTTAAATACTTTTTTTTATTTTTTAAAGGTAAAATGGCATTTACAAGCTAAAATATAACATTTAATACATAAAATGAAAGTCATATGCTTAGTTTTATAGTAAACTCTTAGTTATACATCCTTGTTAGATGTACGTCCAACTAGTGCTGAGTGTCGAATGTCGAATGTCGAGTGTTAAGTGTCCGATAAGGGTACTTTACTTATTTAGAAGAGTCCAGCTAACATAGCTACCCAAGAATTTGGTAGATCATTCAATTACTAAGTAAGAATATGTTAATTGCCAGACACTTGATTTAGTGTTAGGTTTTAAAAATCGGCTAAAACAGTTTGGCAGGGGCAAACTCATCACGATTTAATTTAGCGGGTCGAGTGAAAAACATAAGCTAACAGTTGTAATGGCAACATAATTGGGCATTATCGAAAGTGTAATAGTCCGTAATGGCCTTTGTCAACATATGCTATATGTTAGACACATTTTTTCGCCTTTCTTTTTGTAATTGTTTCAACAAAAGCAGATCCCTTAGGCTCTAAAACACTCAAACCTTTAGATCTAGGACTAACAACCCCAAAGCTACAAGATGAGTGTCTTGGTCTCCTGATCTAGAACCCATATCTTCTAAACAAGGTAAGTTTTGTCATTTTTTTTTTTGAATTTTTTCATTATTTTTTCAGTTGAATGTAGGTATATGTGAACATTACTTTAGTTCTACTTGGCTTTAGGCTAGATTTCTTGTTGAAGGCTAGATTCTTCTCATCTACTCTTCCTAGGCCCTCATCCTTGAAATGAACCGCATAGGTGAATATTAGAGGCAAAGTTTTTTGCTTTTTTCTTTCATTAGCATATGAATGGAATTATGGAACGCACTTTAAATTTCCCTAAAAGAAAAACTACATCCTACAAATGGGCAAATCTCCATAAGTAAACTTTTGCTTCTTTGGAACCTGCAAGTTTGTAATACAACACAACACTATAACTGTTAGACCAAATATAAATAAAGGTAAATTGGTGCAAGTATACAACATATCAAAGTTTGGTTGATTATATTGATATCTTAAGAAGTACGGATACGGACATAGGCACGGATATGGACATAGCTACGGACATGGGACATGACAATTTTCAAAAAGTGAGGATTTGGACACAGTAGGAATACGGCAACAAAAAAAAATTTGTACATTTTTATGTGTAATATATAAAATTGTAATATCCCCAAGTCATCAAAAAATGTCCTAAATGTATCCAATACGTGTCCTAGATGTGCCCAATACGTGTCCCTATGTGTAGCTAGAGTGTCCTAGACATTTCCATTGAAAAATAACAACAAAAATTCGACACACGCCATTGCCATGTCTGACACATATATTGGCGTGTCTGAGGAGTATGCACATCCAACACGTGTCAGACATAGATACGACCCCCTAAACAAAGTGTTTGTGCTTATTAGTTGATATCTTTAATATTTTTTTGAGTCCTAAATGCGTTATCACACATGAAATCATTAATTATTGAACTAACATGTAAAAGTCTATTGACATCAACTTAAAAATAGCGTTAAAGTTAGTATATGTTAAATCATGCTTAGAAATTGAACAATATCTACTACAAACCATCTAAAACCCTAATATATGTGATTTTTGAAAAGAAAAATAAGGTTATTGGTAAGATCTGTGGGAGTTATGTGAAGGACAAAAAAAATTTAAGACTGGTTTCTGCTCCAGTTACGCTATGTCTGTTGTTGTAACTTAAAATCTTTGTAATCAACTTTGATAAACATGGCAACTGGTGAAAATTGAAAAAAAAAAAAAAAAAAAGGGTAAGTTACACAGACACAATTGAGGTTTGCCTTAAAACACTTGTATCCTTGAGATATTGGTAATTACATTAACCTCCCTTGTTTTGAAAGTTGTGCAACAATTTCACACATTGTTAACTTCTTGTTTTTTCATTGACTTAACATCTGAAATTTGATCACATCATATTAGAAAATTTTAAATGCCAATTTTTAGCCTTTAACAAAAATAACCAACTCAATTATGTCAGCAATCCAATTGAAAAAAAATTAGTGCCCCCTTTATTTTGTTGTGTGTCGTTTAAGCACTTCACCTTGAACCTCTCTCTATTTCCATCTATGTCTGTTTTTTTCCTCTCTATGAACTCACTCAAGTTAACAATTCCACTTGGGCAACCATAATCACCAAACTTCCATGGCATGACACTCACAACTTCAACCAGCGGCCATTAGAATATGAATTCTAACAAAGTAGCCCATAACCACCATTTACTACCCATCACACCAATACTGCCATTAACCAAGTATAATCGAATTTAAATATATATAGAGTGAGAGAGAGTGAGAGAGATCTGTGTTTATATGTATTTTCTCGTTATTTTGTCTCCCTAAAACTAAACAAAACCAATTTTCTATTTCTCCTTGTCTAATCAAACCACCCCCACACCTCTTGTCATTGTACAATTTGTAAGCTCATTCTAAAAAGCTAAATGCCATCACCACCCAGTGCACTAATAGGGAGAGAATCTTTAATGGAAAAATATATTCTTAACATAATCAATCAATTTTTTGTTGACAAATTTAACATAATCAAAAGATCCAATTTTTGGTTCTGTTGGCTACTCATAAAGCATTGGTCAGCTCTATATATGTTGATGTGTTTTAGCTTGATATACATTGTTGGTCCCATTTCCCAATAACTTAAGCTTCTGTGCACTCTATTTAGTTTGTGTTCGTGCACTTGTTTTGTTTAGCTTGTTTGCCTCTCCACATGCGAGACGGGATCACATGTGAGGGGGAGGCTAGCTTTATGTACATTGTTGGGTCTATTTCTTGACAAATTAAGTTTTTGGCATAATTGGTTAACAAACAATGTGTTCTAAGGCTCTCTTTAAATTTTTCTTAAATTTTTTCTCTTCACTTCTTTTGGTCTATTCTTTGTGGATTTTGTGAAAATTGGGTGTAATAAGCAGTGATTGGTTGGCTTGTTTCATAGTCGTGGTTGTATGGCTTTTGATTGGTAGTATGAGTTCTGATTTAGTGAACAGATGGGAGCTGAATTTGTGTAGTAGTGGGGCCTAATTGGTGATGGTGGTGGTTAGGAAGAGGGAATGTTAAGCTTGGCGATCACGAGTGGGTGGCTGCTGGTGACGATGGTTGTGGTGATATAATGGTAGTGGTGGCAGCTATGGGAGGGTGAGTGGAGAAGCATGTGTTAATGCTGGTGTTGATCTAAAGGGGAGATGATAGTCAATGGATAGAGTGGAGGGGATTGTGTCGTTTGAAATCGGGCAGAGGATGGGTGCGTACTTGTCGTGAGAGAACAATGATGGTGTTTTGTAAGGAGAGGAATGAATAGTTGGTAGTGAATGGTGGAGATGGTGCTTTTGGCTGTTCATGGAGGTAATTGTGGCCTTTGGGTGTCCATTGTGGTCTTTAGAGAGAGTGGGAAAATAATTCTTTTGGTGCTTCATACAATGAGTGTGAATGGTTGATGGACAAAATGCCGATGGTCATGGACTCACCATCCATGGTGGGGCCAATGGCCATCAACAGTAATGGAATCATACAAAAGATTGTAAGCATTTATTAGGTGAGCCAATTGTTGAGTTAACTCATTATGTGACTTACTAGTTATAGATAGCTTATCTTTAATTAAAGAACTTTCTAAAACCTTGGGTAGTAAGGAAAATCTTACTAGTTGAAAAATTCCTACAAAGATATATGCTATGCTCCATTTCTTTGTGCTAGACAAGTTTGTTCCATATCCATTGTAGCCACTGGAGAGCTTGCCTCCTCTTTCAATTGAGGTCATGCCACTGATGCAGTGCCCTCGGCATGTGCCTCTAATTGGCCTCCACGCAGCGGCTTAGCCAAAAAAACTACCAAGGGTCCACATATTTGTGTGTATAATGTATCTAAGCTTATATAAAAACTTTGACTTTTGACTTTGTATAATTATACACATGTACACATATCTAAGCTTATATAATGACTCATGGTATAAATTACTATGAGTCATTATATAATCCACATTTATGTGTAACTATAAACTAAGTTACCATAATTATACACTTGACTACATGGATAATCCATCCTACCTGCTAATCCACATAAATATGTGTATAATTATACACTAGTTGTTTTGGATTGTGGGGGAATTAGCAATGAAAAACTCCTTTTCGTTTTGAAAATATGTGGTTGAAAGAGGAAGGTTTTCTTGATTTGGTGAAACATTGGTTGAGGTCTTATAGTGTGGAGGGGCATCCAGGTTTTGTTGTGGCAAGAAAATTGAAGTTCCTGAAAAGTGATGTTAAGAAATGGAACACTGAGGTTTTTGGCAACATTAGAGTTAGAAT
The DNA here is from genome assembly GCA_033060915.1 of Euryodendron excelsum. NCBI lineage: Eukaryota > Viridiplantae > Streptophyta > Magnoliopsida > Ericales > Pentaphylacaceae > Euryodendron > Euryodendron excelsum. Next base: position 18,339,019 of record CM065379.1, on the reverse strand, counting down.
AGGCAAATGTTAAAAAACTATCAAGGCTATTGATTGCTTGGAAGAGGAGAAGATATTATCTCAAGAAGAAGTGATGCAACGAGAAGCAACTAAAGGAGAGTGGGGCAGCATTATCATTATGAATGAAATTAGTTGGTGCCAAACGTCAAAATCGTTGTGGTTGAAGGACAGGGATAACAATACAAGGTTTTTTCATAAAATGGCAAATGCCCATCGATGAAACAATTTCATCATATGTTTGTTAGTTAATAGAGAAGAGTTGAGAAATGAAAACGAGATTAGTAAGGAGGTGGTGGGTTTTTACAAAGGTTTATACTCAGAATCGAATAATAGAAGACCTCTCTTGGATGGGCTTGAGTTTTCTATGTTTATAGAAATAGATAGTGATTTATTAGAGATTATGTTCACAGAAGAAGAAGTACTATCAACTCTAAAAGATTACAATGATGAAAAAGCTCAAGGCCTTGATGGTTTTACCATGTCATTTCTTCTAAACGGCTGACATATTTTTAGGGAGGATGTTGTGGACATGATGCACTATTTTTTTTAGTATGAATCTTTTGAGAAAAGTTTGAATGCAACATTTATTGTTCTTATCCCAAAGAAGAATGGTGCTAGGAAGTTGAGGGATTTTCGACCTATTTACCTTTTGGGTAGTATGTACAAACTGGTGGCTAAGATTTTGGCTTTAAGGCTTAAAAAGGTGATTGGTAGTGTGATTTCTGAATCTTAACATGCTTTTGTTGGGGTCGTTAGATTTTGGATGCGATTTTAATTGCTAATGAGGCAGTCGACTCGAAGTTAAGGAATGAGATTCCAGTGTGCAAGCTAAACATTGAGAAGGCCTATGACCATGTCAGTTGAGATTTTCTTCTCTATTTGTTGGAGAGTATTGGTTTTGGAGGAATTGGATCAAACTTTTGTATTTCTTCTATTAGATTTTCAGTGATGGTAAATGGTTCTCCATCAGTTTTTTGGCAGCTCCAGGGGTTTGAGACAAGGGGACCTTTGTCTCCGTATCTTTTTATTATTGTTATGGCGGCTTTAAGTAGAATGTTGACGCGGGTTGTGGATTGGGCATGATCGGATATTTTGAAGTGGGGAAAATTAGGGAGGATACGGTGTCTATTTCCCATTTACTCTTTGTAGATGATATGCTCATTTTGTGTGATGCAAATAAGGAACAAATTAGACACTTATGTTGTGTTCTTATTTGTTTTGAGGCTATTTCAGGGCTAAAAATGAATGTGGGCAAAAGTGAGATGATTCTGATAAGTGATGTGGGGAATATTGATACCTTGGCAGACTGTTTGGGTTTTAAGGTTGGTGCTCTCCATAGTGTGTATTTGGGTATGCCTCTTGATTCTTCTTTTAAAGCTATGGTAGTTTGGGATGATATTATTAAGCGAATGAAAATGAGACTTTCTTCTTGGAACAGGTAGTATCTCTCAAAATGAGGTAAACTAACTTTGATTAAAAGTACTTTGTCTACCTTGCCAACATATTTTATATCTTTATTTACTATTCCAGCATCGGTGGCGGACCGTTTGGAAAATTTACAAATGAATTTTCTGTAGGGGGGCTTGGGTGATGAATTCAAATACCATCTTATGGCTTGGGTTAAATTTTTGTCCCTGTTAAGGATAGTGGTTTGGGTATTCATCCTTTTTATCTTTTTAATCAAGTTCTTTTGGGTAAATGGTTGTGGCGATTTGCAATGGAGGATGGGCATCTCTGGAGGCAAGTGATTCATAGCAAATAGGTTTGGGGGAAGGTGGTTGGTCTTTGCGTATGAGCCGAAATTCCTATGTAGTTAGTTTGTGGAAAAGAATTTGGATTGGTTGGGCAGATTTCTTTCGTCATGTCAGCTTTTCTATTGGGGATGGTAGTCGAGTTAAGTTTTGACATGATTTTTGGTGTAAGAATGTACCTTTGTCGATTGCATTTCTGAATTTATTTGCCATTGTGAAGGATAAGGAAGTTTTTGTGGTAGAATATTTGAAGGTTTGATTTGGTGGTATGGGAACCTCCCTTGATTAGGGGGATTCAAGATTGAGAAGTTGAGGGGGTAACAGACATTTTTGCATCTTTGTACAAAGTGAAAATTTCTAGAGGGGATGCATATCACATGATTTGGAAGGCAATAAAGGGTGTTTCTCTGTTCGTTCCTATTACGATTTTCTTAATAATGGGCCTAGGAGGTCTTTTCCATGGTAGATTATTTGGAAGTTAGGAGCTCTAGCAAAGGTGAATTTTTTTGTGTGGATGGCAGCTTTAAATGCTTGCCTCACAATTGATAATTTATGGAGAAAGGCTAAAATGCTTCAAAATTGGTGTTGTATGTGTGTAAGTACCCCATTTTTTACCGCTCGACAGTCTACACTCCGTCCAGACTTGTTTTCAAGTCATTATGGACATATTCCAATCGAACCCAATCCTCTAGTCCAAATTCCGTCTTTCCATCGCTTCGCGGGCCTGTCAGGCCCAAATAGAGGCAAAATGACCAAAATGCCCTTAGGGGCATTATCCTTTCTTATTCTAATTCCAATCCCCCTCTCGAGACAGTTTATTCCTCGAGACGGTCCAAGTAGTAAAACTACTCACAAAAACCGTCAGAGTGGCGGAAACACTCACAAAACCGTTAGGGTGGCGGAAACACTCACAAAACCGTCAGAGTGGCAAAAACACTCACAACACCGTTAGAACGGCGGAAACACTCAAAACCCAGGCACGTCTCTTCGGAGTCGGTAAGACCCCTTTCCAATCCCTCTCTCGAGACAGTTTATTCCTCGAGACGGTTCCAATCCAGGCACGTCTCTTCGGAGACGATAAGACCCCTTTCCAATCCCTCTCTCGAGACAGTTTATTCCTCGAGACGGTCCGAGTAGCAAAACTACTCACACAACCGTTAGAGTAGCGGAAATACTCACAGAGCCGTCCAAGTAGCGGAAATACTCACAGAACCGTTGGAGTAGCGGAAATACTCATAGAACCGTTAGAGTAGCGGAAATACTCACACCGTTAGAGTAGCAAAAATACTCACAAATCATCAACCCCGTCCGAGTAGCGGAAATACTCACAAATCTTCAACCCCGTCCGAGTAGCAGAAATACTCACAAATCTTCAACCCCGTCCGAGTAGCGGAAATACTCACACCGTTAGAGTGGCGGAAACACTCAAAACCTAGGTCAATACCCGTGTTTGTTAGCTCACTTCGGTGAAAAAGGACCAGACTACCCTTAGGACCTTTTCCGAGACTTTTCGGTCAAGATGACCATTTTGCCCCTAGGCATCCGAACGCCTCGGGAACCACACCGGCTCTGGGTATCAAACTGGTAACCCCCTGAGAATACTTTTTATAGTATTATCAACCTTCCTTTACCTTTCTGGACCATTCCGAGTCAGTTCCGGCGAACCCAGTACAAAATGACCGTTTTGTCCCTAGAGGGCCGGTCTCCTTCTTCGACCATACCGGCTTTGAGTATCAAACCGGTAATGTCCCGAGAATACTTTTTATAGTATTCTCAACCTTCCTTTACCTTTCCGGACCATTCCGAGTCAATTCCGGCCAACCCGGTACAAAATGATCGTTTTGCCCCTGGAAGGCCGGTCTCCGTCTTCAACCACACCGGCTCTGGGTATCAAACCGGTAATAACTCGGGAACACTTTCTATAGTGTTCTCAACCTTCCTTTACCTTTCCGGACCATTCCGAGTCAGTTCCGGCAAACCCGGTACAAAATGACCGTTTTGCCCCTGGTGGGCCGGTCTCTATTTCCGACCACGCCGGCTCTGGGTATCAAACCGGCAACCTCTGAGAACATTCTAAATAATGTTTCCAGATCCCAAGTCCTCTTCCGGGACAGTTTGAGTCTGTCCCGGCAGTTTTCCGGTCCGATTGACCGTTTTGCCCCTAAAGGCTTGGTCAACCTTTCCGATACATCCAATCCTCACTTTTCAAGTCAAATACCTCCAGGACACTATTTTAAGTGTTCCTGCTCCTTTCCGGCTCCTTCAAATCATTCCCGGACTTTCCGGAGTCACTCCTACTGAAGCCACGCTAAAGTTTACATGGTAGTCACTAGTACAGGTGCCCAAATCTAGTCAAAGATACGTTGCTTGCCGACCTTAATTGTTTCCTAAATGGCTGGCACCACTAGCAGTGGCGCCAAGCCAAAAAATGGCCTGGCGCCACTCCTAGTGGCACCAGTATAAATTTTGCCCTGGCGCCAGTGCAATAGGCGCTAGGCTTGTCCAACTTCTATAAATACAGAGCCTCGATCAACGTGAAAAGGGGCTGCAAACTTAACCTAGGAATCACACAATTCGATATACAGAGCTCAAGCACCTCCAAAACCCTAGCCTCCCTAGGTTTTCCCAAACCCTAGCCACTATACACAAACCCTTGCCTCCTATACACTCATACACACCCCCATACACTTATACACTATCCTTCAACCATCTTTGGAAGACTTGAAGAGCTGCCATCCAAAATTTGAATACAACCCTTGAAGGTTGAAGAAGAAGATCAAGACGAAGACCGAAGATTGAAGACACCGCGGCGCGCAAATTAAAGAAGATACAAGGTAGGTTTTCTCTTTAAATTTCCACACTCCCCCCTCTCTCTTCTCTCTCCAACCCACTTGGGTTTTCTCTATTTTAATCCCCCATCTCTTTCCCTCCCTTTCTTTGCATGCTTGAAACAAGGGGGATTCCCGGTCCATGTGTAGGATTGGGCTATGGGAAAGTCACCGTGTCGGGGGCTTTCTTCTAGTCTAACCAAAGACCACGTGGGTCCGGCCCCCTTGATTATGTGGTGAAGCCTTAGCCTTGTATGTTCACGACCCCCAAATTACATTGTGCATATCATAGTCTTGCATCTTCCAAAAACTATTTTCAAAGTTGTTTTTCAAAACGTTTTTAAACTTGTTTTCAAAATTGCATCCAAATCTCTCTTTCAAAAACTTGTTTTCAAAATCACAATTCTAGGGTGATTCTAGCCTTTCCATGGCTAGGGTTGCTTTAGGAAAGTGTTATATTAAAAGTGGCCTTTTGGTCTATATTTTCAAACCGTGTTTTCAAAACCACTTTCTTAAAGTGATTCTAGTCCTCTTATGGCTGGAATTGTTTTAGGAAAGTGAGATGTTTTTATACTTTCCAAAAACTCTCTTTAAAAATCTCTTCCTAAAAATCTCTTTTTCAACATACTTCCCTAAAACTCCCCTCTTCAAAATTGGTTTCAAAAACTTCCTTTCAAAATCTCTTTTTCAAAACTCCCTTTTTGAACTCCTTTCCAAAACTTTCTTTCCTCGAAATTCACTTTCTAAAAACACTCCCTAAAAATCTTTCTAAAAACTCTCCTCCCGGAATCTTCCTTCTAGAAATTCCCCTATAGGATTTTCTTTCTAAACTCTACGTTTCCAAAAACATGCTTTCCAAAAAAAACTCCTCCCTAGGATTTCCTTCTAGAAAACCTTCGTTTCCAAAAACGCGTTTTCCAAAAAAAAAAAAAACTCTTTCCTTAGAGCCCAAACCAAACCCTAGAACCCACAATTAGGAAACCCTAGTTTTCTTTCCAAAAACACGATTTTCAACCTTTGCCCTAAACCTAGGTTTCCAAAACCTCTAGTTTTCACATCCAAACTATACATGTTTCCAAAACCTCTTTTCTACGTCAAAACAACAATTTTCCAAATATAGGGTTTCTAGAATCTCCCTTTCCAAATCCTTGTCAAATCAAATCTTCCCTTTAAGAAACCAAATCCAATCTCCCCGTTTAGGAAACTAGATCCTATCCTCCGTTTTTGAAAATAAATCAAACATTTCTCTTTTAGAAACCAAATCCAATCCCTTCCTAATCCAAACCTTCCTAATTCCCTACCTTCCTAAACCATATGTTTCCTAAACCTAAACTTCAAATCTTTCCAAATTTAAGACTTTTCTAAATTCAAAACTTTCTAAATTCAAGACTTTCTTAAGTTGAAACTTCCTTTTTTTCAAACATTTCCTAAATTGAAAACTTTCCTTTTTCAAACCTTTCCCAAAACGAAACTTTTCTTATTTTCAAAACTTCCTTGTTTTCAAAGCTTTCCAAATTCAAAACTTCCCTTTTTCAAAACATTTCCAAATTCAAAACTTTTCGATTTTCAAAACTTTCCTAATTTGGGAAGTTTCCTAATCTGAAAACCTTTTCTTTTTCGAAAACTTTCCTAAACCTAAAACTTTCCTAATTTCAAAACTTTCCAAAAATGAAACTTTTCTAATTCGAAACTTTCCTAAATCGAACATTTCCTAATTCAAACATTTCCTAAATCCAACCTTTCCTAATCTCCTAAACCTTCCAAGTCGAGTCAAGCTTTCCCTAAGTCTAGGTTTTCTTAAACCTTCTCTTTTCCAAAACCAAGTCTTTCCAAAATCAATCTTTTCAAATCAAAGTCCAATCTTCTCAACTTCAATTTTCAATCTCCTCTTCTAATTTCAAATCAAATTCAATTCCCAATTCAAATCTTTTTCTTCCAATCCAACCTTCTATTTTCAATCGGACTCCGGTCCGAACTACGACTGACATGATTCCCCCAAAGAGATACGTAGGCAACCTTCATAGGTGCGGTCACAATACTTTTCAAACTTTCGATTCCACCCTCATGGGTGTAGTTTCCAAAATCTTTTCAAATTTCAAATTCCAATCAATTTTCAAATTTCAATTTCAAAATTGCTATTTTCAAATTCCTATTTCCAAGTTTTCAAAGTTTCCAATTTCAATTCCATCTTTTCAAATCTATTTTTAAATCAAATCAATTTCTATTTTCCAATTCTTTCATCTTGCACTTGCATATCATGCATCATGCTAAATTAGTTTTTCAAACATTGTTTTTCTAAAGTGAATAGGGTTGAACTATTAGTTAATTAAAGACTCTCATAGGTGAATCTAGGGTAGATTGACATGTAGGTACCGAAAGGGCGGGGTAGGGTGATAGCTTAGTGCGTCTTCCCTACACGTAACCAACCTCCGAACCTAGGATCACTGATTTCAAAGACCAAAAGGAGTTATTTTTCAAAAAAAGGATAAATGTTTTCCAAAGGTTGCCAAACAACCTGTTTTTCTAAAAAAACCCTCTCTTGAGGAGATATTTTCAAAATCGTTTTTCAAAACCTTAAGTGTAGTTTTCGGATTATGCTTAGTTTTTAGGTGACCTAACTCACCTTAATCAAGTTAGGTGGCGACTCCAAATGTTTTTCAAAAGCCCTTTATTCAAACCTATTTTCAATTCAAACCTAGTCGCACTCATTCTTCTAGGAGGGTGAGTTCTAACGAGAGAGTACAGCATTTTTCCCGCTTGGGTGAGTATTCCTCGAGTGCGAAAAATCTGGGCACGACAATGTGCAATAAAGCTAAGGAGAATGTGAATCACTTACTTATTCATTGTGATGAGCATGACAATTATAGAGTCTGTTATTCTCTATTTTTGGAATTGTATGGGTTATGTCGAAGTTAGTGATAGCCTTATATGAATCATGGTCAAGAGCCTACAGAGATTGTGCGAATAAGAAGGCTTGGAGGTTGGCGCCACTATGTGTGATGTGGTGCATCTGGAAGGAGCATAATAAGAGAACTTCTGAGGAAGCTATTTTATTAGTCAATAGACTTAAGGCTTTTTTTTCATTCTTTTCATTTTTGGTTGTCTGGGAACTTCTGTAACTCCTTTTTATCTTTGTTAGACTTCATCGGAGATCTTTCTCTGAAAGGGAGAAGTTAGGGGTCTCTCTATTATATACATCTTGTGTACAAGAGGAGGCTTTGCTTTTTGTTGGCATGCTTAAAGGGCACCTAGTGGCATAGTAGGCTACTAGGAGGGCACCAGGGTGAGCCAGAGGGCGCCTAGTGGCACAATGGGCTGTTAGGAGTGCGCTAGAGAGCGCCAGGAGGTGCCTAGTGGCGCACTTCCTGGCCACAACTACGACACACTTTGATAAAATAGTCATATCTCACTCCAGAAAATTCAAAATGGCACACTATTTGAAGAGTTGAAAAATAGACTCATAGATCTTTCTATTGATATAAAGATTGCACTATAATTGCTTGTAAATTATGAGATACTCTGGTTTTAAGTAGACCATGTATTGCATTAGGGAATGGTTTAATATTCTATTGAGTTTCTAATACATCATTGATATTCTAAATCACATGTTTAAGGAGTATAGCTATGAACATGCATTGGTTATGAATTATTATAATTATTTCATCAAGTTTGATATGGTGGTGTGTGTGTTAGGTTTGGAAGCAGTTGAAGACATTCTAATTCCACTAAAGTACTGACTCATCCTTATGTGTATAGTAAGTTGAGGTGGGGATTTAACATAATGTTATTTCATATTGAATTGGATGTCTTATTATTTATGTTGGTATTGATTGTAGTATTGTTGTTAATGTTAATGTTGGTGTTGATTGTGGGAATATAAGATAGTATTATTCGTATTGAATTGGATATCTTATTGTTTGTGTTGATGGAGGTGGTTTATGTGGTGGCATTGTGTGGCTTATCTATATTGAAATTGTTGTCTATATTGATATTGGTATTGTTTCTTATGTTGGTGTTGGTGTTGATGTTTCATGGCTTATATAGTTGCATTGGGGTGTTGATATTAATTGTGAGATTACGAGGTGGCATTGTATACAACATACACTATGTGCATATCTTGCATTACACAGTTGCGGTTAAATCATGGTGGTCAATCTTGATAACTTACTTTATTAATCTTAGCAAGATTATCAAATAGTATGCCTATGTGGTGAAGTGCCTATGTGGTGAAGAGCCTATGTGGTGATATGCCTATATAGTGAAGAGCATATGTGGTGATGTACTTGTAAGCATCCCATTTTTTGCCCGCTCAGTAATCTCCGGTCCACATCAGTTTTCTAGTAAAACGTTACAACACTATCAAGCCCAAATCAACTTTTCAAATTCTAGTCTAGTCAATTGGTCGCTTTCCAGGCATGTAAGGCCCAATTGAAGCCAAATGACCAAAATGCCCCTAGGCACTCCAGGTAACTTCCCGGAATTGATCGATCTTCGGAACTAATGCCAAACACCGTCAAAGTGGCAGAAGCACTCACAAACTTTCCAATGTAGCTTTTCGAGACCGGGTGGTCTCTAAAACCAATCACCATCATCGGAGTGACGGACAAACCTTAAACTGTTCACTTCTAGTGCCTGCTAGCCCGCCAATGTAGAATGTCCAGTATACCTCTTGGCATTAGGTGGCTTCCTAAGATCAAGCAGTCTTCAGAACCAACACCAAACCGTCGAAGTGACTAAAATACTCACAAACCTTTAAGCCATTGGAGTGACGAGAACACTCACCAGGTCAACATGGGTTTTGCCACTAAATTACCCAATGTCACAGGACCAAATACTCCATTTGGCCATGGCAAATTTTTCAGAGAAAAGTAAGACCTCCGGAAACCAACTCGTCACAACCATCAAAGTGAAACACTCATAAACCCATATCAACACTGAAGCCTACTAGCCCAATGAAAAATGACCAAACTTGCCCCTTAGACCTCCAGGCACATCTTTGAGAAAGCTCAAAATCCCTCAAAACAGCAAGTCCACCCTTCCAAAATTTCCTTAGACAATTAGGCGTACTCAATGCGCCATCCCAACCAATTTCGGTCAACCCCTGGTACCCCAAATGCGTTCCGAATTCCCAGCAGTTGTAAGCACCCTATTTTTTACTCGTTCAGCAATCTCTGGTCCACATCAGTCTTCCAGTAAAACATTACAACACTATCAAGCCCAAACTGACTTTTCAAATTCCAGTCCAATTAATTGGTCGCTTCCCGGGCCCATAAGGCCTAATTGAAGCCAAATGACAAAAATGCCCCTAGGCACTCCAGGCAGCTTCCTGGGATCGATCAATCTCCAAAACTAATACCAAACACCGTCGAAGTGGCAGAAGCACTCACAAACTTTCTAATGTAGCTTTCAGAGACCAAGCGGTCTCTAAAACCAATCACCACTGTCGAAGTGCTGGAAACACTCATAAACCTTAAACGGTTCACTTCTGGCGCCTGCTAGCCCACCAATGTAGAATGTCCGCTATGCCCATTCACATTAGGTCGCTTTTCGAGATCAAGTAGTCTCCAGAACCAATACCAAACCGTCGGAGTGACGGAAACACTCACAAACCTTTAAATCGTTAAAGTGACAAGAACACTCACCAAGTCGACATAGGTTTTGCCACTAAACCACCCAGTGTCATGGGACCAAATGTGCCTATTGGTCGTGGCATGTTTTTTAGAGAAAAGTAAGACCTCTGGAAACCAACTCGTCACAATCGTCGGAGTGACGGAAACACTCGTAAACTCAGGTCAACACTAACGCCTGCTCGCTCATCTCAATGAAAATTGATCAAACCTGCCCCTTGGGCCTTTAGGCACGTTTTTTAGAAAACTCAAAATCCCTCTAAACGATAAATTTACCCTTCCAAAATGTCCTTAAACAATGAGGCATACTCAATGCACCATCCCGTTCCGGTCAACCCCGGTTAAAAATGACAAATTTGCCCAACATGGCACAAATCCCTCCAGACAATCTGACATGCTTAATATGTCATTCCAATCCATCCTGACTCTTTCTAACCAATTCTGGTCAAAATAACCATTTTACCCCTAGTGGTCCAAATACGCCCTGAAACCACACTGACTCTAGGTACCAAACCGACACTCCTCGGGATACCCTGTTGTATGCCCATGTCCAATCCCAAGTGGATCTCGTGACGCTAAACACTTCCAAATCCATGAAAGTCCCCCTCGAGCTTCTCACAAACGCTCCGCTAGGGTTGTTTTTTCTTCCGATTCCCTGATTATAACGCATCATCAAACGACTTGAGAAATGTGTAAATCAGAGAATTCCCAGAAGCCTTTCCATAGGTCTTTCTATCGATACGTCTCAATTGAATAGATTGCTTCCTAGAGCTGCCGATCATGTGGCTCGAAAGTTGCCACTTTCAGAAACCCCGATAGCATCTCACACACGCTCCGCAAGGATTATCTTTTCTCCCGATTCCTTGATTATAACGCACCATCAAACTACTCGAGAAATGTGTAAATTAGAAAATTCTTGAAAGTATTTCTAGAACACTTTCCATCGGTACGGTCTGATTGGATAGATTATCCCCCGAAAGCCCTGATCACGGGGCCCAAAGACCACTACTTTTGAACATCCACAGAGCTTATCACAGATGCTCTGAAAAAGTGTGCTTTTGTATGCACTTCCCGAGGCAATATCTCATTCTTCTGAAAACCTTTGAAGCTCCCCAAGAGCTCCTACTCCTTGAGAAACACTAGGAGAACATCATGAATGTAACCAATTTTTCTGAACCTTTCTCGATTTGCACAATTATCAAGGTGAAGTTAACACAAAAATTTTTGGCGGTAGAGCATGTGCTACATACGCTGAGATCATGATCAAATCAACCAAAAACTTTGCTTGCTCCCCAAATTGAGTTAGTACAAAGGGTGTCACATGGCATTCAATCACTGGAACAGTACTTGCGCATGCGTTACATGCGCCAGCCTCCCAAAACATTGCCTATAAATAGCAGGCCACCCCCTTTGATATTTCAGGATCGAAAACAATAGCGAAGCCTTGCAAAAATAGCCTCAGAACTCCAAAATATCCTATACACCTCACCCTCCAAGCATCTAAGTTAGATTCATTCTCTCTCCAGCCTATACACCCCATCTACAAAGCCTTCAATGCCATAAAGGAGCCATTCTAGCCTCCCCCCCAAGCCTTTTCAAGGCTATTCAAGTTCAAGACAAGTCATCCATAGAAGCTTGAAAGTGGTTTGAAGACAAAGGCGGTATTCCCTTTTGATTTATGTATCTCCCAATTCTCTCCTCTCTTTCCTAGTCCACTTGGACTATTCTTGTCTTTTAACCCCCATCTTCTGCATCCATTTCTTGCATGCTTGAAACTAAAGAACCCCTAGGTCATGTTTAAAGCAAAGCTTATGAGAGCCACTGTGTAGGGAGGTCTCTCACAAGCCTACTTTGAGATGGCATGGCCTTAGAGCACCTTGCAAGGTGGTGTGGCCTTTTAGCCTTGTATGATTTCATGACCCCCTTTACATATGGTTACCATGTTCATGTTTTGCATGCTTGGCTCCATTTTCATGTTCATCATCATTTTTCAAAACCTTCACTATTTCCATTTCTATGCCTTTCTCAAATCCCATATTCAAGCATTTCTCTTAAAATGGTTCTAAAATTTGGTTTCTTGAAGCTTAAGGTTAAATCCTAGACTTTCATGCCTTAGGAAGCTTCTCTTTCAGCCCTAACCTCATTTTGCATCCTTGCATTTCATTACTTTTCAAGTTGCATTAAAATGGTTTTCAAACCCTTCTCTTCTATATTGATTTTTAAAGATTTACTCTTTTGAGCTTTGTGGTTGAAATAATCCCTTCGAACCCTCTCTTGAGTGGTTTTTCCATTATCGATGAACCCTAGTTCATTAGAATTGGTCTTCTTCACCCTAAGGGTGGTTTTCAAAACAACTCTCTTCAATAGAGATTTTCAAACGGACATTTGTTTTCATTATTGTTAAAATGGTTTTCGAGCTCTCTTTTTCTATGTGAATTCCTAAAACTTGTTTCTTTTGAGTTGTAAGGTTGGAATGACCCCCATGGAGCCCTCTCTTGAGTGGTCTTCCCATCATCTTAGTCATGGGAACCCTATCTCATTAGGTTGAGTTTTCTACACCCAAAAAATAATTTTTAAAACACTCTTTTCAAGTAAAATTTTCAAAAATTCACTCTCTTCATTTTGCATAAAAATGGTTTTCCAAAATTATCATTTCCATATTGGTTTTCAAAGTTTTCACTCTCTTAAGTTAAAGGTTGGAATGGTCCCCATGAAGCCTTCCTTGGAATGGCTCCCTTCTCTTGATCATATGAACCCTACACTTACTAGAGCCAATTTTCATAAAAATGATCTTCTTTAAATTTGCATAATTCCTTTAATTTGTTTTCCAAGTTCTCTGCATTTATACCATGGTTTTCAAAACTCATTTTCAAAGTGTATGCACAAAATCACATTTTCAAAACCACTATATCGAAACCCTTGTTCAAAGCCACCTTCCAACCCTAGGTTAACTTGACCATAGTTGTCTAACCTTAGGTTAACTTAACCCAAGCTAATTAACCTTGGTCAACCAAATCCTATGTTAACCTAACCTTAGTTAAGTTAATTCTAGGTCCCCTTAACCCTAAGTTAACCTAACTATAGTTAGTTAACCTTAGATCATCCTAACCAAGGTTAGTAAGCTTCAAGATTCCAATCTAAAGGCCCTTTTTCAAATGATCTTTCAATTCAAAAACATTGTCATAACATACTTTCAAAAACATCATACTCTCTTGAGATTTTAAAAATCAACTCCAAAATCTTTTCAAATAATTTCATACTTTATCTTCAAAATGCTTCCAAGAAGTTCTCTTAAACTTGTCTCGACTAAAATGGCTAAACACTTAACATTTTTCAAAAACTATTTTCAAAATGTTTTCAAAAACTCACAACCCTAAAGTGTCTCTATCCTTTTATGGTCAGGAATTCTAAGGGAAAGTGATACATTAAATACAACTTTCAAAGTTGTCCTTATTAGGGTTCCAAAACCCGAAGTATTTTCAAAATCTCTTTTCAAAATGATTTTCAAACAGCACATTCTTGAAGCAACCCTAATCCTTCCATAGTTAGGATTGCTCAAGAATAAGTGAGATATCCAAGAAGGGTTCTATAACCCTAAAGTTAAAAACCCAAAAGGAAAGTTTCTAGTCCCTTTTCCAAACATGTTTTTAAAACTCATAACCTAAAAGGAGTTTAGTTCTCCAATGACTAATCTCTTAAGGGTAATGAAATATTAAACATGCCTCTCATAAGGTATTTAAAAAACTACTTTAAAAAAATTTTTGAAGATAAGTATACAAGAGCATTTCCAACCCAAACTCTACCTCTAAAGTTTTCAAAACAAGACTTCAAAATATTTCCAAAACTCCCTTGAGTTATTTTAAAACATTACTAGAAACTCCCTTGAGTTGTTTTAAAGCACTTCCAAAAACTCCCTTGAGTTGTTTTAAAAATATTTCAAAACTCTCTTGAATTAATTTTAAAAACATTTAAAATCATTTTCAAACCCAATTTCAAAAACACTTCAAACATCCCAAGTCCTATTTCAAAGGCATCTTTCTAAACTCTCAAGTTTTCTTTTTTCAAAGACCTCAAAGTGTCTTCAAAACTTTTCAAAAACTTCAATACGTCTTCAATGTTTTCAAAGGCCCTAATGTGTCTATTTTTCAAAATTGAACCCCAATGTGTCTTCCAATGGCCTCAATGCGCCTATTTTTTATCGGGCCCTAACCCGAACTACAAATGACCTAATTCTCGTCAAATGAGAAACGTAGGCAACTTAAAATAATACGGTCATAACCTTTATTTCAACTTAAATTTCATTTTCAAAAGTTTCTATCAATTCAAGATTTCTATCTCAAATCCTTTCAAAACTTCTATATTTTTAAACATCTTTTTCAAAACATACATCATGCATCATTCATCCAAAAAGTGATGACCAAACCTATTTTTCAAAACTCTAAAGTGAATATTAGTAACCGGTTATTCAAGGGATTGAATTAAGGGTGATTAGACATATAGGTACTGAAAGGGCGGGGTAGGGTGATGATCTTAGAATGTCTTCCCTACACGTAACCAACCCCTAGGCCATAGATTTCTAGTATAAAAGACTAACCTGGAGTCATATTTCCAAAAGGGCCTTAAAACATTTTAAAGGTTGCTAAAAACCTCTTTGCCAAAAAAACCTTCTTAAAAAGGACATTTTTGAAATGATTTCGAAAAACCTACGTCTAGTCTTCGGATTATACTTAGTTTTAGGTGACTTAACACATCTTTAACTATGTTAGGTGGCGACTCCAAACTTTTTTCAAAAGCCCTTGTTCAAATCAATTTCAAGTTCAAACCTAGTCACACTCGTCCTTCTAGGAGGATAAGTTCTATTGAGAGAGTACCATGCATTTTTTCACCATTTTCGAGTGTGAAAAAACCAAGGCGCGACAGTACTTATGTGGCAAGCATATGTGATGATATCAAACATTGCATCCCAAAGGGGCATTGCAATTCATGAGGCATTCCTCATTGGTATTGGTGACATGTGTATGATTATACATCATTAAAAAGTGGATTATCTACCATTCATTTCTCATTGATGATGGTGACATACGTGCGGTTGTATCATTGATGATGGTGATTATATATCATTGGTGATGGTTTTTCTATTAGTGGATTATTCATTGATTATTGTCATTCATTCTTTATGAGTTTGATTATCTTAGTGCATGTTGATATATAGCTCACACCCACATAGATTGTCTTGTAGGTGAATAAGGATGAGGTTCGGTCCACTGTAGATGATGTCGAGTTGAGAGTTCCGAGAAACTCCACTTGTTAAGTCAGTAGTCTTGTATATGGTGTGTATTAGATGTGAGTTTGTGGAGTTTGTTTACATTTGGTCTTGTAATTATCATGAGTTTAGTTTAGTATTCTTTCTTATGTTGTATTGTGAATCATGGAATGGTTTTTTTATTTAAAAAGTGTTGTTTACTTTTATAAGATTCTTATCTTTGAGAATGTCATGGAGTTTCGCTTATAAGTTGTTAACATGTGTGATCACGTTCGTCTTAAGACGGCATAAATGACACCTGATTAGGAGCGAGCGTGACAATCCACCTCCCTTGGCTGCATTCTATTAGCAATAAACCATGCAGTAAATAGTTAGGCCAATTACTTCTAACTCCCCACCGTTCTCGAAGTCAACTTGTCAAACCAGCAAAGGGCTGATTCACCTATGCTGGATGGGAAAAGTCGGCACATCAAATACTCATCTCCACTCCTTGGAGCCATTATCTGCCCATCTAAGATTAATGGGATCAAACTTTTCATCATAAGGAGTAAATCTTGGGAATGTGAACTTCCTGGGAGGTTGACACCTTTCTATTTCTTCTGTGAACAGAGATGATGTAATATGCTCCAAGGCCTTTCTTGCCACATCCCGAGCGGTTCTTCCTTTAGGTTGTACAACTCTTCTCTCCAACTAGTCATTAAGCCATTGGTTTAGGTCCTCCCGACCTGTGCTTGGGTCAGCGCAATCTCTCCTCATCAACGGCCGACCTCTCTACATCGGCTAATCCTCACCGCCTGTCCTCCTATGATGGCTAGTACTAGAGGCGTGGCTACAGGGTTACCTGATAGAGGAGACGCTAGTGTTATGTGAACTAAACCTTCTTCTTCAACGTCCATGCCAACCTTTGGATCTCTTGATTCTGGCTTCTCCCCCCCATGACGACTTCTCTGCCTAGCGACTTCCTCCTTTACGACTTTAAGCTACGCATTCAAGTCGGCTATCTTTTGGTCATGCTCCCTTAATTCCTCCTTTGGGACCTTGGGGTTCGAGTGCCTTTGAGGGGGAATATCAGAAAGTGAAGGGTTTCCCAGGCTATTAACTCGGTGGAGAGGATTCCCGCCCATAGTTTCAGGTCTTCTATGCTGTTCGTCTTCCTCAGTGTTTGGGAGATCAAAAGCCGTGTAATGAATTTCTGAGCATAGGTGTTGATCCCTCTAACCTCAACAATACGCTGTTTCATCCAGGTATTCTGACGGAATTTCCCCTCTAAAAAGGGATGGCTTCGAACATCACAGCTGTCAGGAATCTCCTAACTAGCAAGTACTACCCCTCCTCTGAGGTTGCTTGTGCTCATCTTTCTAGCTTGGCCTTCCCACAGATGGGGCCAATTGTAGCTGGAATTTTTGGTAAACCTGATCCGCTCCACGAACCAACTTGACGAGCTCCAAGCAATCTACAGGAATAGAAACAGTGATAATGCGTCGACCTTTTTGGGTCAATGGCACTCCAAAGATTAAGTTAGGCAAGCTTAATCCTAATAATTTGAACAAAAGTACTATATACTAGCTCAAGTCAACATATCATACTTCTTAGTGGCATGGTGTATTTATAGGTTTCGGAGGCCCCACTCCTTCTATGAGTGGTATTTCATTTCCTTCTAGGAGTAGACCTCTCTTTGGTCGGTTTATGAGTAGATTGGACTTATCTTTAAGAGTCCTACTCTAGGTCGAATTGGGTCTCCTGCCCATTGGACCCGCTTTTCAGTGCTTTGGGCTTGCCTCACACCGCTGGGCCTGTCCTCTTTAGATTAGGCCTGGGTTATATAATTATTGGGTTGTAAGCTTGTTGGCCCACCATTAACAAAATTTTCTAGAGCCGCCACTGGCTACACGGAATAGCTCTCACCTATTCCTTGGAAGAAGGTTATAGTTCATATGAGTATTATTATGATGCTTCTAAGGAACCAAGAGCCAAAGCACTTTTGAAAATTGTGGTGGGCTAGTAAACTTAAATATTATGGAGAGAAGTAGAGAACATGGCAAACTTATATTTTCGTTCCATTTCTTCTCTTCTTCACCACTGTTTCACATAGCATATTTATATTCTTCTACTAACATGCACTTGAACATGTAGATGTACCAAGATACTTCAATACATGTATGACCTTTCACCTATGTACATGAATTATTCATTGACTACATACATGAGCTACTCCTTATATGCATATATCACGTGTGCATAGATTTATTTAAAAACATCTAAAAATAAGTTTACTTCGTAACACCCCCTCTTAAACTTGATTTTGCATAGAGGGGCTTGATGCGATATTTTCACTTAGATCATGAGTTTCACCACCTTCAATGACAATACATGCACATCTTCATGGATGTGTAAACTTTGACTTTGATCTTCTTGAAAAAAATGTTTTCATTTTTTCTTCGCATGCTTGTGTAGTGCCTTTCAATGAGCATCAGCAAGTTTTTCTTTTCATATGGGCTTACTATTGATCTTCACTCCTAAATTTGTTATGCTTCTTGAATTTCGTTTTCTTTTGCTCTTGCAGATCAAAAAGTTCTTCCATGTTCACCCAACCTGTATCAAAAGTAAAATTCTCCAAACTAATTTCGAAATAAAAGAAAATTATGGAAATCTCATCTCCATGAGCTTCATTTTCCCATTTCATTGGAACAACTTCCTTTGTGGCTTTGTGACAAATTCATGGCACTCCTTGACAACTGGATCAATAACAAAGTAATCATTGTTTCTTCCTTCCTACTTTGGTGAGTGAATAGGAATCATATTCTCATAAAATATTGACAATAAACAAAATAAAACATCTTCCATGTAAGATGTCCTCGAGCTTGATTTTCCATTTCATTAGAACAACTTCTTTTGTGGCAAATTCATGGCACTCCTCGTCCCTATAGTAATCGTTGTTTTTTCTTTCCAACTTCGGTGGGTGAATAGGAATCATATTCTCATATAATATTGAAAATAAACAAATAAAACATCTTCCACATAAGACTTTATCTGAATGTTTCAACTTTTCAACTTGGTTGACATAAGCCTCTTCTTTAAGACTTTCTTCTTCAATCTTCCAAACTTCCACAATTTCCTTGTCTTTATCTTCAACTTTAACACTACCTTCATGTTCCTTATCCGCTAAATTCACTTGCATTTTGGAAATTTCATCGTCAATAATTTCTTCTTGTGCTTCTTTCTCTTGCACTGTTTCACATCCTTCAATTTCTTTATCTACATTATCACGATCTTCTTCTTTGTAATTCTTCGTGAAATCATCTCCAAAGTCGAACCTCTCTTCCACGATTACAGGCAATAGCGTTGAGCATCTTCCAGACGCCGCTAGAAGATCTGTTTTCTCCATTCTCCTTCCAAATCTCTTGGTGAATTGTTCTTTGAAAATTTGCAAAAGCTCATCTTTTTCTTTTCTTGAACCCTTTTGAACACGTCGCTTGTTAGCTCTACTACAACAACATTCCACAAATAACAAGCTTTGAGGTATAAACTTGTACAGTTGACATACATCAATCTCTCTCCAAGAATACACATTTTTCCTTGGTTCCTCCCAGGATCTCTATGTGCTTATTGTGGTGGACTAGTAAACCTCAAAACACTTTGGAGGGAAGTCGAGATCATACCCAAACTTATATTTTCATTCTGTTTCTTCAGAACACCTTGTATTCTTCTACGAACATGCACCTAAGCATGTACATGTATATGACATTCCGCCGATATACATGAATAATTCATTGACTACATACATGACCTCCTTTACAATCAGAATTTAATGCAGACAATTGAATTTGAGGGGGAGATGGGTACACACTGGCAAAGCTACATTGACCTCTGTTAACAGATGCATACAAATACACAACAAAGTGGCTCAAAACTTGAACGAATTTAACTTACATTCTTAAGAAAGACAGTAATGAGAGTTCACCGACTAGTAAGACATCAACCCACGATTCCTTCAGAACAAAACCAGGAACCTGTGGACATCTCCACATAGAAATTAGACATCCACATCTGATTGGAATTCCATTTTAGTGCCCTGCTAACATAAAGGAGGGCTCTTTCTAGTTGGGTTGCTTCGCCCAAGGCATTGCTTTCGCCCACAGGTCACACAACCAACTTTGTATGTTCCATCCTTCGGCCCTTCACCTAATTGGCTTGGCAGGTGAAACATGGAAAAATGACAGCTTAGCTGAACACATTTACTACGGAACTGGAAATAGCTAAGATAAATTGAATATTTGCACCGGCCAACTGCGTTTTCGACCATCAGGGCCAATCCCTGCAATCTCCAAGGAGATGTCAATACTGCGATGCTGTGAAGCACGGGCAATGCTGATGCGTGAATGGACTTTTACAGCGGGGCAGCCATCAGTACCAATTTCTGCCACTATGTCAGAATTGGGTTTCCCCAATGCCATTGCAATTGGTTCCCTAAAGGTGAGAATTGTTTGCGACCAGTGCGTATTGGGAGCATAGGGGGATGTGGACAAAACAACTGGCATTTCTTTGCAAAACCTGCTCGTAAAGCCTGTCTCAAACCACAGAACAACTCCATAACACCAAGTTGTTTTACATGTTGAATCTGTGCTGGAGCAATTTGTCAAATTATCTAACTGCGGTTCCAACTCGATCCTTGAAGTGAAATCCATTTCATCAGGTGTCATCTTCAGCAAATCAAATGACTGAGAAGAAAGGGACAAAAAAAAGGCATTAATACACTAATAATACCCCAAAAACAAAATCAAATTTAAGCATCAAAAGTGCATTTGATAAGTACTTAAAACTGAATGTAGTCAGTGGTTTTCCAATTAAGTGTATTTGATAATGCATCATCACCTACCATTAATATTACATGACTCTTAATATTAAGTCAAAGAATCTAAACTTACTAATGGATGCCAAAGATGCTCAGTGAAGAACATTTTCCATTTTCAATAAAAAGTGACAACTTCATCTTTAAAAGTTCAAAATTAAAAGTTAATTACTTAATATTTTCAGTCCTAAAAGATTTTAGTACTTCATTCAATTTTATCAAACAGCTTCTAGACAAAACAATAAACTCTCCTAGAGGTATCTTGCATTCAGTGTTTTGACAAAAAGCATTTTTAGAGGCTCTGTGTATTCAGTATGTTAATAAAAAGGGAGAAAACAAAAGGTCCCTACAAATGTCTTTGATCTATATGTGAATGGGGAGATAAATCAGGAAAAGCATTGTCTAGACACCACTGAATTAGCCTTCACGAGTATGCCAAAAGCCATGATAATTGATAATATGCATCATAAGGGATAAATGATGCATTCAGAATTCCAAACTAGCTCATTTTCTATATCACATGAATTCATCCATGATAAATGCGGAATTTTGCACAAGAATCCTTCGCCTTTTCTTCATTCTGTAAAGAGTAGAAATTTGGTATGGTTCAAAGAGTATAAATTTTCCACAAGACACCTTTCAAAGAGAATAGAATTTCTTTTGGGTCCTTAAGGATAAAAATGAACGACTAAACAGACGAGTAGTCATTGCAACATTTTCTGCAGGGCCTTTAGTACCAGAATTTTTGTGTCTCAAAGAACCCAGCTGTTATCTTTTGTTAATCTTGTGCAGAACAAGAGTTGACTGATCTAAGCAAGCTCCTTACATGTAGTTAACGTTGAACTACTGTTAAGAGAAATCCAAGCATATCTAGAATGAGTGAATGATGCCAAATCCAAATGGATGAAATTTCTACAGTAAATAAATTGAAAAACTGCAAAGAACTCATCGACATTTTTCAGTACACTGGGTCACCTTAATGGAAGTTTAAAACTACCAATAAATATTTTTTACATAAACTAGTTTTTGAAGGGCATTTTGACAGAAATTTTGAAAACTTGCTCAAAGTCAAATCAAATAAAATTTAAAATATTGCTTTTGTACAGAATTTGAGATCTCAAACTTAGAAAAAGAAAGCCGGGATATGATATTGTCAAACAAAAACTAGGGCCCCAATCATTAGTTATTGGCTCCATGTAAGCATTGCCTCCAAAGAAGTCACACCAAGAGAGTTTTGTGGCTTAAAGATCATGAGCAACAAGCCAAGTAATCCAATTCGCAACAATAAGACCATGATCCTGCTTCCATTATGCAGATCTGCAACTGCAGATCACAGAAGTTGGGATATGGACTGTAAGATATGTGTGCAGATCCTAGAAGATGGCATGTGTTCTAGAAAGAAAAGAAAAAAAACCAAAAGAAAATTTTCATGACAAATTCGAACCAATTCCACCAAATTACAGTAGAGTTGCACACGCACGACCTGTTCTGCTATCCGTGATATATCACTGCAAACCTGGAAGCAACTTGAAATTGAAGTAGAACTTTTCCAGGCTACGGACAAGACAAATCCAACCCAGAACCAGCATTAAATTGTAGGAGATTACCACTGGGCTAATGGGAGCAGTCAATAACATAAATCTTCTTTTTTCAATTTAAACTAGAATGGCACTGGTATGCAACTTTCCAACAATCACTGATAATATATTTTTTAAGAAACATATACAGATAATATTAGATAAGTATACATATACACACACACATATCTCCATACATGTATGTATTAGAACATTTCTTTGGTATGCAATATGGACTCTGGGTATTAGATTTTTATCAAAAAGATACTTCATCCTTTGCATAGTACAAAAGACATATATACATCTATTTCAGTACCTTTTTTTTTTTGTTTTGTATGAGTAAAAGTGTATTTATTGAGTACTATTAATCCCTCCAAATTGGGGGAAAGAAGGAGATCCATCATGATCATTATCAATTTATCACAATAAATCCGAAACCAAAATAACTATACTGCCCACTTGATAATTTCTCTTTAAAAAAAAAAACGATGAAAATGAGCACAAACCTGGAGAACTACAGTATTTGTTACTATATGATGACTGTCAACAACATCAACTATAGGAACCCGAGCAGCTTCTTCAACAAGTTCCTTGCCAATGCAAGACATATTGAAACCATACACATTTTCCCAAAATGGAGCACTGGTACCACCTCTTCCAAATCCAGCAACAAACTGGAAAAGAAATAACAGAAGTGATATCATTAGCTCCAATAGAGAAGCTCATACCAAAATATTACAAGAACAATGAAAAGCTTAGAGAACAGACCATAGTAGCTGTGTCCGGGAGAATGGCACCTCCAGGCTTCAACCATTGATCCCGTGCAAAAAGCACAGAACTAAGCATTGACTCATAAAGCAAGCAATAACCCATCCATTCACTAAGTAACACGTCAATACTGTGGGGCTCAATATGTTTCGAATTATCAAGCTCTTCAACCATACCCTGGACAACTCTTATTACCCCAGTGCATTGACTGATTCCATCATTTGGGTTTCCACTCCTCAGAAGGCCATTATCTTTTGCTACCTGCACTTGTCCAAACCAAAAAGGGGTTTTCCTTTCAAAATAAAAAAGGTATAAAAATCACAAAGGAGAAGGGCCAGAAAACAAATAAAAGAAATAAAGGGTTGATCTAAACAGCAATTAAACCAGGAATGCATACCTCAGTTGCCACCGCAGCCATCTTGTCACTGGCTTCAACTGCAATTACACACGAAGCCCCTGCTTGGGCAGCAAAAAGACTAGTACAAACAGGAATAGAATAAGATATATTAGCATCCTGGTAAATAATTCAGATGGCTCATTTAATATGAAAAGTGTATGATATTTGGCTATTTCAATTTGCAGAACTGTGGGATAAACTAAAAGAGAATCTGTAAATCAGTGCATGCAAGTGCACCTAGTGAATGATTACAAATTTATTGAAAAATGAATAAATAAATACAGAACAAAAGTGCTATGGTAGAAGCAAGTATATGGCCAAAATCATCTCCCAGTAAACCAAGCATCTGACTCAGTATCTAAACCACAGATAAATCTACCTGTTTATTTTCGAAAGAAATTGTCAATTACCATATCCAGACATTAATACAGGAACACAGTTTAAGGTGTGGATGCAACAATATTTTGCTCATGCAGGAAAATGGCCATTTTCAGTTGTTCATTTTAGATTGGGTGCACTGTAGGAGCTTTCATGTTCTCCAGTGCAGAGGTTACTTCAGCCAGAGAGCTTTTGTTCACTACAGGCTAAGTGCTAAATTATTGCCTGACAATGTTCTGCAGGCATTAAAGAACCACCATATAGATAATTTTAAGAACAATGACATTTTAAAATCAGATGAGAAATAGCTGAAGGTCTGGCCCATAAGATGTGCTCTTAGGAACAATCTGATACCATTTGAAAGACAAAATGTCCACTTTGAGCACTTAAATCAACCCACTATGAAGGGAGTTCACTTAAAGTATGCATTAAAACCAACAAACATACCTTAGCCATTATAGACCCCAAAGTAGGGGATGTTGTACAGAATTTTACAAGGGGAATCCCTTCTACAAGAAACTAGTTTGAAAAGGAGATATATGAAATGCCTTTGCTAATCAGTCAATCAGTAGTGAATTAAGAAAACTGAATTAAGAAACCATCATTTCTTATTTCAATAAGAAAAGCCCATGGTAACAACATTAATAATTTATGAGACTAGGATGATGGGAATTCATGCCAAATCTTTAATCTTTCATTACTGCGTTGTTTCCATATTGTACTTGGTAGATCACATTTTAAAGCTGTGCAGGTTAAGGACTAAAGCGGACAATATTGTACCATGTGGATCCTAGGTCATGATAGAGCAACCTACTTTTAACGAAGATATTATGATGAAATATTCAAATAATCTTGATTTACATTTGATAGCACATACAGACATATGCATGAATCACAAATTGTAAATAGACATTTCAGTGTCTTAAGTAACAACTACAGTCGGTCAAAATTTGAGAACTTCACAAAATATATTTGTGAGTATGAAATATGAAGGCAGCAAGTCCCCAGCACAGCAGATATCATCAGCAACACTAATCACAAGTTGCTTCACACAATGCAAATAAAGATAATTCAGACAGGGAACAGAAACTACTTCAATATAAAATAATAGAAACTAATTCAATATAAAAGAATAAAAAGAGCACTTCTCACCTCAGTATGCCAGTCCCACACCCTACGTCCAGAACAGCAGCACCATGCAGGAGAGAAGGGTTATTCAAGATGGCATGTCTATAAGCATCAGTTCTTGCCTACACCAGAACAGGTGATTTGCTAAATACTAAAACACTGATAAGAAACTTGCATTTTTCTAAAACCTTCTTTCATGAATATACAGGCTGAAAATTCATTTCTATACTAAATGTGAAATTCGATTTGATACCTTATCGCTTATCATCTCCCTGTGGATCCCAAATGAACTGTATGACCCAAAATAGTTCTTATTCACATTCTTAATTTCATTTGCTACCACCTTTGCAAAATAAACTCCCAAATGCTTATCTTTTGACTTTCTATCAACTGAACAACCATCTTCTTTTACATCAACACCATTGACTTTTACCTCCTCAAATGGACTTGTCATGTTTAAACAACTGTTGGAATGAGAGGCAACCTCCTTTCTTCCATTCTCACAAGTGTTAAATTCATCTAGATGTGCTTCTAATGAATTATCATCGTCAATGCAAACCCTATCAAAATTAATCAGATCATTAATTTTGTCAACTGATGTAGTATCCTCATCTTCTGGTTCATAATCTTCACCAAAACTGTATAAAAGTGGATCCTCTGGCATGAAAGGTTTTAGATACTTGTCGTCACCCCATGGTAGTATAATATCTTTGAAAGAGAATATTTCATGTAAATGATTCTGTAGATCTTGCTTCGACTGACATGTAAACCCGCAACTCCAACATCTGTTTTGTGCTACCTGGTAAAAAAATACAAAAATTAAGCAAAGCTCAACCAGTCAACTTATCATAACTTTTTTACTACAGAAGTGCATACTAAACTGTTAATATATGGAACTTATAAAACACAACAACATGCCACTAAGTAGTACTAATGCATCTTGACATGACAGGAATATTCATTGGAGACTCTCAATCTGATTTCTTATCATCACTGGATTCAAAAGCAAAAACAAAATATAAAAGCGGCCAACATGGAAGTGGCAACAATTTTCCTTGCAAGTATGTAGAATTTTTTCTAATGAAGTTTGTAAGTATCTTTTTTTTTACAAGAAAATATGGCCCAATTTTATTAACACATAAACCAGGAAGCAATTAAAACTGTAATCACAGTGAACAAAAACCTGTCATACTGAACAAAGTAAAAATACCCACCACATTTGTTCGATGGGGCAGGATCAAAAACTCTCTCAAGGTAGAGTCCTATAATAAGGAGAGAGAGAGAGAGAGAGAGAGAGAGAGAGAGAAATCTAGGGTTTAGTTGCTCCATTCAGCCACTGTAAGCTTACAATGTCAACAATAATAAATTCAAACAAGGGATGATAACTACAAAGCACGGACACACCGTTTAGGGTGACATATCCATGTCGGACCCATGACAGATACACATACTACTCGGACATGCCGGAACACGTGTCAGACACGCCAATTGGCATGTCCAATATTTTTGTTGATATTTTTTTTAGTGGACACCTAGTGGACACGTGTGTCGGGTGTCCACGGTGAGGTTGAAATGTTATTATTAAAAGTATTAAATGGAGTCAAATTTATAAATTTCAAAACACCAAAACACCAAAACATAAAACACCTAAATCTAATTCTTCAAATCCTTAACTTGTTAGTTGTTGTATTATAATTGTGACCTTATTTAGTTGTTGTCATTTTGGTGATTTATGAATTTTACATTCATATACATAACAAATAAAAATATTTTTTTTGGCATGTCCTCATTTTTTGAAAATGCCGTTTCCCGTGTCCATATCTGTGTTCATATCCGTACCTGTGTTCGTATCCGTGCTTCTTAGGATGATAATAAATAGGATCAGGTTATCATTGCGCTGGTTAACAAACAGGGTGAATTACCTTAGTTTATAGTAATATCAAGAGGGCTTTGTGGTAGGATAGTAGGAATAGATTCTAGAATAATGGTTTTAAAAGGTTAAAAATAATTTCCACGATTTTTAGAAAAATAAAATTCGTTGGCTTTGATGGATTTTCAGAATTTCGGCTATTTGAGGACCTATACAATGAGTAATTTAGGGTTTTGATGGTTAAATTGAAGGCCAATAGGTCAAGGAAGGCTTGATTACAGCTTCACTCGAGAGGGCTTCAAGGGGTGGAAAAGTACACTTTATGAGGGTTTGTGAACATAAACCTGAGAACAAAACTTCGGTAATTCATGTGGTGAAGATGAAAGAGACAAAGAAGAAGAGGGAAAAAGGTCCTTCACCCCTACAATCCTTGGACAAATTCATACAAACACAATATCAAAATCCCATAACTCAATTTCTCTATCGAAGAGAAAGATCACATGCATATTTATACGTTACTAGAGTTCTCCTAATTCTACAAGGAATATGACTAAAATAAAGAAACTAAGAAACTCTAACCAACTAGAATTTTCTAACTCAATCATATAATTTGGCTCGCAATACATCCAACTAGTTTTAGACCCATGCAATGCATGGGATTTGTTTTTAATTTTTTAAACTTGTTGTTTTTATTCAGTCCCAACAAAACAATTGTCCATGCTTGAATGTTGTTCCACACAACAATAATGCTAAATAAAACATTCTAATGGTTTTTCTTTTCTAGAAAATGCTATTCTTCCAAAATTTTTGGCAGTGGCAGTTTTGATAAGGAGGATGACTTAATTATCATATTTAAAACATTTTTTCAATGAATTATTATAATTAGCAATAGTTCATGTATCTAAATAAATAGTTAAAGGAGTTAATAAGATAGAGAAGATGCATTTCATATGAATTCAATGGATACAATATATAGTGGAGTAAGTTTTGTTTCTATAAAATACATTAACTAAAGATAATACAGTGAACCGAAATTAAAAAAATAAATACAGTGAACCTAAGAGACAACTCTCATATTTACAAACCATTTGTAACTCAATTGATCAAATGTATAGTGCTGTAAGTTTTGTTCTACAAAAATACATTGTGAATAACTACAGTGATCCATAATTCAAAAAATAAATTCAATTAGCCAAAAAAACTGCTCAAATACTTGAAAGACCATTTATTCTTTTTTAGAGGAAAAAATTAACCCAAACGGCACTTAAAATGAACTACTTGTCGAAACCACAACGATAGTGGCCTCCTTTTCTATATTGTATATAGATAGATAGATATGGATGGGCAACCCTTACAGCCCATGTCTAGAGTTTTGTAAAATTACCAAAATACCCTTCACTACTAAAATCTAATAAAAAGCAATAAATATGTCCAGCTATGTTACCTAGACTCTTCTAAATTTGTGAAATACCCGTGTTGGACATTCAACACTGGGATAAAGGTATGAGATATGTGTCTATTATGGATAATTGGACATGTGTCTAACAAGTATGTATAAGTAATAGAGTTTACTATAGAACTACGCATAGGACTTCAATTTTATACATGAAATGCTATATTTTAATTTGTAAATACCATTTTACCTTAAAAAAGCAAAATAAGTATTTAAAAAATATGAAATCTAGCCATATCCGAATGTCCTTAGACATGAAAATTAGATGAATCTGACACTTGAATATATACTTGCACCCGACACCCATACCTGAGTTCAGGTAACATAGTTGTCCAGTATACAACTTATAAAGTACATAAAATAAGACCAAGACCCAAATGGACCCTAAAAATAATTACACAAGGCCCAGGACATGCTCTAAGTTGTCTACATTAATTACAATCCTAGCTCAAGGAATGAGGAAAATGTATTCGTAACCTATGTTAAGTGGAGCCCAGATCATATGTGGAAGGGGAACGGGTATGTGGCATGCTACACGTTCTAAAATATGGCTCGCTATAGGGCTAGACTTTTATAAGTTATACTATTAGAATTAAAGTACTTACAGAACAGTTTTCTAGAACAATTAGACATATAACAAAATATATTTTCAAATTAATCATCTACAAATACATTCTATGAGTATTATAGCCCATTTTTTGCATATTGTTATTCCAAAATTCTATTCTCCCTATATTTTAGTTCATTATATTTGATTTTTTTTCCTCGTTATGTGATCTTTAAAGAAATAAATAGGAAAAAAGTTTAGGATGAACGCTAGTGTACTATGTTTTAGAATGTCGTTTCAAAAACATAAATCGCTAGGGTAGTAGAGTGTTATGGTAACACAATTTATAACCAGTAAATCATCCTCGGTTCTAAATCCAGGCTTGAATTGGCAAGGCAATTAGGAACACCAAACAACCATTTCCAAGATGCGGAACTAATATCTTTTGCCGATATCCAAAGCTTACCCCATTCATTCTCTTAAGGAGAGAATAATAGACAATTAAAGAGGAAGCTAAGGCACTTTTAAAAAGTTTATTTTTTGGTTTTTTTTTTTTGAAGGGGGGAAGGGGGGGATGAGCAAAACAAGCTGCAGCTATAAATGCAAGAAGATCTAATTGAACCTAGAATCTCAAAATGCCCATCCAACTAAAACTTCAGTAAACGTCAATCAAATCAAACTCTGAGCCATGGAAGAGTGAAGGAAAGAAGGGAGAGACAATCGAACCAGTGAAGCGGAATAAAAAAAAAAAAAACAAAGCAAAGAAGAAAATGGATGAGGAAGAGAGAGCTGTTGATTGAGACCCTTGCATCGATGATCGAAGGACAGCTGCCAATCGAGACCCATTGCATCGCCAGTCAAAATATCAGATCAAAGATCCACCACGATTGGAGGTTAGTTTCCTTCTAGGACGCCTAGACACCTAACCAACGTGTCTGACACATGTTTAGGAAGAAAAAACAAATAAAAACAGTATAAGGTCACAGCCAAACTCGCGTCTAAAACATCTTGTCGCATGTCTGTGTCTGACACATGTCAAACACACGTGCATTCCCCTACCTGCCATGTCAGTGCTTTCTAGCATATACTCCTAACCCACATTTAACAATCAAATAACTCTTTGGGAACTGTTGCACTCCAACCCAATCATACACAGCCAGCTCCCTTCCAATTTCTTAACTATACTAAATCATGTATCCAACAGCTTACATACTACATAAGCTCATAGATGGCTACACACACTCAGCCTATATGGAATCATATTGTGTCATATTTGCATTTTATGCAAGCATATCACGTCCCAACAATTCCACAAAACGTGAAAAATAGGGTTTTATGTTTAGATGTTATAATTATATAACACGTAGTAGTATCTCAAATATGTTGTATACGTGTTACATTCACCATGAAATTCTCAAGTTATTCTAAACAAACCCAATTGATAACATGTATCAAGGATACACCACAGACAAAACCAAATGCACATGCTACAGATGCACAAATTATGGAAGCTTTTCCCTCTTATTCATTATTTTTTCAGCATTTTAATACATCACCCAAGTAAATTTTAATAACTGGTAAAAAGTGGGAAAAGATGAATACTTGCAACTCTTTAATTCCCAAAGCTCCAACGGAAAGCTATTCTTAAATTCTTTAATGCATAATTTCAATTCCTTATTGCTGCATGAGTGGAGGCAGTACCAAACCTGGTGCCTTATTACCCCAATCACTTCACTACCCATCCATAAACAAGACCATGAAGCAAGAATTGGCTTAGATTCGCACTTTTCTCTGTGGCTGCAAGGGTGTAGCAGAACAAACAATGTTGAAATTCAAACTGAAGGTGACTGATTGGAAGTCGTTAGTCATATTATGAATAGTTTGGAAGGCTCACATCAGTACATAAATTTGTTGGAAGAAGCCGCTGACATTTCCAGAAGTCTAATTACACCCCTTTCCTGTTTGTTCCTCCTCTTCTCGACGTTTATGTACATTATTATTAGGAGTATTCTATACTATCTCTATGTATAATTCTTCATTCTCAAACTACATTCCGCACCTATCTAGTACACTTCACTCTCAATGTCACAGGAATTAGAAATGATCTCAAACTACATTCGCTAGTATAATTCTTCATTTGGACCCAAAAAAACTAATAATTCTTAAAAGGCCAAAGAACCAAGGTTTAGTGCAGGACTTACACATATGCATTGCCAATGTCTATACCTAAATGCCACCAAAATACATGATTTTTTCATTTGGACAAAAAATAACTAATGGTTCTCAAATTCCTGCATAGTTACTCTGTTTTCCAAGCACAAAATCATCATCCACATTGACTTATAGTAATCCCTGATAGATTCTGCAGACAAAACAATAGTCACAAAATTAAGTGCAGATCATAGAAAGTGAGACAAACACATGGGCACATAATCTGTTTGGTTCCTGAAAAATCCTGAAAATGCAAGAAATTTAAACTTCTCAACCCCCATAAAAAATCTACAATTTTCACTCCTTTGGTTCTGCCGGGATCATTTTCGTTTTTTCCTTTCCCCACTACTTTCTCGGCGACAAAACGGAAAATCTAAAATGAAGACGCTAATCTGTTTCTTTTTTATACCTGAGACCTGACGTAGTTGATGAGCTTGAAGGAACCATAGAAATCCAAGCCCAGGGTTTTGCTTATACCATGAAAATCGAAGTGGTGGGTTGATCGACAGTGCTCGAAGAGTTCGTCGCTCGTTCTGTACTTGGAATCACAGAACAAACAGAGTAAATCTGAGTCCAAATCATCTTGTTCTTCTTCGTCGTCTGCGTTCCAATCGCCCCAGTCCTGCCCTTCAACTTCGTCTTCATCATCTAGTTCTACATCATCAAACTCTTCTTTCTCTGTCATTTTCTTCGCCATGGGCATCGGTTGACAGTCCTCCACTCCAGAGAAAAGCAGTAAACTAACGGCTCTTAAACCCTATACAACATATACGTGACACAAACCCCAAACCCTTAGCGGTGAAAGGCCCCAAACGTAAAGGCCTGTTTGGCATAGTTTCCATTGTTTTATTTTCAAAATTTAAGATAATGGAAACTTAAAATAAAATAATAAAAAAAAGGGGTAAACAACAGGCCCTGACAAATTTTAATTTTGTAAACAAAACAAAATAATGTGTTTGGTAAAACTATTTTTGAGAAAAATTTTGAAAGCACAAAAGTAATATTTTTTTGGGATAAATAATTATTTTGTCCCTCTAACTTTGCTTCAGATTTCAATATTATTTAAGAATTTTGATTTCTTCTATTTAAGTCTTACAACTTTTAAAAGTAAGTCGAGTGGTCTAACTTTTCAAAATAAGTAAATAAATTAAATATTAATTATACTTTGGTCCTCTAAACTATAACCTAATATTATTTTACCTCATTCAACTAAAAATAATTACATTTTCACCATCATAAAAATTAAAATTAATAATTTTTTTAGTTAAAATTTTATATTAATATATAAAGCAAAGAGAAAAAATAATTTTATAGCTATGAAATGTTATAAACCATCTCAAAATGTCTGAGAAAATTGTTAAAATAATCCACAAAATCTTACTTTATGAATCACCATTTATTAGCCTGACAATATTAAGGAGATTTTTAAAAGTACATATTTGTTAACCTGGGACAAAAAATTTATATTGTATCACATCAGAAGTACTGCAAGTATTCAATTTGATTTTTTTTTGTCTATAGTGTTGATACAAACTTAAATTCTCATAGTTTCCGAGTAAAATATAACGACTTTTAGTTTAGTTGATAAAGTAAAATTAAATTATAATTGAGAGGATAAATTATAATTAATTTTTAATTTTTCTAACTTAGTTTTAAATGTTGGACCACATTGACTTTCTCTTAAAAGTTAGAGAACTTAATAGAAGAAATTAAAATTATGACATTAAAATTTGAGCCAAAGTTAAAGAGATGAAATAATTAGTTACCTTAAAAAAAATGATCACTTTTGTGTTTCAAAATTTTTCGCCAAGATAGTTTTGCCAGACAAATTATTTTGTTTTGTTTTTTTGTTTTTCAAAAAGCAAAATCAAATTTTGTCACAGCTTGTGTACTATAATTAATTGTCTTAATCTTCAATTAAATAAAGGTATTCTTAAGTAACTAAAGCAAAAACTGTGAAAAATAAAATAGCGGGTGTTTTGCAATAAAATTAGTACTTCTAAAAACTACTGGTGTGTGGGTTTGTACGTGGCATATGGCTTTTAGAAATTTTTATTACTAATATTTTGTGCCTTTATGCTTAGCCATGTAGATTTGTTGAATAAATTTGAGTAATAGAGATAAATTATCAATGTTTTGACCAAAAAAAATTTAATTTATGCATCAAGTGTGAATTTGTATATTTTCTTTATTGTTTGTCTATTTTCATAAGACAGCACGAGGCTCCCGTGATGGAATGTCAAATGTGCAGGGTATTATTCTGTGTACAGAAATATGTTTTCGTGTTTCAAACATATTATACTTAATTCCCAATGAACCAACCTTTGTGCTGCGTTTAAATCCAGGATTTGTAGAGGGAAAAATAAAAGAGATGAGAAAATAATTTACTCTTGTTGTTTGGTTGTAAAAGAAAAGGTGTTGATAAAAGAAAATAAACAAAAAAATGAGTGAAAAATTTTGTGTTATCTTATTTACCTCTACAATGTTATTGATAAATGTTTATTCATATATTTCTCATTTTTCTAATATAACCAGTCAATAGCATAGAATTTGGAATCACACATTCTTCTTTTCTCCGTTCATTATTTTTTTTCTTTTTATTTCCCCTATAAATTCGGACATTCTTCTTTTTTATTTTTTGCACATGTATTCTCATATATTACACATATAGAACTTATGGAGTGTTAAGGTTTAATTAGATAATGGTCCATTATCATGGTGTGAGTTGTACTCAGAAACCAATATATACCTATTATATGCAAATTTAAGTGGCTCGTGAGTTACAAGTAGGGGTGGCCACGGGCCGATAGCTCACTTGGCCCGCCTAAACTTGCCCATCATTTATAGAACTTAAAATTTTTTTTTTAAGTCTGATTAGTTTAATGGGTGAGTTTGGAAATTGAGTTTGAAGCCCAACCCAACAGGCCCGAAATATATAAAACAATATATTTTCTGTTATAAACTAAATTAATTTGAAACAAGCAAAATATTCAAACACAGTATATAAGAAAATTAGTTCTTCAGGAACTGTCAAATAATAATTAAATAGTTCTTCTGAAACTATAGAATAGATCTTCTTGATCACCCAAGCATGCATTACTTTCATAAGCAAAATATAACGACAACAGAAATTTAAATAGTTTACCTACACTCTTTGCTTTTTCCTTTCTTCTCTTTTCCTTTCTCTTCTTTTCTTTCTCTCTCTTCTTTCTCTCTCTCTCTTTCTGTCTCTCTCTCTCTTTTGTCTCTCTCTTTTTTTTGCAATTTCTCTCTTCACAGCCCCCCTTTTATAGAAAGGGGGCTGTGGTTGGTAAGCCATGTGTTTACCAACAATAAAGCGTTTGGTGGATGATTTTCAGTCATCCACCATTCGTTCTTAACTCTTCCCCTTGGATGATCGTCATGAAAAATCTTATAAAATTATAGCAAAAGAAAATGGTTGTGCTAAAACTGTCTCGTTAAAACCTTGCCAAGAAAAATCTTATGGGAAAAAAAAACTGTTAGCGAAGGAAAAAGAGTACAATCTGCGACTGCCCCTCATTTATACATCTAGTATGTAGTTGAAGTTGATAGCTTCAATTGTTCACAGCTTCAAGACGACGCATGCCAATGTTGTGCACCAATTTCTCAAATGTTGCAGTTGGGAGTGCTTTAGTAAATAAGTTTACCAAGTTGTCATCCTGCTGAGATTCGTCATTTTTCTCATTTATAGTGTTTCCAAGAGCCTTTGCACACAAATGGATCTCAGCATCAACTACCCAAGATAAATAGTTTTTGCTTGAAATGTCAAGAGCTGTAAATTCTAATTTTGCGAGATTTGACATTTTCAGAATGCTACACTAACAAGATAACAAAGTTTTAGAATCACGATAAACTACAAATTCCACACATCCAAATCTAATAAATTTAATTTGTTAATACTATACATCAATAGTAAAATCACTATTTAATCACTATTGCTGCATAGTATTATATATAATACGTAAATATAAATATATGTATTATTTTTTGTCTATATTATAACTTTCAATTTAGACATCAAAATATAGTCAAGTCACATGTCTATGGAAAAGTATTGAAATAAGGATTCCAAATTTATAAATATTATAGGCCAAATATTTACAATCTAGGAGAAATAAACAAACAAAGTTTCGAAAAATTACTATTTATCACTATTCATCAATTATGCATCATTATTCACCAACAATATAATAAATATAAATTTTGTCATGAAGTAAAGAGTGAATAGTACAGAACTCAAAAAAAGGTAAATAAACTGAAATATTAATAGCATATACATGAAGTACCTTCACTAATATGATGAAGTACCTTCCAGATATACAAGTACTTAGAGTTTCGTACTGATAATGTGTTATAAATTAAATTAATTTGAAACAAGCAAAATATTCAAACACAGTATATAAGAAAACTAGTTCTTCTGGAACTGTCAAATAATAATTAAATAATTCTTCTGGAGCTATGAGGATAGATCTTCTTGATCACCCAAGCATGTATTACTTTCATAAAACAAAATATAACGACAACAGAAATTTAAATAGTTTACCTACACTCTTTGCTTTTTCCTTTCTTCTCTTTTCCTCTTCTTCTTTCTCTTCTTTTCTTTCTCTCTCTTCTTTCACTCTCTCTCTTTCTATCTCTCTCTCTCTCTTTTTTGTCTCTCTCTTTTTTTTTTGCAATTTCTGTCTTCGCAACCCCCCTTTTTATAGAAAGGGGGCTGTGGTTGGTAAGCCATGTGCTTACCGACAATAAAGCGTTTGGTGAATGATTTTCGATCATCCACCATTCGTTCTTAACATTTTCATGTATTCAAGTTTTATATTACTAGCATTAAAATATTATTCTTACGAAGTTAATTATTATAAAAAGTCAAATATTGTCACATGTATCTCAGTTATTACATTACATTACATCTAAATATATTTGCAACCTAATAATAGTATTTTAAAATCATAACAAATAAAATAAATGTTGTTAGTGAGATTTTTTGAGGTCTGATTGAACTCTCAAACCGTACAGACGAGCACGAGCAATTTGCAAAAGAAGAAGATGATGAGAATGTCTCGACCCTCTTTGAGCCGAAGGCACTCCGATGATTAAATTAGCAAGCTTAATCACAATAAATAAAATATTAGAGTTACAACTCAAGTGAACGTACCTTACACCTTTAGTGCATGAAGATATTTATAATTTTCAGAATACCATGGTCCTCTTAGGAATTGGAGTTACTTTCGTCTTGAGAATCTTTATTGACAAAGTCGGTTTAATGCCTTAGACTTATCTTTTATTTGTCCTAATTAATTTAGGAATAGGATTTGTATTGCAAACGTCATTAGTCCTAGTATCTTTCTGATTAAGGTTCACAGGCCAGCCACTTTGGGTCCCTACCTTTGATCGGCATGGGCTTTGTCTGATAGGTCTGCACTCAGGAGCCGACCTTACTAGGCTGGTCTCTCCTGGTCTTGGGCTTGGCTCTTATTGGGTCCACAATTGCCCCCCCCCCCCAAAAGCCTTTTTGCCCTGTTTCGCCTTCCCACCATTTCGTAATACATGGACGTACCGTACAAACCCTGCAACTGAAGAACGCGTCGATTGGGCTTCCAAGGTGATAGTTGGCTCAGGCATCATAATAGCCGCTACTAAACCGATGGCATGGCTTCTTATAAATTGGGCACATCTTTTTCGTTCTTTACATTCGTATATGGATTAAGCCTGCTGGTAAAAGAGAGTGGACTATGCCCTAATTCTGTAAGTCTTTTGCATCCTTGCTTTATTCTTTTTCTTCCCTGTTTTTCTGTGGTCGTCCTCCTGGTGGCTCGCCTTAGGAAGCTCATAGATAGTTCGGCAGTTGTTGCTGCCTTTAAGGCTAGATACAATGTTGCCGACCAGGTCAGCATATAGTTAGTTCTTTAGACAACTATAGAATAGAAGAAACCGATAGGGGGATACCTTTCCCTGTAATTGCCATTGTAAAGGGTGAAGTTAGATTTCCCTTGTATCCTTTCCTTATGAAATTCCTTCAACACCATGATATATCTCCTGCCATAGTGAGCCCAATACTTATTGAATTGTTATGGGGGTGCTCGAGCTGAACCGAATCCTAAGAGTTAACCTAGGGCTCGCCGAGCTTGACTTTGCTACACTTTGTGCAAAGTCGGGCGCGACAGTTGGAAAGTATACCTTAGGGCGATTGATAAAAGTAGGAAAAGAGTGAAATGTCTTCCCTCTTTGGGTAAGGGAGTAGATGATGTGAGGATCTGGGTTTCTGGCTCTTGGGAGTTTGGTGACCTTCTTGCCGACCAAATGTCGTTGACTCGCTGCCATAGAACCCCTAGAAAGTTAGGTTGGTGCCGACCTTTTACTTTTCATGTGTTTTGATTTGTACATATCCAACTTGCCCTGTTTTTGACTTTTTCAATAATTGGTCAAAGCAAGAAGTAGAAGTGGGGTGTAAACTTCCCTGACTTGAATAAGGTCCTAAATTACAGAGGTACTTGCCAACTACATGATATCGCAAGGACTCCTCACATCTTGCTGAACTACCCCCTTCGAGTTTCTACTTTCACCGCTTCATCAAGGATCCCACCCAGCGTGATTACCAAGCTAGCGGAGGAGGGCGCAACTAATGAGTTTACCGACATCCCGGTAGGGATTACTATTGAGCATATACATCTCGATGACCGTGTGACTTTTGCCGACGTGCCCCCTGAAGCACTGCCATTGTTCGGGAGTTTGGTGACTCGAGTTGTTGAAGATGTGATCCCGGTGCCATCGGGAGTTAACTTTCCAAGTTGGGAGTCATTCGAATTGCCTTGAACCACTGTTGAAGCAGCAACCCATCCTGTAGATCATTCTGTGCAAGACATATCTTCAAACCAATTAAGGTCATTTGGATCAACATCGACATCAACTCCGTTAGTGGTCCCAGATCGCCGAGCTATAGCTGAAATTGGGAAAAGGCGTAGGTTGATATACCCTTCATCGTCGGAATCTGACACTTCCGATACAATGAATCTAAAAGAGATGGTGCTACAGAAGGTGGCCAAGAAATTGAAGAAAACAAGGAAGCTGGAGGTCAAAAAAGCGAAGCCCGTTCCCCCTGCTCCCGCTGTAAAGGTTGGCAATGTTGAACCCGACAGGCAGAGGAGAGAGACAAGGGTGTCCAAGAAAAAGCCAACAACAAGGGACCTGTTGATCGAGCCTGTGCCAAAAAAGCTCAAAGTTGTGCTGGCCAACCCTCTTCCAAATAGCAGCGCGGCTACTGACGATGTTGGCTTTGTGATTGTTAGACCCACAGTTGGTGCACGATTACAAAAAACGGTTTAGAATTGTTGTGTTTCATTTTTATGTTTAATCAAAACACAACAGATGAGTATCACTATTAAACTGTCCATCGTTAGTTGTCTAGTTCTTCCGTGGAAATAAAATTGAACATCGGCCTATTAGAAACATTGGTCTAACACCGTCCCTATGAACCAAACCCTACTCGAACCAGTCCAAAAGCCATTCAAACTAGGCCACTATAGGCAAGCACCGGTTTAACTGGTTACACACACATACACACCCGGTTCACTATCTTTTTTAATATAACTCATTACAATAGTTAAAACCCTACGTGAACCATTCCAAAACCTTATTATTGAACCAGCCTAAGTCTTAAAACCATGCATCAGCAAGCATGGATGAACCGGTTCAAGGTTCCACCAGCTTAAATATAAACCAAAAGTCCACTAACTTGTGACTTGGTTATAACCATGCAAAGAGAATGGCACCAACTATTCTCCAACCTACATCAGGCTATCAAGGTAACATATTGTAGTAATCTAAAACAAATTACAATCAAATCCAAACATATCAAATTACCGAACCGACTCACATTTTTATCACATCGGAAATTAAACCATACATTATGCACTTTTTGCACGCTAACATCTGGTTTTGCACACCTATCATGAGCTGCTTTCACTTGCTGTAGATACTGATACGAATAGGTATTAAGGTTGGCCGGAGAAACCGAAAAATAAACACAAAACCGAGAGCAAGGGAAGAAGGAGAGAGAAGTAAAAACTAGGCCTCTCAGCGACACACCCAGGTGAGAACTCCCTCCCTTCCACCTCCCTCATGACAAACCCAGCTAATAGAAGACCAACCATGGGCGAAAATCAGTGAAAACCCGAAGAAAGAGAGAGAGAGAGAGAAACTATTCACGATTTTTGGCCGTGGCAATGAAGATAGGGATTGGGGGCTGCTACAGCTACCATGGAGTTTCTCAAGGACACCCATGAGTGTCCCAAAGAGGCCCATAGCCTCTGTACATGCCCTGCCCAACTCCTAAAGCAAGCTTTTGCCGAAAACCTGTCCAGAGGCATGGCTCCAGCCACCGACCAACTTTGCCGACCGCACCACATGGGGTCGACTCATCTCGGGGTCAGGAACAAAACTCAAGAAAAGACCCCAAGTTAATATCATGGGCGAACCTGACTGGACTTGATTTGGGGCGATCATGGGTCAGCTTCACCGGGCTTGATATGGGCTAGATAATCATGGGTGGGCCCCCACTATCTTGATGAGGGGAAGGGTTAAGGGTGGATCCACTAGGCTTGATGATGCCCCGAGTAGGACATACCTACAAGGATCCTGATATTAATGAAAAAGAAAAGAATTACAAGGGTCGTATGTGTGCCATGCTATCTTTTTACTGCATTGCATTTAAACCTTTGCTTTATAAAATTTATGAGATTCCTACTAGGCTTCGCAGCTCACTCCTATCTTATGGGACAAATTTCAAGAAATGAAATTTCAGCTAGATTCCAAGGAAATGAGTATGAGAAATGAACCACCCAGTTCGGTTGGAATTTCCTTAATATTTAGTTTAGATTGTACATAAAATAAAGTTATGGATCTCAACTAGAAACATAATGTTCTCTGGATATAATAATCATTTTGAAAGAATGTGAATGATGTATCTTTACCTTATAAACCCCCTTGTTCCGATGTAAAAGATAAAATGGGTCGTGACAAAAGTTGGTATCAGAACACGGTTTTACGTCTTTTTAGGAGAGCTAATATTATTACTTGTCAAAATCCTTAAGTTATAAATTGTTAATTGAGTGCCAACTTTAACTCTTTGGTGCAGATGAATTTTTCTGTGTGGGATGACGTACTCATGCACTAGCTAGAAGTTGAAAGTGAGATGAGAGCTAACCGTAGGCAATGACATATAACCAGGCTAAGGTGTTTCTTCGCGCTGAGATTATGGGAGTCGCTCAAAGATGGGGGGGATCTTCCTAGAACTTTACAGGATTCTATAGTACACCATCGAGTGACATCCTTGGAAAGAGTAGCTCAAGAGGTTTCTGAGATCGTGAGGAGC
The DNA here is from genome assembly GCA_033060915.1 of Euryodendron excelsum. NCBI lineage: Eukaryota > Viridiplantae > Streptophyta > Magnoliopsida > Ericales > Pentaphylacaceae > Euryodendron > Euryodendron excelsum. The sequence goes on along the minus strand of CM065379.1, from coordinate 18,298,981 downwards.
CCTACTGAGTACCAGCAGCTGATACTTAGTATACAGTTGTTAGGAGATTTACCATTAGCAGGAAAACAGGGATAACCTGATCCGCCCTCACCTGACCCCACTTCACAGGGACAACAAACTGCCTCGCCTATAGCACCACCTCCTGGGAACCACCCACCATCACCTGAATATCATCCCTTAACGCCCAAGGTGCCGATGACTAACCCCACCCCAGTAGAACCTACCATATCAGGTACCCCAGTTATAGACGTGTCAGAAAGTGAGGAAGACCCGGACGAGGATTTGAGTATGGGAACTAGTTAGACAAGATGTGTAATAGAAAGAAGTAAAATATTACAGCTAACTTATGTATGTTTATAGTAGTTTGTGAGTTATATATGTTCCTCCCCATTTTGACCACTGTAGCTATGAGAAAGAGATCGACCAGTGCCATGTAATTTTGCCATATGTACCTAGCACTACACTTATGTATTTGTTGTGTTTAGTAATAGATTGTACTTATCTATTTGTCACTTTTATTAAGTGATAGTACTGAATATTATGTATAAACATGATACAATATCATACAATAATAGAAATCAACCTAACCATGGTACTAATTTTAGATGATAAGGATAAGAGCCGGAGTGGAATCAAATGGAAACGACGAGACCCCAACCAATAACCAGTGGAATCAAATTCTGCAAAGTCTTCAGACTATAACTAATCTGCTGCAACAATAACAAACACAGCAAGTACCGTTTGCCCCTCCTTAAACATCACCAGTAGTAACTCCTCTAGCGACGCCTATAATAAACCTGAAAGATAGAAAGACAAAACTTCTACGAGAATTTCAAAAGAAAAATCCTCCAGAAATTACTAGAGCACCAGATCCCTTAATAGTAGAAAGATGACTTAAACAAATCCGAAAGGTGTTGGATATTGTGGGAACACCTACAAAATTTCAGGTAAAATTTGCAACTTACCGTCTTCAGGGAGAGGCTGATTTTTGGTGGGATTCCGTCAAACTAATAAGGGATGTCAGAAACTTTTCATGGAAAGAGTTTGTAACTCTTTTCCAAAACCATTACTTTTGGGAAGTAGTAAAGGAGACCAAACTAGAAGAGTTTGTACAACTATAGCAAAACAGTATGACAGTAGGGTAGTACGTGGCTAAGTTTTTGGAATTATCACGACTTGCCCTAAATCTTATATCTACTTAAAAGAGAAAGACACGAAGATTTCTTAAAGGATTAAGACCTGCAATTCAGTCACAGGTAATAGCATTTATGGGCCCGCAATTTACTGAAGTGATAGATCGAGTTATGCTCATAGAACAGGAGTTAGATGGATTGCAAGCTTCAAACCGGAGGGAATCTAATCGAACCTCAAGAGGTTCCCCTAATAACTTTAGACACTCAAATTCTCGATATCAGCCTTACTCCCCAAGAGTCAGAGTAAACCCTCAGGGAACCCAGAATGATGGACCAATCTGTTATAACTGTCATCAAAAAGGACATCTGAAATGGAACTGCCCACATGCCATAACGACTGAAAGTAGTACCAATAATACCAATCCGGTACCACCACGAATACAGCCAACAAGGAATTTCCCGACAAGCTTCATAACAACTTCCGAGCAAACTACTGCAGGGCGACCGACACCCACCTTAACCAGCTTTAATCGGAATAATCACGGGGGAGCAAGAAAGGGGAAACAGACTAGTCAGCCTATTACACCTCGAATGTTCACCCTCCCTACAACCAAAGAAAATGGTGAAACCTCTAATACGGTCATTAAAGGTATAATCTTACTTTACAATTCATGGGTTACCATATTATTTGACTCAAGAGCTACACATTTGTTTATTTCTACAAAATACTTACATCATCTACATTTAGTTACCATACCATTAACCACAACATTAGGTATTCAAACTCTTACCGGTGGGGTAGTAATGGTATATATGGCATGTCCGTCCAATGTTTTGCTAGTAGGCACTTATGAATTTACAGTGGATTTAATTCAATTAGATATGGACAGGTTTGATTTAATATTAGGAATGGACAGGCTAACAAAACACAAAGCAATCCTGGATTGTAGTCAAAAGACTTTAATTTTATGGTACCCAAATAAAGATGAGATGCGTTTTCCTGAGGAAAAAGTTATAACCATCGTACAACCCAGGGTAACACTCTGTGAACGACAAAAGTTGACAGAAGGATGCTATTTCTTTAGTACGTTAAAAGAAGAGAGTGAAACTCAAACCAAGACAAAGGCAATACCAATAGTAGATGAATTCCCAGATGTATTCCCAGAAGACTTACCTTGATTACCCCCAAACTGAGAAATAGAATTTGTAATTGAATTACACCCTGGAGTAGCTCCCATATCCATTGCACCCTATAAGATGGCACCAGTAGAACTCAAGGAATTAAAAATACAGTTGGACGAGTTACTAGAGAAAGGATATATCTGCCCTAGCACTTCACCATGGGGAGCACTTGTGCTATTTGTGAAAAAGAAAGATGGAACTCTTAGATTATGTAAGGATTATCGGTAGTTAAACAAGGTGACCATTAAGAATAGATATCCCCTTTCGAGAATTAATGATTTGTTCGATCAGCTCAAATGAGCAACATATTTTTGTAAGATTGATTTAAGGTCAGGATATCATCAGTTGAGAATAAGAGAGTCTGACATTTCCAAAACTGCCTTTAGAACCCAATACGGACATTTTGAATTTGTGGCGATGCCCTTTGGGTTAACTAATGCACCTGCTGCTTTCATGGACATGATGAATAGAGTATTTTGAAATCAGTTAGATTGTTTTGTAATTGTCTTTATCAATGACATCCTTATATATTCTCCGGACGAGCAAACCCATAGGGAACACTTAAAGATAACTCTGCAAATTTTAAGGAAACATTAGCTTGATGACAAGCAAAGCAAATGTGACTTTTGGATGACAGAACTGAAATTTTTAGGGCATGTAGTATCTAAAGAAGGAATATCTGTAGACCCTACAAAAATAAAAGCAGTGATGGATTGGAAGAAACCTTCTACTGTTACCGAAATTCAAAACTTTCGAGGATTAGCAGGGTATTACCGAAGATTTGTGGAAGGATTCTCTAAGATAGCAGGCCATCTTACGCAACTAACCAAAAAGGGAGTAAGATTCATATGGATGGACAAGTGTGAAGAAGCGTTTCAGAAATTAAAGGACAAATTGACCACAGCCCCCATTCTTACTCTTCCAAGTAGAGGGAAACCATATGAATTTCTTTTAACAATTTATATAATTTTATTAGATTGAAAAAATAAAAGTGTAATCAATTGAGAGAAGGGTGGTATATTTGAAGAAAATGTGGCTCCTCTTTATGTGTGTGTATATATATATATATGTATAAATTGAGAGAGAGAGAGAGAGAGAGAGAGAGAGAGAGAAATAAATTGAAAGAAAAGATTTGTATAAAAGGGTGATATAATATATGCATTTATTCTTGAAAGAGAGAGGGAGAGAGAGAAAGTGTGTGATAATGTAGGGACCACTTAAAAAAGGAGAGTGAGAGTATCTTTTATTGATACATGGAGAGAGGGAGAATCCTATTTATAAACGGTCCATTTACTGAGGGAGAGAGTGTGAGATAGTACCATATCTATATGGGATCATTTATCAAAAAAGCTGTCAACCACTCCCTTGGTTTGTACGAAAGTGGCATAGGGAGTTGAATTGGCAGTTTTATTGGCAGTTTTAAGTTCGATTTGATGGTTTAATCGCTTGGTTGATTGAATTTTTGTGGGTCATTTGTTTAAACAGAATTATAAGTAATCCGGACTGTTAATTGAACCAATTCTCAATTTTACTTGTTGAACTAACGGTCCGGTCCAGTTTTCAATTTCTCTAATGTTGCTAATTAAGTTAAAGATCATCATAGGTATTGTCAAAGTCAAAACACAAAGAACAACAAACTTAAATTCAAATGCAACCATGACACATCCTCCGATGCGTTATTATAATCAATTTTTTTAATGAATCTGTATTAGGGATGGCAATAAATTGGGGCGACAATGGATCGGGATAGAGCGGGGATTGGGATATTCATTCCCGCCTCTACGAGTATAAGTCTGCCTCCATTCTTGCCCCCGCTTCCAACCCAAACCCAAACTCAAGCGCAAGAATGCACTTGACACTTGACAATGAAAATTCCTTCTCCAATGGAGTGACAACTTAGAAAATTAACTGCTTTACAAAGCAAATGTTCATTATCAATTCAAACATCATACTCTCTATTTTTTTCACAAATAACAATTCTTAAACAATCAAAGCTTGTTAAATGGCTAATATACACAATACAAATTCACCAAGATGTTTAGATATAGTCATTTAATAATCAGAGCTTGTTAAATGACTTCTCAGATGTTTTGCATGTACTCAATGTGTAGAAAATGTGAAAATAAGAGACAGAGAGAAAGAGAAGGTATATAAAGTCCAAGAAACACATCTTTTCATCAACCCCGTGGAAGAAAATTAAGAAAGAAAAACATGCTAAAAACAGAGAGAGAACCTGGTCCCTGGAAGTGAAGGTGCTGGTGTAAGCACCCCATTTTTGCCCACTCAGCAATCTCCGGCTTGACCGGATCTAATTTCAAACAATACAACACATGCGAGCCTAGGCTGACTCTTTTAAACTCCAATCGAATCAAGTGGTTGCTTCCCAAGCCAGTAAGGCTCAATTGAAGCTGAAAAGACTATATTGCCCTTAGGCACTCCATGCAGCTTTTTAAGACCTAGCGATCTCGAAAACCAACGCTATCAATGCAGCTTTCTGAGACTGGAAAGTCCCAAGAACCAATGCTATCCAAGTAGCTTTCCGAGATCGGGCAATCTTAGGAACCAACACCTTATCAAATTCTAGAAGGTTCACTTTTGGCGCCTACTAGCCCTCCAATGTAGAATGTCCGTCATCTGGTAATTCTCCAAGACCAGACGTTCTCGGGGACAAACAAAACTCTACAGGTAGCTTTTTGAGATCGAGCAATCTCAAGAACCAATACCACCCTACAGGTAGCTCTCTAAGACCGAGCGGTCTCAGGGACCAACACCGCACAGGTAGCTTTCTAAGACCGGGCGGTCTCGGAAACCAACACCTAGGTCAACATCGGCGCCTGCTAGCGCAACTAGGTGTAAAATAGCGCAACTAGGTGTAAAATGACTACACCTGCCCCTTGGGCCTCTAGGCACGTCTTTTGAAAAAGTTTAAAATCCCTCAAGATGATAAGTCCACCCTTCCAAAATGTTTCTAGATGATTAGGCATGCTCAATATGCCATCCTAACCAATTTTGGTCCCGTTCCAGTCAACTTTGGTCAAAATGACTATTTCGTCCCCAAGTACCCTAGCACAGGGTAAATCCCACCAAATGGTAAATACACCTTCCAGGACTATCCTCGAACAGTCCGGCATGCTTAATACGCCGTTCAAATCCATCTTAACCCTTTTCAACCAATTTCTATCAAAATGACCATTTTACCCCTCATAGCTTAAGTGCACCCCAAAATCACACTAGCTCTGGGTACCAAATCAATAAACCCTATCATATACCCCTGTTCAATCCAAGGTGAGCCCCGTGACTCTAAACGCTTCTAACTCAACGAGAGTCCCTTGGAGCATCTCGCAGACGCTCCGCTAGGGATGTCTTTTCCTCCCAATTCTTGAATTATAATGCACTGTCAAATGACTTGAAAAATGCGTAAATTAAAAAATTCCCAAAAGCTTGTACATAGGTCTTTCTATCGATGCGGCTCGATTGAATAGATCGCTTCCCGAAACCTCTGATCGCATAGCTCGAAAGTTGCCACTTTCAGTAACCCCTAGAGCGTATCACAGACGCTCCACAAAAGTATATTTTTATGCACACTTCCCAAGGCGATATCTCACTCTTCCAAATAGCTTTCAAGCTCCCCGAAAATTTCAAGTTCTTGAGAAACACTAGCAAAACATCGTAGACGTGACCGATTTTTCTAAATCCTTCTTGGATTACACAATTATCGAGGCAAAGTTTAAACAAAAATTCCCGACAGCGAAGAGTATGCTACATGCACCCAAATTTCGATCAAATAGATCAAAATTTTGCTTGTTCCATAAGTTGAGCTAGTACAGAGTGTGCCACGTGACGTTCAAACAATGGAACAGTACTGGCGCATGTAGTAAGTAAGTTTATGTAATTAGCTAAATTTTGTGACACTTCTTGTTTGATGTATTTTGGGGACTTGAGTTATCAATCATAAGCGTTCGGAAGAGATTTCATGTCTATTTGTGCAAGCTCAAGCTAAGAGAGTCTTGTACAATACTTTTTGGCTTCTATAGGAGACTTTAAGAGATATCGATGGAGTTCGAGGGTAAAAACAGTGTGTTGGTGTGCATGGGTTCTCTTGTAGTTGATTTTTAACCATGATACGGTTTAAATTTGAAAAGGCTCATTAGAGGAAAAGTTGTAGATATTTGAGTCTTCTTTCTAGAGAACTTTGAATTTCATCAATCTTACATCTGAGTAAAAAGTTATGGACTTCGCGGAATGTCACGGGATCCTCGCAAGATGTCGCGGGATGTCGATGGAAAAACCAATGAGCATGCAAAAACTGGGATTAAGCTCATGGGATGCTCACTGGATCTCGTGAGAACGAGCTGTGCGAAATCTATAACCTCGGGAATCGCTCCGCTAGGATTTTTTTTTTGCCTATGTAAGGCCCAGCACACTTCCCAAAGTTATTATCTAAGCCGCCACATTGAAAACTCCTAGAGAGAAGTATTTTTAACCTTCCTAGAAGCTCAGAAACAAATCTTAGCAACAATATTCTTCAACCATATTGAAGAAATCAAGAGTCTTGATGGAGTTCAAGGCGTGAAATCCATTCTAAGGGGGTCTGAACGATGATTAAGCACAGAGACGGTGAATCATGGTTACAAGCAAGGTCAAGACAATCATTAGATCATGGAGTTTATAGGTTTTGATTGTAAAGAGTCTTGTAACCGTCTGAACAACAAGATATAGTGCATGACCTTTGTCCGGCAAAAAGGACACGTGGTTTTTCTCCCAGTTAAGGTTTCCACGGCAAAAAGGCTTGTGTGTTCTTGGTTGAATGGTTTGTTCTCTCTTCTATCTTGAATTGTTCAATATTACTTATAACCATTACACCTTGACCTAATATTGTAGCAATTAGTCTCTTTGACAAAACATAGAGAAATGCTAGGTTTTTCAATTGGTATCAGAGCAGGACACTCAAAATCTTTTTGATTTTTGAAAGAGGGAGATTCTGATAGCCTAAATCTATGGATTTTCCTAGAGAAGGTAGTTCTACTGTTAGACCTCCACTGCTTGATGGAACCAACTACTCCTATTGAAAAGCAAAGATGAGAGCTTTCCTTAATTCAATCGATGAACGTGTTTGGCTTGCTGTAGTTAATGGCTGGACTCCACCCACAATCACAACTGGAACTGTAACAACTTTAAAATCAACCACGTTGTGGGATAAAACTAATTTTGATAATTGTGGCTGGAATGACAAAGCCATGAATGCCATTTATAATGGTGCCACAACTAAGGAGTTTCGACGCATCTCAAACTGTGAAATCGCTAAAGAGGCATGGGATATTTTACAGACTACCCATGAAGATACCACAACTGTAAAAATAGTCAAACTTTAGCGATTGACTACTGCTTTTGAAACCTTGAGAATGGAAGATGATGAAAATTTTGATCAATTCTATTTTAAACTTAGTGACATTGGCAACTCAAGTTTCAACTTAGGCAAACAAATCTCTCCATCTAAAATTATTCAAAAAATTTTAAGATCCTTACCGGAGAGATTTCAAGCCAAGGTTACAGCAGTAAAAGAAAGTAGGGATGTTGACTCTATGAAAGTAAAAGAATTAGTGGTTCCTTAAAAACTTTTGAAGCCAATTTTTTTCAACCTAAAAGGAACAAAAACATTGCTTTTAATTCCATTAAGGAAGACATGAATGAAGCTAGTGATAGCGACATTAAAATGAGTCCCGAAGATATGGCTATTTTTGTTAAAAAAATTTAGAAAATTTTTCAAAAAGAAAAAAGAAGGCCTATCTTCTTCTTTTGATAAAAATAAGGGAAAATCTTTTGACACAACTAAGTTTGTAAGGAAATCTTTTGATAAATTTGGTCATAAACAATGTTTTGAATGTCATGGCTATGGACATATTGCACATGCTTGTTCTAATAAGAACAAGAAAAAAGGAAGCAAAGTTTTGACCATCACATGGAGTGATTCAAAAAAAAAAAAAAAGAGTCTACAAAGAGGATGACTATGAGAACTTCACAGCTTTTACAGCCTCTGCATCTAAAGAAATTGAAGCATCATCAAAGCCCCAAGAAGTAGAAAAGTCTGATGAGTCTGATGATACTATGGGGCCTCTCAAGGAGGAAGAAGGAGAATCTGATGATGAAGATAAAGTTTGAGAAAGACGCACATAACAGAGAGGAGTTCAAAAATGCACTTGAAGAAAATGTGAAAAAACTTGAAACTAAACTGGCTAATGCTCATCTGTCTTTTAAGAAATTTGATGCAGGTTCACAAAAGATTGATAAAATTTGGAATGCACAAAGGAGCTATTGTGACATAAGTGGGATTGGATACACATAGAAGGATTCTAAATCTGCCCAACCGACAAGTAGGCCTCATTCTATAAAGGCTCAAGGTAAGTCTTCTATACTAAGTAAGGCTAAGCATGCTAAGGTTGTTTTCTCATGCCACCATTGTGGAACTAAATGGCATATTAGGCCTCATTGTCCTAATTTGAAGACCAAGGTTATGGCTTCCAAGAAGAACGCCACCGCATATGCACGTGTTGTGCCAAATGTTGAGACCAAGCCTACCAGGTTTGTTCCCACTTGTCATCAATGTGGTGTTAAAGGTCATATTTGGACTCATTTTCCTAGATTGGAGACTAAACATGTGTCTTCTCAATTTATCACCTCTCATGTGAAGCCCAAACATCCTAAGGTTATTTAATCTTCAAAGTTTAATCCTAGGTGTCATTATTGTGGTGTGTTTGGTCATATTAGACATTATTGTCGTAAATTGAATAAGGTTTCTAAATTTTATACTCATCAACAAGCTAGGAATGGCTATGAGAGGTTGGAAAATCAGGTTAGAGTCCTCACTGATCATGTGAATAAATTTACATCAAAGCCAATGCAAGTTCCTAAAAATCATGGCAAAAGGAGGAACAACAATGCTATGGCAAAACCAAGGACTACACGCACACCTCATGAGGTTGTTGACAAACCTAAGATAACTACTATGTGGGTGAGAAAATTTGATTTGAAATCTTTGAGAACCCCTAAGAAATTTGTAGGGGCAAGCCTTGTGGAGTAAAGGCTATTTGTGACATAGTCTAGGATATTTGTGCTTATTGCTTATTTTGTTCTCCTTGGGCTATGATCATGTTTGTATGTTTATTTCATTTGTGTTGTTTGAGTTATTAAAAAAAAAAAATTATTTTTGTCTTGATTTGGTTGTGCTAGTCATCGGCTTAAACATTCCCTATGTGTTGATTGATGTAATGGCATGTTTAAGGTTGAATCTTGTGTGCTTCTTTGATTGCATTATAATGAGTTAATAGTTTTGGTGATCATTATTATACTCATGATTCATGTTTAAAAGGTACATTCCTCATAAGATCTCTTAGAATATGGAATCCGCCTTTTATGATCCTCCCATAGCACACATCATGGTTGAAACCTCTTGAAACTTCTAATGACTAGATTGACCATATACATGTGATTCCCCCTCTTATTGGTTGTATATCCTTGATGGAAAGGGCTATCAGTGAGTGTGAGCACAGCTATCATTGCTATATGGTAAGAGGAGAAGGCTACCAGCTTATGTATATGAAGGCCACCATCTCTTTGTGTCTCTTAGTCTCTTTCTTGAAGAGATAAGGCTAGATATTCCTTGAATATGTTGAAGAGTTGTGCCAACAAAAAAAAATTAAAATTAAAATAAAGGAATAAAAAAAAAAAGGGAATGAGAGTTCTTGAAAACTAAGAATGGGATGACATGAGTTTGACTTCTATGTCTTGTTCTTCTTGATGGGATTCTCCGTGATGGGCTACTTTTGATCTTGTCTAGGGTCTATATTTTCATTGATCTCATTAGAGTACTTGCATTCATCACACGTTGTCATGGATATGTTTTTAGAACACCTCATAACCAATTGCTCTCATCTGTGTGCGATCTTTGAGCATATTTGATGTTGATTTTTTTCATGCTACGGTCATCATGAGACTCATAGGTTATATTTTTTATTTTGATGATAAGCATGATGGGGTTAAGACATCGTTTTTGTAAAAATACCCTGATTTTATTTTGATAAAGGTTAGTCCAGTTTTTACTCGTTGTTTTGCATGAATGATATTCTTCCTTTAAGCATATCTCTATTTTATCCGTGATTGGGTGGTTGTTCAATAATTTTTTATCATTTTGAGACATCAAGGGAGAGAGAACGTTTATATGCTTATATGTTATTTAGAAGGAAAATACATTAAGGGGGAGATATCATGTTTATATCTATTGGTTATTTTCTTTCACTTCCTGTGCTTCCTTTGTCAATTTGTTCCAAAAAGGAGGAGAGAATCTATGCCTGCTTGATGTTTGATATATATACTTGTTCTCTTGATACATTGCACTTGATGGTCTTTTTGTCTCTTGGTTATTTAGTGTGTGCAAGTAGAAGAATTTGGGATGCTTGTTGTTTGATAAACATCAAGGTGCTTGTGATTGGGGTGTTTGTGTATTCTTTTCCTTTTTGTTTTCGTTCCCTGTAATGGTTGTGTCGTGTAGCATAGAGTTTTGGTCACGAAATTGCCAAAGAGGGAGAATGTTAGTTTATGTAATTGACTAAATTTCGTGACATGTCTTGTTTGATGTATTTTGGGGAATTGAGTTATCAATCACAAGCATTCAAAAGAGATTTCATGTCTATTTGTGCAAGCTCAGGCTAAGAGAGTCTTGTACGATACTTTTTGGCTTCTGTAGGGGACTATGAGAGATGTCGATGGAGTTCGAGGGATCTCGAGGGTAAAAACAGTGTGTTAGTGTGCATGGGTTCTCTTGTAGCTGATTTTTCACTATGATACGGTTTGAATTTGAAAAGGCTCATTAAAAGAAAAGTTATAGATCTTTGAGTCTTCTTTCCAGAGAATTTTGAATCTCATCAATCCGACATCTGAGTAAAAAGTTATGGACTTCACGGGATGTCGCGGGATGTCGATGAAAAAAACAATGAGCATGCAAAAACTGGGATTGAGCTCGCGGGATGCTCGCTGGACCTCGCGGGAGCGAGCTGTGCGAAATCTAGAACCTCGGGAATCACCACGCTAGGGTTTTTTTTTTCCTATTTAAGGCCCAGCACACTTCCCCAAGTTACTATCTAAGCCACCACATTGAAAACTCCTAGAGATAAGTATTTCTAACCTTCCTAAAAGCTCAGAAACAGTTCTTAGCAACAATCTTTTTCAACCCTATTGAAGAAATCGAGAGTCTTGATGAACTTCAAGACGTGAAATCCATTCTAAGGGCTCTGAACGGTGGTCAAGCACGGAGATGGTGAATCGTGGATACGAGCAAGGTCAAGACAATCACTAGATCATAGAGTTGATAGGTTTTTATTGTAAAGAATCTTGTAACCGTCTGAACAACAAGATATAGTGCATGATCTTTGTCTGGCAAAGAGGACACGTGGTTTTTCTCCCAGTTAAGGTTTTCATGGCAAAAAGACTTGTGTGTTCTTGATTGAATGGTTTGTTCTCTCTTCTATCTTGGATTGTTCAATTTTGCTTATAGCCATTACACCTTGACCTAATATTGTAGTAATTAGTCTCTTTAACAAAACATACACAAAGGCTAGGTTTTTCAAGGTACATGCGCCAGGGCAAAATTTACCCAGCGCGTGTAGTACATGTGCCAGGTCTCACCGATTTGCCTATAAATACTAGTCTCCCCCTCTGCATATTCCAAGATCGAAAATAACAACAAAGCCTTATAGAAATAGCCGCTAAACTCCGAAATTCCATATACACCTCACCCTCCAAGCACCTAAGTTAGATTCAACCTCCCTCTAGCTCATACACTTCACCTATAAGGCTTCCAACGCCTTAGAAGAATCATTTCCAGTCCCTTCAAGCCTCTTTAACACCCTTCAAGTTCAAGATAAGTCATCCATGGAAGCTTGAAAGTGTTTTGAAGATAAAGGTTGTGTTCTCTTTTACATTTTGCCATTCCCACTCTTCTCTTTTCCCTCCTAGCCTACTTTGGCTATTCTCTATTTTAAACCCCCATCTTCTACCCCCCTTTCTTGCATACTTGAAACAATTAAGCTCCTAGTTCATGCCTAGAGGAAAGCTTGTGATAGCCATAGTGTAAGGGGATCTCTCACTAGTCTACTTTAAGATAGTATGGTCTTGGAGCACCTTGCAATTTGGTGTGGCCTATAGCCTTGTATGAATTCATGACCCCCTTGCATATAGTTACTATGTTCATATATTGCATGCTTGGTCCCATTTTCATGTCCATCATCATTTTGTAAAAACTTTCACTATCTTCTTTTCTATATCTTTTCAAATTCCACATCCAAATATTTTCTCAAAAATGGTTCTAAGAGTTGGTTCCTTGAAGCCTAGGTCAATTTCCATATCCTAGAGAACTCCCTTTCTTAGTCCCTTGACTTCATTTTGCATCGTCGCATTTTACAATCTTCAGGTTGCATTAAAAGTGGTTTTCAAACCTTGTATTCTAATTGATTTTCTCAAGTCTTACTCTCTTGAGTTTTGTGGTTGAAATGGTCCTAATGGAACCCTCCCTTGAATGGTCTCCTAATTTATTGAGCATAGGCACCCTAGCTCACAAGAGTGGTTTTTTATACCCCAAAAGTAGTTTTCAAAACAACCATCTTCAAAAAGGGTTCTCAAATTTTATTCTCTTTAATTTACATAAAAATGATTTTTCAAAACTACAATTTTTATCTTGATTTTTAAAAATTTTGCTCTCTTTAATATTATGGTTGGAATGGTCCCATGGAGTTTTCTTTAAAGTGATTTCCTTCAAATCAACCATATGAACCCTTATTCTTTAAAGTGGTTTTCAAAATCTCAATAGTGGTTTTCCAAAACCTCATTTCCAAGACTAATTTTCAAAGGTTCATTCTCTTTAATTTTCCAAGCAAATAAGTCTTCAAAACTATCAATTTAATATTGATTTTCATAAGTCTTACTCTCTTGAGTTAGTGATTGAAATGGTTCCAAGGCAACCCTCTCTTGAGTGGTTTCTAAATGTCAACCATATGAACCCAACACTCACTTGAGTGGTTTTTATAAAATGGTTTTCAAAACACACTTTCAAGTTCCATGCATAGAACAAACTTTTCAAAACCACTAGGTCCATACCCTAATTATAAACCACCTTTCCAAAACCACTAGGTCCATACCCTAATTATAAACCACCTTTCCAAAACCACTAAGTCCAAACCCTAGTTCAAAACTACCTTTCCAAAACTACTAAATTCAAACTCTAGTTCAAAACCACCTTCCAACCCTAGGTTACCTTAACCCTAGGGTAATCTAACTCTAATTCGTTAATCCTAGGTCAACCTAACCTAGATTAGTAAGCTTCAAGGTTCCAATTCAAAGACCCATTTTCAAATAATCTTTTAATTCAAAAATATAGTCATAACAGACTTTCAAAAACCTCCTACTTTCTTGAGATTTCAAAAATCAACTCCAAAATCTTTTCAAATACTTTCATACTCTATTTTCAAAAATGCTTCCAAGAAGTTCTCTTAAACTTGTCTCAACTAAAATGGCTAGACACTTAACATTTTTCAAAAACTATTTTCAAAATATTTTCAAGAACTCACAACCCTAAAGTGTCCTGACCCTCTCATGGTTAGGGACTCTAAGGAAAGGTGATATATTAAATACAACATTCAAGGTTATCCAGATTAGGGTTTCAAAACCCTAAGTGTTTTCAAAAATGATTTTCAAACATCACATTCTTGAAGCAACCCTAACCCTCCCATGGTTAGGATTGTTCAAGTGTAAATGAGACATTCAAGAAGGGTTCTATAACCCTAAAGTTTCAACAACAAAAAAAAAAATCAAAGGGAAGTTTCTAGCCCATTTTCCAAACATGTTTTCAAAACTTATAACCCTAAAGGAGTTTAGTTCTTCAATGACTAACCTCATAAGGATGATGAAACACTAAACATGCATTTCATAAGGTATTCAAAAACTACTTTCAAAAGCTTTTTGAAGACAAGTTCACAAGAGCATTTCCAATCCATACTCCACCTCCAAAGTTTTCAAAATAAGACTTCAAAATATTTTCAAAACTCCCTCGAGTTATTCCAACACCTTTCTAAAACTCCCTTGAGTTGTTTCAAAGCACCTCTAAAACTTTCTTAAATTATTCCAAAACTCCCTTAAGTCGTTTTAAAGCACTTTCAAAATTTCCTTGAGTTGTTTCAAAGACATTTCAAAACTCCCTTGAGTTAATTTCAAAAACGTTTAAAAACATCTCTAAATCCGATTTCAAAAACACTCCAAACACCCTAAGTCCTATTTCAAAAGCATTTTTCAAAACTCTTAAGTTCTCTTTTTCCAAAGACCTCAAAGTGTCTTCAAACCTTTTCAAAAACCTCAAAATATCTTCAAAATTTTGCAATGGCCTCAATGTGCCTCTTTTCTATCAGGCCCTTACCCAAACAATGAATAACCTGATTCTCGCCAAATAAGATACGTAGACAACCTAAAATGGTACGGTCATAACCCTTATTTCAACCCAAGTTCCCTTTTCAAAATTTTCTATCAATTCAATATTTCTATTTTAAACCCCTTCAAAACTTCTGTATTTCCAAACATCTTTCCCAAAACTTACATCATGCATCATTCATCCAAAAAGTGATGACCAAACCCCATTTTCAAAATTCTAAAGTGGATATTAAGCAAGTAATAGTAGTCAATTATTCAATTTAGTGAATTAAGGGTGATTAGACATGTAGGTACCGAAACGGCGGGGCAAGTTGATGATCTTAGGATATCTTCCTTACACGTAACTAACTCCCAGACCGTAGATTTCTATTTCGAAGACCAAAACTAGAATCACGTTTTCAAAAGGGCTTCCAAAAGGTTATTAAGACCTCTTTTCCAAAAACCTTCCTAAGAAGGATATTTTCAAAACCTTTTCAAAAAACCTAAGTTTAGTCTTTGGATTACACTTAGTTTTAGATAACCTAACACATCTTTAACTATGTTCGGTGGCAACTCTAAACTTTTTTCAAAAAACCCTTAGATCAAATCAATTTCACATTCAAACCTAGTCGCACTCATCCTTCTAGGAGGATGAGTTCTAATGAGAGAACACTGTGTTTTTTCCCGAGCCAAGAGGGCTCTGAAGTCCAAAAAATGGGGCGCGACAGCTGGTCCACTAGAGCTAGAGGCATAAATGGTCAGCCCTAGCCTCATATCTAAGTTCTTCGGCGAAGTTTAGAGAAAGGGCTGAAATTTTGCAATCACTTCCGCAAGAAAGTTACAGACCCTATCCCTAAATTTTGAGGAAAGGAAGAGAAGACGCTTTGAATTTTGTATAGAAAGAAAGAAAACCTAGTATAGAACTAGAAGTGGAGGAGCGAGTGCAAGAACTAAGCACGTCATTCAATCTAAGCCAAACCCTAGCCCTAAATTTTGAGGAAAGAAATAGAAGACGCTTTGAATTTTGTATGCAGAGAGAGAGAGAGAACCTAGTTTGGAACTGGAAGTGGAGGTGTGCAGGCACCTAAGCGAGTCGTTCAATCTAAGCCAAAAGAGTGAAGGCAAATAAAAACTAGCCTATATAAAAAATTAAAAATATATATATTTGATATATAAAATATATATAATCAGTTTATATATATATATAATAACCGATCTGGCTATTAGTTATTTGTAGGAATGTGAGGCGAGGTAGGGCCAATCTCTTATACTTGCTCAGTGTGCACCCCTTTCGTTGAGTGCCCTACCCGGTTCCCTGGTGGACTCAATTCTGAAATGGAATGATTGATAGAATCGATATTTCATAAAAGTTGACGAGGGAAGCTTAGGACGGAGCCTTATGATGCGGAGTAGCGAATCAAAATCCAAAAGCAAGGGTGGGAGAAAGAAACAAAACTATCACGCCCTGATTTTTACCCAAAGCCCTCTTGGCTTGGAAAAATCACAGTACTATCTCTGTTAGAATTTACCCTCCTAAAGGACAAGTGTGACGCGGGTTTAAACTTGAAAACTAGTATTTGATTTTGAATAAGGGCTTTTTTAGAAGAATTTAGAGTTGCTACCTAACAAAATTAAAAATGTACTAGTTCAACTAAAAGCTAAGTGTAATTCAAAATTTTAACTTAGATTTTTCGAAAAGATTTTAGAAATGCCCTTCTTAAGAAGATTTTTGGAAAATAGGTTTTTAGCAACCTTTTGAAAGGCCTTTTGAAAATATGACTCTGGTTTTGGTATTTGAAATAGAAATCTATAGTTCGGGAGTTGGTTACGTGTGAGAAATATATTCTAAGATCATCACCCTACCTCGCCCTTTCGGTACCTACAAGTCTATTCACCATTAATTCACTCACTTAAATCACTAGTTACTAAAAGTCCACTTGTATCCACTCTAGAATTTGAAAAACGGAGTTTAGTCATCACTCTGTGGATGAATGATGCATGATGCATTTTGTTTAAAGATCTTTGAAAAGAGAAAAGTTTTGAAGTGTGATTTAAAATAGAAGTTTTGATTGAAAGAGCATTTTGAAAATGGACATTTGACTCAGAAAAATGGTTATGAACGCACCATTTTAAGTTACCTACATGTCTTATTTAGCAAGAATTAAGTCATTCGTAGTTTGGGCCAGGGCCCAATTGAAAATGAACTCATAAAGTCTAGAAAGGTTTTTGAAACTTGAATTCAAGAGAGTTTTGACTTGGACTTGGATACTTCTTGAAAGTGCCTTTGAAATAGGATTTGGAATGTTTTTGGAAACCTTTGGAGACAACTTAAGAGAGTTTTGGAATGATTTTAAAATAACTTAAGGGAAATATTTTTTGAGATAGAACTTGAGGTGTTTTGAAATGTTTTTGAAAGCTTGACTCGAAGATTTTGAAAGGGAGTTTAGATTGGAAAAGCTCTTATAAACTTGCTTTTGAAAAGGTTTTGACAGCCACTTTTTGAATACCTTATAGAAAGTATGTTGAATATCTCACCACCTTTGAGAGATTAGCTATTAAGAAAATAACTCCTTTAAGATTATGAATTTTGCAAACTTGTTTGGGAAAATGGGGCTAGAGACTTCCTTTAGGTTTTTGGAGCTTTAGGGTTATAGAACCCTACTTGATATCTCACTTTCCTTAAGAAATCATGATCATTGAATGACTAAGATTGTCTTGAGGATGTGAATTTTGAAAATCATTTTTGAAAAATGTTTTGGAAAGCATTTAGGGTTTAGAATCCTATTATGAACCTTTAAAGGTTACACTTGATGTATCACTTTCCTTTGGAAACCCTAGCCATAAGAGAGTTAGGATTACCTTAGGGTTGTGAGCTTTTGGAGAACATTTTTAAAAATAGGTTTTGAAAGTGTTAAGTGTCTAGCCATTTTAATCGAGACAAGTTTAAGAGAGCTCTTAGGAACATTTTGGGATAGAGTATGGAAGCATTTAAA
Source organism: Euryodendron excelsum (assembly GCA_033060915.1). Lineage (NCBI taxonomy): Eukaryota > Viridiplantae > Streptophyta > Magnoliopsida > Ericales > Pentaphylacaceae > Euryodendron > Euryodendron excelsum. The sequence goes on along the minus strand of CM065379.1, from coordinate 18,281,226 downwards.
AATATTTTGGAGTTGATTTTTGAAAACTCAAAAGAATGGGGTGTTTTTGAAAACATGCTATGAAAATGGTTTTGAATTGAAAGATCATTTGAAAAGGGCCCCTGAATTAGAGCCTTTAAGTTTTACTAACCTTGGTTAAGGTAACTAGGGTTAAGAAGACCTAGGGTTAACTAACTAGGGTTAGGTTGACCTAGGGTTAGATTGACCTAGGTTTAACTAACTTGGGTTAGGTTGACTTAGGGTAAACTAACTAAGATTAGGCTAACCTAGGGTTTGGTTGACCTAGAGTTAACCAACTTGGGTTAGGTTAACCTAAGGTTGGACAACTAGGGTCAAATTAACCTAAGATTTTGAAAGATGGTTTTGCAAAAATGATTTTAAACTAGGGTTTGGACCTAGTGGTTTTGGAGGGTGGTTTTGAACTAGCGTTTTGAACCTAGTGGTTTTGAAGGTGGTTTTATACACAAAACTTGAAATGGTATTTTGAAAACTATTTTTTATAAAACTACTCAAGCAAATATAGGGTTCATATGGTAGATTTCTGAAAACCATTACAAAGAGGGTTGCCTTAGGACCATTTCAACCACAAACTTGAGAGAGTAAAATATTAAAAATCGATATGGAACTTGTTCTTGAAAAACCATTTAGATTGTTTCAAAAATTACTTTTGGGGCATTAAAATCATTTTAAAGAGTAAGGATTCATACGGTCAATTTGAAGGAAATCACTCAAACGAGGACTCCATGGGACCATTCCAACCATAATATTCAAGAGAGCAAAACATTAAGAACCTCCCCTAAGGGAAGGCTGTTTTGAAAACTTTGAAAATCAATGAAAACCTCTCTTAGAGAGAGGGTTTTGAGAACCATTTTTATATCACTAAAGAGAGTAGAAATACAATGATGCAAAGTGAGGGTTAGGGTTTTAGGAAGGGTTTCCTAAGGCATGAAAGTCTAAGGTTCTTGGCTTGAACTTTAAGAAACTCCAACTTAGAGACCTTTTTAGAAAATCGTTTTAACATGGACTTTGTAAAACTCTTGAAAATGAAACCAATTGTGCTTTTGAAAAAGGTTTTTAAGCCCAGAAAATGAAGTCAAGGTAAACAATACATGAACAATATATCATTTATGCAAAAGGGTCATGAAACATTCAAGATTCAAGGCTATACCACATTGCAAGAGGTTCTAAGGCCATACTATGCTCAAGTAGGCCTATGAGATCCTCCAACCAGTGGTTCTCATAGGCTTTCCTCTAAGCATGGCCTAAGAACCCTCTTATTCCAAGCATGCAAGAAATGAAGGTAGAAGATGATGGTTAAAATAGAGAGTGCTCAAGTGAGCTTAGCAGGAGAAAAGATAGAATGGGGGAGAGTTAAATGCAAAGAGAAACCCCACCTTAGTCTTCAATCCGCCATTATTGAGTAGTCTTGAGCTTGAATGGTCTTGAATGGACTTGAGAAGGCTTGAATTGGTTTGGAGCTTTGAAGGACTTAGGGTTTTATTGAATTTCAAAGTTCTGGTTTAAGTTTGGTAGAGCTTTGCTACTGTTTTTAAGTCTGAATTACCTACCCTGCGAGGTGGCATGGTATTTATAGAAAAAAAGCTAGGGGCTGGCGCATGTTCTACATGTGCCTAGCCAAAATTTAGGCAAGCACATGTAGCACATGTGCTTGTACTAAGCCACTATTTGAGTGCCACATGGCACTCCTTGTACTACCCCAACTTGGGTTACAAAGTAAGTTTTGTTTGATCTGATCATTTTTTGGGTGCACGTAGCACACGCTCCGCTGCCAGGAACTCTTATGTTGACTTCACATCGATATTCGTGCAATCCAAGAAAGATTTAGGAAAATCGATCACGTTCACGATTTTCCCCCACTGTTTGTTATCAATTGGGAGCCCTCGGGGAGCTACAAAGAATTCCAGATGACAAAAATATTTTCTCAAGAAGTATACATAAAAATAAGCTTTTCAAAACATCGGTGAGATGCTCCGAGGGTTTTGAAAATGGCAGTTTTGTGTCACATGATCGTGGCTTCCGGGAAGCAACCTCCTCAATCGAATCGTACCGATGGGAGGTCCTCTGGATAAGCTTAATGGAATTTCCTAATTTACGTATTTCTCAAGTCATTTGACAGTACACTTTAATTAGAAAATTGAAGAAAAAGTTAACCCTATTGGAGCATTTGTGTGACACTCCAAAGGTTTTTCAAAGTGGCAACTTTAGGGCCACACAATTGGATGCTTCGGAAAGTGATCTTTTCAATCAAGCTATATTGATGGAAAGACCCCTTGAAAGACTTTTGAAAATTTTTTAATTTATATATTTCTCAAGTCATTTAACAGTGCATTTTAATCAGGGAATCGGAGAAAAAAACAACCCTAGTGAAGCATTTGTAAGACGCTCCGGGAACCTTTTTATTGACTTAGAGGTGTTTTGAGTCAAGGGACTTGCTCAGAAATGAACAGGGATGTTCAGCAAATCATCCCAATGAATATCGGTTTGGTACCCAGAGCTGGTATAGTTTAGAAAATGTCCGGATCTCTAGGGGCAAAATGATTATTTTGACATGAACTTATCAGAATGAGGCCGGGATGGACTTGAGTGGCATATCAACCATGCCAAACTATCTAGAGACAGTTTGAGAAAGTGGCCTTATCGTCTCGAGCGGGTTGGTGCTTTCTTGAAGGACAAGTCGGAGTGCCCGGGGGTAAAACTATCATCTTGACTGAAGTTGACTGGAATTGAACCAAAGTTGGTTTGATTGGCATCTCAAACGTGCTAGACTGTCAAGGGATAGTCAAAGAGGGTGGAATTATCATCTGAAGGATTTAGTACTTTCTCAAAGAAATGTCGAAGTGCCCTAGGGACAGTTTGGTCATTTTTCATCGTGTCATGCTAGCAGGCGCCAGTGTTGATCTGGGTTTATGAGCGTTTTCATCACTTTGACAGTTATGACGGGTTGATTTTCGGAGGTCTTTATTTTTTCTAAAAAATGTGACACGGCTGAGGGGCGATTTCGATCTCATGACACTAGAGGTTTTGACAACATACCCGTGTCAACCTAGTGAGTGTTCTCATCACTCCAACAGCTTAAAAGCTTTGTGAGTGTTTCCGTCACTCCGACGATTTGGTGTTGGTTCCGAAGACTGCTAATCTTCGGAAACTACCATATGCCAAGGGGCATAATGGATATTCTACATTGACGGGCTAGTAGGCACCAAAAGTGAACCGTTTAAAGTTTATGAGTGTTTCCATCACTCCGACAATGGCAATTGGTTTCAGAGATCGCCCAATTTCAGAAAGTTGTCTGTGATGGTATTGGTTTTGAAGATTGCCCAGTCTTAGAAAGGTACCTAGAAAGCCTAAAGACATTTTGGTCATCTCATTTTAGTAGGGCCTAATGGGCACGGGAAGCTACCGATTGACTGGATTTAAGTTTGAAAAGTCGATTTGGGTTTAAAAGTATTCTGATACTTGTTTGGAGCATTAGTTTGAACCAAAGATTGCCAAGGGCAAAAATGGGGTGCTTACAAGAACAAACGAGAAAATAATTAGAATAATCAATATTCATGATGCAAGTATTGCTATAACTTGGTCCATCCCCACCTTCATACCCATATGAATTTTCATTTTAAACTCCATCCCTGCTTTCATCCCCGTTTCGTATCCTCCGTCCCTACCCCAAGCCGGACGAATGCAGTCGGATCTCCACTTTTCTCCGGTCCATTATCATCACTAATGAGAAATTACTCCATGGGTCAGGAACACCATGTTAGCTTGCTAACGTGGTGTGCCCAACCACTTAAATCAGACACTCCACTTTCTTTGTGATGTCATATATGATAACATGTTGTTAACAATAAAATGGGTCTGTCAAACATTACAACTCTCTCACTCCATTATCCCTTAAAATCCTGACAATATCATGATAATAAAAGAATTGTATCTAGCAGCTCCATTATCCACACACACACACAAAAAAAAAAAAATGCAATGTCTGATTGTACCATCTCTAAAAAGGAAAAAAGAAACCCCTGAATTGAAAAGTTTCACCTTTATTTTACATTCATAAGACAAAAGACCACAATAAAAATTGCAATTGATGCTCCAACCATTTGTTTAAAATTCAAAAAAAAATTCAATTGCTACTCCAACTCTGCCTCACAAATTGAAAACATTTAGAAACAAATTGATTTCCAAACCAAAATCAAAACAGAGCATCTAAAGAGCCACAACGATTGTGTAGAGAAGTGAGTCGGAGAGAGAGGGAGAACAACGAAACCACAGAAAGAGAGCCAGAGCTACAAAGGTAGGCAGAAATGATGGTGAAACCTAACAAGGCAGTCATCATTCTGGAGCTACTAGATACAGTTATTTTATTCTTGTGATATTGCCAGGATTTTAGGATAATGAAAGAGTTGTAATGTTTGACAGACCCATTTTGCCGTTAACATGATGTTACCATGTAATGAATTGGAAAAGAAAGTGCAGTGTTTGGTATTAATTGATTCGGCACAACACGTCAGCAAGCTAACATGGTGTTCTTGAGCCATGGAATAATTTCTTCTAATTTCCACTCCAATTGCCTCCTAAAGAGTAATGACTCACCCATTATTAAGCCCCACCACCACGAAAAATAGTCTAGTAGTCAGGTAGTATTGAGTACTCAGTGGTAATCTTTATCAAATGGTAACACGTGGTGTATAAATACATCAACAACCTGAGTTTATAAAATAGTTGAGAGACTTTTAAGGAAACCTCCTATCAAATTATGCCAAGTAATATTTTTCCTTACAAATCTCTCAACTACTCTACAAACTCAAGTTACTAATATATTCACACCCCACGTGTCATTTAATAAAGATTACTACTGAGTATTCAGTACCACCTAACCACTAGACTTTTTTCCTACCACCACCCCCCAAAACACAATTTAGAGTTTTCAAAGAGAGAATTGTAGATGGTGAATAATTTTTTGCTTAATGCACCAAATTCTTAATCCTTTGCATCTCTAATCTAATTTCAATTCAATAAAACTATTGCATTACACTTTCTTTTTTTTCAGCATCATTGCATTAAATTACTTTGAAATCAATAATTTTTCTCCTCTATATCTTTTTCCATGCTAATTAGTTCCTAAAATCTTGGACCAATTTCATTAATGTGATATGGACTTTGTGACATTGCATTCCTATTTGTGGATTGCATTTGATGGAGAAGAGGGGATGGTGGTGTTTGATGGCCTAGAATGGCAATAATTGTTTTCCAATAGCGGTGGTGAAGGTAATTCCTTTTTCTTTTTAGGTAGGAATAAACTATACTACTAATTCTTAAGAAACTACAAATGGTTGCTGAGTACTACACCCTAACTACTACTAAGATGGTAGTTGAGTTGACTTCAGTAGTTAGGCTTAAAACTCGACTCTTCTCTCAACAGTCGTATGTTCAAACCCGCTTGCGATAATAGTTACGTGAACCAGATGCTATTGAGAACAGGTTGAATGCCACTTGCACTTTGGTGGGGTTGTAGTGACGGACTCGTCCTTCTCGGGTCAGTAGCTATAGTTCAAACTGAACATTCTGCAATAAATGAGACTTCTTATGGTCCCGATCAATGGGGGTTATTACGCCAGTCGCCCCTTTCCACCTTTTTGCTAAGCAAAAGATAAAAAAAAATCCTGACTATCGCATTGATCACTCAAAGAGTTAGACTCTTTATTTTGAAGTTATTTTCAAGGAAAATGTTATTATGCATATTCTCAATTAATTTCTCGCCCACAAGACACAAATGAATGGGCCTCATGTGCATTTATTAATATGAGCCCTATTACATTATGTCTTGTGAGTAAAAAAATTGATTGAGAAATTTGTTTATATATATCATTACTCTATTTTCAATGGATTAAATACACTTTGTATTTTTGCACTTTTACCAAAATCTCTCTTTTGATCTCTTTATTTTCAATTATAATAGTCAACCCTTTACACTTTCGATCCAGCAGCAATTTCTGCATTCCTACACCTGTCATTTATTAAACAGACGGAAATTGGGCATGTGTTTATCACTTGCACTTTTTTTTTAGAGTGTAATAGGAATTTTGTTCCAATTTTTACCAAACAAAAAAGAAGAAATAATTAATAAAAAGGGTTAATTACAAACATACTCACTGAATTATGACTCAGTATCAATAAGGCCCTCTAAACTATAAAATGTAATAAATTGACCTCTAAACTATCAACTTGTATCAATCAATCCTTTCTATTAGTAATATATTAGCAATATGTAAGGAGAATAAATGAAAACTTATCACGTAACTTGCACATATTCACAAAAGTTCATTTTATATTTAAATTACCTTCTTTTTTTGCAATAATTGTCTAATGATTGAAATATTCCTTGTATTATCTTTATATTTACATGTCATTTTAAAAAATATTTTAGTTGTTAGACAATTATTATAACAAGAGAAGATAAATTTAAATATAAAACTATAATTTTGTGAACATGTACAAGTCACATAAAAAATTTTCATTTATTTTCTTAACGAATTACTAACAAAAGGTATTGATTGTACAAATTAATTGTTCAGAGGATCAATATATTACATTTTATAGTTTATGAGAGTTTAGTGATACTGAGTCATAGTTTAAATCATGCATTTTAATTAACCTTTAAAAAGTAATAATTTTTATAGACTACCATACATTTTTCTTCATCTTGCTTTGCAACTTCCTCTTTCTGTTTCCCTTCACAATCTACCTCTCAAGTCAGGGCCGCACCACCACCTCCATCCCCTAACCTTACCCCTACTCCCACCTCTCGATGCACTTCCCAAACCTTCACCCACTATCACCGTCACTACAACACCACCCGTGACCCATCCCCGCTCCCACTAGCCTTCCCCGCCCGCAACCTTTCTGGATTTTGATTTGGCAACTCTCCAGTTCTTGAATTCAAAGCTCTACAATCCTCAATCTCAAGTCAATGGACTTTGTAAAATTTCCAGAAGAGTCTTGCTGTTGAGTTGAGAGAGAGAGAGAGAGAGAGAGAGAGAGAGAGGAAGTTGGTTTGGCTGGCGCGGGGGGGTGGAGGGGGTAGGGTGGTCGATGGTGGGCTTGGAGACGAGCCAGTGGCTTGAGATTGATTTTGTTGTTTGTTGATGGTATCCTGTTTTTCAGTGATTTCATTTCTTTGTCTTGTTTGTTTTTTTTTTTTTATTTTTTGGATTCTTTGTTATTTCAATCAATTGAATTTTTGTAGTTTATATGTTCCTGTTTGGGTTAATACATCAACTAATGATCTTAGCCTGTTTCCTATTTAAATGAAATTATTTACACATAAATTAATAATCTTAATTGAAAGGCCCTTTTCTTAATCATTGCTTAATTCATTTTATATTGTCTTTTTCAAGTATTTTTCATGTGAAAGGTATTTGAGGACAAAACGGTAATTGCACGTAGAGGTGGCCCATGTGAGCAGCACATGGACATTTTTCGTCAACTCGGCTAGGATGAAATTGCTACTTAGCCAAAAATGCAAAGAGTTAATGATTATAATTAAAAATAAAGAAATCAAATAGAATTTTAGTTAAAGTTCAAAGGTACTGACAAGTCAAAGCAATTTGACCAAGTTGTAGGTAAACTTAATTAGGCATGACAACAGGACATATTTGAGATAAGTTGCATTAAATCATATTCCATCCCTACTACAAAAACTTTTTCACTTGCTTCTTTTTGTTCTCTCTCTTTGTTTAACTAGTAATTTCCAAAAAGAATCATTTTTACCAACTATGGTATACGAAGGTCAGATTTCTCAATCTGTTGGCAGCAATGTGCACGTGGAACAAGATGAATTAGACGGTGATGAAGGTTTCCTACGTATGTCATTCCCTTTGGTGTGTTATTCCCTACGTAATTGAGTTCTTTGAAAAAGCTATCGTGATGTCTAACTAATTAAGGAGAGGTAATGTGGAGTATTCTGCATGACAGACTCTTCTAATATAGGAAAAGAAGAAGAAAACCGAGTGCAAGTTATAACAACAGGTGTTCTATTTGCCGTTAGATGCGTTGTATCTAATTAAAATCCAAAGCCAACAGGGGTCTTAAAGCTGACACGACAGTACCCGATTGGCCACTTCATGCATGGTTTCACTACAATAAAGCCCTAGTTTCATCATATCTATCTATATACAGAGTTACGTACCACTGAGACTACTTGTTTTTTTTATTCTCTCTCAAACAGACTGCTATCTGTGATTTCCTTCTAATGAAGATCAGACCCTTTTGATTAAACTCTGGTTTTCTTTCTATTTCCTTATATAGAAATAGAGTATAGGTTCAGGGGGAGAACATAGAGATGACAAATATTTTTCCACCCGGTTCTGGGGTGAGGTTTCACCCCACAGATCAGGAACTGGTCTTCTATTACCTCTTCAAGAAGGCTGCTAAACGACCATTGTCATACAAGGGTTTGGTGATGGAGTGCAACCTTTACAGTGATGAAGAGCCTTGGGAAATATTCGGGGTAGGAGAGGAAAGATACACATATTACTACATCACGTTGAAGAAGAAGAACAAGAATGGGAAACGGTTTTCTTGCACTGTGGGGAAAGGTACGTGGAGAGGTGTTGACAAGGGCCAACCCGTCTACATTCACAAAAGAGTGCATAGAGGCTGCAGGAGAAGCTCCGTTTATGAGAACAAAGGATTGGCGCAAAATGGTCGTTGGCTCATGAAAGAGTTCAGTCTCGATGGCATTTTACTGATAGTATTGGAGAAAATCAAGCATGAAAAAGTGACGCCTCTCTGTCTCTCTCTATATATACACACACACACATATATGAAGCATGAAATTGTTTGTTTTATGCTTTGTTAGTGTTGTTTTTTCATTTTTAGAATCACTGTTCGTTTTCTTGTGCCCATATAAGAAAAGAACTCAAGTAAAAAGTTTAATAAAGTAAATTAGTTTTGCGGCTTAATTGTGCCATATTTTAATTAGAATCGTCACTAAAAGTTTTGATTCAAAGTGGATGTAAGAATTTAATTAAATAGGATCATTGTTTTGAGCCTACAAACAGAACATTAGTTGAAAGCATGCTTGTTTAGATTAATTTTGTCCCTACTAGCAGCATTATTTTTTGTTTCTAGAGGTAGAGCATTACTTGAAAACATGCCTACTAGTCCAAGTTTTGAATAGTGACCAGCCTTGTTTGTTTTCTTTTGTCAACGAACTTTTTCAGTCCCTATATATTGTAGAACTTTCTCTAAATGGCAATTGTCTTTTGCGGCAGTTGGAACACATAGTTCTTTGTCTGATCAAGAAGAAAGATCAGGGAGAAAACCAGACAACGGGAGAAGACTAGTTTGCTGAACTAAGTGATCATGATGTTCTTGGAGCTGATCAGCCAATTCCTAATGACCAATTGATTGAACAGGGATAGTTGAATTCTGAACAAATAATGAAGCAAATGACTGCTGCCATCGTGGCAGCATAGAGGGTCCAATCCAATGTACTCAATAAGTTGAACATTGATATGGAATTTCAGCAAGCACCTCCTTTTGCCTATGCTGAGACTGAAAGCGGTTCATTGTGGGATTATGCATTGCCAATAGCCCCTGCTATTTCTCCATACAAGAGGAACAGAGTTCACCACAGCAATGGCACAAGCTGCCTCCGTTGTGGGACAAAATGGGGTTGAAATCCAGGAAGAAAGTATCAGGCCACTTGCAAGACCTTCCTTGACTAATAGTCTCGAAGTAGAATCATCTTTGCCAGCTATGGGATATGAGGGTGAGGAGATTCAATCTGTGGTTAGCAATGTACAAATGGAACTGGATGAATTAAACACTGATGATGTCAACAGCAGTCATTTGTCAGAAGGGTTCATTGAAGACCTGATGAATCTACAAGAGAACCGCATCTTGCTTGAAGACCTGATGAAAGATTGATTGAGACATATATGAAACTTTGATGCTAGCTAGCTGGCTAGAAGATTGAGACATTGGATTATGCTAGCTAATAACCAATTAACACAAGATCATGTGATTTAATTGGAGACCCAACAAACTTTTTCTTCATTTTTTTCGATTTCACTATAATTTTTCTTTTTTTTTTTTTTTTGAAGTCTGTTTCGGTATTTTTTACCAAAAAAAAAAAAAGAAAAGAAAAAAATTGACTATGTACAACCTCACTGGCCCCATATTTCAGGTTTTATATTCCACAAAATCAAGGCTTTTTTATGTCTTTCTCCTGGCTTGGAGATTAAGCTGAGTGTTGTCTGTCTCCACATTATACATGATCACAGCATTTCCAAAGGAAGAACTATGGTTTTACAATAACACTCAACAGAAAATTAATTACAGGGCGTTATGGTTCAATTTTCACTTCGGTTAAAAGAGCTACATGGAATGCTAATAAGTTCCAGTTGCTTGAATTCTATGTAAAACAATGAACCAAATCATCTCATCATAGATTACAATGTCTATGTGTGTGTGTGTGTATATATATTACAATGACATTGTGATTCTAAAGTGATCATTAATCTGCTAAGAGGAAGTATCAGGGGATATAGTGAGGTGAAGGTGCTGATACAAGACATTATGCTACTCGAGCAATATGTGGGTGGGTGCCTGTGATTTCAACTTTGTTAAACGTAGTGCTAACTCAGCTGCTCATTGTAAAGCTAAGCAAGCTTTGGTATGGTTATCATCTTCTCTTCCGAGGGATGGATGCATTGCTTGATAATTTATTTTTTTGCTAATGAATATCATCTTAACGTTTGAAAAAGGACGAAAATAAAGTTTACTGCTATTGTGAAAGTAACTTTGGTTTTTGTGAAGTTAATGCGCCATACTTTAGTGAATTACATACAGCTAATAAAACCAGTAATTTCTAGCGAAGAAAATGTGAAAAAAATAGTAATTTCTTAAAGCTGTTTTGGACGGCGTGGCCATGTCTGATCTCGTTGGCGTCTTGTGTTATCACGGCGACCTAAGCTGGGTGAGCCTCTCTCGCTTTCTCTCTTGGTCTCTTGTTGAGTTGTATGCTATGACACGCGTTTTGAGTTTTGAATTTGAATGAAACGTTATTGAATTAGAGCCAGAATTTGGATTTCCTTCGTCAATGATTGTGTGATTCTAGTGAATGAAACGCTCTGTGAAATGGAAGATATGTTGGAATTGTAAGTTTTTTGGGTATGTGCTTGGATTGAATATTTAATTCATAGTATGATGTTATCTTTGTATCATTCTTGATCACAGGCTACTCCAACTAGTATTTAACAAACAAACAAAAACAATAAAAACATTTCCAAATCTACATTTTCTCCAATCTTCTCAGCAAGCAAATCATGACAGCAAACAGATCCATCGCTGAATTAATAGAAGTCGAGATTTTCAGCCAGATAAAATTCGTCTTGCATTGATATTAATTATAACAGTACAAATGAACAGAGATACATGTGAACATTTTGCCACAACATTTTTGAAAAGACAGAGAGAGAGAGAGAGAGGACCATATGACTGGCAAACACGCTGTGCACTAGGTACAAGAAGATTGGTATTCATGGATGAGGGGCAGCTGAACCTACAACACGTGAAGAAGAATCTAGAAAATGTATGACTGCACGGTAAAGAAATCAGGTGTGCCATAAATTGCACCTTTGAAAGCTTTCCTGCACAACTGAAAATTTTACAGGAGTTTGGTGGAGAAGTCGTGAAGTTTTTCACTCCCTTGGACGCGCAAGCCAAAGAGAACTTAGAGCACGAAGTCGGGAGAAATAGTCATGTATAGCAAGGAGTGCACGAGCTGACTGCCGGGTAGTCAATACACGGTGCATTTGTTGCAGTGTTTGTTGTCGCAGATTGTCAGCCTGAATCCCCCCCAACAAGAAAGCAATCACACCAGCAAAAAGGGGTTCAATATGGGACTACGAAGTTTTTGTACTAAAATAGATTAGGCAAAGAGATTTCTACTTGTATTTTCAACAATGTAGGCCTAAGGCACAAGTTCACATAACCATTTTCTTCTCGACCTTGTAATTAGTGACATTCAAGACCAATTCATTTGAGTAGGGTAACAATTAGTGAAATTCATCACTACAATTCAGAAAAGAGAGAGAGAGAGAATTATGTATCTAATACATGTTTTTTTTATTGAATTCTGAAGACTAATCCAAGTTTCTAAAACTTTCAAATTTTTAGTTCCTCCTTTTGAACTTTAACAAATTTTACCCAAATTTTCAAAATTTCAGCCAAAATTTCAGCTTAAGAAAAAAAATATATTATAGCAGCATTCTTTCCAAACTCAAAATCCGGATTATTAAAATTTTTTCATTTTATTGGGTATGACAAACTCAAAAAAGGTTCCACTTAGTTTACATATTTTTATTTTTTGGTCAAATCCTTTTGTCCCGTTTCAGGAACTTTCACTGTTTTGAGTTCATATACCTTATCCGAATTCAAATTTCACCAACTCTAAAGTTAAAGTCAGCAGATTTTAAATGGAAATAATATACTTCTTCATTCTACCATTTTTTACGTGATAATCACAGATCCTTCATCCTAATTCAGAACCAAGCTTTCAGTTTGTGCTATAAACTTTAATCCTTAACCATGCGCTACATCTTCCCAATTTGATTGCTGCCATACCAAAATATCCACATTGAAAATTTGACAAAATGGAACTTGTTTTACATTGTATCTCTTATTCATGAGAAAATTGTGAATCATCAGAAGGCTTTATTTACAAGAATTTTTAAGAACTTTCCCGATTTCAATTTAAACTGGAAGCATTTCTTTTATATTAACAAAAAAGTTATACAGAAAAAGTGGATAAATCAGCTTCACACTTAAGGCACACACCACAAATAAGGAGGGAAAAAATAAACCACACCCCCCCCCCCCCCCCCCCCCCCCCCCCCCCCCCCCAAAAAAAAATATATATATATATATAAATAAAGAAGATCACAATGTCTATTCATGGAATTTTAATGCAGTCTCACTGGGAGAACAAACAGAAGCAAGTGCAATCAGAATTTAAATAAGAAGTACCTGGCGTATAAATCCCTCAAGGGTCCCTAGCTTTCCCATGGCCATAGCCATTTGACCCATATAGTTCGCAACTTTCCCTGATGAGCCTGATGAACCAAGAGGGCCACTGGACAATGTCTCAGCCAAGGACTGCTGCAATGCCTCCATCCCCTGCGACAATGCATCTTCTGCCTGTTGAGAAGACTGCTGCAAGTTTCCAATAGCTGCCAATTGCTGCTCTGTCAGAGGCTCCAATTGGTTTACCAGAAGCTGCAACCATAACAATTCTATTCAAATGCATGAAATAAAATAAAAACAAATCACATAAATCCCTGCCTATATGAATAAAACACATGAAAATATTTAGCTTTTCAATTCAAATGTGTACAAGGAACAAGCCAGCCTGTGAACACATGCAAACATCTTGAAATATCTGCTTGATGCATTGATGACAGCAGACAAAACACATAACCAAGCATAGCAGCAATTTAGAGCAGCAGCACATACTTACATACCAAAAATATTCAGGCCTACAGCATACCCTAAGAGAGCACAAACCGACGTGGCAAATTGGAAACTTGGGCAACACGCCATGTTTATTAGCTTTTCAAGCAATGGAATGTCCAGAAGTAGATTATGTGTAAGGTCCCAGATTTTATTTTTCTTAAATTCCTCGTATGTTTCATTTACCACGGGTTTTCTAGATTCATATGTTGCATTTAATAGCTTTCTTATTTGATTGATTGTGCATTTGATTTAATCTTGGAGATTTTTATCAATTGATCATTTTGGGAATTAATCCTAGCCTTTGGATGAGGACTAAGGATTTGGTGTGGCGGAGACCATGTCAAAATTGCTGGTAGAGTTTTGGAGTTGTACAGCCCTTGCAGTTATGGTGTATCCAAGTACATCAGTATGCCGTGTGCCTTGACTCTTTTATCATTGGACAGCTCATTAGAGAGTAAGTAATCTTGTCTGTTTGGATGGAAAGGAGGGGAGGTGAAGGGAAGTGTTAGTTAAAAGGGGAAGGAAAGGGAAGAGAAGTGCCCTCACCTTGTTTGGATAACCAAGAGGGGAGCGAGAGTGACATCCCCCTGGTTTAACAATAATTAATAAAAGGGAGGGAAGTGTATAATGTAGTTTTACTATTATACATGTCTTGTGTATAAAGTCCTAATTTTTTTTTATCATAAATTAATGGGTATAATTGGTATTTAAAATAAAATAATAATAAGCACTTCACTTCCAGTCCATTTCCTCCCAATTTTTAAGGGCAATGGAGGGGAAGAAAAATGCTTAAAAAGTGAGCCCTCTCATCCCTCCATCCACTTCCCCTTCGCTCCATAAAAATAACCCAAATAAGATATAACTTATTTCTATCTTCCAAATCCTTCCCTTCCCATCCAAACCCCTCAATCCAAATGAAGTGAAGAGCGAAGACTTTCTTCAGCAGCTGTAATAGAGTTGGAGAAGAAGGGAATTAGGGTTTGAGAGAAGAGGAGGAAATCTTAGGAAAACTCTCCGATGCAAGGGTTGAGAAAAAGGAGATGGGGTCTTCTTTATCAAGTCTGGTCTGCATTATTAAGGTAAACAGCTAAACCTTAGAATTATTGCGTATTGTGGAACTGTATAGAATTTCATCCCTGTATTGCACTGTTTGGATTTGACGTTTGTTAGGGGATTCATGATATAGGGTTTGTGGGGTTCTTATTTTGGAATTGGATTGTGTGTATATAAAGTCTAGTTTTGAAGAGCAAACCTAGGGGGAGTCGGCTCAGTTTGAGTTGGTGGCTGTTGCTTATGAGCAGCATTGTTTGGGAGGTCAGTTGTTTATTTGAAGCAGTGCTGTGAGGAGTTTTGGTGGGCTGTGCGGGAAGAGAGAAAGGGATAGATAATGGAGGAGGAAGAGAGGGCAAAAAAATTAAAAATCTAAAACAAATGGTTATGGGGATGGGGAAGAAGATGCTTGGTTACCCTAGTTACCTTGACCCAATCAGGTAGAGTTTTAACCTTGGAACTTCTCATACCCTAGATGTTTCCACCGTAGGTATGCATTTTTTAAGGTATTTTCAGCTAATTTTGCTCATAGAATATACTTTTAATAATAGGCTCTTATTTTTTTAAATTCAGGGTAGCACCAGTTGTATTCGTGATAATATTATTGGATCTGCATTCCTTGGACATCGAGTGTTTTTGCCTTGCTAGATAAACTGGAAAACTCCCATACATGGTTGATTTCAAAAGCATGATTTGTAGGGCATGTTTTATACACCATGGATCATCTTTTTACTTGAGGAATTCACTTTATTTTGATGTATGAAAAAGTAATATCTTTTGTTGCTATCGAGCATTGGAAACTGGTTTATGGAAATCATTCAATAGTGGACACTCTTTTCATTATGGATATTAGGACCAGGTGGAACCCCAAGGACCAGGATTTTTAAGTGGGGTGACTTTGGCAACAATGGAACAGGACCGTTTGAACCGTGATAACCCTAGTTCTCAACGATTGTAGGAACAAGCCCGTTTGAATAGTGGTGACCTCAACTAGATCGACTAAGGAAAAAACCTAGGAGCCATCCTAAGTGACAAGTGCAATGTTGCTCCAACGGCATATCTTGCCCCTGAGACATTATTGACACATATGATATTATTCTTTAATTGGTTTCCCTTGTTATTATCATTGATTTATTAGTCATCACCATTGTGATAATGTGATTTTTGTTATGTGATGGAAACGTGTACATTGAGATTTTGTTTGCAATGAGATATGCAAATTTATCAGAAACTTGCATGATTGATCTGATTTGCATTGGGAGTATGGAGTTTTTTTTTTTTTTTGAATTATGGCTGATTATTGATTATTGACTTTAGAGTTTATTATCTATAATGGAATACTAGTATTCACCAGGTGTTCAAGCTTTTGTGTTCCCTGGGCCTAGGCTCATGGCTCATGGCCGATCCTATCCCTAAGTGGGGTATAAAGGGAGATATAAGCAAGAAAGCGAAGTAATTATAGATTAATACCCAGAACCTACTGTAAACTATAAAATATACCTTATCAGTTAACTAATGAGTCATTCATGATATGAACAGCAGAAATTTGAGGACAACAAAAAACATGGAATCAGTAATAAGTGTGAAACAGAATATCAGCTTCCCGTCTGATTAGTATTATAGTAGAAAGTAGTAGAAAGTGATAACAGTAAAAAAAAAATGTAGCACACATAACTCTTCGAAGACAGTGAGGCCAGTACCATGATCCAATGGGTTAGCCTTCGAGCACATGACACGATAAATATGTGGAATAGGGCAAAAAATGCTCTTTACCTAATAAAAGAAATGATCAAGAATTCATTCCGAAATAGACTCAACCAATAGTAAGAAGTATGGACACTTCTAATAAGGTGTCATACCCGTGTCGGACACCGACACTCCTTAGAAACTTCCTGACATGTATCGGACACACTTCCAAACAAGTCCTATTATTGTTTATTTTTTAGAATCAGATATGCTTTAGGCACTTGGGGGTACACAAGTCCATCACTTAAAAATACATGAAACGCATTCCAATGTTGGAGAAAATAACTTGAGATTCGACGATAAAACTAATGTCAATTTGGACTTTTTATTCTGTGAAGTTATTTTTATCTTGTTTTATGTTTAATGATGTTTAAATCAAGCATTGAATGGTTTTTTTCTGAATTAGTGTTATTTTTTAAATATTTTGGTGGCTTGTGGACGTTATATTCATATACAAAGCAAATAAGAAGAAATAAAAAAATCTTTTGCCGTATCCCCACCATGTCTATATCTTCATTTTTTAAAATAGCCGTGTTCCATGTCCGTGTCTATGCTTCTCAGAGACAGTATTCCTCTATAATCAAAACTTTCTTCGTTATCAGTGTAGTAGTGAGATATCCAACATTCTCCAGCCACTTCAAAATAAACGATGTCCAATTTCTAATAATCTTCTGCTGCATTAGGAAATTTGCACTCATATAATTCAGCACAAGTCAATGACACTGAATTCAAGGTAATAAATATGGACAAAAGAAACAAAAAAATATACAAGAACATATTTCCTATTTCAAATTTGGCTAAGAATGATTCTAATTATTTCCCAGGATGCAAAATGTTTTTGAAATATCAACAGCGTCTAAACATAAATTTTACTAACCAGGACCAACACTAGGGAATGGCCTTTAGTGAAGAATTAGGCTTAGGATTTGCCACAAACTAAATTAAGCATGGTATAGGATTGGCAGGTTCTGGGAAGAGAACTAGAGTTTATGCGGGGTTTATTTTCCGTACTTTCTTTTTTCATTTTGTTTTTTGCTCTGCCTTTAGTCGCTCAATTGTGGTTTGATATCTAGTGCCTATTAGAAGACGGTAAGAGGATAAGGGAGAAAGAAGAAGAACAAAAGGACAGAAAATTGAGAGGAAGTTTAGGTAATCAAAATCTCCCAAAGAAACAGTGAATGCAACTCCCTAAATAAATACACGACGACTCCACCAAAAAATGATTAGAACCCTTCTATGATTAAAACCTTTTTATTATTTGTGAAGCAGAGCTGGACGCAATTTATGGGAACGAAATTCGATTAAAAGCTGCTTTGCCTAAATCCTTCAAACATAAGACTGAAATGGAGGCAGGGTGGAGGAATACTTGCATTTTTCATGCTAGAATTGAATGTAACAGGGCATTATAATTACGGTGATTGATACGGGTTAGTTGACGTAATGTCATAGTAGAAGGTGCGGTGAAGAAGTTCATATGCAAAGCCTAGTCCAGCCCTAACCCATAAAAGGTTGCTTCAATCAAAATACCATTTTAAAGATTTGCAAAAAGCATTTCTGTTTACCTATTCAATTTGTGGGTTGATTGAGATCTTAGAGTGCATTGTCCTACCTCTCCAGGCTTACTGCATTCTGTTGGGTTATCCTTTGTGTTTTACAGGCAAGTATAATAACACAGTACATATTTCTGATCTTTTACTTAGGTTCGAAGGACACGTGCTTATATTTGCCAGAGACTTCTACCAGAAAGGCATAAGAAGGATAGTTTATTTCTTATAAATTGCATTGATGTTGAAGATGACATTCTTGATCTAGCTCCTAGCTTGATGGAGTAGAGTTCTTTCCCAAGGCAGAGAGACAATGCAGTAACAATTTCCTAAAAGCAAGTGATTGATTAAGTAGTAGTACTGGAGAATAACCAAAACCATAGAAAATGGAGCATAGATCCACTTTATTCCCTTTGAAATTTAACCTTTCTCCTGATCAAAGTCCACAGAAGTCCTATCTCCTCTTTGTTTATATTAAAGCAGACTCAACGAAGACTTGCTTTCCAAAATTTCCTCCATCAGATGTGCAGTTAGAATTGCATCTCCCATGGTGGTTAACCAACAAGTGGCTAATCCACAAGTTTTTTTTTTAGTTGCAAATCTTGCTGAAACATAGCAATGGGATTACAGGAACCTCTTTATTGCATGCACAATCTGAATATAGTCGATTATGAAACCGACTAGTAGATTCCTACACATACAAACTCTATTGTACATTGGAAAGTTGAAGATGGGAGGCATGAAGTGGTTGCAATGATGGGAAGCATGAAGGGGCCGGCCATTACGAGCTTCATCTCCTCCCAACTTCTAATGTCTAAAAATTCATCCTTTTATTGCAAAGTTCTAATTGCTTAATCCACAATATCTTCCTATCCCCTTAAGCTTAGCATTAACAAATTACAATATCCAAGCTTCGTTAATCCAATCCTAACAAAATAAATTGACCAAATTATATACCTAATATTAAGAAGTTTCAGCAATGAATCTCCATCAAAATCAGGTATGTGTAACTTATCAGAACCTTCGAAACTAGTTAGTCCAAGTCTTGATGTAATATTTGGTGTAGCTACGAGGATAAAGTTGAGATTCTTTTTTCTGATTTCTTGTTCTTCTTTTTTTCCCCATCAAACCACTTCTGACTTAAGCGACTGTTTCATTGACCTAAGAAGAATTGGTTCCATGTGAATTATGAAGCACGGACACGTCCACTAAGGGGACGTAGCGCAATATTCCGTGTTATATTTATTTTTCATTTTTTGGTTACCGGACACTTCTTGGACATGGATGGGACACTTCCCTAACAAGGCTGTGGCAAAAGATAAAATAGAAAACAAAAATAAAAGAAATTTATTCGAGTAAGAAGAAATTTGTTCACCCAACTAACTGAGCCTTAGATTGTGAAATAGAATAGAGAACTATCTGGCCGGCATCATCTATGATCAGCGACCAAAAGAAGAAGAGTAACCTGCCTGTCAGCCACAGCATCAGAAGAGGAAAGAGAATGTGGTCTGTAAGCAACAGCAGAAGAAGAAGAAGCAGACACCTACCCGGTCTCAGCCGCCAATGGATCTTGACGGTTTCCTGCATCTCCTTCAACCAATGCCAAACGGAGGAACCCATTTTGCACTCATCTTTGCAGCTCTTCTTTTTTCTGCCTTTTATAAGGACGAGAACGCTTCAGCTCTTCAAATGAGCTATTTTTGAGCTTTTGTAATAGATTTCCTTAGCCCCATTCAATATTCATAGGCTTAACATTTGGACATCATCAAACAATTCAAGAACCAGTCCCCTTCGTTTACTTTTTTGTGAATCTGAATCGATCTCCATGGGTTTCATATTTGGACATCAGCAAACAGGCTCAAACATCAAGCCCATTCATTTATTTTTTGCGAAGCCTAATGTATGGAACTATACAATAAATAATAATAATAAAAAAGAATACAACAATTTTAAAATCATGTCCTAGAAAAAATAAAAATAAAACATATATAAGACTCATCTTATTATTCATTATTTTTCTTAATCTATATCAATTATAATCATATATAACAGATTAAAAGATACATAAATTTTTTTTCTCTCTGCTAAAAAGTATAGTCACGGACACGCGACACCAACACGACAATTTTAACAAATGCAAAACGTGACATATCGAGAACACAGCAAAAATATATTTTTTTAAATCTTTTAAGTCATATATATAAATATTTTACTCGAAGATAATGAAAAAATTGCAAGATAACAATATTAAAATTAAAAAAAAACATGTATTTCATATCTTACAATTCAAATTGTGTATAAATCCATAATTTTTATTTTACAATAAGATCCAAAGTTATTTTCTTCAATCTTGCAACATATTTTATGGCTGTTTAAATAATGGGCATGTGTTTTCCTCAAATGCCCGAAGTGTGTCCAGTTCTAAAACTTTTCAAAATAATAGGATACATTTGGACGCATATCCAATACGTGTCGAGGGGAGTGTCCTATACAGTGTGTGACAAGAACACGTCACCTTCTTAGAAGTGTTTGTACTTCTTAGGTCTCCATTGTGTTGTCTCCTACATTTTTTAACAATTCTCATGTTGGTGACGCTATGCCATATTGCATCCATTTCACATGCCCTTATCTGCGGTTCTTAGCATGTGAAATTCAAGAAAGAATAGGACCAGGGGATCATTGATAAATCAGGATTCAGGGTGGGGGTGGATGAGTATCGAGATCCAACTTGAATAATAATTGTCCAAAGGGATTTTACCTAAAGGAGTAACTGACAATTTCCCGATGAATGCATGTATCTCCTGTAAAGTTGTGTATTAATAGTGCATAGCTCAATGTTTAGCCATGCAGCATCTTCCTTAGTAGCATTATACTTTTCAATAAGTTTCAAACTTAGACTATATCTCTATATTAGTAACCATTGTGGCAGTGTGACTGAACAAAATTAATGGTTTATAGAGTGTATCATTTTCTTAAATACCAAAGTGATACAAGATCCTTTTCTTTTTTTTTTCTTTTTTTTTTATTACTATAAGTATATATATAAGATGACAGGACGCAATCCTGATCAAAAGCAGCAGCCTATATATCTGAAGATATATACAAAAAAAATCCAAAAGGTCTGCAAACGAAGAAACAAAATGGAACTGCACCTCTAAACCAAATAAAAAAGAGAGAAATGAGAATGGTTCCCACTAGACAATAAATTGGCACCTTGATTCCATCAAAAGCTCCGCGTTTCTCTCCACATCACACACAGAGGCAGCCATCCAAACTTTCCTCTCTCTTCTATTACGGCAGCTCCTTGCCCAACTCGCCAAAAGCTCCAAAACATAACATGGCATTACCCATTCATACCAAAAATCAAATACACCAAGGTCCAAAAATCTCTAGCCATAGGACAGTGAAGAATGAGTGGTTCACTGAATCACCGCTGGCCTTACACATGTAGCACCAACCCAAAATAAATTTCTTCCTCTTCCTCAAGTTGTCAGTAATGAGGATTACCTCAAGGCTTATGAACCACACAAAAAAAGCAACCTTCAGAGGCACGTTTGTCTTCCACACACCTATCCAAGGAAATAAGAGATCTCCCTGCCTGCAAAGATCATAGAAGGACCAAATAGAAAAAGAGCCTCCCTCAGAAGCCCTGCAAGATAGGCAATCCTCCCCAACCCCAATCCCATCATAATCCTGGAGCCTAACTCCAAATCCTGAAGATCGCATCTAAACAGTAGAGACCAAACCACATCTCCTGATAGCAATGAAAAGCACTACACTGTTGACTCCTTACCTATAGCCAGTGCAAAAAGGTCCAGGAACGTCTCCATCAAAGGCCTATGACTACACAAACTATCCAACCAAAATCATACCCTCCTACCATCACCGACCTTAAAAATCATAAGCTTATAAAATTCCTCCCAAACCCTCATTATTACCCTCCAAACTCGGACACTGAAAAGGGTGTAAATGGTTCCAGTTGACCATCCACCCCAAGCACGCCCATGCTTTCCTGAAATAACCCTCCTCCATAAGCTATTCTTCCCAATTGCAAACCTCCCTAACCACTTCCATTATAGCCTTGTTGCAGAACAAAAGGTTATGAACCCACAACCCCCTCCCTCCATAGGCATCCAAACCTTCTTCCAACCAACAAGAAGATATTTAAATACTTTTCCAAGGCCTCCCAATAGAAAATCCCTTAGAAGCTTCTCCAACCTCCTAGCTATTGAACATGGAATAGTAGACAGAGACATAACATAGGTAGGGAGGCTTGATAAAGTACTTTCTAGGAGAGCTAGCATCCGACCTCTGGATAGATATTGTCCACATTGCTAACTTTTTCTCAAACCGTTCCACCTCACCATCGCTCACAGCTTTGGCTTTGAAGGACGGCCCTAAGGGCAAGCTCAAATAAGAGGAATGTAAAGCACCCACCCTATACCCCAAAATAGACACAAGGCTCCTACCATTTGAACAGCCCCCATAGGAATGATCTCACTTATGGCCAGATTAATCTTCAAACCTGAAATTGCCTCAAAACTTATGTTACCATAATACTCTACTATCCTAGTAAATTACGTTTTTGGAACGTCGTTCCGAAACATGGTGCTCTAGCGTTCCAAAACAGTCAATCTAGCGATTCCAAGCGATCCCAAACTTTTTTTCTATTTACATCTTTAAAGGTTACCTAACAGAGGAAAAAAAAAATCAATTATAATGAACAAAAATATAGAAAGAATAAAATTTTGGTATAACAATATGCAAGAAAATGGGTCATAATACTCCTAGAATGTGTTTTTAGATGATTAATTTGAAAAAACATAAATCATGTTTTATTAAACGGATAATTATTAAAGAAAATTCTTCAAGAAGTACTTTAATTCTAATAGTACACTTTATAGAAATCTACCCCTAACATACCATATTTTAGAACAAATAGCGTATCGCGTTCCCATTCCCATTCCACGTACCGGAACGATCCGCGTTCCAGGTAACATATCTCAAAACATAAAAGAACCCATCTTAAGAGACTCAACTCCCATTCCAATATTCCATGGAACAACAAAGTTTCATCAGCAAAAATATGGGAAACAGAGATCGCCTCACCCATGCCGCCACCCACACAAAAGCCTTGTGACAGCCCTTCCTCCACTACCTTATTGAGCATCAAACTCAATGATTCTATAACCATGATACTTTGAAATAAGAGATGTTTTAGAATTTGGTATAATAGGGTTTTGAGAAGACGGTCTATGCTACTACTTCAATGATCTGACATGTGTTTTGATTAAACACATCAAAGTAGTGTCTGGAATGAGAAAATCAAGAGAACAAGAGCAGAATTATTATACGAAGAGTGAAGTAGAATAAGTAGAAGAAAGAAGGAAGAGGAAGAAGAAAGAGATAAGTCAATCAGAATCTCTCAAAGAAAGCACCCGAGTTGCAAATTGTCAATTTAAAAACTCCAAAAAGAGACGATAATAGGCACTTCTATAGTTATTTAAACCCTAACAACAATGAATCCAAACCATTTAGTAAAACTAATATCAATTGTAAACATAATCATCTACGTAACTGCTTCATTACTGTGAAACATTAATCTGCTATAGTTGTGATCAAATGAAACCCCCAAAGCAGTATGTACAGTACCCATTATAGTAATTCACCATGAAGCCACTATAATAACTTGAATTACTTCCCTAGTTTTAATTAAATAACCTTTACAAGTAAAGCTCAAGACATTTGGACCAAAATTAAGATAATTAAATGACCGAAAGTCTAAAATCTATCACAGAGACCTTTTCTATCAAAGTCAAGTGCAAGGCCGTTGTTTTGGTCTTTTAGAAAGCAATGGTCCTCCCAGACCAAGCAATTGCTAGTGCATCAATAGAAGTGTAGAATAGCATTTCCAAGAACTGCCATTAGAGAGGGGAAACATCAAAACTGCCTGACCTTGAGGAGCTCAGATGAACGGAAACCACCCAGCCACAAGAAACATCTCTCAGCAGGAGTCTTCCACATGCCGGACAACAAGTGGAAAACATCAGCCTTCGCTGCATTGCCCTTCAGCTTGAAAATATCTTCATAGTGAGCCATAATACCATCAACAATAACGTGAAGGTCAGCATCACTCGCATGAGAATTGACTGCTGATCTCAGCTCATTGATTTGCCGGTTTTGCTCCTCCAGCCATCGTGCATATTCAACATCAAATGCTATGGCTCCTGCAGAACAATCATCATGATTCACTGTGCTATGAAACTTTAACCCAAAGAAACAAGCAACTGAGTGAAGACAAGCATGTCGTACTGAATAGTGCTGCTATGTGAGTGCATGATATGCAAGCAAAATTCTTTCCACTTATTTTAAACATGGGAAAGAGCATTTACATATGGAAACAAAAAATTTTCAGTGTGTTTCTAGCCTTTGAAATGAGTCTACTTTCTCTTTCAATCAAAAAATGAGACAATAAAAAGTAAACAACCAAACAAGTAAAAGATATGTAATTCACATTCTGTATGGAGTCGGTTTCAGCTGCAAGACAAAAGCAGCATTTACAAATTCTTATTATCAATTTGAGTAGTGAAGACCAATGAAATCCTGCTCAATCTTTTGGTAACATGAGCTGAGCGCCCTAGCAAAGTAGCACTATATGTCCATGTTGCTGAATATGAAACAGAGTATGTTCTGCATATATATTGTCAGGCCCTACGGTTTTAGCATAACAATGGCTATAGTGAAAAGCCTACTGCATACTTCATTCGTTACAAAATTGCTCTTTCTTTCTTTAAATATTTGAAGTAAACCTAAAATAACCTTTGCTGTATACTAAACTACAGCATCTTGATCCCATTACGACTACTTGCAGAGTGTCATAAATCCCCTTAATGCCTAACAATTTCAATTGAAAATCAATGACATAAAGAAATGATTTGCCCTCACACAGTCTATTTATGCATTTAAAAAGAAAAATCATGCATATTTCTTTATGTCTTTTTTATGGTCCTATTGTTAATTTTGAGAAAGAAAAATATGCCTGAATCAATATGTTCAAAAGACAAAAGCCAAACTGTCCTGAATCAATAATTAGGGCAGCATATTAGATTTGGCAACACATCATCCTTGTCCTCTTCCTTCTATACAAACAATTCATTTCCTTCTTATAGGTTATAATAACAAATGACTCCCAATTTCCAAACCTGCATTTCTTTTCTTTCAAAAGGACCACACTCTGAAGGATGGATTTGTGCATAATGAACTAACTCCTTCAGGAACACTATAGAAAGACGTAATATGAGAGAGAGAGAGAGAGAGAGAGAGAGAGAGAGAGTCACTATTTCATAGCAAATGGTAGATCGAAAATTTTCATGATCCAGTAGAGTGAACCATTCCTTCAAAAGTCTTTAATGAGTTCATATACCTTTTGTTTTCTTGATGAGGTGAATTGAGATATTTAAGTAGCCAACTCATACTGTTACCAGTATTTACCCCCAAAAATAACTTTTCTTTCCCAAAGTTAAACAGTGCACTTGATGATCTACTAATTCATACAAAATCTTTTAAATACAATAGCCAAGGGAAAGTAAAAAATAATCAAATCTCCCCAAAGCGAGCACCCGACAATTATCGTCAGCAACAGTGCTCAACTCAACACACACAACCACCATCAATTCAACACCTCACCACCACACAAATGGACCTCCCATGACACGAACCTCACCACCAAGCCACCACCATTTTTTGATAAATATTCTTGCCTAAGAAGCACGGACACGTCTAAGAAAGTATCGTGTCTGTGTCAGATGCAACACCCTTCGTACACTTCCCGACATGTGTCGGACATGCATCTAAATGCATCATATTTTTTTATTAATTTTATAAGAACCTAACACGCTTCGAACACTTAGGAGACGCATATCCATCACTTAGACACACATGAAACACGTAGCATGTTTGAAAAAAAATAACTTAGGATCCAACTACAATATAAAAACAATGTGATTTTATATCTAATTTAATGTTTAAACAATGGAATATATCGTTTTTAATTTTAATCAGTGTTATCCTACATTTTTTTTTTTTCATTTAATGTTTAAACAATGGAATATATCGTTTTTAATTTTAATCAGTGTTATCCTACATTTTTTTCATTATCTTTGAATAAAATAGTCTTGTATCTAACCTATATAAATACTAGTTTTAGACCCGTACGATACACAAGCTTGGAATACCTCTTTAGATTCATTGTTTAATGACAATTATTTTAAATAAAGACTGAATATAATTTCTTTGGTTATATTTTTAAAATTTTTATACAATTTAACTCACTCAAATATGCTTCTAGTAAATTGAATATTAGTATACTCAACTGTATTATCTATCTCTATTTATGTATACTAAAAATAATATAATTTTCTATGAAATATATAAACCACATAAATGTAATCATTCTAAAAATGAAAATTAATTGTTCGCATAAAGAGAGTAATGAAAAAGATGGCTAATTAGTAATTACTGTATATATATGATATTTTTAGTAAAGTAAAAAAATCATCAACTACTCATATATTTGCAGTCGAAACTTAAATAATTGAAACAATTTATTTTAAGTATCATGAACACGTTTATTTAAAGGTAAAATTAAGAAGATAGTTTAATTAATTTTTCAAATTCGTATTAAAATTAGAGTTCAATTTTTACATAAACTACATATGTTTGGTTGTACAAAGTATTGAAAGTAATGAAAAATATAAACCCCCACTTTGCAAAACCAAATAATGCATGCTTAACATGTGTCTTAATATTTGTCAAAGTAATAAAAAGAATGTATTTGAGGTTATAGGTTAGGAAATTAAAAAAAATAGTCAATTGACTCTTAGAATTCATATTAAATGTAGATACAATCTTAATTTTCTATAATACATGTATTTAAAGTAATAGTTGAAAAACTAAGAAAATGGTTAATTGACTTTTACAACTGTTAATTAAAAAAAAAAAAGTATGCATTTTATTTTAGAATGAATCTTAAAAGGTCAAAAGAAATAATATCTTTCAATAATTACTCATTAATTTTCACAAGAAAGTGAACATAGATAAATTTAAAAAATAACGGATTAATTTCTTATTTTGTTGTAGTGATTTAACATTTTGCTTTTGTTTTTGTAAGTGTTGTTTGCATAGGGAAGATGACCTAGATAAATTAGAAAATAAATGTAAAAAAAAAAAAAAAAAGCACTCAAAGTAAACCACTTGTCACAATCGCAGCAACAATGACCAATGCATAATATGTGTTTTTTTAATTTTTTTGTCTTATATTTTGTTGTAGTTATTTTACATATAAAATAAATATAATAATATTTTATGTAGTTTATTTTACGTAATTTAATTATGTATAGTGAACCAAAGAGACAACCAAACAATTATACTTTATTTTTTATTTTTTAACAACACTTTATGGCCACTCAAAATGAGCTACTTGTTGCAACCTGAGCGATAGCTGCCTCTTTTCTATATTTTATATAGATATAGATATAATTTTGTTGTGTCCCCAATACGCCATGCCTTGTATTTTTTGAAAATCGTCATGTCATGTCATAGCCGTGTCACATGTCCATGCTTCTTAGATTCTTGCAACCAGGGTTGCATCTCCACAACCACTACAAAAGCTCATCTAACATTGACTACCAAATAAGAGGGACAAATGCCATTGCTGGTGACTAAGAATTGCATCACAATCAACACATTCATATGTTGACCAATAGAAGTTTCATTTAAATAAATTTTTGGTTTCCATCGAAAAGGGTTAAATTTGCACATAGGTGACTCACAGCTAGGAGGTCAAATATTGTATCACCATACGAATGATAGGTTAATTACAGATAGTTCTATTGCATCTTCTACGCATCAAAATATCCTTTTGATAAATAACATAATACTTTTTTTTGATAAGTAAATACCTCATACAAGGGAGACACCGCTCAAAGGGTGCAACCCTATACAAAAGATGCAGCCTAAATCTCTACAGGCATATCAAATTATCAAAAAGTCTGAACAAAGAAGAAAAACAAAACAGAGCCATACGAAAACGAGAATGAATCCCTTCAAAATTCAAACAATGAATTGGTAACTCTACTCCTTCAAAAGCTTTACGATTCCACTGGCGCCAAATGCTACGCATCAATCACAATGAGGCAGCAACCCAATTGCTCCTCTATCCCTTCCTTGGACAGCTACAAGTCCAACTCACCATAAACTCCAATAATGAAGAGGGCACAACCCACTCAATCCCAAAAATTGAGAACAACAAATTCCAAGCATCTTTAGCGACAGAACAGTGGAGGAAATTACTGCTAGAGATTGCAATTACTGCTAAATCTTATTCCACGATCATCAAGATCCAATCAACCTTAATTCTCAAAAAGCATTCTTGACATTGAAATCTTCATCAAGAAAGGAAAAAGAGGAACAAGAAAGTGGGAATACCATTTCCACTCACTGAATGGGCTAGGTCTCCTGCACTTGATATGAAGACGCCCTATAGGAAAGGGAATGGTAAGGTAAACAGAAAAGCTATACGTTCTTAAGAAACTGAGTTCTTAAGGAAAGAAGACGTGAGTAATAGACAATGCGACAACAAGAACAATTAAATCTAACCTGCTGCCGCGCTCTCTGGAGTTCCTGCTCTAGTTGAGTCAGTTTTAGTCTGCTACTCTCTAGCTGCTGAACATATGCCTATCCACATCAAAAAAAGGGAGAAAGGGCAAGGGAGGAGGTTTCAGAGACAGACAGTGCTTCAACACAGGGAAAGGTAAAAACACAAGTATTCATGCAAATAACGAGAGCTT